>JAVIWC010008575.1:0-600000 GCA_031894815.1 Creontiades dilutus | reverse complement strand
TTCGTCTCTTTCCTCGCTGTATTTCCTTCAGCAAGGTTTTCCCTATTGCACATTCCCATTCATCGTGGTGCGCTATAGCTATTGAACATAGCTGGTAGTAATAACCGAAACCTTAGTTACAAAAAACAATTAGTAGGTAAAAAATAGATAGTTTATTAGATAAAGAAGGATCAGCGACATAAACAATATCATCTACCAATATTTTTTCCTCATACTATCCGACTTGTTCGCTAGGGTGTGAGTTGTACACAGGAGGAGTGTGACTCCTCCCTTGCTGCTTCAGAAGCATTACCATTGGCAAAACCGTACACAAAAATCATGTCAACACACTCACTTGTGGTATAGCTACTCAACTGAAAGCAAATCGTCGCAATCAATCGTAAATTAACACAAACAATAGCTGCTCCCGGATCTTCGATTATCCTGACTTTGGCTGGACAGCTTGGAAATGCCGTAGACGCTGATCACAAACGAACGTATTCATTCATTAAACATTTTCATTTTGCATTTTTAAATACTTTTTTTTTAATTTAAAATTTAACAATCTTGTTTAAACTCTAACTCTTTGTATGAAATCGATTTAAACCCCAATATCTTACTGTTGTCTAACAGCTGGATAACATGTTCGAGTCAATAAGCATATTACTAAAACTGAATTTGGTCAGAAACAACAAATCATCAACATTGACACACCCAATGCTGCGGCCAAATCAGATTGGGGTGGTTGATACACGGCGCACAAAGCAACCCCTCCTTCAAGACCGGAGGGTCGTGCGGGTCATTGCATATCTTGCCCCTGACCAAGACAATGCCTCCTCCGTAGCTTTCCCAATTTTCAAACATTAGGTCTTTTTTAGTGATACAGGGTGTCCCAGGGCTTATGCGCAATCCGACTCCTACGTGTTCTACAACTCATTTCCGACTGCGATGAGTTGCATTCATCTCCGAGACTTTTGGAAAAACCTCAATTTTAACAGAAAACACACGTTTTTCTGCAGTTAAACACCATTTCCTTTACTAAAACTATTTTTAAAAACCAAAACGACTACACCGTTGGAAAGCTGACATTTTGGCGCACATTTTAAAAGGCCTGCACAGTTCTGCGTCAAGAATGCAATCGCACATCTTCAATGCAATTTAAAAAACGTTTTCTGACATCAAATAGATGGAAAATTTATCGCTCTTTCCAACGATGTCATCAAATCTGAGCTATCTCCAAAGTTGAGGGAGTTATGACAGTTTTAATGACTTAAGTTCGAAAACACGAAAAAAATCTTAAATCGCGAATAGCTCGGAAACCAAGCCTCTGGCGAAAAAATGGCTAAGTGTCATTTTTGGTTGGAAACGAGTTGTAGAACACGTAGGAGTCGGATTGTGCATAACTCCTGGGACACCCAGTATAAACAACCTCAAAAAATATACACGTTTTTTCTATTGCCGACTGGGTTTGAATTTTTTCAATACCTATTTAACCTTCTTTTAAGTTTGGATAAAATAACGGTGGGTTAACAGTAATTTTCACATTGGGGGGGGGGGGGGGTTCATGAAGATTGGGGGAGGGAGGCACCCCTGCAAAAAGGTTGTAAAATTTCATGCCAGATAAGTTTGACAGAGAACCTTTACTGCAATACCATTTTTAGAGATATATTTGTTCCTTCAAATCACTACTTTAATTTCATTTTGATCAATCTATGAAATTTCCCTATACTTAGTACCGTTGGATGCTTGTTTTCGTCTCCTTGGCGCTGAATCATAGTCTCCTCTCGTGTATTAAAATTCGTAAGAAATCACATGATCATGAAAGCTATTATAAATTTTGTGTTCCTTAATTCGATTCTTCTCTTAAATGAAGCTATAAATAGGATTATTCTTGGGGATCACCAGGTGCTCTTCACCTGACGAAATGGAGTCAAGATTAACCTTGAGGACACGATCATGAAACTTTCGTTTCCTTTCTAAAGAATAACAAGTATATCCAAGATCCAAGTTTAGCTATCCGTTTCACACTGTCCCTTTACATTGCTCTTAGTGTCATACGACTGTTCAAAAATTGTTTCAGTCCGACGAATGAGAGAAATATATCGCTTTTAAACTATTTCCATTCAGAAAGATAAATACTGTTCTATACAAAACAAAGGGTGTAGCAATGCATACTAATCATGCAATCGAATGCTACTTAGGGCACGCGGTATAAAATCATATCTTCTATAGATTACGCAATGAAAATGTATAAAATGCCACTTATTCAGATTTCCATCGAACTGTACCTACCCTCAAACTGAGTATGAATAAGTAGCTTGGGAACATTTTTGGAATATTCGAGTTCATGTATTCGGATGAAACAAAATTCCTGCCGATTGGGATGTGGCACATATTCTCTTGGTTTAGGGAACATGAATAGATCATTGACATATGTGAATAATCTTGAAAGATGCTAAATGTTGAGATGCGTAGAATATACGCTTGTTAGAACGATCCAAGGGGCAAAATTACCAAGTGACATGTTCCCGCAGACATGAATGATTTCAAATGGGTTAGTCGACATATATCGAGGATTTAAGAGCGGTGACAATAACGGTTTGATCATATTGAATTTTATATTAGATTATCAGATTGTTTTTCCCTGGTTATCCTCCGAATTTGACTACCAATAGACCACTAACACCTGAAAAAGTTAACATGAAATTCTGAATACAACTGTGGAAATCCTGCGTGTCATAAAGATCTGCGATCGAGACGAGTGGTCTAGAACACACAAAAAAGTTATATTGGAGAAAACAATTGTTTCATCTCTCGAAAGTGAAAACAAAGCTTCAAATAAATACAAGTAGGATCGGAAGCAAAAATATAAATCAGATCAAATTATAGAAACTTACATGCTTTACAAGACAGATACATTGTTAGAATCGTGCTCAACAGTTTGGTTGTCCTACAAAACTTGATTAGCATACAATATGAACCATTAGCACTCTACCAACTTATTTTTATGACATTGTTGGGATCAGCGAAGACATTGTGGAAAACATCGCTGAAGTGGATTTGTTGGGGATTTGCGATTATGTGTTTTCTGGGCCTACTCGTTACCGCCGAAACTCCCTGACGTTACTAAACGCAGAATCTTCGCATATAAAATGCGATGAGCTTCAAAAACTGCGCAAGAGCCTTCGAAGAATCTCCCCGCGCCCGTTTAGAAGGTGAAGTTATAGTCTAAGTTTAATCCGACCTAGTTGGTCGTGCTTTTGTAAACTAATAAAGACTGCCGGGACGGATATACAGGAGGAAGGAGGGACCGCTTTTATGGTATGTCCCCAGGTGTCTTAGTTCCCAGAGAGAGCAATCAAACCCGGGCTGAGGCCGGGATTATCTGACGAAAACAGGCGTTATCAATGGCGCGGAGGAGGGGGGAGCGCCTTTTACCCTATCATGACCATCTCTAATCCTCATATTACGGTGGATGTGCCTTCAGAGTGCGGTATGTTTGAAATTTCAACGGCTCAAAAGGGGGCTGTCAACCGTAAACGTTGCTTTCACAGAATTTACCGGCTGCGTTCAATCTGAAGGGGAATATCTCATTTACGGAATCTACAAACGAAAATTCTCGAATGTAAACCACTCCGTCCTCATAAATAACACTTCAACTTGAAACTTATCGGTTCTATATGTTATTATTATCTCTAAGTACTAATAATTGGAGAATTAACTATTAATTCTTCAACAGAAACGAATTTTATAGTGATTATTCACTATTCAGTAATTTATTCTGGAAATTCCAGTACGAATTGCTGCCATTTAGGAACTAAACAAATTCTTCGTTTTAAACATTATTCTTATTGACGTAACTATTCCGACAGTACAACTCTGATTCCTTATTTAAGGAGGAGAGTGGAGCGCAGACAGCTGTTTAAAAAAATTAAATGCCTCTTCTGCTCGTCCTTAGAGGCAAGATGTGTTCTCTTGAAAGGAGCAAATTGGCTATCTATGATGAATACAATAATTGAATTAGTGAATTGAATTGAACTAGTCTTTGTCTGCTGTGATCAGCTGGACTACCAGCGGGTAACGTAACATCTTTCAAACAACCTGTTTGTCAGATCGTTGGCGAAAGAAAAGGAAATACATCTTAGGGCCTTCAAGCTTATTCCCCTAGTCCCAAAGGTCCAATAACTGTAACTTAACAGCAAACCGCTTTCATTAACAGATAATATAATAAGAAGATAGTTCCAAGTAATCGCCGATATGCAAAAAAAACCCCTGAGCAGTGCAGTGATTTTTAAAAAAATCTATTTTTATTGGTGACAAAAATCGATTCCTTGAATCGATACTCTTGTTGTGGATTTTAATGTGAATCGATTCTTTAATAATGATTATTTGAAAAATAGGCGGATTTTCTCAAATGGAAAATTCATTTTCGGTTCTCCGTCGTAAAATATTAACTTGGAAACATCTGTCACATTTTATGAAAAATCGAGTTCATTTTTAGAGAAATTGATTTAGGTTTCGATTTTGAATAATAAAAGGAACCGATTTCCTATTCTTACCACCTACCTAACTCGAACTTGAACATGCTACAATCACTATTATTATTAAAATAATTTTTTTAAAAAATAGTATCATTAAAAAAAATGACTTTTGAAAAACCGATTTTGAAATCGATTTTATAAAAAATTGATACTTTTGTGGCGATTTTTCGGTAAATCGAAATCTTTTGGATTCGAATTTGAATCAATTCAAAAACTTCGTTTTTCGCCTCGATTTCCCATTCTTAGTCCAAAGGTGTCCGTTTGGTTTTCCCTTACAATTAATGGTTGATTCTTCCAGCACAGTTTTTCCCAGTTGAATCAATAATAATTTCAAACGTTTTCATAATAATGACTAAAAGGTCTCAACTGCATATTGTTTAACAGCATGAAACGGAAGAACATTTTCAACTTGAAAAAATCGGAAAAGTCATTTAGTGGAATACATTTGCTTTCATATATTTGCTTTTGAAACAGATGGAATGCCGATGCCGACTGACAGCTCATTTTTTATTTGAAACCTAAACTGTACAATTTTTGATGAGAGGAAGGGTTAATTCTGCCAATTTCGCCGTAGTGATTTATAACACAATCCGGCTGAACTCATTTGAATGCAATTTTTCCTTAAATGATCAGGATGTTTTTGAGATGAGTTTCAATAGTGCTGAAATACTATGAACCACTTTTACTTCTTGAAATGGCTTACAATGTCGTGAAAGGCTAAGTAAACAACATCATAATTTGGGAATGTGATTCCTGCCTTTACCTCACACTTTACCTTACACATGTGTGAAACTAATATATTAAATGAAATTTACCACGGGTAGGGGCAGCAATAATATATTAACTAGATTTTTGAAACCCACAGGTAATTTGCTACAATGTATCACTTATACCCCTCAACAATAACGTCCGGGTGATCGGTCAGTCTAACAAATTCGTGATTCGCTTTATACAAATGGAAGTTCGAAAAAATTAGTCTTTAATTTATGACTAGTGATTGCTGATCATGAAATGTCAATGAGGACTTAAGGCCGACTGTATTATGTACGGCGTACGAAGCCAATAATTATCTTCAAAAATGAAATAGAATGGGATGAAAGTGGAAGGATAAACGCATTAGGAAAATAGAATATGCTCGAATCACTCCGGAAATAATATGTCAAGTTGTAATGGTGATCACCATCGAGTATAATCGAAAATTATCCCAAGCCATCGATCCTTTCACGGGCGTAACACTCGTGTCATGAAAACGACTTGGATATCTGACCACAAGGAAATCAAAAGCCCTATTGTAACTTACAGTTCTCCACGGGCAAAAAGTCGATACGACTGTACAAGTGTGTGATGATATATTTGTTAAATTATCCGTAACGCGGGGAACAAAAGTGTTGGATTATTCACGGGGCCCAGTTTGATCTGATTCACTCTCTTTGCTATTAAACATTCAACAGGGGCCAGAACGTGTCATTAGGAATTAGTTATGCAGGAACACCTGGGCCGACCGCTGGGGAAGGTCCTCAGATTTGTTCACTTGTTATGCTCTGTGCTACTGTTTCCGACGGCTGTTGGAAGCTGCCTACAGCGAATGGCTTGAAGCGGATCCAATCGGCTCATCATTTCGTAAGACATACGAGGCTTATGCCTGAAAGGAGCTATTGGCTTTTTGAAGGTATTGAAGGCGAGGATGAGTAAATATTACTGAATAGTACAACATGCACAATTTTCAATGTGATATAATTGAAGTGTCAATGTCATGAATATAAATGCGTTTCTATTTAAAAACGTTCAAACTATTTTTTTAAGTCTACTGAATAGTACAACAAGCACAATTTTCAGTGTGATGCAAGTGAAGTGTAAATGTCATGAATATGTCACCGGCTACATTCATTTTACTAGTCTCACACGCTAATCTATAGACCAGGCGTGTTGCACATGAATCAATCCATGATTAGTAATTAATTGTACAGAAAGACTTTGATTGCAACACATCAATTCGCCATCTTGTTAAATTAATAACAGCATAGAACAACATGCATTCATGAGTGGTGTTTTTAAGATGAAATTCTGCGTTGTAAACCAATTTGCATTCTTTTAGCCATTTTCGACCAAGAGTTCATTGTATTTACTGTTGTCGGGTGCTTCTAATAATTCCAGATAGATTCGTTCCTGTGAACATAGAAAACTAAATGTTCCTTATGCAAAACAGTTTTCCAGCGAAGCTGTTAACGAAATTTCGCAGATAGAATAAGTCAATGAAGTAGAACAGCCGACTCGCCATTATGTTTAGTATAAATGATGACACAAGGACTCCCTCAGAATTATCTATTGACCACGAAATGGACCGAGACTCGGTAAGCAAGTCATTCCGGAACGGGGTGACCTATGGAAATGCGGCAAATGAAGCAAGAGCCCCTCAGTAAATGAGGCCCGTCCTATGGCCGATGGATCACATGTCGAGGCTGGACCTTATGAAAAATGATAGAAATAAAACGAGGTTTTTCAAGAGAAAATCGCCGATGTTCACGAGTCATTGGCCAAACCGAATAAAGTCTCTTTGCCCGGGTTTATGCTGAATATGTAATGCCCCCTTCTGTTCCCCCTGATAGATGATACGGCTAACTCTGTTTCGTGTACTTTCTGTTGCCGGAGATTAATGAATCGAGGTCTCTTGAGGGATGAAGTTTTCTCGATCTGCCGTGGAGTGAGAGAAAAAGCACCGTGATGGGAGGGTGGTCTTCGGAAGTCGACGCCCACTCATTTCAGATTCTACTCGGCTTCCGGAAAACTTCTGTTAATGGATTTCCACGCCAGGAAAATCTCTCATTGTTCTGGGTAGGGCCAAGGCGGCGACAAGTATCAGGCATTACAAATATGTACTTAAGTTTGCTAAATCGATAGAAAATGTTGTTCCTATTGACATTGTGAAATAACTACCCTCCTACAGAAAACTAATTCACATTGTCACTATCAGAGTTGGTTTATGGTATATAAACCTTGAATCCGACGTATCCGAGTGTTTTTTGATTCAATTAAGTTAACTCTTCTTATACGTCCGTAAAGAATTTACGGAGTAAAGATTTAAAAAAATGGAGTTGACCTACAAGCTCATGAACGAAACTAAAACTGAAAACTATTTCCATTAGCACAAATATGGTTTGTTTTTCTATCTGAAATGTATAAATGACAATGAAAGTGCTCGAATATTGTCCATTTTGTATACTGCCGACGGGTTTAAATTTTTTCAATACCTACATAAATCTATTGTATAGTTTCAGAATCCGCATCCTTGGTGTTACGTATTCAGTTTTCCTTTGAATGCCAATCGTAATGGTTGTATAACTCTTTCCACGTAAGTGTAACCTGGCACCAAAATGCAGAGGGCAACACTCAAGCCTTGGGAGCACCATTCAAATGACAATGATATTAAGAGTGGCCTGCTGTCCATACATTTTGTGGTGGTTCCATTTCATTTTTAAGCAAACCCTCCATGAAAAAAGTTCGCGAACCATTGGATGGAGGGGATTGATGTCTGTAAGGACTTGTCTTTGTCCATGAGTGAAAAGCGGGTGATGGACCTCTCGGGAACGGGTGGACGTGCAATAAACCTAGGACATGCTTTTATGAATTCACCAAAACGATCATTGGCTTAATTACTGAGGTCTAAGTCATCGGAGGACCATCTACAGGAATACCTAAGTGCACCATTCTTTAAAATTTCTGCCGAACTTTTACCAACCGACTGTTTCCCTTTACAAGGTCTCGTTCGGTGTAGTTCACAGAAGGCCAAGCGACTTTTTCAAATGACTCACCAAGAGAATTGACTCGCTTGTTGGGAAGTCAACGCCTTGACTGGACCCCTCCTCTCGATAGGGCCACTCTATTCAATACCCTACCCGAAAGGCGGAAACCGTGATAAATGAACAGAAAAATCCATTTAGAGATAAAGTTGAAACCCTCCACTTCTTATTTTGGTGGGGTTTGTGGAAGGATTTGTCTCCGACAGCTCAAGGCAGGCCCGAGCTGACACCTTTATAAATTCCTTTACAGCTGAACAATTACAAACGGCACAGATCAATTTCAGGGTTTCAATAAAACTGTGTAAATAGCTGGTGATGCGGTAATCATTCTTGTTCTAAGTTCAGAGCGGTGCAGCGGGCTGTGAACAACAAATTAGTTGTTGTCGGTTGACTCCCAGTAAATTAGACGTAATCCCTCTTTGTGACAGATGTGGAACCAGCATTTCCCTATTTGATATAATAGTAGTTCTGTAATCGAGAATATAGTTACTGGAAACATTGAATTTCCTATTGTTATGGCAGTTATATGATTAATCAATTGTTTTCATTTTCCTTTTTTACCTGTAACAAACCTTGGGATTCATTCGGGTTATGTATGAAGCTTAATTATAGGCGAAGCTAGTATGATCATCTATAAATTAAATCTATCCACTTAGTCAGTTCCACTCAAAACATAAATATTTCTTACAAAATAGAAGATTCGATCTACTATTGATGAACCAAATCGAAATTCTCCAGTTGTTATTCTCAATAGTTCCAGATTCAATCATTCCTACCTTAAAAATTGGATTCCGAATTCATCAACGTGTTTAATATAATCAACAGACTCTGAGGATGAATATTATTAAATTCATCTGGGCTAGTAGGGTGGTAAACTGAGGATAGTTGTTGGGTTATTGATTTCTACAGATTCTGTAGTACAATCGATTGCATCAAACATACATACGTACATCTTGGTCACTGCTGTACGATTTTTCATGGTTTATTACCATGGTGTTAAAGTAATCAGGGTAGCTTCATTTTTTCCAAGATTAGCAGCATGAAAAATTCGTGGACTTAAATTAAGTCTGATGTTGAGTTTATTTTTTTTTTTTCAGATTTAAAAGAAAGTGGGGTGTCTAAGGCCCAAATCGTGGACAGGTGAACGTATCCATCAATCTCTAGCTTCGATACTTTCACTGAAGGGATACATGGCTGAGGATCAGGTATACTGTACTAATACTTTTGTAACACTATGAAAATTTTGGTTTATCATTCAAAAATAAACCATTGTAATCGATCTTGAAAAAAAAAAAAATTCTAACCCCCCATGAAAATTTCGTGGTTTACGTTTCAAACGTACGCACGATTTCTCCCAAACGGGCTGGAGCAAAATATTTGAAATTTTCAGGAAAAATCCATGTTGGTCCGACAACGCCCCAATTTTTTAGCCAGCACTCTCACTAAATTTAAAGTGTGCCAACAAGTTCCTAAATTTGGACGAAGAAATTTTTTTGGTTTATTATATACGTTTATGGTGCCAACATTTTTTTTTGGTTTATTATTGTTTATGTTTTCATCGCAGTAACCTAGTGATGAAGTGATGTAGTAATGTGGATACTGGAGTGAACTCCTAAAAGGCTTTTGTAGCCGAAGCGCGGGTTGAAGCATTCTGATACACACGAAAGGCTGCAAATTCTTTCCCTGGGGTTTATTATTCAATTGGCTTGCGTTCATGATTTGAATTTCTACTAAACTTTGGAGTGTGCGTGTTTCACAGGTGGTAGAGCGATCATTGAATTTCAGGAGGCACACAAATCCATCAATCCAATCAGGTATTTCGGTTGAGAACCGATTTACATGCTCCATACATATCTTCTGAAATTCAATAATCGCTCCATCACCTCTGAAACACGCACACTCCAAAGCTTAGTGGAAATTCAAATCATGAATGCAAGCCAAATAAATTAAATTATAAGCCCCAGTGAAAGAATTTACAGCGTTTTTTAACAGAACTGATAATCGTCGTTAGCTACTTGAAATTATTGATATACGTATAAAAAATGTTCCAATGTACGTAACCTGGGACTAAAAAAAGCCATCGGTTTGATATTGTAATAAGTACGCATGATGCAACGTAATTTCTAGGCAGCAGAGGTACATCTTCGTTTTTCAAGTTATTTACAGATTTGTTATTGTTTTTTAGAGTCGTATTACAATGAAAAATATTTTCTGTTATTCATTCAATTTCATTTCGGAATTTCAGAAGACAGAAATGATACTACTAATATACAAGCACTTATCTAGTATTAGTTAGCAAAGATATATCATCATTTTGGGTTCAAACTCGACAGTTAAGGGAACGGTGGAAAAAGTGTTCATCGTGATCAAGTGGCCCTCCCTAGACCCATATGATGGTTTTGGGAATGTAAGAACTCTCTAAGTTTTCGAATGTTATCCTCAAAATTAAGTATGCGCTACTAAGGCCCGCTTTCATCGATTCATTGATTACAAACAAAGAGAACCGGACTTTATCTATAAAAGCGGACGGAATAGAAATTCAGTAAATACCAGTAATCATTAAAATTTCTCATCCTACGATAACGTGCAATATTGATATAGGTGGCATTCGTTCTTTCTTGTAAGGTTTTTTGGTAATTATTGATGAAATCATCTTAAAAACCTTTTATAATTTGTCCTGCGGTAATACCAGGCGAGTGTTAATGAGTCCGAGGAACGGGGTCAGAGAGTCTGAAATTCAGTCGGATCTACTTGTGACAATTTCTTGGGACATCGTTCTTGTTCAACGATAAACGACAGGATACTTGAAGAGCTTTTGCAACCGCCATTTCAGGTTTAATATTGCAACTCACTACAATATAAAAGCAAAGCTTTTCGGTAATTTAAGTATCGCAGTTAACGGAAATTGGCAAAAACATTTAGCAGATTTTGGGCGTTTAAACCCTACCGCCTCGATAGCTGTGCGAACTCGAAGAACACTGTGGTGAAAGACTAATTTCGGCAATCTCCGTCATTTTTACATTATCTTCTAATTTAAACGCGTTTAATTGTTTGGTGAGAGAGTATATTCTCTTCTCTGTATATTCTTTCGGCGTGCCGCTTATTCTAAGGTAGGTACTCGTGACGCAAATTTTCCGAACTTCTTCAGAATCTGATCGGCATCCTGGTACTGCAGTTCATGTCTCCTTCCGAAAGAGGGTATGGTAGCTGAATCTTTGATATATTTATATTATAAATACCCACATGTACATACAACAATAAAAAATTTACACGTTTCAGTGTTTTCCATAATGGAGTCATTAAACATGCAGCCTCGGTTAACAAGTTGGTCACGGACTGACGATGATGGGGTTATGAGATAAAAGTTTTTTTTCTAGTTTGAAAAAATAAAAAGAGGGAGCCAATGGAAAGAGAATGAAGTTTCCTTTAGTTATTCAACAGAACACCTGAAAACCCACAACAATGCATGTGTCACTACCACGGCGGGCCAAAACCATTTATCAGAGCGATTATCCACAGTCGCGACCGCGGGTTTTGAATATAGACGTTCCCGCTCCTGCCCACGACATTCTAATCGACTTTTAATGATCGATCTTTTGTCGCAGTGTGGATTAATCAAGGGTCGATACTTGCGGGGATTGCGGCGCATTGTTAGGTGTGATTGATGCATCAGGAAGCGGTGGGGACCGGTGGAGCAGAGCTGAAATCTGATTATGACGTCGTGGAACGAGACGCGGTTTTTCCTTTTGGCAAGTGACGGTTAACGGGGAGTCACGTACTATCAGTCAACCGGGTTCATTTGTTTACGCGGATAATATCAGTCGTTAATATTCCTCGGTTGAGCTGCGTCATTGTTAGTTGTAAACTTCAGGTGATGTGTCAACTCTTATCACGATCCGAATGAACAGAGGAAAAAAGAAGTAAGGAGCTAACCCAAGCCTCACAGACGAATACTTCGCAATCTATTTAGTCAAATACTCTGATAATAATGCTGGGTTTTGAACGCATCGCAATATGAATTATTCTCCTAGTAATGATAAAGACGGATCTTAGTTCTGATGAAAATGTACCTACCTACAAACTATGTGTGTTTCTTAAGAAAAAAAAATTGAAAAAAAAGAAACATCCTTATTCTATCGATTCAAATTAAATAAACTGAACGCCTGATCGTACAAGCAAATACCAATAAATCGAAATAAAATTATTTAGGAGTACTGCCTAATGTGGCAGTAACTTGATGTACCTACGTTAATGCTTCCGAGTATATCCGTACTACTAATGCAAACGCATTATCAGTATTGCCATATGAAGATTTGTTTCAATTGTAACCAACTAAGTGTTACATATTAGAACATTCTGAACAACTTCCGTTTTGTGTCTGTCTGTGGACGTATTGTGACAGACAATTGTGAAGGTCCTTGTAATAGGCCAAATTTCTACAGATTTCATTCAGTTTTGATGGAATTTTCTGGAAATGACAGAGTATCCTAGCCGGCTCCCTGGATATTTCATTGCACACAAACTATAACTTCACCTGGTACATGTGTTGAGTTGGGATTTGCATTTAATTCGTCCACTAAATCATGAGAGAAAATAGAAACAAATGAAAAATCGGATCACCGATCAGTCATTTCACGTTCAGTAAGTGAAGAGATCAACAATTGAAGATGATTACCTCCAGACTGCCCTTTAAAAACCATATAATTTCGAGCGTTTAGAACCAATGATCCTGCGAAATGGGAATTGCCTGAATCTCGAATATTTGCCCTCATAGCGGTAAGACAGCGTTGGAATTTGCCCAGGAACAGTTCCGATGTTGAATATCTAAAGATTCCTCAGAACTAAATCATATTTATAAATATTAAAACGTCATTCTGTAGAGTTTTGGCCTGGATAATTCTGTGGTTCTGTGGACAAGAAATGCCCACGATCATTTAAGAAACTAAACATTTCCCGAACGCTACAAAACACGAGAAACATGTGGGAATATTTAAATTTTAAGGGAGAAAAATCTGTCAATCATCATCGTAAATTATAACACACTACCGAATTTCCTAAGTTTTGACTAGTGTAGTCACAACCCCTGCAATACATTTTTTATCTGAGAGAACTGCAATGAGTGAAGAATACTATAATATTAAAGACATACTCTTACGATATCATGATACGATCAAATAGCATGATGGTTAGTAACCAATTTGGGGCAGTTAGTTCGTGGCTCAAGGAAAGTTGTACCCTTCAATTGATAGATCACCTGTCCATATTATACCCTATAGAGTCACCCTGGGTGCCGTCACTGCTTATTGCTTGTCACGCATCACGTTACTACTCGCTAAGCCGCTTGTCATAAGGTAATTCAAGGAAAAACTACTACCTACCTAATTTGAGGTTAGCTAAGAGACTCCATTGGTATCACTATGATCCAAGCATTATGAGGCAGATGGTGCGTAGACGATTTCTAACGTCTGGGATGAATGAATAAAATATAATAAAATGGGCATGCGAAAAGAGTTATGTGTCAGTATCTTCTCGTTTCACGGGGTCACCCGTCTGCGTGTTCAGCTTGTTTTTTAATCTTTTACCTCAACGCTTTGCGAAAACGTCAGCAGAATTTCCGGACATTGTGGTGTTTATCTAAGAAACAGCTGACCGTCTTGCAAAGAAGGACCCTTCTCTGCACTAATTGATAACAACATTCCATACCACTCAGCCAGTAGGGCCAGTAAAACCTTCATGATAACATTGTTGACCGCAAAAAGCAGACAGAAGGTTGGTTGAAGAATTTGGAAAAACCCGCGTCATTGATGGGCTTCCAAGTGATGCACTATTGGTCCTACTAGAGAATTTTTCTAGGTGCTTCACGCTCTCGAAAAAAGTCCTTTTGAAAGTGACTTTAAAAAACAATTATTGTTTTCAATTGATTTGTTAGTTAGCTTGAATAATATTCATCTACCTTCCATAAAGTGTTTTTTTGGAGAAAAGTAAACCAATAATTACATTCTTTCATTGAGTGCGGAGGTATCATTATTTGAATTTCAGTATATCAACTGTGGAATATCTTTTCTGTCAGGCAAAGAGCCTGAGCTAATGGCAGAGAACCACCTCTGGCGTTAAAAGTTAATGTCAAAAAACACGTTTCGTAAAATTATTCAGTAACAAACTAGACGGTGCTTCCTCGCTAAAAATCCCTGAGAATGACACCGAGTGGTGTGGCAATAATGATATTCGTGCCGGCCAGACCACTCCCATTTTATTACCATCCAACTGCGCTGGTTATTTCACTCAACTTCGACTCCATCGGGTATTTTTCCGACTTTGCGTGATCTCAGTACCCAATTACCAACCCATGGAACAATGTGTGGTGCAGTAGTTAAATAAACAATACCTCATATTCTTGGGCAAATAACAATGGTTTCTGCGAAGCTGTCCAGTTTCGTCTATCATTAGAAGTAAAGGGCTGCGTGAGAGATTCACTTCTTTTATTCTCAACTTTTTCCTCGCCCATCATGCGATTTCAACTCGGCCTTTCGACGTTGCAGATTACACTTCTCACTTAAGCAGGAACCTGATTGAATCGTTATCTCGGAGCATTTTAATTTTATGTAACATTACAGCTCTTTCAATTGAAGCTTGAACTCGTACTACATATCGACAAATTAGTGATTTTTAGTTTGGGCGGTTCTTCGAATCTTAAATTGTATTGTGCATGAATATGTGACCAATTTATGTGGTAGGTAGGTACATGAAAAAATTCACCAAATTTTATTTTACTTGTTCACACATTTCGGCCACATACATGGATTTTATGCACCTATGTTATCAGTTATATACTTACTTTACGTAGTGCTTAAGTATTTTTACGGGGAAGCTGATGTGTGACACCGTGTTGCAAAAACCACTCTAGTTACTGGTTGTTTAGTAAAACCATATCCTTTCTCCGGTGTTCTCTCAGGGAGTGTATTTATAAGCGTGAATTTAGCACCTTCAATAAATAAAACATTCAATGGGTTCTTGATGCTGATGCGGTTTTTACACAGCAATCATGTTTCATTTTTAATAGTAAGGAGGAAAATGATTACCATTATGAGTAAGGCACACTTCCTCCAAGCGTTCTGTTTTTGTCTTGAACAGGAT
The DNA here is from genome assembly GCA_031894815.1 of Creontiades dilutus. Lineage (NCBI taxonomy): Eukaryota > Metazoa > Arthropoda > Insecta > Hemiptera > Miridae > Creontiades > Creontiades dilutus. The sequence continues at coordinate 584,549 of JAVIWC010008575.1, read as the reverse complement.
CATGACTGAGTGGCATCGACTGTTGGAATTGATGAACTAATGATTAGCTTCGTCTGACCCTAGCTTCCCGATGTAGCTTCCCAGACCCCAGACATTACAGAACAGTGATGCATCTTAGACGTAATACGAGCGTATCCATCATCGGGCAAATTGTTGTATTATACTGAGCCTATGGGGACCCTCCAGCCTCCCCGGAAAGCCTCAATTCCTTTCGGTTCTTCCCCCGTTCCCTGGATCTGATAGGCAAAGAAGAAACTTCATCCAAACCGCATTATCTGACAGGTGAACGGTATTATTTTGAAATTTCTCCAGAGGACATCTATCAGATCCTCGGGGGAAGGGTCGCAGCCCAATGTAAGCCAGTTTAGATAATGCTGGACAAATGACGTGGTGCTCTACCCAAGAGATATTGACCGTCTCAAGGGACAATGGCATTGACAAACCCTCTTATTCTCAGATTTATCTTGTCCGGAGAACAAACAACCCCGATGTTTCTAAATGTAAGTCACTTCTTTATTCGCAATGCATTGTCATTATTACAATGTTGCTCTATAATAAAAACAACGCTTTGTTACCACAAGTTCAGAGCGTATTCTAAATTCGTTTTTGATTCACACTATAGCCCAAACAATATTGAATTGGGGCAGAAACTGACCAATAAGACAATGACATTATTTTTGGTCAAAATCAAATGCTGTGTTGTTCAAAAATGTTCTTGTTGTTAAAACATTAAATGACAATTTTCACACTAATTTTGATAGTATTGGTTTATTATTCAATAATAAGCCATGTAATCGCTCTGGAAAAAAAAATAAAATAATTTCTGGTTTACGTTTCAAAGGGTGTAGAACGAATCTGCCAATTTTTCCGTCCGTCCGCCGTACGCACGGTTTCGTTAAAAAGATCGAAATTTTCAGGAAAAATCCATCTTGGTCCGAACATGAGTTCATTTATCAAAGTTTTGTAAAATTTCAAAACAAGTCGACGTAAATTTAATTAAGAACATACCATAAAATACTGTTGTACAGTGAGTATAACAAAATAAGGTTAATAATATAGTGTACTCGGAGTGATTAGCCTTATCATGATGTTGAATGCATTGCCTTTCATGAGTTAATGTCATTTCGTTCTGGTTATAATGTTGGTTACCCTGTTCTTATTCGCCAAGTGACCATCAGCCAGTACCTATTACCTCGTGGTGGATAAATGGGGGCGATCTGTGTGAATTTCTTAATAGCTGAAATGCAGACCAAATGTTGTCATAAGACGGCACCTGTTTACAACAAATGATGTTTAGGTAGCAAATTATTAAATGGTTGACAAATAGAATTATGGTTGCCTATAGCGTTGTAACTTTGAAAGGAAATTACTCAAATTGTGTACCTGCATGAAGTATAGGTCTTCCTGAATGCAAATTAATTAGAACGAATTACTCGGTAATTTCACGGTGAAACTGCATGTATTAAGGGACCTCGGAACTTCAAATATTGGCTCAGGCTCTTGTCCGGGCCATTAGTGGGATTCTACGGCCCCCGCGTCGACAGGATTTTCAATTAATAAAACCCCCGCGCTGCACGCGAAACCGGCAAATAGGGCAGGCAAACAAAAATATCTGGTTCGCTAACGAAATGAGCAAACACGGTGTCCACGTGACGAGCATCGGTACGTATCGATGACGTGGCTGAGAGGACATCGAAGTTGTTGGAGAGGGGTGTGGAGATAGCAAACAAGTGCAGTATGCAGTTTTGCAGATGCATCGCATCTCTCTTCGATGCACTCAGTTAATTAGAGCGCGGCCATGCGTGCTTGTTTGGCCTCTCCATTTGAAAAGGGGTCTGCCGGACACCCTTGTAATTACAGGAGGGCTCAGCTGAACTTTCCGTACTGGGCTGCGTGGCCTCTAATTCACTGTCTAATCTATAAGTAAACAGATTTGTTATTTACATTATGTGCATAATGCATCTGGAAACCCGCAACAGCATGTACCCCTACAGGAAGGATGTATAGTGCATCACTATTGATTTGTTTTGTCTTTGTGTAGATTGTTATGGAGTAGAGGCGTTCAAAAACTTATCAACACAACTGCCAACTTCTTAAATGCTGCTAACATGAACAAATAATAGTTGAAATAAATTAAACCACTAAAAGGGAACCTGGAGGAAAAACCATTAACCCTACAATTTCAGTTCTCATCGTCCCACGGAAGCGGAATGTTCAGCGTTCTAGACTGTCGCAGATTTGGTTAATGTTTTCGACAATGAGGCTTTGTAATAGTATATCAAAATCTTTTCACAACCCCCTCAAACTTGGTGAATTTTACGTTTCAAGATGCCTAGATTCAAAATTGCCGACGCTCATCCGCCGTAAGAACCATAGCAAGATTTAAAAATCCGTTCATTCGCGTATGGGCTTTTTTAATGTCTTGTTGTTCCTAACCTCAGGCCAGCCAGATCGCCTCACACAAACAGATCATATGAGGAAAACTGATCAAAAAGGTTTTTTCGAGACTTTTACTGACATACCCGATGTCGTCATCGAGGCGTCATCTCCTGGTAATTTCTAACACGAAATCGATTGAGATATTTTTCAGATCCGAAGAAATTCACCTATACCAAACAATTTAAACTTCTAAACCTAAAATAACCCCCCCCCCCCCCCAACCACTCAATCATTTCCAAGTAATTTTAGATTCCAAATTTGATATGGGCCCCTGATTAGTTCGAGGCCATCTGAGTTTGAAAATTTTACTTTGAAGGTGTAAATGTTGGAAAACGGGTGTGACTTTCCAATAACTTTTTTAAATCTCGATTCTTTTCATTCTGTTGTTCCAACGACTTGGCAGGATTGAAAAATTAAAGTGGGTGGTGTGTGAGGGCTCAAAAATAAAAAACCTTGTGAAATGATTATCATCATTTATCATCATCATGATCATAATGCTAAGATGCCCATGATGAAAACTTTAAAAAGCCCAGTTGGAAGCTTAATCCCTGCAATCCAGCGACTGGTCACCATGATCATAGCTGGAAGCCAGTGATAGCCCAGTACACGCGCTGCCCTAGCTAACTGGACACCATTGGACCCAAGTTGCAACGAGTATGTAATGGTCATCTCCAGATTCAATTCAGGAAGAGAGCAGCATCTGTCAAAAGCATAAAATAATCACGCTTTTCCTTATGTCGCTTCTGCTTCACGTGATCCTCTGATAGAGTCGTCAAATTAGCAGTTGTAAATTTCTCTAAAGTTCCTCACAGGCAAAGACAGAAATGAAGCAGGGTCCTCAATCGGATGTCTTCAGTAAAATGAAGTAATTGTAATAACCTTGACAGAAAAAGTAGGTTGTGTAGCCCAACAAAAAAGTTGCAAGGAGATGTACTATTAGGGCTTCTTTATTTCGTAGAAGGTAAATTCAACAACCCTTAAGCACGATTATTCCACGCATCGAGAATGTTAGCACCGAGATCGAATTTCTTATTAATTTATATAACATGCGAGACCTAAATTAGTCAGCTAGTCTAGATGTTCTATAGAAGTTAGATGGGAAAAGCGCTTATTAAAATGCTTAATCCAATAACCCCTATCCGTCGAGAAGCTAAACCTCTGGATCTTAACCTCCCACGATCCGTCGTATTCCCCTTCTAGAAAAGAGAAAAAACCCTTTCCTGTCAAGGGATTCCTGACAGGGCATTTCGCTCGGAACAAATGTGATCTTCAGTCCCAGAACAGATGCCTCCCACCTTTAATGAGGTCCCAAACCACTGAAGGTCCGAAGCAATGAAAGATTGATATCCTGACCGACGACGACACTTTGGCTCCCTAAGTGGGGTCGTGCATTATTGAGCCCCGTGAATCATTTAAGAGATGGACCACCCCCCTCTATCCCAAACCCTTCCGCATCATCCATAAATAAGGACCTCCTAAGAATTATGAGCAGCCGTTCAGTAGGCGATCACCGGGTAATGGCCCTTTCGCATCTTATCTCACCTAATAATTTTTTTATGTCTGCCCCTATGGTCAGAATGTCTTGTAGACGAGAGACTAAAGAACGGATGGTAGCTGTGACTGTTGTTACTGAATCTTCGCAATGAATTTAGCAAGAAAACAGTACATTTAATGAATTTATATATAAATGATTCGGAATTTGAAGGTGTTTAGCAGAGGTGCCCACAGGGGGGAGGGGGTCATGACGCAGACTGCGTCATTGAAATTCTTGGGGGGGGGGGGTTCCAAAAAAAATTGGGGGGGGGGGGGGGTTAAAGTTGATTGAAACAGTGTTTAACGTGACGAGATTAAAAAATGTATTACATCACTAAAACGTAAATAATAATGAAGCTAGTAATTAATTTAAATATGGTTTGTTTTTCTATCTGAAAATGTATAAATGACAATGACAGTGCTCCAATATTGTCTGTGATTTTGGAGCAGGCATGCGGCATGGTTTTCTATACCTACATAAATCTTCTTTTAATTCTAGATAAAATCAGAGGTGCTTAAATTTTGTTTTGGAAAGGGAGTACCAACTTACATGGGGGGCTAGTTTAGGGGGGTGCGTCATGACACTTAGGGGGGTGGGCACCCCTGTGTTTAGTGTATTTCGTGAATTGCTAAAAATTTCAGACAAGAAAACGGATCATAAGTTAGAACAGTTTTATTCAATGGAAAATAGGAGTGATGTACACTAATATACGTCGAGTGTCTATCATTCAATAGGTACAACTGCATGATGTACTGGGTCAGCTAGCTTTTTAATAATACCTATCGGAGGCACCTAGTGTCCGTGGTGGAATCATTGCTGAGGTGGCGAAAATTATGATACACTCTTGTAATCAGTTAGGTATTTTCATAATTTGTAATTCATATATTCTAGCGCTTTCGCATTTAAATCAGTAGATATCTCAACTACGATGTAAATTTAGAATCATCAGTGTTTCAAATAGTTACTACCCACCTCAGGTAGTTGAAACGGTATATAAGATATACACTCAGTTATAATATGCATGTTAGGTAAGTACCTGAGGTAGATCAATTGCGCTGAATATTGTATTTGTCTGAATGTCGTAAGAGTCTATAATGAAGTCAATGAAAGACATCAGGAGAAGTATATTTTGTTTCAAGCTGATAAATTTCGCCACGCTGCATCGAATGAGTCCGTAATACTCCATCCATTTTTACCTGTGGGCTCGGCCTCATGGCGGAAAAAAGAACGTTCATCATAAGTTTAGATGGAAACTCGTGTGAACATCGCAATATTCTCTCATAAACACTGAAGATCGAACCTAATGATATAAATTTATGGAGTTCTCTTTTCAAGGAATTCATTTCATTATCGTTTGGGTTGGTTGCAGAAGGACTTGAAAACATTTGTAATACAGCCAATAATAGCTGTTCGGTGTGCTCAATGGCCAACATCAGTGTTTCTTACACATTCATGAGTTTTCATCAGTCGATTTCCTTCGTCCATACGTTATGCACCGATATTACTACCATTGACTTTGTTCCAGAATTACCCTCTGTCTGCTCTGGGGAATTTTATTATTATTATTATTACATAATAAATTATAATTTTATAACACATTGGAATTGTTAGAAGTTTGGAATCGTAGAGGCTCAATCAGTACAGTTGGGGCAATTAGGATGATATCCTTATGTGTACACCGAGTCACAACCATCAATCACTTCAATGTGGGTGCCTAGCCATAAAGATCTCTATGAAACAAGTCGGCTTCTGCAAGGATAGCTTTTGGCTATTATGTGACCGAGAAGTTGCTTGCATATCTGATCTCCTACTTGCAACATCGAGCAAATTCAATCTGCCATCAGCGGCAGCAGGGCGAGGTCGCTGGGCTACATAGTGCTCGATTTTCACTTTGGGCCGAAGGTGGTCGATGGGGTTGTTAACTGGCCGTACCCATCTTATCCTGACACCTTTAACGGACACCTGCATACGAAAACATAAACATCCAGTAGCTCGTGATGTGTGGTGAAGCTGAGGGGTTGATCTATGTATTCGTCACTTTCTGGAGAATCGGGTTGAAATTCCATCTGGATAAGACCGTGTCCAGGACTTCCTATCGCACCTCAGAGCCGCTGGGTACAAATAGAAACTGTGAAATCTCGTCTGTAATATGTGTCCTAGCATCTAGTCATAGCTTTATTTCATTCAACTGTGTAAGTGCAAATTTATTCATCATCTAATAATAGATAAGTTAAGGATTGTGCCCCTTCCATTGCCCCATTTGACACCTTGTACAAAGTCTCTAATTACCATTCTTGTTGATTTTGAATACAATCAAAAATTAAATATTAGTAATAGACGTTTGTGTTTTTTTTTTGTCGTTTCAGCTGTTTAATTGAAATTAATTTAATAGACACACTCACATCTTCATAAGAAGAGAAGAAGCTGTTTTGAATATTCCTACACGCAAGCAAAGTGTTGCCCGCCACCACCTGAAGTAATAGCATGCTATGGCACCATTCATCTACTTCCGAACGAAAGGCAGCGAACGTCGCTGAAGACAATGTAAGCTCCCTTACGTCAGTCGGTTCACACGGTCAAAGAAATTAGAAAACGATGTTGTTTCGATATCCCGATAGTTTTGATAGACCACCAGCCCTGTGGACTCCGGCTCCGTTTTCCATTAGCAGAGAGGACCAATGATTGATCGGGCTGCCTCACACGATCCCACGATAACACCCACCATCGTAATTAATAGGCTTTTTGTTGCACGTGTCATCTACTAAACTTCCCCTGTTTGCCTTGAAAATCCGATAACGACGTTACTTTAGAAAGCATGTCACGCTTCGGCGTTGATATAGATCGAAGCATTATTTTTTTCCCCTGCTTCTTCCTTCGTTCTTCACTATTGGATTGTTGTTATTTACTTACCATAAACACGGCTTAAAAGTCGCGAACATGAGAGAGATAAACGATGATTCAGCAATTGTTTCGGACGGTCACATTGGCATTGGTGACTTGAATGGTGAATCACAGATTTTTTTCAAAAAGATCATCCCTCGGTATTCAAAATTTTTATTGTCTATAACTAGGAGGTGATGGAAAGGACTACTGGTCCCTTCTTATGACCGTGGCGATATGCCTGCAATACCCAGAGGATACACCTGTAGATGTAAAGCTTCAGGTTTAAGCTCACAGATAACAGTTTCAAGAATCGAGAAGGGTAATCTATCCATATCCATCACATTTTCATAGCTTTCAGAAAGCAGAAGGAGTAACGGGTTGAAAGAATCGCGATTGATAGGATATGTGGGGCTGGAGGTTAGTGCAAATTTAAAACGTACCTAACCATTGCACATTTTTCTTAAGGGGCAGAGCGAGGGAAAGGCAGTTTAAGAGAGGTAAGGGTAAGTGTTTTCTAACTATTCACTGCTACCACCCAATAAGAAGGTATGTGATGGAATGGACTAGCTACCCCTTCTAAGGACCAAGAAGATTTGCGTGCATCTGTTTCAGAGGATACTCCTAAAACTAAACATTTTTGGTTTATGTTAAGGATTAAGAGATTCAAGGGAAGTCATCACATATCTCCGGGAATGAGAGCATGGTACTATAAACTTTTTACGACAGTTCACATCGTCACATTCGACATATATGACGGTAGAATATTGTGGTAGAATCGGTTAGTGCCTAAATGGGGCATAATATTTATCTTTCTGGGATTACTTTCTCGTTTTTCTTTTTTCAAATTCGACACACGTCTTTAATGGTGCCCCATAGTGGGATGGGCGGCTATTGATATGAGCACATCAACCTGTTGTAAACCTTTTGAATCAAATTAAGGCTTTATTCGTCTAAGTTGGTAATTAGAAAATTAATTACACAATAATAGTACTGACAAGTATTAAAGCACGTCATGCCAACTCAAAACTGAAAACATGTGATTAACGAATATATGTGGAGTTGAATCAACCAAAACAATAAAATTTCAAAATCCCTCCATCCTCATTTGGAGAGAAAGTTGGCAATAACACTGGATTGCACTGTATGAACCAACTCGCGAAGTATAACCTTAATGGGCTTTATGAGTAACGCGGTTTTGCGGGGTGCAGCTGAGCAATCAGAAGCGGCCAGGAGTACATCTTAGTCGATGCTCCAAGGTTGAAGGCTGAAAGGTTGAAAGTGGAACTTCAGAGGATTTCCAAATTGAATGGGGGGGGGGGGGGGGGGGCTGAGATTTACCAATCGGAGATAGGAGAGCTATGAATAATAATTCGGTACAATTCGTGAAACTAAACTGCCGGGGCTGCCACTGAAAGTCCTGTCTTCACTAAGACACGTTCATTGATAACTATAAACTTGCTCACACGTATTTAATTTGCAGATAGTTGACGTTTCTGTGTGGATATGAAAAGCACCTGTTCCATCTCCATTGGGGAAGACTGGATCTCTGTGCACCGCTTGTGTTTCATAGGAGGAGTTGCCAATACTTTTTATATAGATTTAGTTATAGAAATAAATTTAACAAAAATTACTTTAATTGGACGCCTGCAGATGAATTGGACGCCTGCAAGCGTCTGTACCATCCCTCGAGCGTGGCGGAGCATAATTAATGCATCCACCTCCTCGGAAGGGGCAACTATACCATACCAACCCCTCACAAGCTTCTACACTTAGTTATCTTATATTTTACTACATTTTTAATACATTTTTTGTTTCTTCAATTTCGTTCTTTTTATTGGATTTTGGAACAAAAGGGCGTCATCATATTGGATTAAGTAAGATTGATACTTCATGAGCTCTAATGGCCTAATGGACTTGCAGCGGGCCATCATATTTTTTAATGAGGATGATGCAGAATCGCAATATGCCTCTGGACTTCGTCCTAATACAGAAATATTAGTCCCTATACCATCGAGAGAGAATAAAGGAAAAACGAGTGCGTTGGACCCATTTGTTGTGATGAATCCACACTCATTGTATATATATATATAGAAGACTGACAAGAAGTGGGGGGGGGGGGTGCGGTTGTGTGATTGATGCGATTTTTCGGACGGCCTCGGGGTCGCGTGGCCCGTGCATTGCACTCACTAACGAACTCGGCGACACGTCAGCTCCCTTGTCCGGTTTTATAATTGAAATTTCTCCTCTGGCGGAGACGAACCTCCCTCGAAACAGGAAATTCGCCAGTTTTGTCAAAGTCGGTCCTTTAATGACGAGCAATTAATAACTGCGGTATCTCGTCGGATGCGCTGCGTTCACCCCCCAAGGGGGTTTTGAATGCGTTAATCCGTTTGGGCTTTGCGAGGATTTAACCGGAAACCAGAGACAGAAAAAAAAATTGTAAAGCTTCAAGTCCCTCCCGCGTCCCGGTTTCGATAACGAAGTTCTCCCTCTAGATTTTTTTCGCCTGTATTTCAGCCATCGTTGCATCGTCCGAACCTCACACTGGTGTTGACAGATCGAATGTGTCTACACATTTCATGTACATCCATCGTCAGTCTTGTGGAAGGTTGAATATTGGAACCAACATCTCGTCAACACAATCCTAAAATGAAATCCCTTTACTCCCAGCTCGATTAACAGTTCAATTGAGAAAGATTTCGGTGAAATCGAAGTCCTGCACGGTCGGAGTGAAGTAAAAGTTCATAAAACTTGTTTGGAATCTTAATTTATAGTAGAGCTTTCACCCTCCTCACCCTACTATATATTTCACTATTTTATTTATCCGCGTAGGCAAACCCTACTAAAACTGTAATGGATTTAATGGTGCAAGTCAGTAGATAACACAATGATATATCATTAAAACTGAATGATGCAAAACGAAAACTGGAAATAGGTCGCTCTGCACAATCAAGATACGACGATTCTCGTCAACGGCCGTAACACGACATTAAAACATTTCTTCTTCCTTCATTAATTTCGGTTAATTGAAATTATTTTTCAAGTTTAAATCCCCCTGCTTCATGTTTTTGTAACCCTCCCCCAGTATTGTATTTTCTTAATTTCTGTGATTTTCCGCTCGTATGAACGTATTGTTGATTGTAAATTGAGCTTGCCCGTATATAAGTATACAAATGAAGAAATTTAAGAAAACATATTATAACCCATTCCTTGTTTACTACGGAAGACTAGTTACGAAGGAATCTATATAATTTTATTCATGTCTTGATCAATCTGTGATACAATAATTAGTATTCTAGTTTCTGAGGCAAAAAGCAGAATTTTCAGAATGCTTTCCACGAATACCCAATCCACGAGTTGCTACCAGCAGAAGAGTACTACTGGCAAGAAGACTAAAGATTGTATATACTCACGAAACTCACATGATTGCAACTATGCCTATTGTACCAATAGGTTTTTGATCTGTCGGCTGTACTTATATTGCTAAGCTCCACACATGTAGTTCTACTAGCAGTACAAGTATAATTTATACAAGTATAATGGCTCAGGTCATACGAATAATCAACATCACGATCATATTAACCTTTGAATCTGTATTGAAGAAGTGGATGATTTCATTTTAGCTACCTTACCCTCGCTCCATAAAGGTACCCCTTCCATGGTTCCACGCTAGCCCTTCCGCTTCCTATTCATTTCTAGATTACTTCAGTATCCACTCAATCGTGGAACATTACTATACGGACAAAGCGCAGTGTTTGAATCACGGATGACGTTAGAATGGGAAGAAAAATGAACGACCATTGAATAGAAACAAAGCAATTCAAAATCCTCAACAACAAGATTCCTTTTCAACAATTTTCTCACCCGGGGGTTCTTGTCCTAAATTACATTAGTCTGAGGAAGAAGGAGGAAATTTAATTTATCAATAAGGGCGTCGGAAGACACGTGGCTTTTGAAAGTGTGTCCAATGATAATAATTGGTTTCGGTGCGAAGGGTGTTCCGAGGCTGAGTTCCTTGGGAACCACTCAAATCCTCAGGTGATGTGTTCTTAGTCATCTGCCTATAATTAATGGGATTAAACGGTAACACTCGTTATCCCTCCTTTTGGTGCTGCCATCGCCCGTAGAGCGGCGGTAGCGGCGTCGAGAGCTTTTCCCCCATTAGGTCCATTTATCTCTGTTCATCCCTCGGCATCCCCTTCGCTGTGAATGGGGTTTCGGAATGAACTCGCACCCCTGACCCCCCGCACTACTAAAATGGAAAGGCTTTTGTTTCAGTACAAATAGTGTGATTTGATTGTTTCAACGTAATAGGATGATGCCGTTGATCGGTTCTCAAGTTTCCAGATCTGCTTTAAATCATAGAAAAACCCTCAGAAATTGTTAAAAATTGATTTACAATGAATATTTATTCTGGTTAAAAACGCTGAGGACGGACTTTTCTCCTCATCCAACTTGCTTCTTCATGGTCACAATCGGAGAATTAAACAGTACGATAGATACAATGGACAAGAATAATTATGTCACAGTCGCGTACGTTCTCATCAATTGAGCAATCTGACTAGTTCTTCATAGAGAGGAGCACTGTGGCTCTACTACGCCCAGTGCGTTACTTTGAGGAAGGATCTGGGAAGTCAAAAATCGAAAAGAAATCAGACGGTACCATTCTAAAATCTTGTATTTTTACGTCTTGAGGATCCTTACAATTTCAACTCGACCACGTCGTGTGAATTTCCAATTTTTTTAGCCCCAATGAAATGGCTTAATTTCCTTGGAAACTTTGTTATTTAAAATAAAGAGTTCTGAAAAGCAGGGTTTATTCCACGTATTAAATTAAAGACTGTTTGAGACGTGTCAAAACGGGTTTTAAAACCATCATTATTTTTTGCGGGCCCTCCTAACACTTTACAAACATTCCTTGACCTGGAAAAAATGAGGTTATGTATCGTTTTGGTTTATTATTCAATAATAAACCATAGTAATCGCTCTCGAAAAAAAAATTTCTAACCCCCCTGAAAATTTCATGGTTTACGTTTCAAAGGGTCTGGAATCCAAATCTGCAATAAAAAATTTTCCGTCCGTCCGCCGTACGCCGTACGCAAGATTTCTCCCAAACGGCTGGACCAAAACATCTGAAATTTTCAGGAAAAATCCATGTTGGTCCGAAAACGCCCCAATTCTTTAGCCAGCTTTCTAACTCAAATTGAAGTGCCATTTAAGGGTTGTCAAAGTTTTGTAAAATCCCTAAAAACCTCAAAAAACATCAAGGCGGCCTAAATGTGGACTTGTTTTGTAATGAGAATCGAATGAGCCCCTTCCCAGGTCTGTAGGTCAAACCATTTTTTGATTAATGCTAGCCAAGATTTTTTCGATTCCACAGGAGCGCTGCTTATACAGTTCGATCAACTCGAGGCATTTTGCGTTATCCAAACAGTGTTTCTGGTTCTAAACTTTCGCGAGGGAACGGCGCGAGTTTCCCCCAGACGCGCGTCTATAAACCGACTGCCGACTCAACGGCGGCCTCCTCCGGGTGAGTGACCTCATAGAGAGGGGGCACCGGAACGAGGCAGGTGCGCGAGTGGGTGCGCGTCGTTTCATTACAATAATCGATGAAATCGAACTATCGATATATCGTCGTCGGTTATCGATATATCAGTCAGCATTAAATTTTATCGATCATCGATAGTAACTTGACCATATATCGATAAGTCGAAGCTTTGCTTCAGAGCGATGTATAAAATGGCTGAGAATTGATGAAATATATTTCAAAGCCAAATATTATTAAAAACAATTTTTTTTTTCAAACATCAAAACGCTGCAAATTCTTTCATGGGTTTATTATTCAATTTTATTCATTTGGCTTGCGTTCATGATTTGAATTTCTTCTAAGCTTTGGAGTGTGCTTGTTTCACAGGTGATAGAGCGATTATTGAATTTCAGGAAATATGATCAACTGATCAATTCAAATAGGTATTTTGGTTGAGAACAGATCTACGTGCTCTATGCATGTCTCCTGAAATTCAATAATCGCTCTATCACCTTTGAAACACGCACACTCCAAAGCTTAGAAGAAATTCAAATCATGAACGCAAGCCAATTGAATAATAAACCCCAGTGAAAGAATTTGCAGCGTTTTTTGACATATTTCTACCAGTCGCGCAGTATTACGCAAAATGATATTGCTCTTCTATCTTCTGCACGTACCCATTGGACGAAGAATATTTATTTTTTGACAAGACCCCTTGAGATCCGAAGGTTACCCTTTAAAACATTGAAGGCTCAAGAAACAAAATACAGTATTTTATAATGAAAAATGAATATTGATCACAAACTTGGGACAGCCACATACGAATACAATCAAAATGTATTTTGTCCTGGAAACAACTTGAAGGCTTCAAGAGTTACGTATGGTGCTATTAAAACGCTTATGTATGAGCAGGTCTCATGTTCCCATGCCAGGGTTTTAAATTCTTACCTCATTGTTTACAATATCTTTGAAATTTATATTTCCCACATATTATCTTAGATAACCTTAAGTATTTACTTCATTCTTCTTAGTTTTGGTTTATTATTCAATAATAAACCATTGTAATCGCTCTTCTAACCCCCCTGAAAATTTCATGGTTTACGTTTCAAAGGGTGTAGAATCCGAATCTGCAATAAAAAATTTTCCGTCCGTCCGACGACGCCCCAATTCTTGAGCCAGCTCCCTCACTCAATTTAAAGTGCCCTTTAAGGGCTGTACAAGTTTTGAAAAATCCTGAAAACCTCAAAACTAGTCGAATCGGCCTTAATATTTTCCTATTTGAAGAACATACCATTAGGAATCGAATGAGCCCTTTCCCGTCTGTATTTTATGGTGCCAACATTTGCCCTACAGATGTCCGGCCGATAGCGTCGGGTTGTAGTGAATGTGGATAGTGGAGTGGTAGCCGATGTGAATACTTGTAGTGTAGTTAGTAGGGGAAAGTGTCCTATTATGAGATACTTTTTTTCAGAAGGCGCTAATGACCACTTGAATGTAGTAAAAAATTCAATTTTTAGTTTCATTTGTTCATTAACATTCCTTTTTGAAAAATATATATACAAATACGCATAAACTGTCACAAGAAAGCTCAAATAAATCAAGATACCGAAAATTCCATGTTTACCCGTTTGGGCAACACAGTTCCCAATATGAGATACCAAGCGTTCCCAAAATGAGACACTGTCTCATATTCGGGCCACCTTCAGTAAAACGATCAAAAAAGGAAATTAGAACCCAATAAGTGTTTAATTCAATGTACTTAATAATTTTAAAAAAATTCTTCAGTCTTGAACATCTCATAGTCAGTGCCAATGAGGCTGAGAATCATTGCAGGAAATCCTACGAAATTGTAAAAGAAGCGCTTAATCTTATCATTAAAAAAAAATATTCCTTCACGAAAAAGACTCACCTAAAAAAAAAAGCAATTCGAACTCGAAGGAAATTCAACAAAATTCACTAGGATTGTATCACCACAATTAGGAATTGACCAGAAGAACAAATCAATCTGAAATCAAACTTCTCGAAAAGAAGTTCGTGACTCAACAAAAGCTTTATACCTATTCCTAAAATACGCAGTCAAAAACACCAAATAGTTCTAGTTCTTAAAAACACCTAGTTCTTAAAATACGCAGTGAAGAACATCACATCAACCTATTTCTAAATATCAAAACAAAAATTGCACAAGAACATGGAATCTTTTATTTCTCCGAATCTTCGTGAGACCAGCGATGACACAACATTTCGCCCATTTCTCGGTTATCCTGAGAAAATATATTTCCATATTCCTCATATTCCAAATATCTCTAATATGAGATATCTCATATTAGGCACCTGTATGTACCTCTATATAGGCAGTTTGCTCATGAACAATGAGATTGATGGCAAAACCGTGAAAAGTAGAAATTATGGAAAACTTAATGATGAACGTAAACTACATTCCATAACGAACATTTTCCACTAGTTGAATAGTGAAAAAGCTCTTACCTGATGGCTTGTTGGTCGTCGAGAAAAAGAAGGAAAAAACTTTTGTTCAGCATTGTCGGAAATATTTTGGTACAGAACGCCACAGGTGAATGTGATCTAATGCTGCCCTCTCCTTTCACTCAGGGACATCTCTGGCAATAAGTTCAATACACTTCCAATCGACAGTAGAAAATTATAGAGGCAGCAGTGGGGGGTCTCATATTAGGAATGTATCTCATAATAGGACACTTTCCCCTAGCCGATACACGGGTTGAAGCATTCTGATATGCATGAAACGCTGATAATATAGGTAAATATTATTCAATATTATTACTGGGGTTTATTATTCAATATTATTACTGGGGTAAATAAGTATTCTTCCACTGGGGTTTATTATTCAATTGGCTTGCGTTCATGATTTGAATCTTACTAAGCTTCGGAGTGTGCGTGTTTTACAGGTGATAGAGCGATTATTGAATTTCAGGAGATATGCATAGACCACGTGAATCGGTTCTCATCCAAAACACCTATTTGGATTGATCAGTTGATGATATTTGTGTGCCCCCTGTACATATGTCTACCTTTGGCTACATCGTTTAAATTTGGATTTGGGGAAGTTTTAACGCATTCGAGTGCTAAAGGACTTGATAAATTACAGATGTTTTTATTGTGGGGGGGATTGAGGTTCAATAAAAAAAAAACGCTGCAAATTCTTTCACTGGGGTTTATTATTCAATTGGCTTGCGTTCTTGATTTGAATTTCTACTAAGCTTTGGAGTCTGCGTGTTTCACAGGATAGGGCGATTATTGAATTTCAGGAGGCACACAAATATGATCAACTGATCAATCCAAATAGGTATTTTGGTCGAGAACAGATTCACGTGCTCCATGTATATCTCCTGAAATTCAATAATCGCCCTGTCCTGTGAAACACGCAGACTCCAAAGCTTAGTAGAAATTCAAATCATGAACGCAAGCCAATTGAATAATAAACCCCAGTGAAAGAATTTGCAGCGTTTTTAGCTCAAAGATTGCAAAAAATACACTGTGGGATGCTTCCCTTCGAGGCATTGAGGAAAAACGGTTCAGTAATGCAGTTGTTATTCCGCTAAAGTACAAGCCGTATTTAAGTTCGTTGAATAACCCTCTTACGATACGATTCTCCACTACAAATAAAACATTCACCCCTAAATTGTGTTTTTCATTAAATGCAACCTCACCGGGGTATTTGTGAGGAAACGTAAAAAACCCATTTACCCTCAAAATGCTCGAGCGGCCTCCACCATCTAAACGTCCAGAAAAGCTCTTAAAACGTGAAAACTACCGACACGTGTGTTGCCGACAACATCCGGAAGCGTCCGAAAGAGTAAATATTGGAGGAGGCGGTTTTTCCTTGTACGACCAAATTCTCTAGGGAGCGGGTTGACTGTTAAGGCGAAACCATTTCCTCCGCCGGACACAGAAAACCCTTTTCCTTCAAAGACATCAAATCGTTTTTAATGAGTTCAAACAACAATGAGAACGAACCCCATCCTCTAGTGGCAATTTTGCTTAATTAACGCTCGAAAGCGCCCTTCACTGTACACCCGGGTTTTTGTCTCTTGGAAAAATGTTTCATTATTTCCTTCTCTCAATGACGCTATAAAGTTTATCTGCGTCGAGTCTTATTGGGCCGTTAAAAGGTGAATTAGCTGCTCATTATGCCCCATCGTTCATCCATTATCGTAAAGGCCGTTTAATATGTAATTGCGAGGTGTACGGCGGTTTTTACGATCATAACCGATTGCGAAAAAGGGCATTAATCCCGTGATAGGCAATTACATGCGCGTTTTAGGGCCTCTGTTAAGTGTCACTCAGAACCAGCGAACGCACTACTTCTCAAGAGAGAGAGAGAGAGAGGGAGGAGAGAAAGAAACAGAGATTGATTGTATTTATTTAAACACTGATGGTCCTCTCTTTCATAATTCCTGTAAAAATCACA
Source organism: Creontiades dilutus (assembly GCA_031894815.1). Taxonomy (NCBI): domain Eukaryota; kingdom Metazoa; phylum Arthropoda; class Insecta; order Hemiptera; family Miridae; genus Creontiades; species Creontiades dilutus. Next base: position 567,722 of record JAVIWC010008575.1, on the reverse strand, counting down.
TACACAAGGTGTTAACCTTTGGTTCCTGACGTAGGCCAGGTAGTTGTACAACTAATTTGCTACAAACTTGTAAAAAAAACTTTTTCATCTCTCTTAGCTTTCAAACTGTGTATGTCAATTATAAGATTTTTTCGTGTTTTCGGCTTCAACTCGCTAAAATTTTCAAAACTCCCTTAATTGAAGGATTCCGTTGAAAACAGCGTTAAATTTTCCGTGTCTATAATATAGAGTTTTGTAGATAAGCTAGATGGATGAAAAATAAACTTGAAGATGAAAAATGGCCAAATCTTGAAAATCTAAATTTTTCTACTCCCCACTGGTCTTTGGAGGAATTTTATCCTGTAGTATTAAAATATGCAACAAAATTGTATATCTTCCCAACAGTATAATCAAATACTATTTTACGTTCGAAGTTAGGTGAGCAATTTACGTTTGCATGCGAAAAAACGTGGGTATCACAGTAGAGTCCACTTTTTTTTACCGAAAATTGACTTCTTTCAAAAAAATGGGTTTATCATCGGATTTTCCGTGTTTTTTCCAAATCAAGGAGCTTGCAGGTACTATATGCCACAGGCTAAAATTCACCTCTGGCTCACTGCGACTCATAAACTACTGAAATATGTGGAGATTTTCAAAATTTGATCTTTTCGTGTAATTTCATTTTTCATCCTTTTAACTTATTCGAAAATTTTCCGTCTGGGTATTCCGGAATTTGACGCTCTCTCCAGTAGTACAATCAAATTTTAAGTTACTCCTCCAATTAAGGGAGTTAGGATCATTTTAGTAAGTTAAAGTGGTAAACACGGAAAAAACGTATAGCTGAGATACCTTGGAAAGTACATGAAATGAAAAAAACGTTATGGGCCGACTTTTGTAGCAAATAGTTGTGACAACTAAGCACTTTAGTACAATGGCGTTTATAGTCTCTTACATCACAGTAAGCTGACACAGCACATTCGAAAGAGAGTGAGAGAGAGAGAGAGAAAGGGGAAAAGAGTGAGGAAAAGAGAGAGAAAATTTGTAAAGTGGTAAGCAAGTATGCTATAATGTACAGAAAATTAATTAAAAGTTTTATATCCTTTCAATTATCGGGCGTGGAGTCAATCGATTAATTTATTTCCTTTCTATGAACTTTCGATAATTTTTTTTACTGTAAACGTGCAGTAAATTCGATATATGTATTCAGCCGATATACCACACTTAGCACCAGGCAGATTAACAGAATAATCATTAAAATGAACTATCTTAGATTCAGAGGCGGTAATGGTAATATAACATACAAATATTCATAAAAAATTGAATAACAATAACCAACCAACACTCATTGCTGGAGAGAATGTACGATGTACGTATCTCTGACTTACACCTGAGAGAATAACCCACACAATTACATTATAATTAGAGAAGGAATGTTATGACTTGAAGGTTGTGTACATGAACAATCATAAAATATCTATGTTAAGGGCTTCTGCAAGAGGATTCGATATCCCTTCACTTAGAAGTAGTAAGAGTATTAAAGACTGCTCTATATATTATTTTGGTAAGGCAAAGCACCATATGAATGGAAGAGGTGAGAAAGATGCATATGAGAATTGTGAAGATCCTGAAGGAGTTGATGAATATGCTTTGGGAGGGCACGGAATGAGAATAGAGCATGAGTTAGATTTAAAAGAATTAAGATTTTGTTCAAGAACCTGTGTTGAGCCAAAGGCTATTCAAAGAGGTGTCATACAACCAGATGAATCCGACCACATTTATTAATCATGGTTTCAGGTTTCAATTTTCATTTTTATTGTTGGTAAAGAGGAAGAAAGATTTTCATCACTCTTGACAGTGGTGTTTGATACTCGCCCGGTTTTTAATGATTTGATTTAATATATCATTGAGTATTGCACACGTCTTCGGTTGTCTGATGTTCCTTTCCTCTTTTTTCACATTGTTGATAGACTTTTAAATACTTTATTGAGTTGATGAGTGTTGGCTCGTTATTTATGTATTCATTGTTGAACTGATACTCGTTTTATGTATAGTATGGTATATCTTCATTATTGGCACCTTTGGATCAAAGGAAGTATATTAAATACTAGAGAGAGAAACAGCAAAACGGAGAGAGCAAGAGAGATGAAGAGGGATCGAGATCAAGCTTGGTCAGTATAGTTTTGAGCGATTTTATTAGTTACTAAAGACAAGCTTCTCGAGGGTAAATATTATTGACTTCATCCACTTCCCCACCTGACTATCGTAAATTGAAAGTAAGTATTCAATTACAAGATTTTCCAGTAATGAAACATAAAAGGAAAAGTAGATACTTTTCTCATATCATCCACCCGCATTTTTACCATTTGTTTACCTACGCTACATCTTCCCGGTTTTTCGTGTAATGGACGAATGACGTCTTTTATCAATGGGATCTTAAGTGTTCCAGTATTTGTAGTTCTCTTGATCAAGCACGGGTCAAAGCCTATCTCCTCAGAGCAAACATAATATTCCTAAAAGGCTATCCGAAGGGAGAGCTTCTATCTTTTATGCTCCCACCTATAGATGGGAGTAAACATCAAGCCGGAGGGTTTATACCAGGTAAATAGAGTGGCATTTCTCCCACAAGTTTCCCTCAACCTTAAACAAAAACTCCGCTTTCAGGAACAGGTTGTGGGTTACGCTATGTAAACCAACTCGCTTGTCATTGACCATTCACGAACTGATATTGCGGAATGATGAAACCCGTTTCAGCAAGGCTCGGCAAACTTCTTGGAGTAAATAGATACCGATCTCATACTGCACAAACAAGAATATCCCAGTAGATTCCAACGCCAAGTGAGAGAGTGACCAAATAACACAGACGCATGAGAGTGGTTGGCCATTATCTGTATTGTGTGAAGTTCTAAAACCTAATCAACCAACAAAATAACGTTTCATGTTGTCGACGTGAGCTCTAACAAAACAGTGAAATCATACCGTTGTCTTTGAAGAACTATACCAAGGAATCAAAATTAGAAGAAGAAATGAAGAAGCGAGTGAAAACAAGAACGTCGGTAACAATGGAAGATCTTCCCTCTGACGAAACTTGATCTAATAGGCGAACACAACCACAAAACCGCAGAGCTGCCAGAAACCGGAATCATAATGACTCGAATTATTGATCGCGCCTTATCAAATTAGTCAATAAGGACGTAAAACCCCAAGAACAAAAACCAGCGCATCAATCCCCTAATTCTTAACGTGATTCCATTATCTTGATTCGGTTTCTAGATTAGGGTATTCGATGAGTTCTCATCGTCCAAAACCCGAGATCCAATTACGTGAACGAAGTTACTAATGATACTCGAGACGGTCCTTCTTTTGTAACAGTTTTAAAGTTGGATGGGGATGAACTGCTATTTGTTACAGGGTATGATAAATTACCAACGAAAATCTAATCGTGCGGATAGTTTTTTTCCTTCAAAATGAGCTTTACAGTATGCAGGTTTGTCAAAGTATTAATTTGATCTTCTTACTATAATTTCTGTTTACCAAGCAATAAAAGTCTGCCAAGTGGGGAGAATTTGCACTACTTCTGGAGTTGTACAACTAAGTCCAGTCGTTTGTTTCTTCTGAAGCGCCGAACTTATGCAAGACTTTGAGCATTTCCGGGATCATAGCTTCCTCGTACAATTAACACGAATTTATAGATCATTGAAATGATTAAAATAATGTTCAAAGATTCTCCATCCTAAAAAATCTAGAATTTAAGCATGTCACAAAGATTCGTGGGACATGTTTCCAAAGATATCAATGCTTCCAACAGGGAGGGTCGATGGGTTGCAGGTTTGTCACTAGTTTTTTTTTTTTTTACCAAGTTGAATGAATACACTTTTAGAAGTTATTTTGAACCCTGGTATTTGTGATTTATGGGAATAGTTCCACGTTCGTTTATTGGTAGTGTTACTTCTGAGCATAAGGCGACGCTTTTCTCTTCAGGCTTATCCCCAGGGTATTGCAGGCTTATCGACTCAGCCCTTGGGAGGCGCGAGTATTTCATTTCATTGCCTCCTTGTTATCTATTTATGTTTTTCCGTAGCTACAACTTCTACGGATTGGGTTTAGTTGAGATACACATGTATTACCAATTCGTATTTATGTTGAGTGTTAAGACAAAATTCTACTTATTGTTTCTTCTTCTGAACCTTTGAGTTAGTTTTCAAGTTTAAACTGTCATCATTGTCGCATTTTACTAATCATGTCATAGGGTATCGACCTACAACTGGTACAAACGAGTACTCAAACAAGCTCCTGTTAGCTTTATAATTCATACATAGCAGTCAAAGTAAGACATTAAAATTCGACTAGCTGTCACAAGGTCTTCAATTCAATTACCACCGCAGATCACAGGCACGTGGTTCGGTATTCAAATTGCAAACGGTATAGATTATGCATATATTTGTTTACGGATGATTGAATTTGCATTTGATTAGTAAGTTAGGTTGATTAAGGTCTGCTATGCTAATGAGTCTGTGGCGGGCGGAGGCCCTTGGGATTAGTTTGGAGGGGCCTTCCCTCGGTTAGCGTGACGGATCCAGGCCAGCGATGGGAGATCCCCCTCTAAGGGGGAAAGCGGTGAGAATATTTTCTAAACGTTACTAAGGGAAGGGGTAGGAATATTGCCAGTATTTGTACACGAGGAGGGTTTATTTCGTGATAAGGGCGGATGTGGGAATGGTTATTGAAGGGAATGCAACCTTGCCTCCATTCCTTTCCTTACTCTATCGGCCAGACAGCTGATCACCTGATACTGTTCCCGGCGCCAGGGATTTGATGTACGACGGGGCTAGAAGACGCACTATGGTTCAGACGCAGCATGGAAAGACCCCTAAATTAAGACAAATTAATTCCCTATATATCGTTTCATAATTAAAATGTTGACGAACATCTTAAAGAAGATAACAAAGAATATCTGAGCACCTGAAACGAAACTCCAGAATTTCATGTATTTTACTTTTTTTTCCCCTGAGTAATGTTGAAGTGCAACTTTGCCACCTTGAGCTCGAATTCTTTCCACCAGAAACCTCTCCATAAACTCGTCCATAAATGTTTTGGTTTAGGATTATATGTTTTTGATTAGGTGAAATGTCCGAAGTGTTTGAGCCCTTGTGTTCGAATAATTCCAGATTGCATCATAAGCAGGCTTTTCCGTTTCCCTTCCACGGTTTTGTTGAAGTAAAATTTGTGTATTTGGTGTTTTGAATACGCCATTTAGGTTGACACTCATTGCCAATATAGCAGATAATACCTGTACCGTACTTGATCGGTATTTTCCCAGCACTCAAGCAACTGATTAGGTAGTGCAATTCGATTAATCACTGTCTGATGGGTGAAGACAGAGCATTAAGAGACCATACATCTCTATTACGACGTATAATGCGAGCCCCATAATGCAAGAGCCCCATTGTACGGTGCATTTAGCGATCAAACCACATCACAGTTACCAGTTGTGGCTGAGCAATCCAACCAACTTGGATGTATTATACAATTACTGTACAGTATGTGATTACATTACACCAGATATAATATAATGTAATGGCAACTGATCTAATCAAACGTTTTAACCAATACAAATTAACCTAACTCGCATAGACCTTACTATTTAGGTCAAGCAAAATATTTGGCTGAATAACTCACACATTTCTTAAATTCCACAGTTCCCTACTAACAACTAGGTAGTGAAGTAGGGAATTGAGAAGTAGTTCTCAAACGAGCTCTTCTTCACGCTGTCAGTTTGCCCACAATCACCGTACCATCCAATAGGAACAAACCTACTCGATAGTTAGAACAACAAAACCAGCTATACATCAATTCTAAAGATGAAAATAGCATTATTTGTGCCTGAAGAATTTGCTGCCTGAAACATAATTGAAAGCTTACCCAAAAAACGGAGATCGCTTGAGAACTAACCAATAAAGTCTTGAACGATTCGAGAAACATCGGGTTACATAGAGCTCTTAGGAGTAGATACATTTTATCTTTGTGTTGGTCCGAACGAGAAGCTTTAATTCAGATTTGGGATTTCTTAATTACCAATCTTTGATTTTTATCAAGTGAAGTGAAACTTTTAATTTAATCTCATTTTCATTTTCTCTCTCTCTATGTCTCTCTATCTCTCTCTTTCTTAATCGAACACCTTAGGACAGTGTCTTAATATTATTCCGTTGTTACCAATAGAGAGCAGTGTGAAAGACAAGAGAAAAGAATTGAGTCAACAACAGCAAAACATTATCGAAACTCCATTTTGGAATTGCATTATTCTACTCTCTGCTTCAACTAGCACATAATTTAACTCATTCAATTCAACTTCAATGCAACATGAAGACAGGCTTTTGCGTGCAATGTGTTTCGCAACCACGAATTGTCTCGAAACGAACAAGGTACGTCCATCGTCTTCAAAACATTTTGTTAACGATCATGAGCAGTTGAGGATATTTTAAGATTCCCCGCGTTAACGGTTCCGTCGTAAAAGTCTTTCCAATATAGCCAGTTGATTTACATTAGCGGCTGATTGTGGAGATGATGTTTACTGCTCGAACGTGACTTAGTAAACGACATTGGACCAAATCTCGGGGCCATTAGGAACTCCCTAAAATTTAACTACCTTCTTTTGGTTGTTCGTTGAAAAAGGGTAAACGTTGGGAGCTTCTGACCGTAGTATGATCCCGCTCGTAAACACGAGCGGCAATAAATGCGTCGTTGCATCTAACAAGTTTGAAAAATAAATCTCCGTTTATGGTAGGTGCCAGAGGTATTACTGATTAGTGCTGGTCGATTCAGATGTCTTGGTAAGCAGCTGCTTCAACACGCCTCATTTATCTTACGATAGTTTTGTTTTGGTTTATTATTTAATAATAAACCATTGTAATCGCTCTTGAAAAAAAAAGTCTAACCCCCCTGAAAATTTCATGGTTTACGTTTCAAAGGGTGTAGAATCCAAATCTGCAATGAAACAATTTTCCCGTCCGTCCGCCGTACGCTGTACGCACGTTTTCTCCCAAACGGCTGGAGCAAAAAATCTGAAATTTTCACGGAAAATCCATATTTGTCCGACAACGCCCCAATTCTTTAGCCAGCTCTCTCACGTAATTTAAACTGCCCTTTAAGTGTTGTCAAAGTTTTGTAAAAAACCTCAAAAAAAGTCAAGGCGGCCTAAATTTGGACTTTTTTGAAGAACATTCCATGAGGAATCGAATGAGCCCCTCCCCAGGTCTGTGGCTCACACCATTCACGATGTATGGCCCGATTTATGCTACCAACATTTGCATCCACGTTCACTACATCACTAGGTTACTGCGATCAAAACAAAAACAACAGCGTTTTTTTTTTTTTTTTAATTGCAGTAACCTAGTGATGTACTGGCTGTGGATACTGGAGGGAACTCCTAAAAGGGTTTGTAGCCGATACACGGGTTGAAGCATTCTGATATGCATGCTCCGTCTTACGGAATTAAAAATTTTCAAATAGAATATTTTTCAATTGTAATCGCTCTTGAAAAAAAAAACGCTGCAAATTCCTTTACTGGGGTTTATTATTCAATTTCATTCATTTGGCTTGCATTCATGATTTGAATTTCTACAAAGCTTTGGAGTGTGCGTGTTTCACAGGTGATAGAGCGATTATTGAATTTCAGGAGGCACACGAATATGATCAACTGATCAATCCAAATAGGTTCCGATTTACGTGCTGTATGCATATCTCCTGAAATTCAATAATCGCTCCATCACCTGTGAAACTCTAAAGCTTTGTAAAAATTCCAAATCATGAATGCGAGCCAAATGAATGAAATTGAATAATAAACCCCAGTGAAAGAATTTGCAGCGTCTTTAGGGAACAATGGTGAATTATTTCTTGAAAAACTAAGATTGTGCGTGATGTGTTTTAGTACTTAGTTATAAATAGTTCCTGAACAATATTAAGCTGTTAAATTATATAACATTTAATACAATTTTGATAAAAATGGAGGGTAAGTTAGCAGTTAAGTTTGCTAATTTAACATAACCCAACTATTTCTGTACTATTTCGGTTTTTTCAAAAGTCAGTCTTCTTCATCCCCCTTTATTAGCAATTTTTGCAGAAGTGCACTTTTTTCAAAACTAGACTAGAATTTACCGTAGAGTCTCTTCCTTAAGTTCGTTAGCACTACTCCTTAGACCATGGCTAATGTTGTCCTTTCTTTTGCTCTTAGTTGTTCAAATCTACTTTGTTTATCTTCGTGACTGGAGTTCAGTTTCGTTGTTACCGTGTTTTGAGCGCGCATATCGTTCACCTGTTAACCTCCTAGCTCAAAGAATCGACGTCGCACGTAAATAGCATTGAGCTTACTTTTCCTATGCGATCCAATCAAAATTCAACTTTTCCAAAACACTATTCTAGATACCTAACGAATGAATGGTCTACAGTTATTGGCATTTGGATAATTTGAATTTCCCGTAAGAGCTTCTCAAACCGTTCAAAAATGCATTAAATCATGAGTTATATGTTTTTTGCGTTTCCTGGGAATTTGTTGAATTGGAAAAATTGAGTTTTGCTGAATTATTTCTCAATTGTAGATATGCGATTCAATTTAAAAAAAAATACAGATATTTTCTTTTAATGTACGTCTTTGTTGAATACTATCACCAGCTCACACATACCACATAAAGTTGCCACCCATGAGAAATCATCGTAAAAACTTACTCCATTCTCCACATTAACCCAAGATATGGGCTGCCGTTCTTAATTGTCGACTTCATAAGACCATGTCGCCCTCCGTGCAGGCATATGAATTTAAACTGGAAAAGGGGAAGGAAGCCAGGAGTTTATCTCTTCAGGACGTGATAGACGTAAAATACTTGAGCAGTTAAATAAGGCAGTAAACAGTCCATGGTGATAGGTAGGTTAGCAATAAACAGACTCCTGTTAATTTCGGTCGAGAAGCAATTACAAATTGATTGCGTTGTAAAGGCGGACTACCGCCAACCCCTTCGCACAATGACTCACCGCATTATATTCTCTTGGCATGTTATCAAAGATGCCGTTAATTCCTTTAGCACCCCCTCTAAACGGACTCATGTTTACGTTTTTGGAGGTATTAGCGAATAAAATTCAACTTTTGTTCCACAGTTCATTTCATCTTGGCCACTTAACCGGTTTACGAGACTTGGCAAAAAGTTTGGTTACTAAACCATTAACGGCGTTTAGGTCTGAAGAATGACTGTTTCTGATAAAACTTGGCAGAATAATTTTGTTAATTAAGTTCGTTCGAGGCTACTTCATTGTATCCTCCAATCAAAACTGGATGATATTTCATTTCCTTTTCTCTGTGCCTTTATAAAAGCATTGGTAGCCCTGTGTTGAGAAAATAAAGAACTAATTCTGAATTGTAGTCTAAGGACCAAAATGAGAAAATACCAGGAAGCATTCCAGTATTTTGACATCTGAAGATAGTCCATCGAGGTTTGTTTGTAAATATGTTTTTTCCAAGTGCCCTAAAGGGCTAACGGAAAGTTACTATTTCAGTTCTAACCTTTTTCCTGGAAGTCCATAAGACCTCGGATTTGAACAAGAAAGTGCTCCTACTTCATGATCTACCTCGAATAGAACACATAGACAGAAGAATGAAGTACATTCTCAAGTCTTTCAGACGCAGTGATTGAGAAAATCTGCACTTTGAATAAACGACGAAGAGAACTTGATTTCAGTATAACGTGCGTAGGTAGTTATAGTTTCATCGGAGTTGTCTTACTCCTCTCCCATGTAATGTATATCGGACTTGCTGCTGTATGCGAAAATACTCTAAAAGGCTTACACTGCATGCAAATCTGGGAACTGCTTTTGTATTTAGCTACCAAACTGTTATTTTTTCAGAAACTCAAGTCATCATTTGTTATATCCTTCAATTTATATTAGTGGTAGTATGCTTGTACGGAAGTAATTAAAGGAATCCATTTGCTTTATCGACTGAATGGGTGGATATTTTAGGTAGGGAAGACAGAGCAGATTAATAACGAGTAGTCTGCCCTTCTTAGGTATGCTAGGTAGATTAAGTATGTTAAGGCAGATGAATATGGAATAGCCTGCCCTACAAGTAGGGAGCGTAGGTGTGGGCCCAAGTGCCGTTTCTTGGTAACCCTATCCCTCATGACTGTTTGAGGATTAGGATAAGTCCACACCCATGAGACAGGTAGTCATGAAAAGCGGTAGATAGGAGGCATGGGGTGTGGGGGATAACCTGGTACTTACCGGGTTTCCTGCAGGATACTTCTACCCATGGTACCATGGGAGGAGGGAGCACTAGTGGTAGCTGTTTTCCTAGCTGCTGAAGATAAAGCAACTCTCGACTGCCCTCCACCAGAGGTTGGGAAATTCTCCATTCAAATTTTGTCTACGGCGGCTGTGTGAGGGAATGAAGCGGATATATTAGAGGATAGGTGGCTCGTAACCAGGTTTTGCTAACTTGTGAAAAAGAGGTTCGTGAATGAACTAGTTACCCCTCATCCGGGCTAAAGTGATATTAATTTTTAAAACCTAGAAAACTTAATGCTTAGGCTGTGTTAGATGAACTGCATTCAGGAGATATGGGGATGACGAAAATGAAGGCCTACTGTTACTGGCGAGGAATTGACAAACTTATTGAGTCATTGGCGAATGATTTTAAACCATGTTTGGAAATAAGGAATGACCCTCCCGAATTTCACAATCCCTGGGAAGGGACGTATACTTTGTTGGTCCATTCCTCAACAAATCCTAGAGTTGCTCCTACCGCACCTACCACATCATCTTGGTTCATAAACTCATTATCAAAATTGTTTTCAGTATCCGGCATTCCGTACGTCTCATTTTGTGATACTGCAAACCAATGCTGCTCAGGAGAATTTCAAAACTTCATCAAGGAAAACAATAAACCATAAAACCTCGGCTCCCTATCAAGTCTTGTTCAAACACAAGCCTTGTTCAAACTGTAAAGAATAAGCTAGACGCAATGAGGGCTGACGGTAGGGAACTTAATAATAAAATAGATACCTTAACAACTCAACTAAGAAGAGCGCCAAACGCTACCGGAACATCGGCATACAATCTCATGTTTTCTTATAATGTTCGCTCAAAATCAGATTTGCTAATTTTCTGATGAGGTGCCCAAGCATGAGACATTCTAGCAAGTGCTGAGAGTGGAGCGAACGTTTCAAGTTGGAAGTCGAGTAGGTGCGATAGTTTCATCCCGAAGGAAATAAATGGGTGGAAAGATTCAAGCGAAACTAGGAAACCTGAACTATCAAGTACTTGTAGAAGACAGGGTGTTGAGAAGACGAATGGACCAATTAGGACGTTGTGGGTTAAAGCGGGAGACTTGATACATCTCCATTAGATATCAATGACCTAGGTATAACATATGGAAGAACGTCTCTTGGGCAATGCAACAACGATCTCCCGAATGTAAAATATGACCAGGATTAATTCAATTTCAATTGAATTTAATGCAATTAATAAGTGAATAACAATTATAAATGTGCATTATCTGTCAATATTACTTAATTCTAAGCTACGATATTGACCAATCTCGGGTCCTTGTAGGATGTTAAGTACTAACCCCGTTCTCAACTTCGTCATTCCCTAACTACGTTTATCGCTCCTTACTTTACTGTTAGTTTTCTTCTAACACAATCTCGGTTTTGCACTTCGGAGCAATCATTCGGTGTTGAATAATTTTATTCTGGATTACGGTTTGGTATTTATATGAAGAATTTAGTATATTTACTTGAATGTTCTGGTTTTATCGTGTACTCGTATATTGGTTGTAAATGGAAATGAATAAGAACTGTCTGCAGCTGAGTGATTTCCCAGCCGCTTAGATGAATGGAAGAACTCCACCACAACAAACAATATATTCCACCTACGTTCGGTAGCGTTCGATTTTGATTTACCGGGTCAATGATCAGGTCTGAGTAGTGTGGCCAGAGCAGCCAAGTGTGGACATACGTGCCTCTCCCGTGGGAATAGTTCTGGATTCACTCGTCTATCCCCTCGGCAGATAGATTAATCTCCCTCGTTATTTCCCATTGAGTCAATATCCGTGGAGCGGAAACCTTTCAGAGGACAAACAAAACTTCTCAGGTCCGACTCAGCCGACACCTACGGGACGTTACGCATCAATATATACCAAAGCTTTACCTTCCATTACCTTTTGTGGCTATGAAAGAAAACCTTTACATTTTTTTACAGATCCGTCTCAGAGCCTCACTATTACAGATGATACAACCCGACGAAGAACTAATACAATAATAATCGGTTCGTCTGAACTTCACGCCTTCGGAAGACCAGGTCATAAAGCTCTCAGACCATCAAGAACATGCCTAGCATCCACAATAACAGACACACAAAGCCGTATAATTAAAGATAGACCAGTTATAAGTTGTGTACTCTTTGTTGATATAGCACTTTTTCTTTGAGTACACCATCATGTCACAATGATTGAATGATCGACGCAGGAAATATGTTTCAAAGAAACATCTTTTGTTGCCCCCTAATACCTTCTTGTGTGTCATTTAGTTGTCCGCTGTTCTACACAAGAAATAAAAAGAGTTTTTATAAGCACTTCAATATTTCCTCTTTTCCCCCCTGTGCTATCCGTTATGTAGGTTGTTCCACCGTATAAAGTACTAAAAATGTATGAGGTGATTATAAACGTTGAACGGCAATTGTTAAGTATATCCTTTTCAAACGTAACTTTCACAATAAACTTTAAAAATAAACTTTCACAGTAAAGTACAACCCAGGCACGTCGTATATCATCCGTACAAACCATAACAAAGGAAATAATCATTTTCATTTCAAATGAATTGAAAATTAATCAAGTGTGGCGTAATAGCTTCTTTGCATCTTTAGTAACATTGCGCTTCTTATATGTTCTTATTTTGTTCTAAAACCTAATTATTAGATAGTAAATGTGGGTGGTTCTCTAAATAATGAAACAAACAAAAGTAACGGTAGTATAAAATGGGCAGTGTTCATTGTTGTGAAATTAATTGCGGGTTATCGCGTAAGCTTCAAATCTCCTCTACAAGTGAGTGCAGTCGGATTATTAGGATACGGAATGCTGATTTTTTGGAGCAATCTGCTACTGCACATGTGCAGATCACAATGTTGGTCAGCAAATGGTGAGTTGTTTAGAAGCATCATCCGGGGTCTAGTCGACAAACTTCTCAAAAATGTTATCATAGTAGATTGTGGATACTGAGCGTGTTCCACGTGTTCAAACTCTGCTGATCTGCAGCGATAACATAATACTGATTAGACCATAACGGAATTCATAGTGAATAACCTATTACTAAGCCTGGACAAACTTTGAAAATATTTTAACTGACAAGATGTTGAGGCCTATTTACACTAAGGGCACAACAGGATTTGTGAACGTTCTTAAACATATGTTTGCTCCATATCCACGCCGAATTATGGGCGCACCGATTTAACATTTGTAGTTTATGTTCGTCCGCGATGTAGCCTCATCTAATTCGAGCTTTCCGCTGATGTTCGAGTTCGTTGTGTGTTCAGTGGAAACAGAATGTCCAAAACGAGACCCTTCTCAAGGGCTGACGGAAGATATTGATGGAACGAAATGGACCCTCCTTTTTGGCGGTAAGGAAACATCCTGCGCTGCGGTTGCTTTGTGCAAACGGTGTACACTTAGTGTTAGTTGGTCTTTTAAGTAGCACATGGACTTCAAAGTCGCATGGAGTATACGCGATGGACTGCTCTGCTTCAAGTAACTTCGTAGGTCTGAGCTGAGGACGTAAATACAGAAAGGCGAATCCGAAATTGATCAGGGAGGTATAATAACTATGTGAAATATCAATTTTATAGCAAAAGCAAACGCAATGAATGTCAACAGACAAAAACAATTCGTTGTTAGGAAGTTCTTCAGCGTGAATTGGAAGCGAATATTTGGGGGTTTTAGCAGTTTAAATGGTTTTATTTTATAACAAAATACAATGTTTCCACTATCTAGATGGATACAAGAAGAAAACAACTAAATTTAAATAATTATAAACAACATGCATTGAATTAAAATTACAGGCTGTGGTGGTTGGTGACATGCGGGAGAACTTTTATAACAAAACCGAATGATCAATTGGTTCATTCATTTTTCTATGAAAACTGCCTTTCTATAGCACCGAAAATTCAAAATTAATTATTTATACGTTGACCAACAAATTTAAGCACCATACTAAATCCGTGTAGACCAAGTAACAGCTGCTCCTTTGGCGGAATAGAACAAGTAGACAAGAATAACTATCTTAGGTCAATCTTGGACGAAGAGCTTAATTGAAAACCCCACGTTAAATACCTACAAATATTACAAAAACATTCGACACACTTCTAATAAATATGGTACTATTTATTGTAGTTCGCAGATTTGTACTTCGATATGGCATAATTGCTTGGGGTAGGACATGACCATCCTACCTCCATAAATTACATTTCGATAGAGTCATTGTAAAAATTATGTTGTATTTACCAACTCAAACTTCCAATGTGATAAGTATTGCTAAGCTACTTGCTACGAGCCAATTCTATGTTCAACTTTTATTTCTGAGATTCCTACGTATGCAGCGGCAGGAAATGGGCCTACACCGAGATTAGCGTTGTCGGGTCAGAATCCAAGGGTCATATGAAAAATTATCAAAGCTACACAACAAAAAATTTAGAAAAAAAATTTTAAGGTGGCCTCGGGAAAATTTGGAAGCATAAGGTGAAACTTCATTAAGCAGAATTTATATTCAGTTATTGTTTCAGAAAATATCTTCTTTCAAAATTTTAAGGTTATAAAAACATTGTAGCAATTATAATAATAAAAACATTAAATTCCAAAAATAGCAATGAGTTTGAGACATGAGCGAGCATACCGTTGGAAAAGTTGGAGTAATTTAAGTTCCAAATTGATACCGCCCAGACAGCATGCATTTGTACGGACTTATTTAATACAATCCATCTGTCAAGCTGTCTAAAACAAATGTTTACTTAGCTAATAAGAGATTGTAACAAACGTGAGATGAATCCTATCTAAGCTTTCTTCAAATATAAAATCCACAAATTTATGAGTTTCGTAACAGAAAACGTCAGTATTGTTCACTTTTAAGAATAACTGTTTAGTCTTAAGTATACCACAGTTTATATTTTCAAGTTTATATCTACAGCTTATAACTCAAAGATGCCTTGTATTTCATTTCAACCACCGCAGACGACAAAGGATCCTAGACAACATTACACTCAAGTAATTCCATAGTCAAGTAACTCGAGAACGGTCCTCAAAACGTCACCATGGATGATATTTGTGGGCCGTGAAATGGGGACCCAGACTCGTTGGCGTTGACACATATCAAATGGAAATATTGATGCTCCGTCCGATGCGCTCAGTCGAATTAGAGGGTGCATCCTGAGTTATTAGACAAACCGTCCCTCCAGGACGCTGCTCGCGACTGGATTAGGTTTGAAATATGCAATCTCATCTGCATTTGTCATCCTGAAGCAGCGTATCCGCTAATAGAACTCCGTAATTACTCCACACATGAAACATGAAGCTCTTGTGACGCTGTTTTCATGTTTCTCCACGAGCAAAGAAGATGATTTCAAGGCAACGTCATTTGCTGGACTTCTAGGAGCACTAAGCAATCTATGTTTCACGCCTGGAAAGAGTTTAAGACAACCCAATGCCAACGACTCTTAATAAAATGAATGTTTTATGTTGAATAAAATTTCTCTCTTCATAATAATTATCTTTCATGAATCAAAATTAACTTAACAGCTTATTGGCAGAGTTTGCGTGTGCAGTGACTTCTATTCACGCGCCGACAATTTGACAATGCTGTTGGTAAGGGAATGACGGGATTCTAGGGCGACAAAGATCAGAACAAGAGAAAGACATCCCACAAGAGGGAGAAAAACATCATTTGTTTATTATTAAAAATTTTTTTCATTATTGAAAATCATTTTCATCATTTTTGTTAATTATTCTTTATAAATAATTCGCATCGTTATGCGTTTTATACGTGTTATCCTGATTTTGGCTGGACAGCTTGGAAATGCCGTAGATGCTGATCACAAACGAACTTTTTCAATCATTAAATTCATTTTCATTTTTAAATAATTATTTCTTAATTTACATCTTAACAATCTTGTTTAAACCCTGACTCTTTGTATGAACTCGATTTCAACATTGCAACACCCAATGCTACGGCCAAATCAAATTGGGGTTGACAATACACGGCGCACAAAGCAACCCCTCCTTCAAGACCGGGGGGTCGTGCGGGTCATTGCATATCCTTGCCCCTGACCAAACCAATGCCTCCTCCGAAGCTTTCCCAATTTCCAAACATTAGGTCTTTTTTAATCATACAGGTTGTCCCAGGACTTATGCACAATCTGACTCCTACGTGTTCTACAACTCATTTCCGACTGCGATGAGTTGCATTCATCTTCGAGACTTTTGGAAAAACCTCAATTTTAACAGAAAACACACGTTTTTCTGCAGTTAAACACCATTTCCTTAACTAAAAATATTTTTAAAAACCAAAACGACTACACCGTCTGGAAAGCTGACATTTTTACGCACGTTTTACCAGGCCTGCACAGTTCTGCGTCAAGCATTCGTGGGGTTTCTAGGCGAGATGAAAAACAGGCGATTTTAAGATCTTGACAAAACTGCCATTTCGCGCAGCAATCGCACATCTTCAATGCAATTCAAAAAATGTTTTTTGACATCTAATAGATAGAAAATCTAACGCTCTTTCCAACGGTGTCATCAAATTTGAGCTATCTCCAAAATTGAGGGAGTTATGACAGTTTTAATGACATAAGATCGAAAACACGAAAAAAATCTTGAATCGCGAATAGCTCGGAAACGAGGCCTCTGGCAAAAAATTGCTACGAGGCATTTTTGTTCGGAATGCCTCATTTCCATGAGTTGTACAAAACGTAGGAGTCGAATTGTGCATAACTCCTGGGACACCCTGTATAAACCAAAATTTGAGAAATTATGATTTTAATGCGAACAAATATTTGCTGAATATATCGACAGGAGCACCTCACTTAACAAAACACTCACTGGAGTAGTTGCGAGTGAAGTTGTCATATTCGACGTACTCAGAAAAGAATTGCAATTTGAAATTTCGCGCATTGTGAACAAGGCTTCACATGACAAAGGCAGCACTCGAATCAATTATTGTTAAAAAGGCTGCCTGCGCGAAGTGGTGACTCACTGTCAGTCCGCGAGCGAGCGGCCGCCCCCGGGGGCAGACCCAATTAAAACGTTCTCTATTTGACAAGGGCGACCACAAAAGGGCTATCGCATAATAAACCGGCGAGGGAGGGAGATTTGTCGGTGGTCAGTTCCGGGCAATTATTCAGGCCGCTAGAGCGTTATGGTCAGTTTGATTCCGCCATTGTCTTAACAAACAGCGGGAGGTTCGTACAACGCGTTCGTCGCAGGAAGGAAGCCGGGTAGACCCGATACTTTAAAGCCATTCGATGGCTTCTTTATGATGAATGGACCCGCTTAGGATTTCATATTCGTAGCATATTGTTCAGTGTTGGTTCGAATTGTTAATATAGCTTTCTCCCGTTGAATTCAACCTTACTCGTATTGAACAACGAACCATTAGGTAGGATTCCAAGTTACGCCAACTATTTATTACCTAACTTTTAAACCCCAACTCGACGTCGCTCACAACTCTCTTTCCAGTTTCAAATCTACACGCAGCAAACTAGTCCACAAAGGCCTTTATCATTATCCTCTCTATATCAAATAGCCCTTCCACACAGATAAGTAGTCTATAACATCTACTAAACGACTTTTGCACATTATTGAAATACAACTGCAAAGACAATGGTACCTATTTATTTATTTTGTTAAAATAATGTTTGCATTTATTTTATTACATTACAGAACCACAAAGCATTAACAAAAAGTAAGAACGCTAATCCCCTCTTTAAGCATAGCTTGTGCTGAGGGGATTAGTTGTTTCTACTTTCCTAAGTACCTATTATCACAAAAACGCCTTTACAGTATTCCATATAAATTGTTATTTTAACGAGTACGTCGCTATGAGTGATTTCAAAGAAACACAATTTACCCTAAGGCGAGATCTTCCATAAAAGATTTTTTCATGTCATATTTTAATGATATTGAAGGAGTCACAGAAATACAATATTTAGTTGGCACGTTATTAAAGATACTATCACCTCTGTATGGAAACAGTATTTGGACTGCAGGAGTTAATTTTTCTTTTTTTCAAGTAATTCTTCTTCTGAAGAGAAATTTACTAAATTTAAATCAACTCCAGTTCACAACACCCTCCATTCTTCACAGAAGTAGATATTTAAGAAAAATCACTACGTAACTCATCGGAGTCCGATTATACTCGTGAAACTTTTTTCAATCAAAAACTGACAACTGAAGAAAAGAAAAAAACTTTCGTCCGTCAGTATGATACAAATCAAAATATATATAATTTTTTAAATTTTAATCGCCATCAGTTTATTCCTACGTTGTAGTTTAAAGGAGAAACTTTGTCATTGTTCATATCTACGCTTGCGTTGACGTTTTTTTCCCCCAATCAAAGTTTAACGTTGAGCGAATAAATGAACTTACAGCAATCCAGGCAGGTTGGAAAGAGTTCGCGGCATGTCTCTTTGTCTATCCTAAAAGGTGAAATCAGGAGGCAGACAGTATTAACACATCAGTATATCGAAAACTTTGATATAATACTTCTTTTTTTTTTAATTGATATTTTTTATTTACTGCTTTATGTTCATACGTCCATTCTCCCTATGGACGAGAACTTTGACAGAAAGATCAAAATGTCCACACGAATGTGAATGGGTTTGTCATTGTATGAGAGGATAGAATCAGCTGATATAATTGCTATGGAATTTCGTTTTCAAGAGGTCCTTTTGAAATTGGATTTTTATCATATGCATGTTTTTGTTGTTCTGCTTAAATTAAAGTTGTTCTATTCGTAGATTTCTACGTCCTTTTATAGGATATTGCATCATTGTATTTTACATCAAGTATTTAGATACCAGCTTTTCTTTCATAGATGGATACTTTTACAGATTGGCATTCACGGAGTTATGTGTAACACAAAAATTCCATATACAAATAAATGCCTACCGGACATCCAGAGGTCAGCTACAAAGTACGGAGCCACAGTGATGAGATGGCTAGTTGCGTTCGTTATCTAAATTTGAAATATAAATTGGGCTCTTTGTATAGCATCTGGAATGTAATTACAAGACAGGAACTCGAGAGGTGCCGAGTCTATAAAATATACCGCAGACTAAGTCGAATGTTCATAGATCAGTGATTTACATAGAAGGGTCATTCTTATACAAAAAATAAACCTTTATGTAATTATTTGCTGCGCTGTTTAAAATTCGTAAAAAGGGCCATACTGCGGGACAGGAACTTGTTCTGCTTCACTGAACTGCTCTTGTTTTAGTTTCTTATTTCAAACAATTAGCCATGTAATGAAAATAAAATTTTAGTACGGTCGTATCAAGTTTCAAGATGTGGAATATCCAAAAATCGAATTAAAAACTCTGTTCGGGGTTTATTTCCGAAACTACTGGACCAAATTAGATAAAACCTGGATCGAATAATCGTAAATGAGCTTTGGTTATGGACTACGTTCGTAGCACACCTTTCTGCCAATCCTAAAGGGTGAAATCAGAGGGCTGAAAGATCAACGAATCAGAAAATCGAAAACTTTCAAAAACACTTGGGTTTTTATTTTTGCAATTGACGGACTTCCCTTCAATAAATCGAATGAGTCCACCTGAACTGTTTGACTTTCATCCGTTCACTCTCCCTAAGGACAAGGACTTTGACAGGAAAAGGAGCGTGAACAAACGTGCATGTGAACGTGGTTGAACATCTTGAAAAACCGCCTAGCAAATTTTGGCGATAGAATCAGCTAATTCCTAATTCAAGAGTTCCTTTTGAAATCGAGTACCTGGTTTATGCTGTTAAATTTCAGTTGTTCCATTCGTCGGTTTCTACGACGATGATGATGTACTGCACGCCACCAAGTTTTTATAGTTAAGTACCAACTTCTGTTATGTAAAGAGAGACTAGTAAAGATTTGGTGTTTACAGAGTTACATTTATGTAAGTAAGTCCAATCTTTGGGACGTCTACAAGTTAATTACAAGCCTGGGAGACACACTGATCAGATGGTAGG
The DNA here is from genome assembly GCA_031894815.1 of Creontiades dilutus. NCBI lineage: Eukaryota > Metazoa > Arthropoda > Insecta > Hemiptera > Miridae > Creontiades > Creontiades dilutus. Next base: position 547,489 of record JAVIWC010008575.1, on the reverse strand, counting down.
CTCTTGTGGCTGATTTCTTTCCAAACCGATCTCAAGGTGCTGGAATATAAAATAAATTATTTTTATTTATCTAGAATACAATTACAACCTATGGTACTCCACTTTAGATAAAGTACCACAGACCACGTCTGATAAACATAGATGATATAATTACGTAGAAGGGTTACCAAATGCAAAAATTTTAAACGTTTATGTGATAGTCCGCAGCGTTATTACTTTTTTTAGCATTGTTATGCAACAAGTAGCCATAATATTTTTGTAACTCGTCAGTTGTTTTCCCATCATTTTTCTGCTTTTAATCCTTAAATTGCCAGTTAATTTGGTTGCCTCTCTGCCGCCAAATCTCGAGGGCAATTCTGGATGAGCTCACCAAGCTATCATCCGAGAATCGCCTTCTAATAAGTAAAATAATTAATCAGATTTAGAGCCAGACGAAAAGGGTTGAGAGACAGACGAGGGAGAGCTCACGTTACGCCCTTAACCCTTTGGACACTGACTGATGGCCCCAGAGATCAAACTAATGAAAACACCACATTAAGAAGGACTAATCCTGCTGTATATTGAACGCACAGAGGGGAGAAGAGAGTATTTAGCGGTAATAATTCTAATGCAGTGGCGGATTGTATAATCCCGATATGAAACCGAAAAGCTGTGAAAACAATCTCGTTGAAGTGAATAGGTACGTTGTTCCTAGTGGCTCAGTTATACACAAGTTTGATGACGCTGCGTCTATAGAACAACAATTTATTTTCTAAATTAGAAACGGAAAAAAAAATTATAGTATTTGTCCAATTCACAGTCATGTTGTCGATGTATCATTTAACAATTTCTCTGGTGCCCTAATAGTGTTTAAAATGGATTCATTCGGTTCATCGAACTAAACTCACTAAAATACAGATTCGAAAAATGTCTGAACATGGTTAATTTGTATACTTCAGAAGTTCACACCTTGGTAACTTTTAACGAGATTTTTGACGATTGATGATCCAAAACTACGAACAATGACCAAATTCGGCTCGTAATTAAAATGAATTAAAATGAATTTGAGAAAAACCCACTATTAGCATGGATGTCTGAAAGAATTTTTAGAAAAGTCAAAAGTCACTAACGGCGAACAAACTTTTTCTAAATTAAAATTAAACTTTACCAATAAAAGTTTAGAATTTCACAATTTTGAACAGTTTTTATCGATATTTGGTGTATATTGTTCATTTTTACTGCTTAATTTTGAACATAAATTTGTTAATATTCTACATCAACGTTTTTTTTTCTAGCATATTTACATATAAATTTAATGGATCCGGCGGGGGATGAAGAAACAGAGCATGTAGTGGTAGATTCTTACTTTACAATTTTTAGATTCATTGGAACTATTTCATTCTTCAAGGAATTCATCTGTAGGAGAGTAAAGAATTAGTTTAATATAACATCAGCTTTTGTAGGTAACAACTCTTATTCAGAAGATGGTTTTTTACACTTTATATCCAAAACAGTCATTTTGTATGAGGGAAACCATCATCAGCCACGGGTTACAACAAATTTTCGTTCTTCACATCCCTATTCATGTTTATTGTGCGTGTATGCTTGTAGGCTTTGATAAACCAATCGTAGATTCAGTACCGTTCTCACCCTCGCTGAAACACTATCTTCAAGTTTTAGTTAGATGTTGAAAGAACATTAAGGGGTGACGATTATGGAAATTAATGTACGAGGTAAATGGGGGTTACCCACAACCCCTTCATTCGAAGAAGGAAACGTTGACATTTGAGGAATCACTTCCGCCAACGACTTGGGGCTGCACCCTCCGTATGAGTGTTCAGGTTTGAATTATGCTTCGTCCTTTATGTAGAACGCATTCCTTCTCTTTATTATAAACTGACACGTTTATATTCTGTTGTATTTCCCTTCCAATCGAAAATGGGAAAGATTTTCTTCCAGGTTACTAGTCTGAATTTAATATTTTCATCACCCGGATTTGTAGTTTAAACTTCATTTCAGGGAGCCTTCGGCAAACTCAGATCTTTGTCTTTCTGAAGATCAAATATTAAAGGCTTTAAATATGTTCACATACAAACGGGATTATCAAACAATGAGGCACCAAAAGCGGCAAGTATGGACACCGTTATCTGCGGGCCTTAAATAGGAGTCAAGTGTGGTTTACAAGAGGTAATGACCCTAACACCGAAAAACTCTTCATGATACAAAATTATTTCAGATACATCTGAACAGTGATACTTGTGATTATTGAAAGGTAAATTATCGAAATTGTAATTGAGTTATTGTGTAGGCAATAAATTGAACAGCAATTTTTATAAAGGTTGAAAGTATAGTTTGAATTGAGGTGCTTTAATGGACTCCTAATTCCCCTAGCTGTTCTGTGCCGTAGGTTTTTCCAGAGCCCTTTTTCTGGCAAACGATCAGTCACCTGTAGTCTCCCCCCTAGCACCCTGGGGTTTCCCGGGCTAGTTGTCACCCCGTCTCCGATTGGTTTTCGACTATCCCCCTCTCTCTGCTCCCCACGATTCCCCACTCTAAATTTCACTTCCCCTCCAAACAATATTTTCCCGTTTTTTGGTTAACAGAATCCGGAGTCGGTTCTCTCCTACATTTTAGCCGGCACGTACACCTTTGTTAACTCGACTGACTTCATATCATAGTTATCAAAGTGAGTTCATTTTCATAACTAAGTAGTGGCAAAGCAGCATATTTTGTGATATTGTTGACTACCCACGAAACCTTGACGGTTGTTGACCAACCGCAGAGGCGCCCTAAGATTTTATTCAACACCACCTTTATTTATTTTATTGATTCACTTATCAACGAATACGAATTGACTTATATATTTCCATACTCGTTTATTGAGCATGTAGCATATATGCTCTTTTTTCTCTGACTTATTGGTACTAGATGGCCTCTCCTTACAACCCCTACTACATTTTGCTATATGAAGATGGCCCATAATCGATATTCATGTTATTTTTCATGTTCAGAGAACGCCTGTTGTTACACTTAATACTGATAAATGATGGTGAACATCATATCTCCAAACATCAAACTGCTATTTCTTCAAACTTCAAATAGAAAATTTATGAATTACCAATTCTTGAGACTTGGTCATGCGATGAAGTATAGTAGGAACTAACAAGTTGACAGAGAGAAGAAAATGGTTGTTCCCGGATGGCACCTTTCTTTGAAGTCGCTTACAAATTTCTTGTTCGATACCCGAAAAACAAAAATATCTTGGTAGACTCAGTAAAAAGTTTTGATTTTCATTGCGTTTTTTTTTTTTTTTTTTTTAATCTTTCCAATTGTTTAATCTGAAATAAATATTGAATTAGGGTAAATTTATTGTTATGCAGGAGCATAACTTGAGAAAGTAAAGGTAGGCATGTTCAACTATTGAACAAACTATAAAATATACCTAATAATAAAAATTGACAAAATATATGCATCGTTCAATGATGGTTCGATCCAAGCTCGAGGCTAAAACTTTATTTTCTCTTTATTACTCACGAGGACCATCTTTACATCAGTTCGAACAATCCCTGAAAATTTCATCGAAATCAGTCATGAACTCCCGGAGTTTTGCGTGTAACAAGGATTTCACGTTTGCGGATGCGCAGAGGCTACTATTGATCATGAAACTTATAGGGAATCATCTACACATCAAACCAAACAATCCCTGATAATTTCATCAAAATCGGTCTATAACTTCATGTAGTTTTGCCCGTAACAAGGATTTGCTGACAGACAGCCACACAGACAGACACGGAACCAAAATTGTTCAGAAAGGTCAAAAACGCAAAATGCGAGTGGAATTTTTGATTTTGGAGACAGCAAAATTTTCACATTCCTAAAGTGAAAACAATGCTTCCGCTACCTTGGTAGACTCGGAAGCAAAATATAAATTAACGGTGAATTGGGTATTTTATTAATAACAAACGGATTTGAGTTTATATAGATTTATGTTATCTGATATAGGTCCAAAATGAAATCAAGAGAGAATTTGGGTTATACTAAGGAAACCGCAAATATGGAGGTTGACTAACCAGTTGAAAGACGGCAAGGGATCGACTGGTGCTTCTTGGGGGAGAAAGCGCGGAGGCGGAGTATCGGTCCGCAGTTCGCATAGCAGTTCCTGGAACTGCTAAAAATGTGTGGTTTAATTTTGCCAACTGATACAGCTACTAAGTTGGAGATGTTTGAGTTTAATCGATAAATCTCAGAATCTTTGATCATCGGCGATAATAATAGTTGTTATTAGAAAATTAAGACCGAGGAGTTTTAGAAACACCGAGATATAAGCTTGCGTTCAAGGGGTGGAGTTTTTAGAAAAGGATCGGTCAACACTCCATGAAAGTGCCGTGTCATTTTTTATTGTTACCCGCTTACACGTGAGCTTGAAGCCTCAGGGGGCTTGTAAAAAGATCAGCCCATCACCGAGGGACAAGTTACGAGATAATTTTTGGACTTTCACCCTAATACCATTTATAAAAAGGAGCCGGGTATCCTCTTTTTTATTCGTCGGAGAAGCGCTTCCATTGAGGAAGACACACTTTGGTCAAGTAATGAAGCGGGGTTATCCACCAAACCCGTCGGACGATGTTTTTTTATCAACAAGTAACGCGGAGGGCTGATGGCAGTGACTAGGTAAGACGTTCAGCGGGAGTTACTTGCAGTTTACCCCGTAATGGCCCCTTCCCGGTCATTAGACACCCCTGTCAGCTTCAAGATTGATATCAAGCTTCCCGAAATCCCATCGCCGGCGTACAAGGGGAGTGCGACCATCTTTTAATCTGTTATGTGTTATTTATGAACGCCGGTTTCATTCCATATTTATGACCAATATGTCCAGCTATTCGGTGAGTGATAAGGTTGTGGTGCACATTAACATTGAAGGAGGGTAATTCTGATCATCTGTCGACCAAACGAGTTTAAAATCGTTTCACGGAATCCTTAAGTTTTGGTGATGTATATAAATAGAGTAAAATATTTGTTGACTCACATTGTTCTTGCTTGTAAATGATGTTCCATTTGTACCCTAATAGTAGGAAAAAGGGATTGTCCCGCACTTAGTGTAAAAAAAAAATTGGGTGAAACTACATGGAAAATGGAGTAAATCGCCGCCAGCCGCGATTTTTTTTCTCAACCCGTTGCTGAGATATGCTATTTTTAAGAGTTTTTTCAAAAAATCGCGTTTTTCGCCATTAAAACGCTTTTTTCTCGGCAATTTCCCAACATTTTTGCACATTTGACCACATTTTCGGAATCTGCGTTAAATTTCCTATAAGATGAAGTTACTTTGATTTCCAAAACGCATCTTCCAAACACCGAAATTTTCAATCAAAGATGAACATTTTTCGCAAAGTGAAATTTTTCAAAAACTTGGAACGCTTGGCGTGACCACAAAAATAATTTTTTTCAATGTCAAATTTGATAAAAACTTCTCCCACTTCTAAGCTTTCCAACGGCGTCTCAACCATTTAATTCTGATTGGAATTGACGGAGAAATTAAAGTTCGAATGCCAGAAAACGTGTAGTTCGTTTTAACGTAAGTTGGTAGGTGACGTACGATATGGGCCACAGAAACTGATTTTTCTCGGTTTCAATTAATGTTTTCCGGCATTCAACCACAGGTTCGAATTGGGCGTTAAATTTCCTGTAAGAAGAGGTTCATTTTGTTTCCAAAATCCGTGATTCATAGAATTCTGCAATCCAATGATTACTATCCCTACCATTTCACACCAGTTCAGGGACTCCTACCGAACGACGCAGTTCCGAGAGTCCAGTTTTGCAGGTGGCTGTTGAACAGGGACATCGAAGAATACAGGTTTCTCCACAAAATAAAAATTGAGAATTGTGATAAATGTGTAAAAAAAATTTGCAGTTTATTTACATTAAAAATGAACGATATGTACAAGATGAATAGTAAAAAAATTAACGTTGAATTTGCTCACTGGCCTAATAAAGGAACTCACAATACGTTCTCAAAATGTCCTCCATTGTTTCTGATGCCGGATGTTTCGATGTCCCTGTTCAACAGCCACCTGCAAAACTGGACTCTCGGAACTGCGTCGTTCGGTAGGAGTCCCTGAACTGGTGTGAAATGGTAGGGATAGTAATCATTGGATTGCAGAATTCTATGAATCACGGATTTTGGAAACAAAATGAACCTCTTCTTACAGGAAATTTAACGCCCAATTCGAACCTGTGGTTGAATGCCGGAAAACATTAATTGAAATCGAGAAAAATCAGTTTCTGTGGCCCATATCGTACGTCACCTACCAACTTACGTTAAAACGAACTACACGTTTTCTGGCATTCGAACTTTAATTTCTCCGTCAATTCCAATCAGAATTAAATGGTTGAGACGCCGTTGGAAAGCTTAGAAGTGGGAGAAGTTTTTATCAAATTTGACAACGAAAAAAATTATTTTTGTGGTCACGCCAAGCGTTCCAAGTTTTTGAAAAATTTCACTTTGCGAAAAATGTTCATCTTTGATTGAAAATTTCGGTGTTTGGAAGATGCGTTTTGGAAATCAAAGTAACTTCATCTTATAGGAAATTTAACGCAGATTCCGAAAATGTGGTCAAATGTGCAAAAATGTTGGGAAATTGCCGAGAAAAAAGCGTTTTAATGGCGAAAAACGCGATTTTTTGAAAAAAATCTTAAAAATAGCATATCTCAGCAACGGGTTGAGAAAAAAAATCGCGGTTGGCGGCGATTTACTCCATTTTCCATGTAGTTTCACCCAATTTTTTTTTTTACACTAAGTGCGGGACACCCTGTATGAAAGGAGAAATTGGTGCGACTAAAACTTTGTTGATTCTGTATCCCTGTACATATATGCAGATAATCAATCATTGAATAAATGAGAGGTTATATATTCTAAAACGGATAATTCCTTGAAACCTATTCTTACTGAAGTAAATTTGGGACTTCAGTACACTTTTAAATGTTAAAATAGATGCAAATAGATATTGGCAAATAGGTATTCAGTGTTCTAATGTAAATCAGTACCTTAAAACCTCGTTCTACCCCTATTTTGAATTCGGATTCAATTAAATAACATTGTGTTTCAATGAAACATCACTTTCGATATGCACAATTATCCTAACATACTTTACTACTTGAATTAATGGTTCTTGTCAGATTCTCAACCTGAAGTTTTAAAAGCTTCGATCTTGCAAAAAAGCAACAAATTCGGATTTATTGATTCTGGTATAACTTGGTTTTGATCTTGAATTCCTCAGTAAATTGAAAGCGCGTTTGAACATATTTTCATTACCGTGATTGTAGGTACCCCGCCACCAATAATTACTCCAGAAAGACTTCTTCAGAAACTTGTTCTAACTTATGCACAGGATGACTTTTGATTTAATATTATAAAAGTCTTGAGTCAAAACCCAGAAGTTTTCAAAGGTTGCCAAATGAGGTGATGTAAGGTGTAAGGTAAGAGCTAACTTCCTGTGTGGGGTGAAATCACTTCGTTCCTTCTTCCTTTCTGAATATGGATCATTTCAAAAAAGTGTTTAGCTGTGAATAACAATAAACTTATAACCTTTAGTGCACAATAGCTACTTAAGTGTTCGAATTTCAAGAATACAGAACTCCAGAAAAGAATGTTCCAAATAAAAAGAATCGGAAAAATTTGATAACGACGTCATGCTGCATGAAAAGAACACTTGTACCCCTATTTCATTTATAACTATTTTCATTGGGATTTGTTTTGTTACGCTTGACAACATGTGATTTTGAACGCACTCAGCTGGTTATCTACTAAAAGTATTTGTTCAAACCAGGGCTTCGAATCTTGTTAGATCTCTTTATTTTTCGTTCATTTTTAGGTTTCCAATACTAAGTAGAGTGAGAACTGTTACCTCACATTCCTCATTTTTCTCCACGATTACCAGGTCAACTTTTCATTAATTCTTTTACCACGTATACCAACTCATTATCATTTACTCGCACGTAACATTACATCTTGGGATTTCAGCGTGCATTCAGTGGACACCATTCCTTTCTCATTCATTTTTTGGGAAACCAATATTAACAGTTGTACTTAGCTAGATCTTGTCCTTGTGCATTACGAGTTCCTATTGGCTCCCCACTTTAAAGTCAACTTCCCTTTTGAGGCGTTACCAATAGGGAAGTGATAATTTTGTGAAATATCTGGTTTAAGGGACTTACTTCCTCGCTCTCCTTGTAAACTGATCTTAAATGAAAACTTTTTATATTCCTAGTTAAAATTCTTCAAGTTAAGTTAATCCGTGTGAAGAGTAAATAATAAATCTACTGTAAATCTAACAGTGTGATAGTTCAAATGAAGCATTTCAAGTGTGTGTTTTCGAAAGTGGTGGTTTTTTAGTGCAACCCCACCGACAAGGCGTAGACAATTCTCAACAATATTCCCATAGTATAGTACGAGTATGGTTCATTTCATCACTTTATTCGCGGCCTGTCGGAATGTTGAGGAAGTAAAAATATTCACTTAGTCAAAATAGATCGAGCGAAGATTCTTAAATTGAGCATGACAAAAGAGCTGCCGAGAGTCAAAAGATAAGGTCGGAAAAAAGAGCGTGCTGACTTAATTCAAGGCGATGCTATCGAAAGATTTCATCCCCTCGTTGTCTTTCGGAAAAACCTTCGTCGGGATAGCTCAGGGAATGGTGCCGAGGAGACGACAGATAAACTTCAATTGGAAGTGACAGTTGATGGGTGCAGATGACGCGACGTTAAAGCTCAAACCCGTGTCTAATTCACCCGAAGGAAATCCAAAAGAGGGAGGACCGAAGTTATGGCTCGGGTCGTAAAAAATACCGAGGGCCTTTACCCTGATTTGAGCCTAAACAAAACGTAAAGACGGAGGGAGTGAGATTTCGCAGAGGCCTCGCGATTTTTATTTCTTCCTATCTCCCACTATCTCTACGGCTGAACGTGGAATCAAAAAGAAAAAAAAACGGTAATGGTGAGGGTGGGAAGTGGAAGGGAAGAAAAGAAAATATTATATATCAGTGGCGGTAGTAAAATTTACGACTTCGAAAGAATTTTAAATTGGTAGGAGGTAATCTTTCACTGTGCGGGAGCAATGTGCAGAGAGCTTTCGCGGTGTTTTGTGTTGGAGGCAGATGCAATAAAAGGCAGAGAGCCGAGGGGTGTTAAATCACAAGGCGTTTTATGAAAGCGGTATTAAAGTAATTTGTTCAAATTGGTCTGAGGATGAGGCGTAGTAGGATTGTGTAATTTTGACTCTAATAAAACGACAGCAGATTTGGAATTGCACGTGTGTATAAGCTGTGGATATTAATACTTAGTTTTTATTAAGGCCCCCTTCACATTAAGCATTTTCAAAAGACAAGGCCGAAGAAGAATGATACAAATATGATAGGGTTCTGACATGAAATGCTACTATCTTCCATGTTATCTCAATCTTTCTGTCATTTTGGATTTCTCGCAGGGGTGTCCAATCATCCGTTACAATGATCGTCCATCTCTCGCTTCGCTACTTTGAAAAGGAACGTAACTACATTGAATTATGAGTCGAATTTGTTGTAAGATTATTGGTTTATTATTCAATAATAAACCAATGTAATCGCTCTTGAAAAAAAATGTCTAACCCTCCCTGAAAATTTCATGGTTTACGTTTCAAAGGGTGTAGAATCCAAATCAGCAATACAAATTTTTCCTCCCGTCCGTACGCACGTTTTCTCCCAAACGGCTGGAGCAAAAAATCTGAAATTTTCAGGAAAAATCCGTATTGGTTCGACAACGCCCCAATTCTTTAGCCAGCTCAATCACTCAATTTAAAGTGCCACTTAAGGGTTGTCAAAGTTTTGTAAAATCGCCAAAAATCTCAAAAAAAACCAAGGCGGCCTAAATATGGACCTTTTTTGAAGAACTTTGAAAGAGGAATCGAAAGAGCCCCTCTCCAGGTCTGTAGCTCAAACCATTCCCGATGTATGGCATGATCTTATGCTGCAAATTCTTTCACTGGGGTTTATTATTCAATTTTATAAATAAACTAAGTAAAACAAACCCGTAGCGCAAGGGTTTCGTGCGGGACTCAAAACCACACGTTCTCGCGTCGGGCAGGAAAATGTTTGCCCCATATGAATATGGTATACACACTTGGACACAAGAGAAACGTTTTGCCCGCAGACACACCTAGACCCAATTCAAAACAAAACGCTGTATGTACGTGTCATAAGTGCCATAAAATCATAAAACCATTAAAAAACGCTGCTAATTCTTTCACTGGGGTTTATTATTCAATTTCATTCATATGGCTTGCATTCATAACTTAAATTTCTACTAAGCTTTGGAGTGTGCGTGTTTCACAGGTGATAGAGCGATTACTGAATTTCAGGAGATATGCATAGAGCACGTAGAACGGTTCTCAACCAAAATACCTATTTGGATTGATCAGTTGATCATATTTGTATGCCTCCTGAAATTAAATAATCGCTCTATCACCATGTGAAACACGCCACTCCAAAGCTTAGTAGAAATTCAAATTATGAATGCAAGCCGAATGAATGACATTGAATAATAAACCCCAGTGATTTTTATTATGAATCTTCCAGTGAAAGGATGTTGAGCAGTGATCTGTTCGGAAACATTTCTCGTCACAAGAGTACACTGCACGCATTGCTGAGTCCTTCTAACCTCTTGCATTGAAATATTGTGATATGTAAATTTACTATGTACCACTCCAAAGGTTCCTGATGGAAAAGGTGATCAAGATAAGTAGTATTTTACAATTAATCACGATTAATCCTGAAGGTCAAATGACCACCGTAACTACCACCATTAGCAAACAAATAACGTAAGACTGCGTATTTGCATAGCGGTGAAACTGTACATTCAAATTTCCACGCAAATACCTGCATATGAATTTTCATAGAGACAAAGCCCAAAAATGAGTTATGCCTCCAAAAAGAGAAGGTATCTTACGCCGACTATTAAGTTAATGTAGAGGGGATGAAGGCCGAGGATTAATTCATTCTATTTTATGTCCGAAATAGCATTAAATCTACCCCCGAAAGGCGGACCTGCTGTTTATTGGGTGGGTTTAAAACTGGGGGAGCTCAAACCCTTCTGGTCCCATTCTTCGTTGATTCTCTCAAGACAACTCTTAAGCTGGAGGGGGTAATAGCAACCTGGGCCTCTAAATCTTAACTACTTCTCCCTTCTGGAATGAAGAAAGGATTAAAAACCCGTTAGCCCGAATAAACCTTTTTGATTTAACCACGCAACTTCTACAAGGGGCATTGGGAATGGAAAAAATTATAAATCCAACTTTTGTTTCGTTAAAACATACAAACAAAATTGAAGCTTCTGAACAATTACTATAACCAATACAACATAATACCTATATGTTCAAAAATACAACTGCTTCCATGTTTCTTTCTCATCCTAACTCTTCAAATGTTATCTTCAACCAACAAGCAGGTTTCTCAGATGAACAAATCATACCCCTTGAAAAGCACCTCGACCCTTCTCACGAAGTCATCTTTTCACAGAGCACCATAAAATTTTAGTACGAAATTGGTTCAGATTATGAAGTTTCGAAGCTCGTTACTAACCATCTAAAGGATCCTCGATGATAGTTTCCTCCCTAATCGACCTTTGGATTGAAATTTTGAAAAGGAAAACCTTTGGGATATCTAAATTACAATCATGAAGATGCGAAGAATCGAGTTTAGGCAATGAACCACTAACTAAGTTCCATGACCATGAATAGCGTAGAAGATGCAATAATAATTTATTTACTTTCTTAAATAATGCAATTCAGTTTTAACACATTTCAAAATAAAAATCCTGATTCTAGACCAGGTTTAATTTCATTACCGGAACCATACGGAAATAATTTCCCGCAAAAATTTGAACCAAAAAGTAAATAATTGTTATTAATTTTGTGCAGGAAGTGTACTCGGATTTTCCAAAATAATTTTATCAAAAAAATTGTTAAAAAATTAATATTTTACACAATGTTTTTCCTATGTCTTAAGATGATTTTGTATAGGTATGAAAATCCGTCAGATGTCTTCAAGACTGTGGAGTTCAAAGGGAAATACTTTTTTATTATAATTCATTGGAAAATGATTCTACTCGTTCAAGAAATGAGCAAAATTTTCTATCGACTAAATGTGGTGTACTGTTTTTACAAACCCGCTTCCTTCTTGTTGCTTGAGTACGTTCTTTTTCAAGAAAAATTAATGGAACTCTTTCTCTTTCTTTTTAGGGGTGATAAAACGGTGAAACTAATTATTTCTTTAGTCATTTGTTTAGTTCCAAGGGTACTGAAACACGAATGGTATCTTAATTAAAACCTCAAAGGGCACATAATCCAACCCCCTAAACCCTCGCGGGACTCTCCTTCAAGGATCAATCAAACCGACAGTACGAAGGGTAAACGTCTTATTTGACAACTGGTATTTCTCATGAAGGAGGAAGGCAAAAGGTCGAACAATTTCTCACCAAATGTCATGTTACCTTAGAGAGAACTCTGGGAATAGACCCTTCTCTTTCGAAAAACAACGATTCAGCTTTCTCACCCCCTTGCGAGGCCGAAGCTCCTTGAAAATTATAGTATGTAACTATTTATATCAGTAAGAGGTAATAAGGTAGAAGGCCCCTTTGACAGGAGCTTGTAAGTTGAGGGTTGTAGCTCGGCAGGACGGGGGTAAATTAACCCCGGATTTGGGGTGAAACAGTTTTACGGGGAGTTTCCAGAATAAACAGTCTAGAGACGATGTCAGCGTCAGCGGTGCATTACTGTAGAACCCTGCTCTTTGTTAAGTGGGTATGACAATTAGTGTTAGCTGGGAACTTGAATGAATGTAGCATCAGGTTCCGTAAACAAAATGTAATCACTGGCGATGGTTGAAAACAAACTTGTAAGAAATAGCTGTTTATTCAATCTAGAAAAATACCTTGATTCCTCTCACTAACGAAATTTGGTTGACAAGTTTTTCTACAATCGAATATAAATCACAAATATACCACTCCCTTACACTGAAGATCTAAGGCGGTTTGTCCAATCTCCCACAAAATCTCCAATAATTAGTTCGAGAATTAAGTAATCAGCAGCTCTCACAAACTGTGGTCGGTTTACCAATCTTATATTGAAAGTTCATACCAAAATGACTGAAGAAGAAGAAGAAATATGAGTCGCCGAAAGAAGGAACAAAAATATTAGAATTGATTCGTACACAAAAATAAAATCATTAGAAAACGATTTTGCCAATGTCTCCTATGATTTTGGACTAAAATTGCTCCAATTTAGATAAAATTAAAATCAGCATTCTTTAAATTGATTTTTCATGTTCTGAAGAAGATATTATTATTTTTTTTTATTTTTTTTTTATTTTATTTTATTTTTTTTTTTTTACTTTATAAGTATATTTATTTTTTTCTTTTAGCTGACAGATTGTAAATCTATCTCAAATTTGTACATGAAAATTATTTTTTCTGACCCGTTTATGATTTTCATTAAACGGGTCCGGACCATAAAAACCCCTTGCCAAAATATTTAAACCCAAATTCCGACAAAATAGGACAATTACAAATGGATTGACCCACATCCTCGTCCTGACCAGTATCACACATAAAACATTTTGCTTCTAGAGTACCCATGTTCCATCTTCTGCAATTTAAATTCAATTATTCATAACGCCCCTTTAACAGTCATTTCGATTTAATAGGGTTCAAGTGACTGTGCATGTCAACAAATGGAGATTTTAAACATTTGTATAGAAGATGGTTATTTGAACTCATCGCCATACTTTCCATTCCCGTAATTTCAGCTCTTTTTCTTTAATAAATAAAACATTTGTAAGTGTCTTCACTGAATCTGAGCTCAATTGAAAACTATTCAAATCCACTTCATGCTTCAACGACATGCTCTTCCATTTTGCATACCAAAAAACTCCGAATACCTAACTAAGCAGTGTGCATACTTAAATATAAGCAGGTATAGGTATGCATGCAAGCAACGTTGGATTAAACTACCAAACAAATACCATTTATAAAGCGGTGATGAATAGGATACCTTCTGCAGTCACGAGGATTTTGTACATTCCGTAAAAAACGTATCCCCCCCTCATAACTATTTTATTCTCGGAGTTATAAATGCACCCAGACAAATGATTACTAAAAAAATCCATACATTGTCCGGGGCAAACAATATTAATTTTTTTGATAATTAAAAAAAACTTATTGAAGTGTTTAAAGATGAGAGGGCGGCAGCTTTCCCACTTATTTGTACCATACTCGTAGATGTTCGTATGGAGTTTATTTAAAAAAGAACAAGGAGTCACTATCAGATGTACGCTGAGCTTCAGGTGGGAAGTCATCCGAAATCATAACCAGAGAATGTATCGTCTGATTACTGGCGTCCGATGCGCTCAAATGGACTTAAATTGTAATTCATGGAATAGGTGTACAAGGGAGGCACAGTGTTCGAAGTACAACTTGGATCAGCCCGAAAAAAGCCATCACTTCGTCTGTGCAAGCCAAATGATTTCTGAATTTAGGAGGAAGTATTTTGATAGGGATGTCAAGGAGGCTCAGGAAATATTGACAATCCTGAATGGATCAAGAGGGTGGTTAACGCTTATAATTTTGCAAGGGAGTCCTTAAATTATAGAGGGTTCCTCGTGGGTAATTTCAACTACTAGTTCTAGTCGGGAAACAGTAACGTGATTACTCAAGTGCTTACAAGGTCTTCCTCATTGTTGGTTTGTTCTGTTTTGTGAATTGTTAGCTCTTTTTGTCGTTTTATTGTTGCGCTCGTTTCTAGTGTTAAGTTGTTACTATTTTGATTTGCGTACTGTCATTTTTTTATATTAATTTTTTTATTGGTCGTCTCTGATGTGACGCATTGTGTTATTATACTACCGTTCTTGTTGTAAACAGGTGTCTGCATTAATAAATCAGTACTAAAAAAAATTATAAATTATGTTTATTCTTTACTGTTAATGTTATAAATTATGTTTAGTTATTTAGAAAAAAATAACTAAAACCGAAAAATGCATGGAAAGATTGAATCTGCAGTAAGCTGAGATATCCGACTACCCGGACAGTTGGCCAAAGGTCCAGTCCTATAATGTTGTTTGGCCTTTCCAAAAATGTATGTACTAGATTGATACAAGTAAACATTATTTATTCTTCTTCTTCTAGAAACGTGAAATTAAAATTGAAAGCCATATTTTACATGAAACGCTACATCAAATTTAGGATTCTTGTTCGAGGTTAATGTTTGCCTTCCGAAGGTAGTGCTTGGTAGTGAAAAAGCGAAAACACAATTTTATTGTTAGATATAAAGTTAAGAAACAATTACTTTCATAATATAATGACGTTTTACACCCTAGGGAGAAAGGTTGGGGAGGGGGAGATTAGCCAAATACTTGTTCGGTCCTCTTTGGTTGTAAAATGGATTGAGCTAAGAGTGGAAAGAATAAAATGATAAATGTAAATGTACAAGTGTTCTCCATGACGATTGTGAACTCAGATTTTTCGCTGTGTTTATAGCAACAGTATTATTAACAAAATCGACAACATCCTTGATTAAGTTCCACAGTGGAAAACGCAATAAGGAATATCAGAGGGTCTACAACCTTGTTACGTCTCCAACTCCAGTAGGAGGCAATTTCCCCCGTAGGGGACAGGGGAAAATATGGTTTGCTAAATCCAATCCGCTGGACACGTTCGGTTATAAAAGAAGGGCAAAAAAATAGTGAAGGGGAGTTTTGCTTTGGGTAGATGTATCCAAAAGGGAAAAATTCGTTCCTTTCCTCAAGACACTTGGAAATATCCGGCCGAAGTGATGAAGTTATGTTCCTCAGAGCGGACAATTCGATTGGGAGAGGGACGTTGATTAGATGCTTGTATCGTGTTACCTCCGCTACTGTCTTGCTCACCCTTATTTACTGACTACGGTTCAACGGGCTAACGGCTATGATGTGGTCGCTAACCCTCGTCCTCACTCGTTAGTGGGTATCTCTGCGGTGCGACCGAAGCTTGGAGTTAATGGGTACAGCGAGATGGGAGTTCGGAGGAGTTGAGTTTGAAATTAACTCAGATCGAAAGCTTGAGGGCCAGTACGTGGTTGATTCTCTTCACTTGCGTTGAGTGAGGAAGGATGAAAATCAGACGTACTGCATAACTGATGTTAATAGTTTTAGTTCAACTGATGTTGATAAATTTTAGTGCAACTTTAAAACTGAAACTAATTAATCAAATTTTAAAAACTTTGGCAATTACTGCACGAGGAACTATTTCAGTGATTGATAGATTTTTAGAGTGAAGTATACGTTTTACTCACTGCTGTGAAGACTCTTGTCCAATACATGAAGCTGAGGGTGCCACGTTTGGTGAACCTCAAGAAAGCACAGTTGTAAAACGTTGCAAATGATTATACAGAGGTTTATTATTTCTGTATTAGGTATCCCTTCTATGTAAGGACTGATCTGTCTATGCCGCCTGCAGTCTGTGGTACATTATCTAAACTTGACACCTCGCGTCTACGTATCTTGAAATGACAATTAGGATGATGATGAATCCCGACTCTTCAGCCCATCTACCTTACCAATTCCATTACTCGAAGATGAGGTTTTTTTAAATGGTGAGCGAACGGATGACAGCATCCCGAGTGGTCTCATTCGATTCAGGGAACTAATTTACTTATATTTTAATCAAACGAACAAACTACCCTTTTACGTTAAAAATTTTCGGGGTTTCAAGTTTTTTATAGTTTAATCTTTAATTATTATCCTTTAGAGTTGATTGATCATAATGCAAAAATTACTGGCACATTCCAGCTCGATGTTGGATTTTTGAAATTTTTGGCATCTTAAAACGTAAACTAACAACTTTTTCTGAGGTGTGGTTGAAAATTTTGTTTTCATGGTCGATAACGAAGGTATGAAATAAATATAATATGAATAATGTACCGAAAATACTTCTGTAAAATATCTGACTTAATAGGAATATAAGAAACGAATGTATGGGTAACCAGCGTTGAAATTTTTCACCGGAGAAATACAAAGGAGACCATTTACATCATAACTGGCACGTCACTCAACATTTCGTCAATATGAAGGGAAACTGAAGAGTCAACAATGATTTCAAGTCCACTCAAGCGCAGAAACTAATCATACGACCGTTTTGAAATTTATATGCGATTATCAGATCATTCTTTTCCGACAGCTAACCAAATTTGAGGAAAATCCGGAAATTTACTGAAAATTCCAAAGAATTTAATGAAATCTGTAGAAATTTGGCTGCTTAAAAAGGACCTGCGGACGAAGTAGACGCACATACAGACAGAAAACTAAAATTGTTCAGAATGTTCTACTACGCTAAATGCAAAATGGAAATATTAATTAATCGAATTTTCATATGCCAATACATACTGATAGCGATTCAGCTATTTCAAGGTAGACAAGGAAGTATTAATGTACATTAAGTTACTACCTATTGCATTTACCAGGATTTCGTCGTAAACTGTTATGTTTTGCACTGTCACTACTTACTTATATAATCAGGGGTTGAATTTATTTAATTTGGTTCGATAAAATGATGATGTTAAATTCCTTTTTCTCAGTGGCCAACACGCAAAGTCTATAGGTAGGTACGTCCATATCAGTACCAGGAGCCATCTTTATAATTTCTCGGAGAATAATTCGTATTATGGTACGCTGAAAACCCAGCATTAGTATCAGTGTTTGATAAAATCGATTGCGTAGTATCCGTGTTGTGTTAGCTCCTTAGGTATTTCTTTTTCCTGCTGTTCATTCAGATCATGACAAGATTTAACTCGTCACCTGAAGTTTATAACTAACGATGACGCAGCTAAAGCGATTAATATTAACGAATGATTTTATTCACATAAACAAATTAACCCAGTTGGTTGATAATAACGTTAATCGCCACTTGCATGGAGCCTACGCAGATTGAAGTAATGATTTTGGGGCAATCATACTTAACGGAGATCATCTGCATCCTAAACCGCGAATTCCCTGAAAATTCCATCATAATCGAGCATAATCTATAGCAATTCAGGTTGTTATAAGTTTCATTCAGAAACAGACACGAAACTAAAGTTCTTCAGAATGGTGCAGGAAATTGCGATTGGAAATTTTGATTTTGGAGACAAAAATTGTTCATTTCTCTTGAGTGATAACAAAGCTTCCGCTACAGTAGACTTGGAAGCAAAACACAAAAACAAGATAGAACCATTCATGGAAATAATGGTCGAGCCGAATCCAATTGTGCTTCCCTACCGTTTGTACACTATGTCAGTCAGTTTCTTTTTGGTCTCTCAATGCCGATATTCTTTTTCCACGTAGATTGGCTCAATTTGTTTCAATTTTTTGAAGAACCCCAAAGCAATCAAGTCCGCAGGACGCTGTGCCGGACATCATGTCTCTTCCGTTAAAAGACTTTTCTTTGATCTCGTGCTATCAATACCAGACGTCTACTCTCTTCGCTGAAGTTTCACGTAACGAACCTCCAGATCAATCCCCCGTAACATTCTGTTTGTAAGAAGTATTTATAATTTGTTTTCTGGAGCAAGATCAGACCCTCAAGAATACTCTTCTCCTTCATGAAAATTGTTGACACAGTGCACTTCAACCATCGATGAAACAAGGCTTTATTGAGCTAAAATGGACATGAAAAGAATAAGGTAGGAGACAAGAATTAGGAAACTGTAACAGTACAGTTTTCCTAAATAAGAATAAGACACTCAGTTTGATATTTCAATAACTTGAAATCACTGGTGATCACTTTCAAGTTCAGAAATTGCGTTCATTCGCCAAAATTACCAGGAAATAACATCTCTCATGCCTCTGTCAGTTGAAGAATTTTTTAAAACCACCAATTTTTTCTGACCAGCTTTTGGCCCAGAAGCATCTATCCGTGTGATGCGATCGGGCTAGAAGTTAGGATCTAGAAGACCCAAAATGAAGTCCATGTGCGAAAGAACAAATTGTTTACATCACGCACCTTTTGTGGGCCGTACTACCACAGCGTACTGTGTACGGGCATTGCGAATTCGTAATATGCACAGCTTGAAACGTGAAATGACAAAATTTGAGATGGGAGGGGGGGGGGGGGCTATAAACAATTTTTGCTACAGGAAAATACTAAACCACTACATGTTTATTCTTGAAAATAATAAATCAAAATTATAAAAGTTTTATTTTCACTTCATACTCTTTCATAATCTTTCAGCTTCAACTTTCTACTGATACAGTCGATCCTTGGTGGTAAACCGTTGTAGATGGTAAATTTTTAGGAAGAAAAAAGTTGCTGCAGCGGGTCCAAAATTATAGATAATGAAACTTATATGGAACATTGCCTGCAGTAGGTAATTGGGTTTTCATGCTGTTACTCTGTGTTAAAGGACTTTTCATTAACCAAGTGCTTCATTGAGGCTCATCGAGGTAGGCTCAAACTTAAGTATAGACTTAATTCTATTCAATTTCATTCCGTGCTGCTCATGCTCGCACGTGATGTTGGGATCTATTCTACTGTGAGCCCAAGTTCCGCCGTAAACGCTAACCGTAAAACTCAAATATGACTCGTCTCGGTAAACCGTCGTTATGAACTTCTAATAACACATGCCCTTAACTGACTTTGCAAGCTGTTGCTCGCTGAATTAGGTAATCATTAAAATCTTTAGAGCTCGCCTCGAATTATTATAATGGTTCCCTGCATGGCCGTTGTCTTTTGAACTGTAGACACACTAAAACCAAGTTCATAAGCCCCTCCTGGCCGCTTGGGAAATAAGTGATGGATAGTGTTTATTTAAAGAGTTACAGCCTTCTCGTTATTAGTTGCCACGTTAATAGCATCTCGACTGGAATTATTGCTTTTGACTCTAATCCGTGGATTAAGAACCTCGTTGATGTAGGTGGGCTTCCCACAGTCTATTCCTCCTTTTACATCTTCCAACCCTCACGCGATTACGTTTATGGATCGGTTAGTTTATTTAAGACCATATTGGTCTTCTTGTTTTATGAGACATTCGTTGACGCTTAAAATGTAAAATATACTCATTTCCAAGTTAATGGGCAATAATTACTAGAAGGTTGACGACAAAACTCCTTATTCTCTACTCCTTTGTTTGAAGAAGGAAACTGTGTGTTCTTTGAGGTTTCGTATTAGTTTATAGAATAATAAAGTCAATTCGTCAAACCTCATGGTCGTCTAGTGAGACTTTTCGTTAATACAAATTTTAAGTAAACATGTGATTTATATTAGGGTAAGTGTCCCAAATTCCGCCTACCATAACTGCTTTTCCTTATAGCAGCTTTGTTTTTAGGTGAAACCGATCAAAAAAATGCTTAATATTACCAGTGGAGTCCTGTTATTGATCCCTGTAGCCCAAACTGCTATTGAAAAATCCTGCTAGAAGTTATTCTAGATAGAGTGCGAATACTCCAAATCGTGATTCCCAAAAAGGCGTACCCCATTTCGGCCACGAGGTGTTCCTAAAACCGCCTGGTAGGCGGAATTAGGAACAGGCAATAGACTAAGGATGTGAAGAGGTAAAACTCATTTGGTTCAAAGCTGAATATAATTAAAATGAACTTATATTACAATACAGGTGAATATAATACCTCCAAATAAAGTTAGCTTCTGCAAACCTTAATTTAAGCAAGCTTTTTTGATTCGCTGGAGGCCGCGTCTCATGTTGTTCCATGAATAGCATTTTATGCATTGCAGCCAGGGTCCCCCTCTTTTGTCTTCACTAAACTTTTTGCCACAAAATGCACACTCTACGTCGTTCTAATCTTCCTCGGAATCTGGGTCATCGATGTCCATGTCATCGTCAGTATCGATTTATGGCACATCTTCGGTTGGAAGAGGACGGCAGTCGTTTCCATGGGTTCTTCTTTGTGCTTTTATTATCATTATTATTATTATTATTGAACTCCCTTTTTTGGGAATTTTCTGCTGGCCACTTGTTGAAGCCTTTTGGGATTTAGCATCGTAGAAATCAGCCAACTTTTTTTGTATGGTGAGTTGTTGATGACAACACTTTCACCCCCCTCTCTCTCCACAGTATTTTGTAATGAAACCGCTTTCTTTAAATCTTCTGCTTCATAGGAAGTTTGACGAAGCATATTCCCTTTCTTCTCAGACATCGGCAAATTGAGATAAAAGTGGCGAGGAAGAATTTCCAGCGTGTTCCTATTTCCGCCTAGTAGGCGAAATTAGGAGCTGTTTTGTAGGCGAAATTAGGAACAGTGATAACTCCATACACATCATTTGATAAAACCAACTAGGTACGGTTATTCTCTAAATTTAATACACCTGTTGAATTTCTATATCACAAGCTTTAACGTGATTTAAAGAAAAAATTAAAAAACGAAACTTACCAGGTGTTTCAGTTGGATGAAGTTGGGAGAACAGTTTGATCGAAGACCATAAGAAAACAACAACGTTATTCACACATTTTTGGGGCAACAACTACACCTTAAATCCTTGCACCCGTAAATAGGCAATCCTTGAACTTGATGTTACCAACTCAAACCTGTAGAAAGTGCTGTTAGGGCCTTCAGGAAGCGAGTAGGCGGAATTAGGAGCCTAAGCGGCATTTGGGACACTTACCCTAACAGATCCCCTTCAAAGTTCTTGAAACTGCCAAACTTGAGCACAACCGGGAAGCTTCTTAGCTCCAGGGGTACCTTCTAGGGGTTCAGGTGTGAAGAGTCCATTCTAGTCCATTCTACTTTCTCCTTGTTATATGTTAACAAAGGATGATTACGTACCACTCACTCCCTAATATTGACTGTGATGAAGCCCCTACCACACGCACTGACCCCATAGGCAAATCAAACCTAAATTTGAAATTCACCCCTTAAAATTTCAACATTTACTTCTGCCGAGCCTATTCCATTGCATCATCTCCTTATCTTAAACGTTTTTGAAAAATCTGTTGATTACCTTCCCAGCGTACATTCAAATCCATTGTTCTTTGTCATTCAAAATCTCTTATAAAAATTAATTATGGGTGTACCGTAGTCTTCCGCTTTGTACTATTTAGGAATCGATAACAAATTTCGTATGCATTCCCGTGCGTCGGCATTTTGTACTTAGATCTCAACTTAATAATTTCTATATTAATTCAAGTCTCTTTCTAGAGCATTTAATAAAAGTCCACTCGATGTAAGACGACTATTCAAAGTCCTTATAAAATGGGCAAGTTCTTTCTTAGCCCCCATGGTGGAGCATATAATCCTTCCCTGATGTTCTTAAAATTGATACGAGGTTAGTAGTAGGATGTTTCACTCACTTTCTAACCTAGTGTAATCGGATATCTGCTCTGGTTTCAATTTGGGTATCATTATTCTTAATAACTACGAAATATCCTAATAATAGCTAATTATTACCTATGTACCTATTAAACAATGAACAATTGAACTGAACGAATGAGGTAAATGAGGTATGTAGTTTTCCAGTTGAAATTCTCTTAATTTTAATCTACCTCTCCTCGTCTTTCTACTTGCATTCAACATAAATATTGTTAGTAAAAGAATTCCTGAGATAGTTGAACATGATGCCACACTAAGATTTTAGTAGAGGCAATGTAGCCCTTTTCCACTAAAAACATGAATTGGTCATGCTCTTCAAGTAACGTTTCTAACTTATTCACCACCTTTACGCGGGCCTTCGCCTGAATCTCACGCTTCCGTGTTTTCTAGAGGCGACATATTTGCTAATACTAAACCTTAGAGACATTGAACCGTAATAGAAGCCATAAGAAAGAAAAAAAAATGCTTAAAAGTCACAATGACAGTACCCAAAATTTCAACTCTGGTTTGGGTAAATTCAGAGAAAGACTTGGGTAGATAAAGAAGAGTGGAATTATTCCGAGTCATTAAACGCATTTACGGCTAACAATTCTCTAATTTCAAGTAAAGGAACACTCCACCCAATATTAGGAAACAATAGCTTCATTTCTATGGATTTAGCTATGTTTCAGGAATCAAGTAGCAACATTGAATGGCCACTTGTACTGAATATGTAGGCAATTATAGTAACTCTACTGCGTTTACTAACAAGAAATCAGAAAACATGTAGAATAAATAATAAATATAGTCGATCGATAGTAAAGAATTTCGATGGCGGAATCAGATTCTCTATGAATATCAGGCAAAAGTCGGTCTTTCGATTTTTCAAAAAAGTTGTCATTCAACTATATCGATTGATTGAGAAGCAATTTTCATAAAAATAATATTTCGTTGAATCACAAAGCGTGAGATTAATTAGTTTTCTGTCCACATAATTCAATATTAAGAGTACGTGATAGCAGTAGAGTTTTCAGTTCAAAATCTTGCAGCATCCACTCCATACCAAATTATTGTGGTTTCCCAATTGGATTTGATATCTAAAAGGAGGTTATTTAATATTTATGAGATTAGATCATCTGCAAGAAATTACTTCGCATTCTAACGGGTGGATTTTTAAGTAAGAACCTCAGAAGAAAGTTCCAACAAAACCTTTTTTTCCTTTTTTTTTTTTTTTCAGGGAAAAACCGCAATTCAATAAGAAATGAAAAAGAATGAATCGAAAAGCCGCTCCCTTCCCAAACCGCATTACCTGCCTAGGGATCAGATCGTATCTTGTTAGCGCATATCATTACCTAAGGAGGGGGAGAAGAGAACATCAAAACGCGCACAGAAAAAAAGGGGCCACCAGCAGAGCTAAGATAACGAGGAAGCGTTCCTTAATTCAAATAGCGAGGTCCCATGTCAAGCCTATGTATGCAAATACGGTCTATAAGGGTGGGAAGGTCTCAACGAGAAAAGTTAACGATACAGCTGTATAAAAAAGTAGGGAGGAAAAAAAAATACTGTTCCACTTGGTTGGCAATTCAATTCCCTTGGGGAAGAGAATCTTCTTTCGGGGATGTTTTGCAGCGGGGTTTTACTCTGCGCGCGGGTAATAAAGTTGGGGTTTCGAGTGAAATGCTAATTCATGGTAAAACCGCCGACCCTATAAATAGGGTTGGCAACGTTTTGGTTAAGGGAGTGCAAAAAATAGGTAGAATTAGCCTCAATGCTTATGAGCTTCGAAAATAGATTATTGGAAGGTGGCCTTTACCAAAAGGTCTGATAACAATAATCAGTTTTATAAATTAACTACCTAAATAGGTTAGGATGATCAACAGGTGAGGGGTTCACACTCATTATTATCAAATAAAAGTCTTGTTATAATTTTTTTTTTTTTTTTTTTTTTCATTAATATTTCCATATTTGGTTACTTCCCTTTGGTAATATACCGTAGCTCATGGCTTTTACCAAAAACAAGTGTCATTTTGAAAAATGGGTTATTACTATTATTATTTTTTTTTTAATAATTCGTGATTGCTTGTGTCATTGAGAGGTTCGTGGGAGTCACTTTTAGGTTCAGAGATTGCTATTATTTGCTTTAGGCGAATTTCTACGGATCTGAGACCTATCCCATTCGATTTTGGTACCAAAATTACCAGGAAATGACATTCCACTTGTCTATGCCAGTAAAAACCACCAAAAAAATCACGTTTTCCCCACTTTTTGACAAGTTTTTGGGCCATAGCGTCGAGCGATCGGGCTGGCTAGATGTTAACACCAACTATACCCCAAGTGGAGTTCATACGCGAAAGAACACTTTTTTACATAAATTGTAAGACCTTTCGTGGCCCGTACGGCGTACACCAAAAGTCTGTGGGCTATTTGTCAATACTCGTAGACCAAGTGGCACAGTTTTTCAAAGTAATGACATTTTCCTTATTTAACTTCAACTATTTTGTAAAACGGTCATTTAGAAAACAACCGTCGAGAGTCTTCCTTTATCTCCACCTCGATTTGTATTGGAACTTCAAAGAGCCAAAGGTCCGTCCTGGACTCGCGTCAACTTTATTTTTCTCATCATAATCAATCGTGCCCGAATCATACGATCGTATTCTGCTCTCCCGCTGGTCTCAATCTTCCCCTCTGATTCATCCTCGTGGTCTCCAAAGCAAAAGCCACTCAATCCCAAATCCAGTTCAACGTCGTCAAGACCCCGGCAATTTCCCGTCGAAATCCTCTCTTTCTCAACCCCATTGAGGCCATCAGCATCCTTGATGATATGAGATATTCGGAAACTCCAGCAGCTCGTACCGTCATTTCCCATCGTCTGCCTCCATCTACACATTTCTACATAGAACCGCTTTCCTTGGTTTTCTTCGATTTTCTCCGATCTTCTCGCTGTTTCCACTTCGATCGTCGCCTTGTGAATAATTATTTATATGTACATTTTAAGGCTGAGCACTGTTCAAAATTGATTTTAATATTTCAATGGTCTGCACGTTTTGTTACCAGCACATGAGAACTATGTGCTACACCCGATTCGGCAAATGCTTTTCTAAAACTTCTACATTACTTCATGCCCTCTTCAGTTAAACATTCCTTTACTTCATCAATTGCACAAGTCAACTTGTACAGGGATCAAAAGATAAGGTACACTTCATCATACCATAATAGACTCTTGAATACCAAAGTAACAATAAATTATTCATTTCAACTATCTGCCAACCGCACGATCGAACGACTCTTGCAGCAGGCAAAGTTGGTAATCTTCACGGAGAAGTAAATCCGAGATATTAATTATGAAGATCGAAGTCGAGCCAAGAGTTACCCGCCGCGCTACTACAACTGATGGATGAACGGAAACTCGGAGATCTCGGGGGATGAGTAATGGAACGGTGGCTGGCTTCATTATGCATTATCTCGGCGGGCGAGGGTGTCGCGTTCCATTCGTCACCGGTGACTGCCGCTGACGTGAGGTCTTTTGACGACATTGGATTTTACAGTTGTACGAAGATGAAAAAAAGAAAAAAGTTCTTCTGAAACTCGGGCGAATATATAATGGAACGGGATCATCCATCTTTGTGTGAAGGCTTCCGAATGATTTGTTACAGAGTCATAGCTGTCCCATGTATGGGGAATAGGAAGTGAACGGAAATGGGGGCATGTAACGCCCGACTCTCGAGCCCATATCCCAACCGAATTCCACGATTGCTTTGACTTAAGTGCAGATTTCAGAAACGATTCTCGTTTTCTAAACGTGATGTTTTCTATTTGCGCTTTTGCACATGGTATTGAACAGTTATTTAAATAATAATTAATCATATGGGAAATGCTGTTACTTGAGGAAAGTGAAGCGCACAAAGCACCAACTCTTGGATTATTTGCCCCTTTCAAGGGCCTAGGCACTTTGCTTGCAAGGACCAGAGGATACTCCTAAAGCTAAATGACTTCAGGATTATACCTGGTGCAGCAGAAAATGGGAAACTATCCAAATCCATAACACCCTTGGGACTTTCAAAAATATTTGCTTTAGGCAGAGCATCAACCCTATCATTTTAAGGGGTGACATTTTAAAACCCCATTTCGCCTATTGATGCAGTGCCAAGGAAAAGGGCGTCGGGACAGTCAATATAAAAGAATCCGTGAATCAAAACCACGCTCTGCTACCATATAAGAGTTGGGAGGGAGTGTGTTTCAACTTCAGGTTCGATCGACTAAGGATCCTCAGTTAGTTCTGGACAGAATCGCGTTCTGAAGAGAACGAATTTAGAACTTTTTGTTGTCGAACGGTTTTCAGGAATATGTAACCTTTACCATAATCTTCCAACATAGGATAAGTGAAATGGTAAATAAAATGGCATACAAAAGTGAATCGATGAAACGGTCGAAAGGGAAATATAAAGTAATCCTGAACAGCACATTCACTGAACTGCAAGTAATGAAAAATCCAAGAGCAGCCGGTTCTGAACGCTTAAACAAGACAGTGGAATATCAGTGGGCGTGTGGTCAGATCTAGACCGTTTTGAACTGTTAGCTAAACCAACCTTTACTTCGTATTTCTCATCTCAAAAACTGAGCGTTCAAAATCCTGGACAGAATGGAACCATGGATTACTTACCAGACTCTCCGATTTCTAACACGCTGAATAAACATTAAATTTGGGAGATTGCTCACGTTACACGTTTCGTTTGATAAGCTCATCGGCAAAAAAATAACATTCACGCATTAGTCGATCAAAAATTACTCAAAACAGGTCTCCATGAATTAAATTTTAGGGCGTACGCAATTGAAAATTATTAGAAACATTTGCGGAAGCTTAATTTTTTACGAAATGTCTCTAAAACCAGAATCTAGTGGAACTGTTAATGAATCCTGAAGTTGAGATTGAAACCGAGGGAGCGGGTAACAATGTCATCCGGTGGGAAAACAACAGTGCTGTCAAAGTGAGTGTCAGTATTCGCGTTGCGACGCATTACCTTGCGACAGTGTGGGTTAGCGCATCGGCCAAGAACCTTCTAACTAATTGCATTTACACCCCCCTACCCGACCCATCGCTACCAAACACTTCCACTCCCCGCCCCTTCGAGCACCTCACTATCGTCTGGGGGTTTGCACTTGTTAACTTTTACATGGGAAACCGCTTCTCTCCTTTTTCCCCTCCATCCCCCTGTAAAGTTACGGACGCTTTATTTTAATTAAAAATCGGGAGAGAGGAGAGATGGGACAGAACTTTTAATTACGGAAAATTAACGAAGGAATCTCCATTGAGATTGAAAATTGACGTTTCGGAATGAGGTTTGAAGCTCGATTTATTTTATGTATTCCCGTTTTTTGTACGTTCCTTTCAATTTTCTGAGCCGTTGATTTTTTGAGTATTATGTTAGCCAGATTGAAACCATTAAAGTTGGGAGATGCTTCAGGAAACGTAATTTCGTTCCTGTACCCGCCATTACCGAATTATTCAAGTACTTGTTTCGAGGGAAATCGCCCTAATTAATCAATTGAATAAATTACCAGTCTGGAATTGGTATACATACTTTTTTCGTTCTAATCGGATAGGAATAGTTCAATGGGTCGAAAGAGACCATCCGAACCGATTGCACATCGGAAGAAAGGTAGAACGAAGAAAAAGGTCATTGAAATTCCGTAATGAATCGCAAAACATTCTTAATCTTGAATAATGTAGAAATTACGGTTGTCTCAAGGATTTGCGGGACAAAAATGACGAGGTACATGTTCGTGCGGATATCAACGCCTTCAAGTGGAGGGTCGACGTAGTGCAGGTTGGTCCACCGCTAATTCTTTAGTGAGTACAATAACGATACGATCGTGTTGAAACTGGTATGAAATCAAACCGTTTTTCACCCAACTTCCCATGAAATTTGATCGAGGTTGGAGGGAGGACAAGACCGGGAGAAAATTATGTTTGGTGAAGTTTGCTCTAACTGAACTACTTATTTATTTGTGGACAATGGAATTCATAGGGAACTTTGTTCAGCCTGGCCCGTACATTCCCCGAAAAATTCATCAGGGCCGAGTTACCATTAGCCTGTTACAAGTGTTTAAGTTTCAAGTATGTGCAGACTGAACATTTGTGAGCTACGAAGCTCGTAGAGGACCGTTTACAACTTAATCCGCAAAATTCCCTGTAACTTTAATCGAAATCGGGTGAAAACTTGCAACACAGCTTGTTACAAGGATGTGCTAACGTACAGTAGTTTAGTATTTTCCTATAGCAACATTGTCCTACAGTGTTTTTTCTTAAATATGTAATAAAGTGTTAAACTTTATGAATTGTTTAAAAATGCTTTGAATGTGATTTCTATCTTATTTATCAAGTTTTTCAAAGCCATTGCAGTAGCAACCATATGTTTACGACAGGGTCTTGAAAGAATGATGAGTAACTGCAGCCATCCTCTGCAGATTTTCAAGCGATGGTGGACGGGGAAAAGCCGAAGTAAGCCAGCGGGAACGTTTGTGAGCACGTCAGCCGGTCGAGTGGTCGAAGACAAGGGACAGAGAGAGACGTGCTCCGCAACAAAAGCCCAAAGAAGGTCTTTGAAGATGCAGGGCCAGGGGTCATCTTCCTCAGTCGAGATCCGAATGCTCTAATGAGAGGTAGCGATGGTCAGGCTTGTTAGAGGTCCCCCGGAGGCAAACCGCCCCCCTTTTTGGGATCGGTTTCTCGTCAGGCTCTGGCTTTCGCCACTTGTGCACGTTCTGGAAAGAAGGCCTCTTCTGAAGATTCGGAGTCAGACAGAAGGTCCATTACATCTCTTTAGTAATGACAGCAAGAACGTGACCCTTCTTTGAGTATTCGAACTCCCTCTTAACTATGATGGTGAAATATTCAGAAAACAGCCCTGTGCTCTGTAATGATAAATCGGAAAATGACAACAACCAACTTCACACTCAACTTTGGTTAAACCTTGAAAAGCTTTGTCCTTTTTTAGTAAAACCTGAGAAATAAATTGCATTGAAAACATGATGAAAAGGAGTGATTGACTGAATCATGATGAGGTTAATCGAAATTTCCTTATCATCTCAATATAGAAATAGTTTGGATTGAAACATGTACTACAGCATCGAGAAACATATCTGGCAGAAATTTGATCATAATCCAAGGGTATGATGTCGTCTTAATAATGTTGAATGTCATGAAAGCCATATTCGTAACTTTATTCATGAAATGATAGTAAGGAGACAAGAATGAATTAATAAATTAGTGGAGGTAAGATAATGTCTGCCTCCATCCAAGGCATGAACATGTGCGTACCCAATGAAGGGAAGCTGCTCCTGCTGGAACCAAAGTACTATACATAATTTGATTAAAATTATGGTTTCATTCACGTTCCCTTGGTAGAATATTATATTGCATATTAGACAACCATGGCTCCCCCTCCCTCCCCCAAAAAAACACACAGTTTTGGTCCTGTGCCAAATTACATTCAGACTCTAGTGCATCCTTGAACAGAGTGGTTTGAACAATAAATTGAACAAAACTGACTGTCAGGTGTTGGCATTGCCTTATATATTAGCTAAGACAATATCTCTAGCGAGATAATCTACGCATAAGAGAAGGCTACAGATTATTACCCTCCTTTACGTAAAGCCAAAAAGTTAACTATTCTTTATGGATTATTGAAAAAATTACCTCACACTATCACATTGAGAAAATGTGTCCATCGTCTTTCTTCAGGTACAAAAATACAACGCAAAAAGCGAAGGAAAGCAATTAAAATCTCTTGTTGGAAAAATTGTTTGGAATGAATACATCAAGCTGACACCTATTTTTTATTGTTTCTTTACAACATTTGAATTGCTATATGAGCAAACTCGTACAATTTTAACCATGGATTAAGAACAAAATATAACATAAATTGGATTACATGAGTAGTTTGATCCCATGTAGATTTTAATCAATTGCGTATTTAAATCTCTAATATTAGGTAATATATCAATTATTTGAAGAAAAAAAATACTATTACATCAATAATGACTGGTTAACAAGAGGACCTGATGCTTTGTAATAATCATGATATCAAATTAAAGGAAGGCATATCCACTAATGTTTCTAGGACAAATAAATTGCTTCAGATTATTCTGTTGATGAATGCGTCCGATCTCCAACCTCGGGGTGAAAAAATACAACGCAAAAAGCGAAGAGATAATTCATCGCCACGTGGAATGTAATATCTCGGATGAGGAGGGAGGAAATCTATTGTGAGAGTCTAATAGGCAGGTTGAAGCCTCTTGAGTGAAGTAATATAACGGGCGACGGGAATCCTCCGAGTTATAATTCTGCGGGAGTGTCGCTTTCAGAGGAATGAGAAAAGACGACAAACAGACGCTTTTAGGCTCCGACGAAAGAAGGAAAAAAAATTATGGGGGAGAAGTGGAAAGTGGGAGGTGGAAAGTGGATGGAGAAGGTTTTCCCTAAACTCCGGGGACAATGGAAACTGCACTTTGGGAGGCCGATGCCGGGGAGATCTTGGGGCGGTTGAGGGCGGAGTGGTGTTTGGTTTAGGTTCCGCTCCACCGCTTTCCGTCAGTTAAGCCGGCAAACCGAGTGTGAACGAGCCGTGCTGTGCTAATAACAGTAAAATATAACGAGCCCGAACCGCCCCTCCGGTCTCTTCCGAAGACAGTGCGTCTCACCGTCTGTGGCGCGGAAGGTCCTTTTCCTTCTAGTCCTCCGAAGGAGCCCGAGGGTTGATTGAGGGGGTGGCGGCATTGTGGAGATGTAGGGAGAGAAAGCAGAGCTCCGTGAGTAATGACAAGTGATGATCAATCAATGGCGTCGCACGGCGCTCGCGAGGACTGGTCTCCCACAATCCGTCTTATCATCCTACAAACAACATTGTGAATAATTTCTCCATAAATTCATTGAGACTTGAAGGTCAGCGGAATCGCACCATCCAAAGGTCTGTTCTAAACACTCCCCTATTCGTACGTAACGAAACTGTATACGATGGTTCCGAGCTACAATCGCTCTCCGAATTCTCCAAAACTACAACGGCCAAATTTAGGAATGGCAACACACTCCACGCAAATTCCATAGCATCGGCCGGATTTGATCGACCATCTTTTCAACGACTGTCAACACCGAGGCACATTCGGGTCACACATTCGTAAACTCTACTATGAAGAGTAAACAATAGATGCTTACCAATATTATTTGATCAATTTGTGACGTGGAACATGAACTTTGTTTTATTTTACCAATTCCGTGACATTTACTGCTACACTATACAAAAAATAGCGGAAAATGATTTTATTTTGTTCGGCTTACAATGTAACGACTTTTCATTGAGGAATATTTGTATAAAAACGGTCTCGGAGTAAACTATGTACTTAGAATAAAAAAACTCATTGAGGGTGTAATGAAAAACGCAGAAAATTATTTCACAAGGTTTATTACTTCTGACAACCCTCATACCAACTCCCCAAAAAACGAGAAAATGAAAGAAAAAATGGAATGGAATGGAATTTTTGGATATTGGCTTGACCATAAATAGGAATTTATGGTCATTGTCTTAAAATGAAATTTTTATGACTCCGCCCGAGCTCTGATTGGTCTCGGACCAATCGAATCGGCGTCCAAAACTACTCGGGAATGATTGCTCGTTTCATTGCAAGATTTGGTTTTATATGGTATGAATGAACTTCGATGGATCATAAACCTATCTCCTTCAATTTTGAATAAAAATTACTAGCAATTTTAGTAAAAACCACTTTTTCTACCTGTTACTGGTCCATTGCGTGTATGCGTGTGATGCGGATATATGATTGGACGAATTAGATTCCAAATGGAAATTATGTTAGGAAGGACCTATTTTTACACCAATTCTGAGGCCTTTTATAGCGCGTACCATAAAATAATCAGATTTTTAATCTATGCACCTTGAAACTTAATTGAGGGGTAATCAAAAATGGTTGCTATACAGTTTAAAAGTCTTATTAATCAAAATATTGAACCATAAGATTTTTTTTTTTTTTTTTTTTTTTTTTTCAGAATATAGAGGTACTCACATTACTGTTACCGTCACATTTTGGAAGAGCATTTATTGGACAATCGCAGTCCTACAGGAGCAATCTCATACGACAACTACCAAGATCCGAGGTACTCTTAATTAAGATTATTCAAGATGAGACTGTGGTCTCACATTTCATCTTACGAACAATTTCGTTCGTTGAGGTTGAGATGAAAAATTAAAATATTAGATACCGTATATTCACATCACAACCTAGGTAATTTAGTTTAAATACTGAATATTGTGTCACCACGATTTTCCCTGGAACTTCCCCTCAGCAACTCTACATTCACCAGCCCTTTCATTTTCATTAAGATGAGGTGCTGCACAAAACAGAAACGTTTACCAACTAGACGAATCCCAGCTATCGTTATTCATTCACCTGTGTTCTCATTCTCGTTGTTATCGTTCTGTTTTACTGGTGAATACCCATTAGGAGAACGAGAACGATGGTACATATCATGCGATTGTTTATTATGGAAATCTAAACCCCCCATACGAAAATGTCATTAGGACAAGATTGAAAAAGATCCGATGACTAGGTCTATCTCTGATGTAATATGAGAAAAGATGAACTTTGACCTACCTTTCAGGGTAACTATAAATTATCTTGAGTTCTGGAGAAGAGGAATGCGCAGCACAATTTCAGCATGAATGAGTCTCACTTGTTTGGATATGTCTGTAATTAATGTAGTAGCTGACCTTGG
Source organism: Creontiades dilutus (assembly GCA_031894815.1). Lineage (NCBI taxonomy): Eukaryota > Metazoa > Arthropoda > Insecta > Hemiptera > Miridae > Creontiades > Creontiades dilutus. The sequence goes on along the minus strand of JAVIWC010008575.1, from coordinate 514,399 downwards.
TATTAAGAGGCAGAATTTTGGCCATGCCAAGCCATTGGACTCAGCTGCAACCATATATCAAACAGAAACCCATGCTTTAAAGGTGCCACAATATAATATATTACTATATCGTCTTCAAAACCAAAGCAACATTAAAGAGCCTTTCTGCCTTCTGAGTAACTTCATAGCTGATTTGGAGTTTCGTCAGCTTCCTCTACATACGAACCTGCTCGGGGTATCAGGTCAGAATAGACGGCAACGAGGATGCTGACCAGATAACTAGCCAATCGGTGCTGAACCTCGAACAGGGATTACCAAGAGTTATGTCACCCAATATGTTCAGTAAAGGAAAGACGAGACACGAACAAAACAGTGGCAGAATACTCCAAAGCAGAGACAAGCCAACCCATTTCAAGGAAATGCGCAACGCTCAATTATCTCCAATGCCCAAAGACCTTTCGAAAACTGTGGTTTTCCACGTATTAACAGAATGGGCATTGCTAGGACATCAGAATGCGGGATCTGTTGGAAGAAGCAGAAACAACAAATTATACTGCTGCATTAATAAGATTCTGGTATTTCGGAAAGTCTGCCTTAATCCTGCCGATATTACCAAGGAAACGCATAAAACCCTCCTCCACTTTTTGAATGAAGATTTCATCAAAAAGATTCCGAATCCTCAGTGGCCTAGGGTTCTTCCCTACCTTACCTAAAAAAATTGGAAATCTATCAACATCAAAGACATATGAATTGCCCTTGTAAAAGTTTTCGGGATCTTGTTTCGTATCTATTTCTGCCTTTCAGTTTTAACCTTCGGTTGATTGATTCTTGATGCTAAAATTAGAACCATCTTCTGCCACTGTTAATATCAAGGTGATCTAGTGGTCAACTAGTGGGAAAATTAGGATAATACTGTCGATTATTGCCATGAGTATCTTCTCTCATGGCTAGCTCTCTGTCTATAGAACACAACTATATTCGTTTTCCTACCATCAGAGCGTGAGAAATGTGCTTTAATTGATTTTCATAATAAGTAAGAAAGCATTCAGTCAGACAATGAAAGTTGGCAACTATAATAGCCTGATATATGAAGTAGAAAGTTATTCATCCGTTACGCTCTTCTTTAGAAAAGTATATTGACGCTTCGGAAGTGACCGTTTGAGAGCCCCCATAAATGACATCGGTACATATCTGACCGGAAGAGGTCGTTCATCATGGCGGCGTCACGGGGCGGGAAGTTTAACCCTCGAAAAACAAGTAATCGGATAGACTGACCATGCTAAGGGCCTCCTGCGTCGATCGAAGGTGTCCTTTTCATATCGCACAACCTAAAGCGACCGCTAGCGCCCTGATTAGTTTCAAGTGAAGGGGAGAAAAAGTAACGACGAGAGAATAGGAACGGGTGAGGTGCCCGATATCTCCTTTCAAAAAGTGACAGATGATGGTGACCAGGGGTGCAACACCGTTCTAATGGTCACTCGATACCTATGCGGGTCCTTTTCTTGGAGACTTTGAGGGCTTCTTTTGTTGCATCGCTCCTTCATGTGCACTCGAAAGAACAATGCACGCCCTTGTAGCACCCCCTGAGGAGCAACAGTATCAAAAACTCTTTTGTCGCGAAAAAAAACGAGCCTCTTAAACTCAACGAAACTTTGAACATAATCATAACACGAAGGTGAATATTACCTTAAATGACGATGTTTCATGTCTTTGTTGTGAGTTACCCCTTTCGTGCATCCATTAGAATAAAGTCTTCCTCCAAGCCCCTACAGGATGTGCTGCAAGTGGTTGTTTGTACATACAGCCCGCGTCGGTAGTCCTTTCTCGTTTTTTCCACTCAACTCCATAATCGAAACTCCTTTACAGACATGCAAAGGCTCCCTGTAGGGCAGTTCCTAGAGTGATTTATTTGCTGTTGGGGAGGGTTTCCCATACTTTACGGGGTCAGGGGATCATTCGGCTACCACGCAACCCCCGTCTGGGACGCTCCTAAATAGATGGTAAGAGTTCATAAATACTTGGGTTGAGTGCAAACGGGAACGGTCAGCCGCAGACGAGCTAACTAACATGAAATTTGTAATTCATCACTGTAAGGGTTCTGAAATACGGCTTTAGGTCAAAACTTCTCAAATACGGGGGTGGGTGGGGGTAGGAATTATTATAAGAAAAAAATACAGAAATATTAAAAAAATGTAATTCTCAATTATTAAAAAAAAAGAAAATCCTCCATTATTAAAAAAGCAATAAGTTTTTACGTTTATACAATTTTTCTGTTGGAACAGATACTTTCGCAAACTCATTCTTCGTGCTTAGCACAGCTCCCCCCCCCCCCCCCCACCTTGAAAAAAATTTAAATTTCCTCAGAGTTCAGGAGTTTCCCATAATTAAAACACCCAATCGCGTCTTTAATTGAAATTATATCTGTGGATCATTTTGAATTAAGAGCAGGATCAAAGGATCCCAGTTCTGTTCAAAATTCCACGATTCTGCGCAAACGCACAAAGCCATGGAGTAAAATTCAAATTCCATTTTCGCTTCGGAAATAACCTAAGGAGGTAAGGTAGCTGAATAAAAGACCATTTCGGAAGTTCCTCTAAAAACACCAACAATCAGTCACTTTTTCGTTGAATGGAGATCGGCGTACCAATTCTTTCAATAAACGTAGCTATGATTTTCGTAGGATACCTTAGCATAATGAATTCCTGAAAACACAATTTCAACTTTTAAGTTAACATGAACGTATCATGGAGTTGAAGTTAACGAAGGCACTTTATTTTAAACTTAGCCTCTTTGGATTCGTTGAAACATTGGTGACGCTCCTAATTATCCAGGTGTCTCAATGGGATTTTTATGTTTGAGAAAATTTGCCTTGACAGAAAAATGCGCCGGGTTGTACTCTAAACTCATTTTTCCCCTCAGCATGCCCAGGGAGAGGGCATCATTTGGGTCGGGACTCTGTTTTTATTAGGGATGCATTCTTAAATTACATTTTTCTTTATATGTTCAGAATCCGAATCGGTTCACATCCTGAGTAATGTGCAAAATAGTCGTTGAGTCATTTGTAGGTTCTTCTAAGAATCACCAATAATATCAAATCAGCTAGGCTTCCGCATTGAAAATTAAGATCAAAATCCTGATTGAATTGTTGGAACGTTGTCGATGTGAAACTCCAACTGACTATGCTCAAGTTATATGTGAATATGATAAATCAATAAATCAGTAGTAATTTCAATATTAATATTTAAATGTCTGGCGGCTTTGAACCTATTGAAGCTGTATTATCCTGAGCATAGCCGGTGTCCGTTGAAGCATTGTGCCTGCCTTAATTATCCAGGTAGTTACTAAGAGACACTGATTGCTCTGACTCGCAGAAAGTAATCCACTCAATTCAAGGGGCTTCTCCCCTCGGCATTTACAGCAGGAAAGGCAGGTAAAAAATTTAGCCTCTGTATATTTTAGCTTTGCGCCACCCTATACATTGCGTCTCGATCAGCTCATATTCTTAGTGAGTCGGAGAATAACCGTTGAGGTATTCCACGGTCTCTCTTAAGAACCAACGATTATGTGAGATTTGGGAAGCTTCCACATTATCAATTAAAATCAGAACTCCAATTCAAGCTATTTTATGTTTTTTTTTTTCTGAAAAATGAAAATTAATGTTCTGGTATAGGTATTACTTTTATGATTAAAAATTGTAATCGATTAACAAAAGAAGATAATCCCCCACCCTCTCCCTTACAAACTTTGTTGTTTTACGTTTCAAAATGCGTGGAATCCGAAAATTGAACGTTTAAAAATAAATTGTAGGTATGCCGGAAACTACTGGAATAATGATGGAAAGTAATTCAACTTGTTACATTTGGGGTATAGTTGATACTGAGTTCCAGGTGTGAATCTCAGCCAATTATAATAGGTGTAATAAAAGGGCTGAAATATTTTTAAAAAAAAAAACCAAAAACTTTCGACATAACTCTAATGTTTTTATCTTCGTTATTGATAGACAAATACAATGAGCCCACCCGGACTGGTGTACGTTTATCCGTAGAACTTTTACCGCCCTAAGCGGTACAACTTTTACAGAAAAAATAATATCAACACGAATGTGAATGTGAACGTGCTTTAACATTGTGAGAATGTCCTACTATAATGTGAGGATAAAATCAGCTGATAATAATGAAAATACCTTTTCTTCAAGACTTTCTTTTGGAGTCATTTTTTCAAGAATTACGTTATATTCGTACGGACAAGTGAATCGTGTGTACCTAGTTGTTTTATCTTATCTCGTTCGATTGCATTATATAGTTCTGTTCGTAGATTTTCATGTTGTGTCCAAATACAGTACATTAGACTACAGTAGGTGTTTTGGTATCAGCTTTGTTTCGTATAATAGGACAAATGAAAGATGGTGAGAGTTGGTGTTGAAGGATTTGTGGGAAAAGTCATCCAGCTGCTTTTGTGACATCTAGAAATCAATAACAATCTATGCATACTTATTGATCGGCTGATGAGCACTTATGGCTGATCACATTCCTAATCAAGTAACTCAACGTTTCGACTAACAAATGAAGGGCTCAATCAGTTAAATACAACTGCATTATTATATGTATAAAACTATCTGATAATTTGCACCAAAAAGTGTTTTGTGGACCCCACTCACGACACACTTATTTTTGCATAGAAGTATTCAAAGAATACACAAGTTGGACTGTAGTTGGGGTCTTTTGAGTTTCATTACTCACGAACCAACTCTTCATTCCGCTTCCGCAAAAGTAGAATCTTGCAAACATAAATTTCTCACTCCGATTTTTCCGATTTCGGTAAAATGTAGAGATTAGTTAAGGAAGGACGGTATACCAATCTCATACAAATGTCAACACGATTATTTCTTCCCACGACTTTTTCAGTCCTCTACATCCGTTATATTATCGGATTTCTATTTTCAGGATATTTTCTCCTTCTCTAAAAGTCTGCAGAGGAGGCAAACTATTGCAAAAACTCGTAACTGCGATCACTAACCCCGTCCCTTTAACACAAACACGAGCGAATGACATTAGTATGTTCGGTAAAATCTCTGAAAGCTGAAGCATAGTTCTGAAGTTCATGTTACCAATTACGTTTGCACAACGAAGAATAGTACAGCTAATAAATTGTGCGTAGAATTAATGAAACCCTGAGCTCAAGAGTACATTAGCACAGTAGCAAAATAGTGTGATGACTTAATGAACCGTTTTGCAGTAATTTCCAGAATTTGCTGAGCTTGTAAAAAAGTTTAGGGAACGATCATCCTTCATTCCGCTTCCAAACATAAATCATCTAATAACCTAAAACAATGATTTGCTACTTTTACATCATTACTCACAAATTGATGTGTCAACATCATTCGATCATTGAACGAAATTAATTGCTGCTAGAATGCGCTTATCTAGATAAGTATTATTTTTCTGTAACTGTTAGGGTGACATTTAACCTGACATATACAACAAAGGAGTTAATGTTTCTCTTGACCAGGATAATCTCGTTTCATCGCTCTTTCCCGATTCGTATTCAATAAATCATTTTGACCAGATATCTCTGGGGAGCCCCCTCTTTTTCTTGTCAAGCTGTTCATCTCAGCCTACTTTTAATGGAGCGACTACAAGAAAAAAAAAGTAATAATGAAAATAGAGAGAGTAAAAAGTATCGTTAGAAAGAAGCGTCTTGTTAATCCACAATTAACCGAGGGCTAGGGATCAGATAGGGAAAACTGATGGGTCGGTGGGGAAGTCAAGCTGGATGATAATGGTAGATGCTCCCGACGGGACGCGGTGCCCCTGTCACCCGTTGAAAACCCGGCGGTGATTTATGTTTGCAAACCTAATAAACACGGAGGCCCGACCCTATAGCTGCCCTCCCCCCCGGTTAAATGTCGGGGAGAAGATGGGATTTGAATATAACCCCATCCCCCTTGATACGGCGCCTTTCCCTGCCACGAATTACTTCCCCGTAGTAGGACCAATCAGTCTTTCCTTGTCACTACCTGAATAATTAAGGGAGCCTCAATGGTTTGAACAGATCGTTGGCAAAATTCAAGATAATGCGACTTCAACAATTTTATCTCCTCAACACGGCCAAAGTTGAAACTCATCTATTAATTTATTATATTATAGACATATAACGTGGGTATACTCAATAGGTGTTTTGTATCGAAAATATTAAAAAACACTGTAATTACACTGAGGTTTATTGTATCTATATTAGAATAACCCTTCTACGTAAATGAATGATCTATGTATATCAGACATAGTCTTTAGTACGTTATCCGAACGTGGTCACCCCACTACCTACACCCACTACTAACACTACTGCCATGGAACGGGGCAGGGACGCAGGAGCAATCCTCAAGGAGATTAACGGAAGTTGTAGAATGAAGAAGTCCTCGCTGCAGGACGAAACGTATCAAATCAAATACGAAGAAATAAGTGTTTTGTATCGAAAATATTTAAAAACACTGCAATTACACTGAGGTTTATTCTATCTATATTAAAATAACCCTTCTATGTAAATTAATGATCTATGTATATCAGACATAGTCTTTAGTACGTTATCCGAACTCGGCGCATAGCACTGCCATGCCTTGTAACATCATTTCATGTACCACAGAAGCTCCATTTGTAAATGCCCGCAAGTTCAGCCACAACTCTCTTTAAGCTGTCTCCTTACCTTGTTACTGACGTTCATTTGCCTCGAAGGCAGCTGGGTGGCTTTATCTTAACTACCTACATGACCACTTGAGCATCAAAGTTAATATCCCTAAGTACGAAACGGAAGCTGATACCATGGACTGATCTACTACAATGGTGCACTACTTCATACGTTCACGATGTAGAAATTCACAAATCGAGCAAATTCAATTATAAGATATACAATCCAAAACCTACCTGTGCTTTATTTGTGTTACATGAAAATTCAAACCTCTCCCGAAATCTGTGTAGAAAGTCGTGGGCTCTGCACACACCGTCACATTGCTAGACACCAAAATTCACTATTTGATCAAGTAAATATAAATTAAGTCAGTAAATGATATATAAAGTAAGTCTTATCTATTTTACTTGTTTCCATAGTTCCCGATGTATAATTTATCCATCCATTCAATCACGTTTCATAAATCTGGTTAGGAGCAAAGACAAATTAGCGTCAAGTTCAAACTCGTCATTCTAGAGAACCGTTGCGTTAATGCAGCACTCAAATTCGGCACAGGCTTAGGTTCAAGAGACAGAGGTTTATTGATTAGTTCATTTGTATGTAGAGTAAAGAATCTGAGGATTATAGGGGGATCTGCGTTTGATGAGGGGGTGTGGTTTATCAGGACGGATCCCTGGAACCCGATTCCTGCGGGAGACTTGTTTAGAGGGCCGTTGTGTGAAATGTTTGGAAACACTTAAAGGGAGGAAGGACAGGGGTGTGTATTGGATGGGGCCAGTGGGGCAGTTAGGCCCCTAGGTGTTGTAAAGTACCGGAGTCAGCTCCTGACATTTGCCCCGAATGACTGCCCGATAAAGGGACCCTTTTCTGGGCTCCTGCCTTTCCGAATCCTCGGGTTTTCCTAGCGTCGGTTTCTGTTTGCAAGGGACTGGGAGGGAGAGACAACAAGCGGTGGATGGAAGATGGGTTTTGTGTTGGGGATTTGGCTCCTGGCGACTGATGACATTTGTGCCTTTCCCTGTTCTCAACTTCCCCCTCCGGGTTTCTATTGTTAACCCGAGCCTTCTTCTGCGTTCCGCTCGATGGCGCTTTCAACCGTCTGATAACCCGGCGTCTTCCCATCGCTCCTCCGTATTTTGGGGTCTTATCGCCGTCATGACCTCTAACCATCATTTATAACGAAAAGACCTTTCTACCTCATGGCTAGTGAACTTTACGGCAGAAAAATGAATATAAATGAACAAAAACACTTTGACATATTTGGTGTTTGCGATGCTCTGAGAGTAGAGGCAAGGGGTGGTTTTTCTTTCTCTCTGACAATTTTTCACAGACTCACCACTGATGGAGAGTAGGGAAGATTTTACATGACATTTCATGAAATTTAACACCAATTGTCTTCGAAAATGGCCAAGTCTCTCGCTCAGGTGCGAGATTTAGTAAGAGGGTGATTCTCAAACAACCGGCAATTTTCAATTCCTGCCATCCTTTCTGGATGTCTTTCGATGCCCAGTCATTCAAGGCATCCCATTATTCTCCGCGAAATTCAAATTTGATAGAAGTCATAACAATCGCGTGAGGTTTCAGTCACGACAATGACAATTTTGGTATGTTTTCATGTACATGACAATGACTATTCGAACTTTCAACAGAGATTCTTCCAATACTACTGGACTTTTTGTGGGTTTTAAAAATGCAACTTGATACGGCCTTCCAAGAGAAGTGGGTAGGAAGAAAATTTTGGGATCTAACATAATGCGTGAGCAACTAGTGCCATTAAAATGACATCAAATAAATATACTAGCCTTCTCAGACGTTCTCCCTCGATCAGAAAGCACACCACCTACCGTTTAGGCGACTAGAAGGTGTGCCCACTTGCTTTTGAGTCACTGCTACCACCAAAACAAGGACATTCTCGAAAATCCCCGTTTTGTTCCTTCAGGAACACATTCTTTTTGGGTCATGACAATGATCCTAGACTAAAGTGACTTTAATAAAGTGAAATGTTTGAACATTAAAAGCTTGAAGCAGGGGCTGAAAAACCATTCACAGCTGTTCTTTAGATGTAACTAAAGACGAGAGAATTTTCATGTAATTTTAAATCTCAGGTAAAATATTCGAAAAACCAACTCGACATTGGGAACCTCGATACAGTTGCAGGTCATGAAAATTTCTCAACCCTAAAACTCATGGAAATTATATTAGCTTCCAAGGGGTTCAATTGGTCAATGCTGTAATCAATAAATGTATGCAGGGAAAAAGTTGAGAGTCATGTTCATGATGTATTAGTTTTGTACGTATCACAGGTCAATTTCAACTTTTTACAAGGGCGTTAACTTCCTGCCCTACTGATATGAATATGGTAAGGGGTCAGGTATCTTACCCGATAAAACCTTGCACAATTGATCTAACAAAAATTGTTGACAACTTTAGAAAATGTTACTGTAAAATAATCATCTTCAACACATGCTTCAAAACACGTTATCAGTGTCAACCATGTTAATCAAGGTAGCGTGCAGCACTGAAGTACATATGAAAAACCATAGCTCCTTCGACTTTGGAAGGCTGTTTCATGAAAGTAACTCCTGTGGAGATATTATCATGTAAATTGTACACTAGAAAATCTCGTGTAACTATTATAGTGTAATAAAACTAATTCGTGCTGATTCCTTGTATGTCTGCCCCCTGTGGAACAGCATGACTTTGTGTTATACACTCTTATACAAGATGTGTGTAACACTCCATCCGACCCGTTATTTTTAGGGTAAAAACGAATTTGTTCATTTTAATTTGCACGTATTTTGCTAAGGATTCAAACCTCAAGATACTGTGCACTAACTTGCGAGGTGTAACGAGCGCTTATTCTATTACAGTACAGGAAGATAAAAAGGTTGGTAAGGTTCGTGAATGAGTTTACATTACAACTCATTTTCTTATCGATATTATTAAATTGCATGTAATGCATTTTCCATTAATGGTAATAAAACATTTGTTTCATTTTTGTTTCTGAAGAAAATTGGTGGAGGAACTCACATCAACGATCCAAGATAAAGTAAGGTGCACCCTGAAGTACCCTGTAGTAGGTAGCTCATGAACGCCTATTAATTTCCCTTGAGCCTTAGGAAAGTTAAGTAGCGTGCTCACCTGACTGCCACCTTTGCGCTGATAAGCATCAAAAAAGCTTACCAGAGCGTCTACCTAACGTCGAGACTAACAATTTCCACCGGTAGTAAACTCCCCCTGTTAAACGGATATTGTAATTTATCGAAGTTTAACACCCCATGAATCACCTTGATGTTTACAACCGCGGTATTTCAAGCGGCTAATCCCTCGTCTCAGGTTAAGTGCGGGGGCGTTAAAAGTCCGCCACGAACATGTTAGGGTTTTATTGGCGGACTCGTCCGTTTCTTGGGCTAACTTGCAGAAATGGATCCCAAACGATTTAGTGGGCTCGTTGTGGAGAAGAATGTAGCTTGGCATCATGAACTTTGGCGTTTGAAGCCAGCTCTTCAAAGATGAATAGGTACTGTTCTGCGTAGGCTAGTTGTGATATATGATGCAAATTTGAAATCCATGTGTTTTTCACAGCCTAGCCATCTGACCTCACAAATGTCGAAAAGTAGTTGGAAATGACGATTTTATTACACCACCTCTGTTACATCGCGACCGTAACTTTAATAGTTGCTGTCGTTTGCAAGCCCCAAATCCTCGTAATATGCATGACTTCTTCAATTTCCATTCGATTTCGGTGACATTTTCAAGCATTATTTGGCTTGCAACTTTAAGAACATAAAGTACCTACTCAAAACAATTCAATTATCTAATGTGCATTCATGTCGCATTTAACAGGAAGCTGTTCGCCAGACCGAACTATCCCTTACCCTTCTGCTTCGTCGTTAAGTTACGACTGATGTGACTCAGTATGATTTGGTTGTTGCTGAATTATTACAATACTTTGTGATATTATATTCCTTCTCGGAATGTGTATTGTGGAGATGGGCCGTAGCCCACGTGTTCACTCACTATCCAAACAACTCCATACCGTTTTCGCTTTCCATCATTGGTTGCTCCTGTTACTGCTCACTATCCAAAACCAGAACCAGTTCCTAATACGAAGTCGAGTTTGCTCTTTTAAGTAACATTTATTTATTTTTTATTTGTCATCCTTACATACAATAAAAAATATAAATAGCCGATACAATACAAACCTATCTACCTCTTTTCGAAGTGCTTTTGCATTTCTTATCGATAAGATATCTTTTATTTTAGTAAAATATTTATTCATTAATTGCATTCCTTTATATTTGGTGGTCATTTGAGCTAATTTAATTTTTACTATAATGTAAGAACATATAAGTACGGAACAATGAAGAAACTCTGCAATTCATTGACTTATATAAATCTTACTCATTACGACAAAATACGAGAACAGCATATCAAACGTCGACTTGTATATTTTCAGAGAGCGATATTGCTGATTTAGTAGCAGTTTCATAAATAACTACTTGTTGAAGGTGTCATTTTCACCATAATTTTCTCTGTGACCACAAGAGGTTTCTTCAAGAAGTTGTAGTTGTCGAATTACAAATGGTGCGTCCTCAGCAGGTGTATTAGATACGAACAACACTATAAGACAATATGTTTCATCGCTTTGAGAAATATGCGATAAGGGCCACCGCGATTATTTATCGATTAATTTTTTCAGAGATTAAAGGAGATTTCACCCTTAGCAATATAGTCTGTGGGTGGTGGATTTTTTTATGGCCGCCATCAACGCGAAGAGGTGTTGCGGGTTAACATCGGTTCTACAAGGTACCTGGGGATGAAGTGTAGCCCTTAGTGCCACCGTTAACGGCCCACTAAAGGTTACGGCATGCTGCGAGCAGATTCATGGGCAGAAGCGGGACTCTAATGGTTATTAGTTTACAGTAAATCATTTTCCCATGCTTTTACAGCGCCCTCTGGAATTCCTTCCACAAAGTGCCCGCTTACCGGCGGATCCTTCACGCGTCCAATTGACATTGGAATCCTCTTGACATTTTTCGACGTCGAGACTCGAAGAAATTTTCTCGTTAGGGCGAAGGGTATTAAAGTTCAAATGGGAAATCGTCAGGGTTGCTGGATAGGTGTGCCGTAAAAACCAGCAGGTTAATAAGAATTTCGCAAAAAAATTAAAAAAAGGATTATTTTTGTTGTGACCTTCCAAGACCGCCTCACTATTGTTTTCTGCCATCATGTGATCATCCCACAACACTTCTACTGAGACAATACCTCCCCTTAGTAGTTACATCTCGGTAATACAGGGCACGAACAAACTTGCATTCTATTAAGGTTAAGACTATAAAATACGGGATCTACTCCAACCTATGTAACTGTACACATAGTGCACACCAATTTATACTCAGTTTGAGTAATGCAGTGTATCGCTTTTAGATACTTCGCTTTTAGACACCTTCATGAAAGACAAGAATGTCATATTGATTCGCCTAATACTACAAGTTACAATTTCTATGATAATGCTGGTTACAATTTATAGATATTATCATTAATTACTAATATTAACAGTCAACAATCCAGTTGTAAATATTAGTGAAACTAGGTGGAGAACGTTCTCCCTTACTGAGGTTGCCTGTAAACATCTACCACAGCTATTCAGTTCGGACAAGTACTTCAGCTGAAATGAAAGCGAAACAAGTATATGTCGTTGGAACTGGCTGAGAAAAACAACAGCACGGTTTCGTACCAAATTCTAAGTACGGAATATATTGTTATGTACGAGTTTTATACAGGATGTCCAAAAAACTATAACCCCCTCCTTTATTGCCTCTAATTTGCGGTTGAAAAATGACCAACGAGCCCCATTTTTCATGAATTTTATCGCATATTTCAAAAATGACAGTATTGCGCATGCGTGCACGGTTAACACTAATTTCTTTTCAAATGCCAACCACAATTTTTTCACTTCAGATTTAAACTTTTCGCAAAATTTGATTTTTAGTCGATTTTTTTGGTCACAATCCTTCCAATAAGCGGGCAAAGATGTGCAATCCAGGGATTGCGCCGTAATTGAGATAGAGGTATTCAACTTTATCACATGTCTTAGAGCTGTATTTCAACGGTAAACCGCATGGTGAACTCCGTTTGCAATTCTGACGACAATCTACAATTACCATAAGAATTGAAGTGGTATGAGATTAAAAGTTTGAATATTATACTTATAGTAAAAAGCTCATCTTCACACTATCAATTCCAACTAATGCTACCAAATTCGGAAGCACATATTGTCTGGCCCTGCAATTTTTGCAGAAATTGGACGTTAATTGTAAGCTAGGTACTTCATGAGTACTGGCAAACTTGTAGAACGTGTTTTGAATCTTGACGTGAAATGTGCCTGATAGTTTAGTTTGGAGAAAAAACACCATTTGATTCTAAAAGTGAACACCAGCCTTCTCAAACTATTTTCGAAAGGTGGGATCTGAGGTCCCTCGAAATTACAATCAACAAGGCGTGAAATTCTAGAGACAACTGAGAAGACGTTTCTCCAGCTCAACGCACGGATGATGTCGCGTCTTTACACGTATTAATGCGTTTAATTATTTTTATTGGACGTAACAAAAGGGGCGGCCCGACAACTGGTGCGCCATCTTCCGTTGTCTCTCACGTCCGTCGTTCCAGCCCGCCGGCTCGACGACAGAAAGCACTTAATGAAATTAATAGGACGCATAAATACTGAAAGCGAAAACACGACTGCCAAAATCCCCTCGCCCTTTTGTCGAGCTAAGGAACGGAAGTGCATCCTGTAAATCAATTAGTGCCGTAAGGACAGATTTTCACTGAAGGTGATTATTTAGTGTTTTCCGCTCCACGCGACTTCCTGACCCAGAAGGGGGCGTGCGGCGCTGCGGGTCGTGGAAACTCCCGGGTCGTATCTGGTTCGAATGATAAAGTGGTTCGGATAAGGCGGAGAGGATTCCGCGACGGGACCGAACCTTCCCACCGGATCACAGATTTCTCGGCGGAAATGAGAAGAGGGTAAAGCCGCTTTCCGCATGAGGTGAACTGGTTTTTAATTTTATGATTTGATTATACGAAATCGCTAGATAGCTGTAAGATATTAATTTATGGAAAAATTGAAAGAGTGTAGTTTTTTAAAGGAAAACCTGTGTGCAGGATTAGAGAAGGGGGGAAGGCCCCAGCCTTTGTGGGAGGCCTGTGATTTTCTGAAATATTAATAGTTGAATCTAACTTGAATTAAATAAGAGAGACAGAGAGACAGAGAGACAGAGAGAAACAGAGAGGGAGAGAGAGAGAGAGAGAGAGAGAGAGAGAGAGAGAGAGAGAGAGAGAGAGAGAGAGAGAGAGAGAGAGAGAGAGAGAGAGAGAGAGAGAGAGAGAGAGAGAGAGAGAGAGAGAGAGAGAGAGAGAGAGAGAGAGAGAGAGAGAGAGAGCTTTGTATTTAAAATAGGGCCACAAGTACATTGGCGAAAACAATAAAATTTATAATATTCAACATAAAGAAATGTTTTTGAATTATTGCAGTGGTTAATTGTTGACAATTATGTTATTATGTGCTGTGGGCTTTTTTAATATTTGATTGTTAATGATACTTTCAACCTTTTCTTGAATTGGTTTATTGAAATACATGGTTTAGGTATATAAATCTGATTGTTCCAATTATATTTTCACATATGAAATGAAAAAGGTCCAGCAGTGGTAACAGTTTCGGGGGGTAGTTTTTGCATCAAGGTTGTAAATGCGTAGGTATTTTATTTTTCAGTGATTTACACGGTATTACTCCTTTTCTATAGGATCTCCATTCTTTAATTTGAATGTTTTCTTTTCTAAAGAGCGGTGCATTTGGTCGGTAGTCGAAACACTAAGTGCAAAGCGATTCGAAGCGATTTGACTAATTTTTATTACATCGTACGATTCCCTTGTAGTGTCTATATATGGTATACTGCAATAATGAAAAATTGCTAACAATAATGCTTGAACGAGTCGTGATTGCAAACCCTTAGGCAGGTGATAAGACAAAAAGGTCTTTCGTGTGAACAATTGATATGACCAATTGATATGAACAAATTAAAATTGAAAAAAAAACTCGTTTTTAAGTGGATTAAAAAGCTAGTTGAGGGGCAAAAGTTGTTTGGTAATTAGTTATAGAATCAACATGAGAACAAAACACCTTATAACATTAAATCGGTTACGACTTCCCTAATCTAACACTTTGAAGACAAAAGATTAAATTCTGGACTGGTAAGCAACTGTTTTCTTAAGCCTTCAAATTTTTCAATAGTGCATCCACTACCCACAAAACTAAACATTAACAAAACACACTATTCTGTTAAGTTGATGGTGTTTTTCCTTAAAACCAAATACTAACTCTGTCATTGTTAACCGAAAACCGCCTTATTCCACTCTCGAAAGTGCTCTTCCTCAGATCCTTGACAAAATACTCATTCCGTCTTGTTACCGTACAACACCCCATTTCACTTTCTGTGTCCCCTCCTTAGTTGCATAATAATGAGAAGACCCCTGGAAATCTCGACCCAAAGTTAAGACGGTGGTGTCCCCTTGTTAGACTTCCACTAATTAATTTGTCAGCTGAGGCGCTGGCTCGGCTTATCATTAGTCTCCGTAAGACGTTTTCTCTATTAGGAGCCGATCACTACCGTGAAATTGCCTGTCAACTTATCCTCGAGGATGAACCAGGAAAATGTCTCATTTCACGTCCTCGCTACACTCAACGTGGAATGAATAGGGAATAAAATAGCTTGATCTTGAGGAGTTGTATTCATGTACTTTCAATTACAAACTTCTAATGTTAGTAGAGAAGGTTTTCTGAAACCAGACTTTTAAAGAACAACTGAAATTTCAACCGAAAAAACTATACTGACACGTTTTCATTATTGGGAAAAAAGCAAAAGTCAAGAACGTGATGCATACATGATGATATTATTGTTTACGGCATATCCTCAGCTATGTACTTGGTAAGATCACGTTTGTAAATGTTACGACGCGGTAACATCACTAACGTTTTCAGCTGTACTATCATTGTCTGATTTGAAGACTCTAATTGTCTGAATACATACTTGGTTACAATATCGTTGGTTCGTTGAAATCTTATTACGATTTGGGGGGAAGACAAGACTTTAATGCATAGGGATGAGTTGCTGTTATTCACAAACGTGTGGCAAACACATAAGTGTATGGTGGGAAGCTTAGTAATGAGGGACACCAGAGATTCGTTTTTACGTAACTGCACTTCTTTTCGTTAAATTACTCTCACCATTTTATGTTCTCGCAAAGCACACAAAATCATCATCCCCTTCATCAATAAAGGCACCAAATTTTACCATTGAACACTGCGCTGTGATGGATATGGATAGATACCTCATTCCGTTTCTTGGAAACGTTAAGCTTTTGACTTGGAGGAGTATACTCTGTCTGTTGCCGGCGGGAACATTCCTAGGAAGGGGCTTCTTGTTTCACCGCTCAAAATAGTAGATTATTTGCATTTATTGGGATAGAAAACTGACTACCGTGAGCGTTCGTGTAAAACGAACAAGTAACAACGTAAGTCGATTCTTATAACAGTTTTTGCAAAACCTTCAAGGGGAAGGTAGCATGACAACCCTCTCTTCTGCGCGTCCGCCCTCCGGTATGCGATGATTAAACCCTTTGACACCCTCGACTCGCTGAAGCTCGTTCTCAAATATGAGCAACTTCGCCATCTCTCATTATCACCGCAATATCACAGTGGGACCCGCCCTTTCATCTGGTTGGCAATCACGCTGCCGACTTGTCCTCTCCTATTGTGCTCGTCTAATTAGATTTTGAAGCGTCAATATGCCGTTTAGAGTCGTTCGCAGAAAAATTAATATGGCGGATGAGCAGAGTGGATTTTTGGGTCCGGGAATCGGGACACTGCTCGAGCGAGTGGGTAGGGGGTTCCATTCATCGTTAGCTCATATGAAATTCCGTTTTGAACTGAAGGACCGTCCAAGCGTATGGTTGCGAACATTTCCAGAAGTTAATCGCGTCACATAGGAAGTTGAGATGGATATTGATACTCGACGTTTATATAATTAAACAATTTTTAAGCCAAACATTGATTTCTGAGTCGAAAAGTGGCAACCATTTGTCGAATATGAATTGACATCACATTCTTGACTTGCCTTGTGGCTACAATCCCACCAAAATCATCAATTATAATTATTTATGTGGTATAAATAGATGTATCTATTTTTCACTTTCATTTAGCTATTTCATCCTTTTATATCAATTGTGTTTCTTAACTGGTAGAGGCAATATCAATTTAAATAATGATATTTTATTATAAAAAGGCAGAACTACTTCATTAGTCAAGCTACTTAAATTTGTTCAATACATAGAGTACCCCACACCATTCTCGCCAATTGAGTAAACTCTGAAGACAATATCTATCTGTAATAGTCTGCAAATTGAAATAGAGCATCTTCTGTACTGCTGGCTTCAATGGTTACAAATCTTCCATGATCAGCTTTATGGGATCTGAGCATAATTCCATACCTGGGACGATGGAAATATAACGGCATTTTCTACTACTGTGGCTTCACAGCAGCGCCCGCTGTATTTTGAGCAACGGGGTTTCTTACAAGTGATTATTAAAAAACTATGAAACATTTGAAATTCAGAAAATTTCTGCTTGTTATCTTCTCTTCCTTGTTTTAGAGCTCATATACAATAATTTAAACTTCAACTCATGTAAGCATCTTCGTAGTCGCAAATTTTGTTGAATTGCGCAATTACCTGCCGTTTTCAAAGGGTCCCAAATAAATGAACAAAGCATTATGTTTCCTCCCGCGCTGCCTTAGACCACTTGCTCCCAGAAAATTATGATGCTGTGAAACTGAAGCAATTTTCCACACGCCGCATTCGGCGTGATGGATCGAGTCAAGGGGTGAAGAGATTTGATTGAGCCCGCATTTGTCCTTGTCACAGACTCCCCGCCTAAACCCCGAAAAGGATATCCCGTTATGGATGACACATCTCTGATCTGAATAACAATATTACGAGGTTCTGACCCTTGGAACGCCTTTTTTTTATGTTCTATTTTTTCTCCCTTGAAACTAACGACTTTTCTCCCAGTTCAAACACACTTAAGAGCAAGGGCAAGAGCTGACGATTTCCATTCGTGTGCGTTTCACGGTTTCTGTCCACCCCAAGCTCTGTAACCCGAGAGAGGGTGACGGTCTAAAAAGATTTTATGGTTGGTTTATTGGAATCTCTATTTTTTGAACGGTCACGTGACTACAGCCGTCACATCAAATCAGTCGCTGCGTCTGATTGTTTAATCTCGTTTTGAGCTGCAGCGCTTTCGTTTCCACTTCATCACTAATGGACCTTCATTGGATGAGCAACAGATTGAATAAAGTGATCAACACGATTCCCCTCCTGATGCCATAAAAAATCCAAAAAGAGAGGTGCCCTGCGTCGCGGGAGGTTTTCCCGTGAAGCAATGTTTTTACAGAGGTCCAACGAATTACAACGTGGGACTAATTGTATTTCACAGCTCCTCCGAACATGCAATCTATTAAATTGTCGCGTTTATTGAGAACCCAACGAATTGAGTCTGGCCAAGCTGAAGAGAAACTTTAACAACGCTGCAAATTATTACACAAAGTTTGATTATTTCTGTATTATGTTAATGGTCTAACGCGGATCGCTGTACTGTACAGAAAACTACAGTGTATCGTCTTGTTCTCCTCGACCTGCTACTCTACTGAATTGAAACTTGGAAGACAGTGTTAATGATAGTTTTTTCGTTCAGTACTCACCACGGCTGTTGCTTCCCGCTCGTCTTTATTTACCCATTCATTCCCGGTGACATGACAGTTTCATATCATATTTTGATGTCTGAGTTATACGCATATGTCTGAGTTATATATTCATGATTTTTTTCTTACATAGAAAAACGATGTCTGTTCACAAAACACCTTCTCCAATCGTTGATAACAGTCAAGATTGGTTGAAAACAGACAAGTGAAAGAAGATTTGCGAGTGTCTAAAGGGAGTGGAGAACGAATATATTCCGCCCCAAATGAATATGGTATACACACTTGGACACAAGAGAAACGTGTTGCCCCGCAGACACACCTAGGCCCAAAACAAAACAAAACAATGTATGTACGTGTCACAAGTGCTATAAAATCATAAAACCATCATAATCAAAATCATAATCATTAAATTAGAAAGATCTGAAATATGTTTTATAACAAAACCAATGTTCTTAAGCGAAAACGCTGCCAATAGGTGTTTTGGTTGAGAACCGATTTACGTGCTCTATCACCACTCCTCCTGCCACACCGTGCCTCTCCTGAAATTCAATAATGGCTCTATCACCTGTGAAACACGCATACTCCAAAGCTTAGTAGAAATTCAAATCATGAATGCAAGCCACATGAATTAAATTGAATAATAAACCCCAATGAAAGAATTTGCGGCGTTTTTATCATTTCTACATTTGTGCTGCCATGCAAGTATTGTGTGGAAGAGCAATGGAAATTAACAATTATTAGTTTTATCATATATTCATTTTCGCCAGTTTTTTTTTCAAGTGTAAATGTTCAATTTTTTTTTTTTTTTTTTTTTTTTAAATTCAAGTAGTACAGTAGTCAGAGTATAGTTCATGTCAAACCCAGTGTTACCCATGAGGCATTGAAGTTATAGTACGGCCACGTAAAGTTTTGTGACAAATGGACCACGTGGAACTTATAAGGTCATTTCAACGTAACTTTAGCCCCTCACTGCAATATCGGTTTCCCAAATCCCGTCTCCTTGTCGCCAAATGCGTTGGAAATACCCTATAGGTCGCACTAGATATCCATTGCCCATAATTACAATGAGATCATCTGTTAAAGCGGAGCAGTAAAAGCTTTGTCCCGCGAACCGTTTTCAATTCTGAGGCAATTAAATGGGGCAGTCCAAGATCAGACTCGTGTTTCCCTCTTGTTATCGGATATTTACTATCACTTTCCCCCTCTTTTCAGCGCCTGAAAAAAAAAATCCTCTTTTCTCGCCACTTTTAACGACACTTTTATGACTGTCCACTTCTATAGACGCCGCGGACGCTATAAAAGTAAATTTTATTTGCGAATCGTGTCCATCCACCCTACGAGCCGACACGATGGAAACGGGGATATTTGAATAACAAAACTAAAACGGATGAATAGGAGGGCTCATATAATGGTGTTTTGAGTCTATATATAATACGGGAAGGGAAGAGAGGGGTGTACGGGTTTTAGTGCGAGTTACTCACTGGAACACAGATGTATGGTCGGTGGAAATGTCAAATGGGGACCTTTAGCTTTCACCCGGGTCGAAATTATAGGGCTGTAAATAGTGATTGATTGAAAGGTTTTCCCCCTTTTCCTATCGGCTGCCGCCTATTCGTGCAAGGTTACTATACGACCCTTTTCAACGACTTCCAGAGCAAAACAAATATTATTAGTTGATATCAGAAGATGTAAGTGATGTTGAGGTGGAAGTACAGATATACGCTCGTTAATCACAATGTACTTTGACTGTTCTCTGTTAAATATGAAAACTGGAATGGTTCGGTATGAACGGTCTATCCATTTTTCCTGATTTACACAATCAAAAAGAGTAATTACACAATTGGATCCATTTTAGTGAATTGTTGACCAAAATTAAGACATTGCAAGCGTTTCTAAATCACACTATAAACTACAAATTATTACATAAAGGTTTATTTTTTCTGCATTAGACAACCCATCTACTCGGACACCAGACTACCGGAACTGGACTGTGCAAGTAGAGACAATGCTTCCTAGGTACATTAGGATGATAACCTAAAAATTGAACTAAAATTTAACGAGATGGAATAATTGTTTGGACCATCGCCAGCCACGCGGTCTGGCTCACAACTCCCGTTGCCCTTTAAAAGCCTTCAGCGCGACCGCCTTCCATGAAGATTTTTCAAATAGTGAGCGGACGGTTAATCTTGCAGCAACCAAAAACGTCTCATCGATTCATGGAAGTAATTTGTATCTGAATCATTCAAAAAAACTGCTCTCTTACGTCGAATGTTTGTGAGATTTAGATAGGTCTGATAATTTAATCCGTATTTATAATTCCTTCATGTTGATTGACCAAGATGCCGAGATTATTGGCACATCCTGGATCAATGTCGGATTTTTTAGGCAAATTTGTGCCACTTTTTTTCATTTATTTTCTATTCATTTATTTGATTTTTTGAAATCTACATTTCTTGAACGTAAACCAATAACTTTGGAGGTCTTAATCTTATTTTTTCTTCTTGGTCGATTACAAAGGTTCATTGTTGAAAATAATGAGCCAAAATAGGTATTCCAAAATTTGTTTAATCAAAACAGATTTCCATCAATAAAATTTTGAAGATTTTTCTATGATCTATCAATTTGTTGAGCTATTGAAGTAGCTTCATATTTCAAATAAGTTCGCTAACACTTACCTAGGTTTTTCTACTTTTTAAAATTCTCAAGACTCAGTCTTTTAAACGGGCATTTTACATAGAATTGGGTTTTATTGGGAAAGTTACAGAACATTACTTCGTATCTACCTTTCGGTGTTGGAAAATTAAAAATAGCTTTTAGAAACAACCAAACAAAGCTGAACCACTCGAGAAGTACAACACGTGTAGGACTCAATACCAAGAAAAAGCAACGGCGGTTGCTTTGTTTTCCGAAGGATTGGGTTTTCTTTTCATTAGACGATCTTGGGGTCTTGGAGAGAAATGAGGGTGGAAGACCTTCCAATCAAAGGTACAGAAAATGGCCTTCCCTTCGCTCAATTACCCGGGTTCTGTTGACCCAGCTCCGGTGAACACGTGACAAAAGGAGTGGACTCACCCTCATGTCCTTAGTGCTTTCTTCCTTTTGAAGCTCTCACTCCTTCACACTCACTTCCGCTCAACAGATTTCATCAAGAGCAGGCAAGGGAAAGATCGCTCCATGAAATCCACGGATCAATGCAATCACTAATAGGATGTATATTATCGCCAGAACTTAGTAAAGTCTGCAATTATATTAGGGAGTAGATGTCATCAGTTAACGTGTCAATCAGAATTCATTCTGATAACTCCTCTAATAATTATCTCGCCCCTTAATGTTTAGAAGCGAAAAGTGACGACTAGACTAGGCCCATAAGAGACAATTGAATGCAATGCCTAAATATTCGTTACAACCACTATAAACCCCATTGGAAGGGTTCAGAAACAAATGAATATCATCTGTGGATATTTTTATCTGTGGTATATTGTTTTAGGCCGAAAAAGATTCCATTGCTTTGTAAATCAATTTTAGAAACCAAGTCTTTCCTCGCAATGGTCAAAAAAGGGTTCCATACCCACCATGGGACTGGAAATATGAAGTTGTGTGTGAATAATTTGCTCTAGGGTGATTAGCCAAATACATCGAAATTCGCCTGGAGTAGGTGGTAGGGACGCTTTGCCAGGTGAATAAGGTTGAGAATGCTCGCATGCAACTTATAAATTTAGATAGTTTTTGATTTAGACATTTTACGGTAAATGTATGAATAATGTGGTTAAATAAACCTTTCTGCGTGAAATTAATGTTAGACGTACACGAGAGGTTTTGATTTGGTAGGGTTTGGAATAGTGCTCTGTGAAGGCACTATTAGTAGAGAGAAGGTGGATGAGATTCCAAGAAGGGGCTTTCTATCTTAACTTTCAGGAGGTGAGTTAGTCTTGGTTTACCAACTGTCTTCAGAAGGGTCATCAACCAACAAAAAACAATGATGATGATGTTGAGTTCAATGTAAAAACAAATTGCAAAGAATTACAGTCTCTCATAAAAATGGTAAAAAAGTTAGTCCTACAGAATTTAGCACTCATACAATTTCATCTACATCATGCGGGAGTCAACCTGTGGATAACTGAAGGGGACAGACAGCACTGATTCCCCGTAATGTTTGTGTGCTCTGCACTCACCCTTCGCAGATTTGAACTTACCCGTAATCACCAGTTGGGAATATCATGTAAATATTCACTATTTCCATATCAAGAAGGAAATTAGATTGCGATTCCTGAGTTTTGTTGGAAAGATCCTTTTGCTTTTATAGGAGCTAGGAAGTTTTTACAGAACTTTCATTTCCTTTGTAATATAATTAAAAGGCTATCATCAAGATTTTTCTTCCATGCCTCCATAAACTTTTGAACCTCTTCGTAAAAAGTTCTCCAAACATTTCTACAATCAGAAAATCTGCTTTATACATCTTTCATTTCATCATTCATTTCTTCGTTCATATTTTTTGCTTCCGAGTCTACTAAAGTAGCGGAAGCATTATTTTCACTTTCGGAATGTGAAAATTTTTTTGTCTCCAAAATCAAAAATTCCACTCGCATTTTGCGTTTTAGACCTTTCTGAACAATTTTGGTTCCGTGTCTGTCTGTGTGTCTGTGTGTCTGTGTGTCTGTCTGTGTGGCTGTCTGTCTGTCATTTGTTACGGGCAAAACTACACATCATTTTGATGAAATTTTCAGATTTGCGGGTTGGGGTTAGATGGTCCCCTATAGGTTTCATGACCCCCGGATCAATAGTAGCCTCTGCTCATGCGCAAACGTTAAATCCTTGTTACGCGCATAACTCCAAGAGTTCTTGACCAATTTCGATGAAATTTTCAGGGATTGTTCGGGTTGGGGTGTAGATGGTCCCCTATAGGTTTCATGACCCCCGGATCAATGGTAGCCTCTGCGCATGCGCGAACGTTAAATCTTTGTTACGCGCATAATTCTGGGAGTTCTCGACCAATTTCGATGACATTTTCAGGGATTTGTGCAGATGGTCCCCTTTTCATGACCCCCGGATCAATAGCAGCCTCTGCGCATGCGCAAACGAAATCCTTGTTACGCGCATAACTCCGGGAGTTCTTGACCGATTTTGAACTCCGGTTTGTTGTGTAGATGGTCAGCTATGAGTTTCATGATCCCTTCAATAAATGCGCAAACGTGAAATCCACAACATAACAAGTCATGAAATTTCTTAGGTATATTTTACAATAGTTGAACATGCCTACCTTTATTTTCTCAAGTTATGCATGCATTAAATTTTCACTTCGCCTTGAACGAGGTTCTTTAGTCAATAATAATTTTCAATGATCTATACAGTCATGTTATGGATACGGTTAGATAAAGGTTTTTCTAGTAGTGTTACGGTTAGATACCAGCACATCTTTTTACTCTTGTACGTGATTTTTTAAAGATCTATATACACGATTTACCTCTTGAATCTCTTTCAAAAGTCTACTCTTAACGTCAGTTCGGAACCAGTATGGTGTTTCTGTCCGTAAATTGATGTCGTCAAATGATTGAGCACGAAGTGACAGATGTGGAGGACAATAGTCGACAAAAAAAAGTGTCATCTCTGGTGACGGCATTGGAAAAGGAAAAACGCGGTTCTTCCTATCTAAAAAGCTGTCAACCCTTTACAAATCCCCCTTTTTTTCAACCCTCAGCCGGTAAGGGTGGATTGAATTAGTTACACTTGCGCCCCTAACAGACCTTCTACCCTTGGTCTTCTGTTCCTTGCCAAAGATCCGGATGAACGGGCTCAAGCCCTCAGCGCCTCCCTATTGAGTTTTGATCGCTTATTGGAGTCAGGATGCTAATTGCATTTGAGACGAAGGGTTCGGTTGAATAAAGATATTACAAAACTACTTCGACCCTCTTTAACGTTTCGGCCGCAACACTGTCAAATCCCATTTACGAGTTCCTTCTCAACTGAATGCTTTTATAATTGTATTCATTTTATTTCATTGCTTTCTCGGTTGAAAATATGATCCCACTATTTTGACAGAAGGGAATTTATTTCATAATCGATTGTGGACTTTGGTTACTGTCCGACACCAAAAGCTGCCTATTGAGCGAGTGAAATGAGTTGTGTCACGACGATGACGAAATTGTTAACGACGACTTTACTCAACTATATACTTCGTTATAATATACCAAGTCCGAGTTTCTATACAAGATAATATCAGATAATAATCTATTGGCCTAGTGTAATCAAAATATAACATGAGCAATTGTCATGGTACCGTACAGGTTAGAGCAAGCGATATAGTTTAGCGTATTTCTTAATTTGACCACATCATTACCATTAAGATATATTACTGATGTGAAGGTTGGGATCTTAGGTATTTCAGAGAGCAACCTGAACAACAATCATATTCCCTAAAGAATAGTGTTACAATTTCAGACATTTCAGATCGCAACCTATGCCTTTTATCTCATAAACATCAGAGCTAACATATTTTCAAATATGCCAGGGCTCTCATAAGCAATCATCATGATCGTTGTGATTTTTGAAACTTCGGAGCTCAACTTGAGTAATAATTATAATCTCTTAAAGAACAGAGCATTATGCTGCATTGGATAGCGGTTGAATTTAATCATTCATCAAAACCTCATGTAAAAGAGGTTTTACTCCGAAGCACATAGAGTTCATCCAATGCGTTATAATCATGTCCTCATATAGAACAGTGTGGTGAAGAACACATTGCGATCATTGTCAACCTCCACGACGAACTGTTGAGTAAAATGGGGCGTTATTTTGAAAAATAATTTCTTTACTGCTTTTTGGTCCAGTTCTGTCCGTTTCTGGAAGTAATATTGTACCAACAAAATACACCACCATCAAGATTTGTAAATAATCAGTAAAAAAGTTATTTCCACATAAAATCGGAGGGATGTGTTGCTTGAGTCGTTTGGTAGGAGAGCGACTGAAGAGCTTACTTCATTGTCCTATGAACTTTAACGAATTGAGCATCAAGTTCTCTTCAACCAAGCAGGTTATATCGTTCTTTTCGAAGAAAACGGCGCCAATAGGTGGAATCTCAATCTCCATCTTCCATGGACGTATCGCAACACACTAACACTGCACAGAATATTGAACATTTGGAACAAGGAACCGTTCATCATGTAATACTTGTTATGAGCAGTGGTAAATCTGTGTTCTACGAGCTTAGTTCTCGTAGTTTAGCACCGAACGGAAAACCAAACACACCAATTAGTGGCAAATTAGACACTTAAAGATGTGACACTTACCTGATATAACTCTGAAAAATGAATATATTAAGAGAAAGATTTATTATTAAACTGACTACCTACAACTTGTAGTCTTCGATATAATACGGCTTTTTTTCGTCAATCGGATCCAAGGCAAACTATCAACCTTTTAAAGCATCAATCTTCTTTTGAGATATTTCTATATTTTCAATAAAACCTTGCGGGGGATCTACTGTAACCTTTGAAGCCATGAATCACGATCTAAATTCCCCGGATCAGTGAACACCGAAACGTATAAAAAGAAGAAAAAACGAGAAAGGCGAACAACTAAGCAGATTTGCTCCGTAACACGTGTAAAACCAATATTCTTCTCCCACACCGTCGGGCATAAAACGGGGAAAAAGGGGAAAGATCAGATTGCTATAATGTGACGCCCCTAACGGGATTTGCGCGAGCAGCGTGTGCTTTTTCCGAGATGCATCCCAGGGAGTGCGAAGGTTGATTCACTTTACTTCCCTTTCGTTGTCAATTCATTCTGTTAAGCTGCTGAGAGTCTCCATTGAATGTGAAGAACGCGTAACTTACTAGGAACTTGAATTTTACGTTTCATACCAATGTGAACTACGATCATTTCTTTATATTGGCGTGGTCTACACATCGATAAATTCCATCTGAATCAGAATACTGGCAGACAATCAATTCTATGCAGGGTGTCCGACGAGACGTCCCCCTCCTAAAACCATTATTTATGGACTAAAAACGAAAATTCTCTTTTATTCTGCATGTTTTTTTCTGAAGATCTAAAATAAGACCCTGTTACTCAAACTTCACGTGTGAAAATGTGGCCAATTCACACCAATTTTGATTGGCTGTGTGTGAACCCCCTTTTTTATTCCATATTCTAGGCTCCATTTTATAAAAATTTGAACTCTCATTTCTTTTTTGGTTCTTACTGTTCATTCATTAGAATGAATGTAAACGCTTTCGAATTTACACCCATATCACCTTTAAAAAACAATGAAAATTGATGTGTCATACTTAATGAGCTAACAAGTGTCAGCACAATTTTATGAATTGGCAACTGTGCGCGCTTGCTGAACTGGTTTCGGATTTTGTTTTTAATCAAGTTTATAATGAGAGACTAGTAGTTTCCCAGGAACGCTGGGTTGTAAGCGAAAAGCACGGAAACAATGTCGTTACCCTAAAAAGGATCTTGACTTTTTTCGTGGCTATATGCCGAAGTACAAGAAATTTACCGGAGGATTTTCATGTTAAATTATCTGTAAAGTTATTAAATGTACTTGTATGGGTGGGTCTGTCCAGAACCTAATGGATGAACGTTTGTTCAGTGAGTTCAAAGGAATGGTTTGACCCTAATAAGTTGTACTCGGTTTTTAGAAAAATTGAGTCTTTTTCAACAACATTGAAAGAGTATATTAAGAAAAAATCATTCCAGTTCACATTTATGCTCATGAGCTGTCATACTCCGTCCTGTTCCGAAACGGGTGTTGAAGCGAGCACAATAATCGTTAGCAATTGTTTTAAGCATGATTATTTTTGGCTGGTTTTGGCGGAAACATTCATTGATGGCCAGTTCAAAACTTGGTGTCTCAGCCGTGTAGATGAAGAAATCGCTAATTATGGTGAGAAGTGCAGCTGATCTCATTGTGCTGACAATTGCTTCTGCTTCCCCAATAAGAGTGGTAGAATTCCTATTGGGTAAATTCTTCCAAACTTTGTACAATCACCATCAGATATTCCGTGGGCCCTATCTACACTTCTTAGTTGAATGCGATGCCGCCAGGAGGTTTTCCTCCAAGACCCTAGACAGTTTCTGATCCCCTATTGAATTTCATTGCAACTGATTGCCACACCTTCTACACAGCTTCAGCAACAATTTATATTCTAATAATCTGATTAAGTCCTGAGAAATTCGTTAACTCTATGTTGTGAATTTAGGTAAGGACATTAAATGAACTTAGCCACAGTACTGAGAGGCTATTGTATGAGATATAGATAGTATGTGGAAAAGAGTATTCATAATACTGTCAGCTTCACCCCAGCAAAGTTTCTTTTCAAATAAATCGAGATCATCCGGAAATCATCGATGCAGAAGATGCTCAGGGGATCACAGGTCCCTTTTACATGAATTTCTACCATGTAACTTTTTTTGTTGCCGAACCGAGTGACCACTTGAAAACCAATGAAATCCCCCCCTTCCTCGCGTTTGCTCAATACCGTCTCCCAATGGATTCCCTATAAGAATGTAAAGTGGCTAAAATAAAACCGGGTATACATAAATCTCTCTGGGGGTATGACATGTTAACAAAAAGCTCGAGTGGGGCGGTCGAGGAGCGGGCAAACATTATGTAGATGGAGAGAAAAAGGGAAGTCAAGGCTACAAACACACCGATCCGCTTGCTTTCCGACTTCTACACGAGCTTCTGCATCTCTCTACCTCCCGAGGTGATATTTCACTGGGGGAACCTTCCACTTGAGGGCAAATGATTCATCGACGTCCCCCGTGCTATAAATAGACCTGAAAATATTCTTATTTTCCCCTCAAATCGGTGGCACGTTACATAGTGTACCGACAAATAAACCAGTCACATACAGAATAATAACTTTAATGTAGTGCCTCTTTGAGAGTCCTGGTTGATGGTATACCTACAAATTGACTTCCAGATTTTCAAGGACGATAATAATTCCCTCGTTGTTGCTAATACCGAAGCCTTGAATTTATGGTTTTCTGTCATAATCGCTAACTCTATTTTCAATATTTAAACAAATGTGAGAAATACGTCCATTATGGTAATGAATAAGTGAGGTTGCACACCACAGCATCTTAGTTGTCTTGCATCATTTCTTCATGGCCCCCCTTTCAATTAACAATTCGTGATATGTAAATACCCGTCTACAAGACGTATATATTTCTATATTGTCTACAATGATTACTGACATAAATATTTTTACGGCTGGGTTGTTAAAAAGCCTCTTTGAGGCAGATGGAATAGCATTACTGTGTGACAAATCACCCTGATCAATATGTGAGCTTGAGGCTTGAGACGAACTGCAACACAAATTACTAGGTCTCCAACCGCTAGCCTAAGTTCCGAAAAGCCTAAGTTACCTCTTATTCGTTCTAGTTTCCCTCCCTCACTTCTGCAATGTGTGGAGAAGTTTTCATTCCAAGCGAATAGGTATATAACGATGTACTGAAGGATATGGATAGTTCCTCTTCCGGTTACTTGAAAGGACTGAGCATAAACCAGACGCTTTTTAGCTTTAGAGGTATCCTGTGGGTGTTGCTGGCTTATTTTGTCAGCCCTTGAAGAGACAACTAGCCCACAACCATCACCCCCTCTGCCCGAGACTTAAAATCTATTGATCCTCTAGCAAGCCACAACCAAACATCGGCCCGGAAAAGAGGGCATCATTTCGAATTTAGAGAGAAAATCATTTTAATTTATTTGAATACATGTACCCACGACAATGTTGGAACCATAAATGTAGGGACAAAATTAATAAAGGTGACATGCCGTATAGTAGACAATTAGAAATAATAATCAATTAGAAAAAGTTCTCAAAAGCGTTCACATATTCATGCTATTTTTTTCACAGAATAGTTTGAAAATAGGTTTTTTAGTGGGCTAATACATTAATCATTAGCACTAACTTCAATTCATCTAGCCTGACTTTATAAGCCACATTCGCCCGATGTCACTCAAGTAGGGGTGAAAATGGAAGTGATTGTCCAATTATTCCACATCGATTTCAATATGATGGTAACATTAATGTAAGGCAAACACGTAACTGAGAATGTAGGATTTGAGAAATTAGATATCTGATTCTATGGACCAACAGCTGTTCTCGCCAATGTTCGGTAGACAGTCACTCAACTTGTTGGAAAGCTAGTTGAAGATGATTCAAATGAAAAATGCGTTTTAACATTATTACATCATCTTAGAACCTGTTCCATTCAATGTCAGGCCATGATTGCTACTAATGCTACTGAAGGAGTTCTTAGTTGAAGCAATGATGACAGCCAATTTAGAATAAATCATCAGGCGCACTTGTAATGTCGTGAACTCCGTCTCCTCAGGTGCTGAGGCAGCACGTGCCAGCAGTTGTCGGTCGTATTGAAAGAACAATCTTGAGGTCTTGCTCTCTCAAGAACGGTTTTTGTGTTTACTACCGAACAGGCTAATCAAGGATCAAGCCAAGATCTTACGCTCGAGTGGCCCCCGCCACGAGCCGTTGGCCTTATCAAAACCCCTTCGCTTTTAACACTCCATTCAACGCCGCCCCAGCTGTAAAACTCACCCCGTAGGGCGTTTCATGAAAAAACCCAACCGCTCGAAAACCGGAATAGACGAGGAGAAAGGGGTAAAAATCGCTATTCCGTTTAATTGAGCGGCCAGGGCTCGATGCTACTGCGCCGTGCGGCTTTTATTGTCAACGCGTGCCGAGAATGTTCCAGTTGGATGCAGGTCTTCAGGAGCTTGCTCCTTGCGAACGGTCGTGAGCTATTCAGCTATTCACCTTTGTTAAGAGTTTTCCCGAGATGAGTGCAATTGAGGATCGCTTGAGGGAATACTGGGCGATGGTGATTGGAGTTTGTTTATCGGTTTCATGGATCAACAAGCTTCCGTAATCAGTACCTAGTTGGGATCTTGTGGAACTTCATAACAAGAATAAGGAAGTTAACCATTCGGTCTCGTTTGCCAATTTCGTAAGAAAATTTTCGAATTTTCTGTTTAGCTTCAAATATTTCAAAATGGAATGTTTTAGGCATCAGAGAACTCAATCCTAGATTATAACGTTTGGTAGTACATACAAAGGCCGTATTGCCAGAAGATACGTTTCCTTACGATTGAGATAAAAATGTCGTACTTCCACCAAAACATCAAGCATTTTGAAAGAATTAGGTAATAAGTTCGTTAAACAGTACTTTTTGGTCAAACTTGAACAAAAATAAGTTCAAAAAAATTATTAAAAATATCAAAAATTTGCAGAAAATAGAAGATTCGTTTGCAGAACACAACTCAGAGAATATAATCAAGCATGATTTAGAGGGTTTAAACATTTATGAACCAAATTGCATAAAATTCAATGTCTTTAAATGAGCTAAAATCGATAAAAAACTATGAAAAACAAATAAACCCACAAATTTATTTCTTAATTAAGATATTACTAAAAGTAAAAGTTCTTTTGCTACAGCTCACATCATTTTTATTTCTAAAGTTTTTTAATTTCCATACAATTTAAAGTGGATTTAACTCAATAATTTAGAAAAATTCCGCTGAAAGGCTGAAACCTCTTTTATTGTTGCCGACATTTTGATTCCAAAGATGGATGTTGATTGACACCCATGGCTTTCAGTTGAGTTTGAATACATATAGCTGGGCTCAAATTTCTTTTGCTCGGTTATCGATTATTGAATGATATGACGAGAAAACGCGAACGTAAGACAAGTTTTTGAGATGTATATTAGTGGATCGAATGAAATCCTGTGTAGTAGGAAGAAAATCAAGTATCACATTTTAAGCTTTCAAACTTTCTTGCAAGCTGTCCTTATAGTACAATCGTCAAGGGCTAATCTTACTGGAAGATTAACTAAACAGTATATTTTTTTGGTATAAATAACAAAAGTAACTGGTTAAGTTACAATGCAAAAAGTTGCATTGCACGGGCATGCTATCTACAATGTTATTTTTTCAAAGAAAACTTATTTGATAGAATAAATAAATGAATTAAAAAAGTACATGGCAGAAATTTTAAATGTGTAACTTTATTGGCTGAAAATCAATTAACATAAAAAAGAAAATTGTTTCAATAATTGATTGTTTATATCATTTGGAACATTTAACCACTTAGCAGAATCAACAGAATTATTCCAAACACAGTTAAATTGATAGTTCAAAGTTGTCTTTAAATTGTATGGATTAAGTTAAATGGTTTCAGTTCGTGAAATGTATTCTCCTAGTAAAATTAGGGTCGCCGATAAAACCGCTATTATGAGAAAGGTGGGGGATTCTTGTTGAAGGTGTAATACCGGTGAAGTTCAGTTATAGGACGAACAAACTGGTTGAAGTTGTCGACATTGATTGTCCATCGATAAATCGTGTATGAGATTGTGTGGCCAATACACAATCATGTTTTGATAATTCATTACAGTACGAACACCTGCGTGTATATATGTTTTGGTGTCATCAATTACACCCCTCGGGCTCCCTACGAGGCACAACAATAAACGAGGAAATTAACGTGGAAATTATTAACCGTATTGGAAATAGATTCAACGAACACTGTAAACGCATCGAGCCTGATGTTTTACACTGACGGTCAGTTGATCGATGAATAGAAATTATAATCACGGGTTGCCAAGGGAAAAAAAATTCGTTGAGAGCAATAAATCTAATTCGCGTTCCCACACTCGACCGTCCAACGGATCGGCCAGATGAAGTGGAGGGTCGCTTACCTCATAATTAAGGACTAGATGAGCTCCAAGGAAAGTTGAAGACGTCACCTGCTAACATGTGCATCACAAAACTGGGCCCAAGTTACTTTTATTTTACCAGCGGTGATACTGAAGGTTATTTGTAGAGCTGCAATTAAAATAATGCGGCTCTCTCAACAGTCGGGGTTCCCACGGTTTCACGATACATCAGCAACGTATTTGTAGCCTCCTATTGGTTCATTTGTACCTTTAATAAACCAACTATGCCAAGTAACTTAACTTTTTTTTTCTCTTTATCAAACTTACGAATCTGATTTGTTGCAGCTTTCGAGAGGAGGTATTTGAAAGTTCAACGCTATACGAAGAATCAGTCAACTTATTTACCCTCATACTTTTTGGCCATAAGTGACCCAGAAACTGTGTAGTTGATCAGCCATGTCGTTTTCTCAGAGGGCTCAATTTCTTTCCCTCAGCTTCATCGTTTTCTGAAAATTGTAGCAACACTCCACAAATTTTTGATTGTTTAATTAGGCACTTGCTGTTCCTAGATCACAGTGCACAAGCACTGCATTTTGGTTGTTCGAAAAAAATGGAGGTAGAACAATTCGCTGAAGAGTGTTCTACCCTAGATTGTTGATGAACAATTCTGAATAATGAATATCTGAACGAAGCGTGATGGCTGCATTGAACTATCAGCCTGGATGGGGTCGTGAACGTGTGCATTGTTCTCTCTGTAATTACGGAGTGAATAAGAGTATTTTTCATTTTATCGCAGTCTGCCCAATTTTAAGAGAATACAGAGTCAAGTATTTTGGAACTAGTAAAATCTCAGAGATTGATTTCGTTCATCTCCTAGAAAATAGAAATCACTAGATTAAACTGGCTAACTATGCATGTGATGCGTGATCTTATCGTGATTTACTAGTTGATGAATTTATTTGGTAATTCGTTAGACAGCGCGCATGCTTGAAGCTCGGAACATTGTTATTTACTTTGTTAAAATCACTTCGGAAAATTAGACTGTAGCTTTTCTATTTCATTTTGAATTATTTCATCTCGTTGATTTCTGCTTGGGTCAACTCCGGCAGATAGTGTTAATCGATGCCTATCTCTACTTTCGAATGATTGTTCAATTTTTTTGGTATATGTAAACTTTTTTTGAATAAAGTAATTTCTGAATATGTGCAACCGAGCAAGAGCCAATAATCATACACATACCGAAATTGACTTTCAATTATGTCTTTAATTGTGATATACTTACCAAAAAAAAAAAACACTTTCTCACGGAAATGTGACACGTGCAGCTAGATAAATTCATAACTCACCGTTTAGGGGAAAATTTAATGCAATCTAAGTAAAACTTTTGTTGCTGGTGGACATTGCCAGATGTTGAATTTTGACTGAAAACTTGCGTTTAAGTCAGTTCTTTAGATACATTAGTTTGGCGGAGCGAAAAAAGGTCGACTCCATTCGCAAATGAGCGGCATCACTGTTGAATCAAGTATTTTTCGAAATATTCATCATCCTATTGGTTCATCATTTCATAAGAAACCTCATGGAGCATATTTCGTTGTTTAGCATTGTTCATTTTGGTTTATTATTCAATAATAAACCATTGTAATCGCTCTAGAAAACAAAAATTCTAAACCCCCCTGAAAATTTCATGGCTTACGTTTCAAAGGGTGTAGAATCCGAATCTGCAATACAAAATTTCTCGGTCCGATTCCTTTAGCACTCGAAAAGAACAACTAACAGATTTGGTACTAATGTAATGACTAGAAGAGCGAGACAACCTAGTTACACATTAGTACCAAATCTAGTCATTACATTAGTACCAAATCTGTTAGTTGTTCTTTTCACTCAAGTCGCATGTATGCAAAATATCCTTTCTGTAATTCTTTACATATTGGTTATTTCTGTGTATGGTTCTTCCAGCCCTGATGATGTTCAAAAAATAGAACGAAATGTTGGCGATGAAATTGTAGTTTTTTATCAACCTGACTGACTCTCAAGATCCCCTAGAAACTTTCTACATGTTATGCATTTGTCTAACGGAAGAAAAACGATGAACATACAGAAATTGGAGTGGTGTCATTCAAATTGTTGGGAAATACATACTAAATTCAGTCAATCAACATCACCAACCCTTGAGGGAAACTTATGACGACGGTAAGGAGACCCCGTGTGATTTATGAATTTTATCCAAATGTACCTTATAACAAAACAAATCTCCAAAAACAATTCTGCCATACTCCTACAGCACACCCAAATATTAGTACTACTGTTTGCTCTAATAATTTTTTAGTAAATTCACCTTAAACTAATATCACATCACGACAACAAGGCTACATTAACATGTGATGCATATCCCCTTCCCGTTTCTTGAAACTGCTAAGTCTGATCATGAATCTGAAGCTTCTTAGCATATCTACTAACCAAAGAGACCCAAGTGACATATGTTTGGGTACCCAGGTAGAGCAGTACTCCGAGTAAAGAGTGGTATCATTACTATTGCCGTGGTTTATCTAATTAATCTCATAAAGAAAAGTAAACCTCTGAACGGATTTACAGCCCTGGAAACGTAGGACTGAATGGGTGTTAGATAGCCCGTGGTTTTTCCATAAATTGTATTCTCAAGAGGGAGAAAAATGTCGACGGGGGAGGCGGAGTAATGCAATCCGCTCGTTTCACCTCTAAATATGGGATTAGCACTTAGCAGTGTAGATGTCCGTATTTACGGTGAGGTGCGCCGTGCCCGTTGAAGTGATACCATTCGCAAATACGCAATAAGTAAGTGACTGACCGCTGTGGAATTCGCCGATAAGGGCGTTCGAGTCAGCAGGGTTGAAGTGGTAGCGGTGTGGTAAAGGGGAGGATTGATTAGATTACTCTGTTAATATCGTCCGACTCCCTCCCTGGTATCACCTGTCCGTTAAAACTTTGCGGAATCACCCGATTTATATTCATACTGTAAATGGGGTTTCCGACGTCGGCAAATCGAGTTATCTCGTGTACAACTCGTAACTCTGTGAGCTATTACTTCGGTTAGGAGCGGGGGAGGTTTCGGTTTTAACATAGATCGTAACTCATAACCAATCATCAGTTTGGTCCCTACGGTTTTCAACCCTTTTGCCACATGTTCGGCGAATGAATCGACCACTGTTTCAAATTATAATTGGACCGCATAAATAACGTTTTTAGTTACAGCTGGACAGATTGTAAGTCACCTTCGGGATTTCTTTGTATTTATATAACAATGTTGATTCGATATGAACAACACATGGCGCGAATATTTACTATTTACTCTGGCCTCTCACATTCACTTTAATTTAACACTGATATTTTTGGGTTCCTATCTTAATTTTAACTTCACAAACACAGCTGCTGAGCCTTTCTATAACTTATTTCCCGGTCGTTAGGTCCTTGAAAAACACAGTAAATAAAAGTACATAAAGGTTCTGTATATATATCTCTTCTTCGTAGGATACTGGTCTCTGATTATAACCCTTAGCTTATGGTAACATTCTATCGTATCTAATCATATAACTGAGCCAGAAACTCCAATGAATCAGGATCTCAAAAATTGTCCAACTAGTAATATATTCGTACATTTATCATCGTCATTCCGAAGATTCGAAAGAGGGCAGCAGGATCTCTGTAGTGTAGGTAAGAAAACTTTTATAGGAAAAAGGCTTTTCTAAATGGGTATGACTGTAGTGTAATGTAATTTCAATGGCATTTCGTTTCTTGAGTTTGAAGTAACTTCGGTTTCTATTGACGGGCAGGTGGAGTGTAGGTACTGGTTCCATTTTATCTCAATAATTTTCATTTTACGAGTGACCACATCCGTCATTATATTCTAGATTGTGGTATACAGTTTAGTAGATTGTGATGTCCTAATAGGCAAAATAGAGAGATTGTAACTACAACTAGGTACGTCACGCCTGAGCCCTTGCACTGGGTTAGATAGTAATGAGAGGGTTGACATCCGCATGCAGGTTCCAAATGTATTCATTCGCCTGTTCATCATGTAAGGTGCTTACTTGCATTGAAGAAAAACTTGACATGAGGCCTTCCGGCTATGCTCAACCCTCGTTTCTTCCAGCTAAGTAAGAGAATACAACTAAACTAACACCTTCCGCATGTGTTCAACTGTAGCTTCCTTCAACCTGTAGCGGAGAGTTCCCACTTTAGTCCATCTTGGGTCGAGGTGACGAGGTAACTTTCATCTGGCTGTAGTCAGACGTAGGTCAAGCAGAGAAGGGAGCTGGGTTTTGACTGAAGTCAAGTGGTCAAGGAAAGGATGAAGCCTAACCTTAGGTCGAGTCGATAAGGTGGCCAGAATCCGGCTCTAGCAGGCCGTAAGTCGAGGAATGAAGGAAACTCCGTTTACCATAGGTCAAGCAATTCATGAAGCAGGTTTGGCTGTAGTGCACCGTAGGCAAAATAGATAAGGTGACTTGGTAGTTGCTGTCGTCAGTCATACAACAAGGAAAGAACGAAGCTTAGTGCTGGCTGTAGTCAGGCATATGTCAACCGATTCATCAAGTGTTTATTGATCATAATTGGAAATCGGATAATGGGTAAAATTCAAGCTACATGTGCAGATGATTGTTGCCAGGTAGGTATGTGTTTATATAATTTTATTAATTAATTTTTTCTCTCATTAGTTATACAAAGGTACGGAAGGTACTAACACCTGTGTAAGATTACCGAAGATGTCATTCAATATTACAACTAATCTTGACAATATTCAACTTAACTCAAGTCAGTATTGCCGGTGATTTGAATTTTAGCAGTCTAGCTCTAAGTGGTGCCAAGGGGTGGTCCAATGTGAGGTAGCTTGGTTTATTCTTTTTAGGATTGTCTGGTCTTGAAGATTGCAGCCAACTTACTTTTTGTCAATATCTCTATACCCTTGCGGTAATATATGGCTTCGTCTCGCCGATCGTTACACCCGAAAAGTTCAATGGCACGTAAAAAGAAGAAATTATGTGTGTCAAGAAGAAAAAAAAAGAGGGAGGATATTCTTTTAAGAGGGAAAACACTTTCCGATGCAGAAGCGAGCCGAATAAAGGGAAGAAAACCTTAGGTTGAAACGAGGGGCGGCTCCTCCACTATTATTGGTAGAAAGCCCATTTCATCTGAAAGTGGACGTTTTATGTAAAAAGTGGTTTCAGCGGGGTGAGCTTGGGATGAGAAAAAGGCATCCGAGCAATCTTCTTTAGGTGGCAAGTCCCGTAGGACACCAAGTACCGGGTATAGGACACCCTCCCTCGATACGAACTTCGTAGAACATTCTCCCCAGCCCTCTACAATGTACATTCCCTTTTTTTCGCCACTCTTTTAAATTAATACGTCCACCGGTTTCCCCCGCCCTATCGCTTTTTACCCTCGTTTCTCAGGGACTTTCTTACTCTATTGTTATCATCCCCGCTTTTTCGAGATAAGAGGAATAAGTGTTATTCATAACAGAACAATACCTTCGTTCTCCGTCCAGATTTTTCACTCTTCTTTTTGTTGCCTTCGTCGTGTCCTGATAAAGTGAGCAATTTTCGAAAAAACCTCAGAAACGGAAGTTCCGCTCAATATCCTTTCCCCCTCAGCTTTTCGGGGAGCTCTGATAGGAATGGAAATTTTCCATTTCTGTATGTATCGTAGTCCAATCATATCTCATCTCCCTAGATGTGGAATCTTGCTCCCATTCTGCTGTATAATTTCACTACCTAAAGGAGAATGAAACCTACGCCAACTTCTTAATGGAGCAAGATCTTCATCACATAGCAGTCAAAGTAAGCAGTTCCGAGAGAGAACCGGGAAAAGGGGCAAAACTTCGGGCCCCCTAAACAAAAAGCGTCTAACAACTACTGTAACCATAGCGGAAAATTTGGAATACAGCTTTGTACTCGTATATTGATTAATTCTGTATTGATACTTTCAAACCAAATTAAAATGGAGCTTCTAAAACTCCAGACGACCGAATAACCGGGGCCCCTTACGAAGGCCGCGCCCGAGGGCCTCCCTTCTCTCTACGGGGCTGGAAGTAAGTACATTTGCTTACAAATACATTCTGACTTTGAGCCACCAATGAATGTTTGGAACATTGATTGATCCTAAAATTCAGCCGATTCAGTCTCGCCACAAAGAGCTGAACAATTTTTGCACAGGATCTCTTACAAGCACATGTAGTTTGACGGTCTGCCGAGCCCTTGCGCCTGTAGGATGTTAGCTGATGAGAAATAGGTACTCTACATCGAATATCAGGGAACACAGTTGTCATCTGCGTGCGATCCTCTAGAAGGATTTTCAGATCCCATTGTCTGCTTAGTGATATATATCTCACGTACAGGAATCTCGCCGATGGACCAATGAACTCCTCAAGTTGATGAATCGGAAGATGAGATAAGAGTAACTCCGAACAATAACAGATGTCAATTTAACGCTCTCACACTTGACATGTGGGCACTGAACAATAAGATGGAATAATTTCGTTTTTGTGATCTCATCGTAGATCACTTTTCAAGTCCTTAAAGAGTCCCCTTAATCAATCATCAATCTTATATTCAACCTCCCAATTAAAAATTTTTAATTGATTAGTAAATTGGTATTGATAAACTTTTTAAGACGGTCTTACAAACGACAAGAGCGTGGTTTATCAATGATAGTTTCCCCTGTGTGCTCAACAGACAATTATGACATTCATAAAAATCAGGAGCAAGCTAATCAATTTCTGAACAGCAAAAAAGAAACAGAAGAAGATAAGAAACTTCATACGGTGTTCTAATTAGCTCCTTATTTTCAATAATTTTTGCTTCTGAGTCTGCCTCTTGGTAACGGAAGCTTCATTTTCACTTACAGAATTTGAAACTTTTCTCTACGAAATCCGAATTCCCATTCGCATTTTACGCTTAAACCATCCTGACCTATTTCCAGTTCGTGTCCATCTGTTTGTGTGCCCTTCGTTGGAACAAGCTTAATTTCTACCCCGTTCATCCGATTATGGTGAAAATTTCAGGAAATGTGCGGGTTTGATTGCAGAATAAATTGCATCACTCTGCGCCAGCGCAAACACGGTATCCGCCAAATACCATTTTTACAGGTTGTAGTGGTTTAATCTGACTAAACTTTGGGCGGTAGGTGGATAGGGAAAGTCGATTCAATAATCTCATATCAACTTCAATCTGATTGTATCACTATTTTGACCGTTATAGAACTACCAAGTAAGACTCCCGAAGTAAGTCAAATCTCCCATTAGGAGGCCTTGATTGTTGCGCGAACTCGTCCCTAAGCATTTTTATCTCTTGAATCATAGTAACAGGCCTACATTTTACATTCTTCGGATTAAATAAGATTCAAGATTTTTTAAACAGTGAATTTCGTTACACATTGTAGTTCTCCTAGTTGAAGAAAAATTCTAGTTCACATCTTAATAAGTAGGAAGGATTTCGACTTTTTTTAAACCTCCAGTAACATGCTCTTCTTACGGGGCTTCCACCTCCTGCCGTTTAGAACAACGACATCGAAACGGCTGTTGCGTTCACCGCACAACCGAAGCACCGCGTCCATGAGCAAGCAGGTCCTCAGGTAATGTTTAATGCCCGATGTCCAGCTGACGGTTCATTAAACTCCGCTCATTTGGATTCTAGGAGATGTTTTCTTTTGTGGCGACCCTCCTTCTTTCCCACGGCCGCTGGGCCCCAGCGACAGATCGGCCGGTAATTAAATCGCCGCGATAAACATGCAATGATGAGGAGAGGTGGCTTGACGATATGCCGAGAAGGCGACCCCATCATAATTCATGGAGGTGAAGTTTTCAAGGGATCAACGACTCTCTTCAAGGATACGTGACTGCTACTTGTCTTTAGGTCAACATTAGAGTAACCGATTTTATTCCGAACCGCTCTTCAGTGTTAGCTCTCATCTGTCTGCATCACTCATAAGTTGGAAGTATAATTATGAACGATCTCATCTTTTTGACTTTTGAGAGCTGTTCATCTCCGACCCAAGTTGAGTGTGGCTCATAGTTTCCTCGTATCTTTAACGTAAAAGTATCGCTTTGTACAAAATAATTGTAAAAAATGTTGTAATAATATTTGTGCAAGATTTCTTGGTACTTATATGTCATGGGTCTCTCAAGTATGAACGCCTTCAAGCGGCAAG
The DNA here is from genome assembly GCA_031894815.1 of Creontiades dilutus. NCBI lineage: Eukaryota > Metazoa > Arthropoda > Insecta > Hemiptera > Miridae > Creontiades > Creontiades dilutus. The sequence continues at coordinate 474,059 of JAVIWC010008575.1, read as the reverse complement.
ACGTGCATTTTGGGGCGGTTTTAATTCACCGACGACCCTCAAAATTTTATTAAGATAAGAGATCGGGAAATGAGAAAATTATGCTGAAAGATCCGACAAGAGTGAAATACTTACACGTGTTTAATTCTCATATCCTCTGAAAATGTCACCAAAATCGGTGAAAAGTTTAGAAAATAAGATTTTTATAATGATTTTATATTCGTACATACGCAGCAAGGTAGTAATGATAAGTTTGTGTTCAAATTCATTTGAGATGATTAAACCATTCTTCCTCATCTACCATAAAATGTATGCCAAATCAGATTGTCAGCAACGAAGAAAATTATACTAGATGGATTTTACGTTTGCACATGCGCTGAATTGATTTGTAAGCATGAAACTCATAGACAATCATGAGGAACCCAGAAAATTCCAATTATTAATTCATTCATTAAAATCCAATGAAAACTACATAAGTTATCCGCTTTGATAAAAATTAGTTATTTGCTAACGATTGAACAGCTGTAATGGCTATTTCATTGATTATATAATTATGTTTTTTATTCAATGAGTTGAAGGGCTTTGGTTGAATGATTATTCGCTAATTATAATTGCAGTGTAACATTCTGGAGGGTAGAATCAAACAGAACATCTAATATGGCAGGTGCGTGCCCAACGTGACAATATTCAACACTAATTCACAACGCTCGCGATTTATAATTCAAGCAATATATTTCGGATTATACCAGCAATAACTCATCAGTCCAGTTAGAGAGCGGAATAATCTTGATCTCGCTGGTAGACAGTAATCGATCCGATTTCGATAGCTCTTGCGAAGGGGTTTATTACCGCCTCGGCCCATTCATCATACGCTCAATATAAAACAAACGCGAGCAATTGCAGTTTCGCAAAACGCTTCCAACGGAAAGATCGCAAAGCCAACGTGATTTGTTGCCAGGGGGGATCCGTTGAGTTGGACCTATAAAACACGACCCAGCTGGGGAACAGTTCGCCCCTCTTCCGCGAAATTGCTTCTAGGGCATTTATGCGGTCCTGATGAAATACGTATCGTTTATCAAGGGAGCAACAGTTGCGCTCTTCTGAAATCGCATTTCGGACGGCGAAAACCGCGCAGACCGTCCGGCACCCTTGCAATGTTTGATTTACGTCGTAATTGACTATTGATACCGCCATGTGCCTCTCACTGGGAGAACTAAAAACGAGTGTTTTGTTATTGTTTTACGCTCAGGATGGTCGATTTACAGAACCACTGGGTATCTAGAGCTACAGCGATCGCTCTGGGGTCTTGTATTCAAACAGGCAGTTGAGCTCTGGTAGTCGAATCATAAGTCCTGCAGTAGCTGAGGAACTTACGTCCACTATCACCGCGAAATTAATTACCTCCCCGACTTAGGACTGCAATAGACTTTTGCGCACAAAGGTTATATATTGTTTCCAATGTTGCATTGAATTTGTTACCAATTGATTCCATATCTACCAAGTTAAGAGGGTTCACCGCAGGTTCATCAGATGTTTGGCGAAAAGCTTCACGTTGGGTGGAAGAGCTTACTTACAACACCTGGTTTTAAACAGAACCTGTTGAAACCCTCAGCTTGCAGTCTCCTTGGGAGATGTGGGATTTCTGGTCGGATTAGTTTGGGGATCGGTGGACGCATCCACCAGACAGAAATTGAATTTTTCGTCGATCGTCTGGGCTTGCGGATGACATAACCTCTTCTGAACTTCGTTCTTCCCACCAATTACCTATATCATCTGAATAGCTATTGGATGTTGTTAATAATAAAATAATAATCAGTGAGGATCTATAACCCCATGTTGATGACATCATCATGATATTGTATTGTGCTAGTATCATCTATTATACGTAATTTCACACCGATGCTACGAGGATGTGTCATGTAACTTGAGGGATGTCATAGTGTGGGTGTCTTTGGGCCATAATTAGCTAATGAGTGAGCAAATATAAAAATATTCCTCCTTTAATCCAAAAAAATCCGGTTCTCAGGAAGATTGTGAGGAAAGCCAAATCAGGTTACCGTTACTATGTATCTGATCACTAGCAGACTACCGTGTTATGAAATAATTATCTAATAGAACGATTATAAACATACAAAAAATCCCTCAAATATTTAAGATTAATAACCATAGCACCACCAAACGAATGGCTGCAGGATGAATTAAGCCTCTTCGCTATAATAGGTCCTTGTTCCAGAGTTATTTTTATTTTTCCCCGCCGGACTCATTAAGCAACCCGCACTACGAAGATTTATTATTGTATTGTTAAAACGGCGTAAAATAATAAAATTATAAGCCCTTTTGTTTACCGAAAGGGATGAATCGACGATGGATATAAAAGGGCGAAAGCGCATATAAAGGGTTATAGGCGTGCGGTGCCTCGAGCGGGGGTGAGATTTGCATTGGCCCCGTTTTACTATGCTTGTTAGCCCAAAGGGCTTACCGCTCGTAAAACACAAAACCCGCAATGACAAGCCACCGTTATAAACAGCTTTGCTCTAAAAATTCTTTACCTCTCGCCAAAATTTTATGGCTGTCATCATCATCATTCCGCCGCTCCCTCTCCTTCCCCCTCCGTGGAAAAATAGAGAGAAGAACAGAAATGCAGGAAGAGGCCAAATAGTGTAGTGAGATGAGGGGATCGTATCATATTTTTATTACGCGCTTCAATATATTACGAAGGAGAAGCGCGGGAAATTGTGATCGAAATATTGCGATCCTTCTTTCACAATGGTAATACTCCTTTTATGACGAAAAAGCTATGCCCCACAAAACGGCGTACCTTTCTCAGTGAAAGAGGATAAATGGATTTATACGAAGTCGTCAGAATTCGTCATTTTACAAACACCTCCCTATATTTACAGGAAAAATAAACTACTGGATACGTCAAACCATGAAAAAGGGAAGTAAGGTAATTTCTGTTAGATAAAGCGTCCCATATTCCGAATTTCTGCTTGATCACCATCGTGTTAATTGTCAAAATTACTTTTCACACACCTAACGACATGTAGATGAGTGTCCTATCTTTCCTCTCTTCTGTGGAAAACTTTGTCTTATATCCAATGTATTTACATTGAGAACCCATTTCATTCGGGTATCAAAAGTCACTACACTCATAAATACAAAGATCACAAGGACATGGACGGTCTTCGTACATAAATAGGTAATCTGATCGGTGTGTTGTTTTTTGGCTTTCTTCATAAGTTCATGGAGTTCGTTTCCAATGCATTAATAGTTGGCATATTTGTCTTATATCCATCTTGCAATTGTGTTCAGGTTCGTCTCCTTCATCTCATAAGCATCTTCATTAGTTCTTTCATGCAATGAAAATTACTCCGTCCTAGACAGACATGTGCAGCTTCCCTTTGTAAGTTTGTGGGGCTAAACACGTTTATGTATATTGGAAATAATATTGATCCAATCGAAGTACCCTGGGAGCTGCCTTAGTCCTCAATAAAAGTCTTGTCGCTCCACACATCTCCTATATAAACCGTTTGCTCTCTATTACTAACGTACGTCTCATGTAGCTGGAGTACAATCCCTCAAATTTTTTTATTGAAAAATCATTTTTTAATAGAGAATTTAAAGCCTCAGCGATATTAATGCACGTTAAGACCATCTCTTCCCAAATATCCACCCTCTGATAGATTTCATCTGTAAACCTAAATAAAGCATTCTCCGTGATAACCTTCCTTTGGAATTATTCCCATATGAATATATTTTACAGAAAAGCACATAAATTATAGAACTATTAGAAGTTCCATTTACTCGGAATTCAGCAAGATGGAAACGAAAACTACAGCTAAGTTTTAAAATCACCCTGATGACGTTAGAGGCTCATTGTTCTTACTTCCGGGAATTGACGTTTACGAATGCTCACGTGCTATCAGTCCTAAGAAGACGGGATTCGTGAGAGATTTCCTAACCCTTGACATTTTCATAAAAACAAATTCAAGCAATCACTACATAATTATTAGTAAGCGATCATAAAACGTACCTGCACCAAGAGTAACTCCCGTATTGGAACGAAATCGTACTGATACACAATGAGATTTGATAAAGGGATTCTCGTTTCCACATACGCTTACATTGATCATATTGCAATGTAATTTATAAAACATAGACACCATTTAAGAGGTAAGGCGAAGAATTCTGGGAAATATTATTAAAAGCGGACAAAAACAAAAGTGAGAAAACATTCTACAATATCTAGCAAACTAGTATTAAGTACTGACTAATGCTAAAATTAACAACTGAGTATATAGTTCAATAGATTGTGACACAATGAGCCTCAATTTCGGGTCTGACTCATCCTTCGGATTCAGAAACGAACGCGGAAGTGAAGAGTTGTAAAGGGTAAATCGGAAACGAGTTGAATCTCACGCTTTGAAAAAATCCAAAATCAATTATGAAATCACTGTATCCATTTCCTGGTTCCAAGGGCCAGGGGGTCGCGTCAGACAACTAATTTGCAACGCTCCTGTACAATGAGCCTCAGGCGTCATTAGGATAGCTCGCGCCACGCGGCCCGAATGTAACGAGTTGTAGGGAGGGGCTTCCTTCTAAAATTTAAAACCGGTCGCGTGAATCGTCAAGGAAAAAGAAAGGGGTTTTGTCACAAATGGAAAGAAAAAAACCATGAAATAAAATAGAGAGAGAGAAGGGGTGGGGGTGGCGTCGGTGACAATTGGAAGCAATCTGCTCGCACTCGAAATCGCCCTGTTCCCACATTAGGTGGCGTATCACGTGGCCCATCTCGCCCAAGGAGGCCCTTCCCAGTGGGTGCATTAGCATATGAAACGGTATACGGTATTCCAATCCACTTGATGACATAAACACCCGTATCGTTCCCCCGCTCCTTTGCTATTGAAAATAAACACGATTCTTCCGACCAACAAGGGACAAAAACCTCAGTTATTTGCCCCTGGGGTCAGTTTTATTTATCTCCTTTTTTGAAGAGAAGGTGCAGAATAGCTCAATACTTCAATTTACTTAGAGAAACGAGGGGGGGGGGGGGTCGAAATGCGCTATTTCTATTGTAACAACATATCAAACGTGTTTTGCAATAAATTCAGCTCTTTTTTAAATAAACCCCACGTTCCTAAATTCAAATTTACACTATTCGCGTACTTCTCTAAAAATTGAAAATTAAAAAAATCCGTTCAATATGTTTAGCAAAATTTGAAAAGGGGCTTGAATTTCTTTATTTGTTTAATAATACGGGCAAGCCCAATACACCAAGAAGAACAAATTATAAGAATACAAAATAATAAAGTGCACTGTAACATAGATAGTTGAGAAATAGGGAATGAAATCAAATTGAAACTATTAACAGGCCCGGGGAGAAAATTTCTTGGCAAGATGCAACTTTTACAAACTACTATGAAGACAAGAGCGGATAGGATTAAAAGAATCGAAAAAAAGTATATTTGTGGGGATTGGTTGATTAAAAGGTTAACTTTTCTGGGTAATCTGCATAGCGGGCGGTTGTACAAATAATTTGTTGATGAAAAAGGAGCGGTGAAAACGATTTGTGTTCGGGAGCGTGATCGAGGAACAACGAGATTCACCTCGCTCAGGGGGCGAAGGGGAGTCGACCTCTCGATGCATTAATTTCCAGAAGAAAGACATATCTGAGAGGCGTGTACGATCACCAGGGCCCAGCATCTCACAGCCACGACGAAGCGCATCACTTAACTGAGTCCTGGGGAATACGAAAAGAATAGGGATGAATTCCATAGATCAGGAGAAAATAAAGATGAAGGAAAGGATACAACCAACCAAATGCAAACAAAGTGAAAAGGGAATCGTGACTGGTCTTGTGACGTGAAAACTGAATTAGTTTCAACATTATGAAAGAGGCCAAGCGTTACAGATATGTCTGTCAATGATGAAGATCCCTATTTTAAAGAATATACTGTTTTCGCTAATTACCAAATTAGTCACTTTTGATAATACAGAATTTTTCAAGTGCATCGAACATACAGAACAGAAAAACAACAGATAGGTACAGAAATTTAAAAATCGATAAAATATTTAAAGTCTCTTCGAAACTAAGTACTTATATCCATTAATGGATTCCTTGTAATGATTTGCAAATGTGGATTTTGTGGTGTTGCCCTTCAAATCCTCTTCTAGCTCGAACATTCTAGCCCAGAATTTCCAACCGATTTGATCATGATTCTCATGGCGGCAAGGATAGCAGAACATCTTTTATCCACAACATTGATTAACTGGACCCTAGCAATGCTCAAGACTATTTTTTATTTTTTTAAACCACTTCGTAACCCCTACTTGATGGCAGTTTTCTCAATTTATCAGAATTTTTCCCATAATGCTATTTACTTGTTCATTGCTTTCATTCAATATTCTACTTTTGTATTCAAATTTCAAACTGTGTCCCTATTCTTACTCTTAAGAACTTAATCCCACATGGTAACAACCCTTAATGACACAGAATTTATCGAAGCACATCCCCTTAGCGGCACCCCAAATATTTGCCTTCCGAAAATCGTTAAATTGAAGTTTGCTAAAAAATTTAACTATCACCAACTTTTAAGGAAGTCCAGAACTGATATGTTATTGGACAGTGGGATGAGCAGGGTAACAGTTTTGTCGCTTTCCTATCATCTCTCTCAAGAAATAAAATGTGGCGTCGCTGTCGTGGCACAACGTGTGTGGACCAGCTTGACATTATATGAGTTTACTGGTAGGACTGAACAGTTACCGTGTGGCTCTCATTCGCCATTTTCCCCACTTGTGGCAGATGAGACTCCGTTTCATCAGCGACGCAGCATTCTATCACTTTTTATTTCCGGTTTACAGGCAATAATTGAGATGAAGAGAAAGATGAGAGGGGCGAAGTGAAGCTGCATATGTATGAGACTTCGGCGATATATCCTTCATATCAGGGAAGTCAGGTAATCTCGGCACAATGGGAGGCAATATACCTCGCAAGGCATAAAAAATATACATACACGAGGGTGTTCTCACCATACACCCCCTTCCGGAGCGGGAGCTCTCAAATGAAATTGGTCTGAACGGAACGACTGAAACGAAGGGATCCATCACGTGCATTGTTATTCAAATGGGCTTTGCAGTCTTCTGCCCTGATTAGTGATACCGATGATGCTTTGCATAATATTCAATACCCCGCTTCTAAGGGAGCATGTGTTTTCTCCCTCAGGCCAGAAGAAGACTTCTCGTTCATACGCATTCTTGACTCCCCCACCTCCCTCAAGGGATTTTCAACACTATCCCGTCCGATATGGGCATTTTTTCCCTCCGTTCCAGGGTAGTACTATTTGCCATGGGCCGTTTACTTGCAGCTGAGATATCACGGAAAATGCCGGCAGAAAAAAACCTCCGAAACAAACAAAACTGCTATCAGGCCGTCCAAAGATGTTTTGCCAACAAGAGAAAGAAAGCAAGGGAAACCATTTAAAGGAGAAGCGAGTGGAAACCTGGAATGACTTTTATTGCGTAGGCTGAGTGTTTATTTGTCTTTTCGGATGAAGGCGCTCGCCGATTTATTTTTATAACAGGAAGAAAAAATAATAGTAAAGTGTTGCGAACCATTAGACGAGCTGTTGTTATGGTGAAATAGAAGTTACTGTATCCCATTTATACTGATGGTTTCAAGTTTATCGATGACAGTTTGGTGTTTAAGACTAGAAAACATCCAGAGTAGTACAAAAATGTAGAGTAATGTTTAGAAGAACAATCTTAATTTTAAATTTGGTTGAAGATTAGATTTCTTGAAGCGCTTGGAGTTCGATTATTGATGGACAGGTATACATGCCCCCCCCCCCCCCCCCCTGTACGAGGCTCTTGATAGTTGCTTGCAATATTAACAAACAATTACGCCCCAGGGAACTGAGTTAGGTAGTATTATTTTGAAGTACTATAACGGTGCCCATGAGACTGAAGCAACTGAAGATCTGTACTATGGGAACAAATCCGATATAAATCACGGCTTTCTCATCCATCAATTGTATCAAAAACTAGTCCAACAAGTTCTGCCGGGCGTTTCATGTACTAAAGAAAAACAACATATTTTCATTGAAACATGAAATTTGTACTTTTCCGTTTCATTATAATTCTAAATTAATTTTATCCCTACCGTTTGATACGACTATCTCCTATCTCACCTTCAGAGGAATAATAATTATTTGGAAGCTTCGCATTACAATATTCAGCAAAATATTTCATTTGAAACGCAAAAATAATTAATTAATTTAATTAAATAAGAAAGGGAATGTTAATGAGTTGAATAAGTACGTAATTAATGAATCCAAGTCGGCTTCAGGGAGACAGAAGTGTTTTTCCGGTTGTCAAGTTGTTCGCGTGTTAAGTAACAAAGCAAAGGCTCGAGTAATGTCGGAGAGCGGTTGCCGAATTACCAAGATCTCGGTTGAAATCAAATTGAAATGCTGGTTTAAAAATATTTGAGATTGAAAATCCTGTGAACTATTCCAGAAAGGTTTGGTTATTATTATTGTTGTTCTGAATGGACAACAGATCTTACATCATGCATATCGTAGTGTTCGTACCTTATCAATAATTCCAACGCTATCCGGTAAAAAAGCTCGCTTGGAAATCAGTCAATTTTCAATTTATAAATCAATCTATTATAGATCTGTGCGTCAATAATTCTCTTCGTTTAGACATTTTGATGATCTTTACGGTTTAATAGCATCTCATTCCGCATTTTTTGAACTAGCTAGCCTCCGCATGTCATCAAGTATTTCCATTTTTTTTTATAAGCTTGTACCTGCATAAAATCATGTTGAGCATACAATCATTTTCCTAACATATTCTTTATCTTTGCTTGTAAGGTGGTTTCTATGCAGAGTAACAACTCCACTTGGTCTGTGATTACCCTAAATGGCAGCTCAGACTGACGGAGTGTTGATCACACTTCAACATCATTAAAAAAAACTCCATTGTATTCTAATTATACAACAACAAAATCCAGTAATAATAATTTCAGTAAAATAGATCACTTTCCTTCATAAATGAGTGATATCCCTCAACAAGTGCGAGTTTTGTCACCTAAGAACCAGCAGAAGGTTTGCCAGATTATGTGTTTACAATAGGCATATCATTATGGGTTGGTGAAGAGAAAGTTAATCCACAACAAGCCTACCTACGCATCAATAATTTGTTGACACTATTCGAACGAATCTACTCCACGTAATTGAGGTATAGTTTCTAAAAATGCATATCAATCCGTGAATAGCAATTCTGTCTCATTATTTCAAACAGGGTGTTGACCCTTACGATACAACTTTGATAACGGACACCTCTTATCCCAGCAGACAGTCCAAATTGTTCGACAGACTTGTTTTAAAATTGTTTTATTCCTTTAAAACCCTAGATTTTCCTCAGTTCGATCACTTAGAAAAACGTTACGAAATAAAAGTAATTTATATAATGAAGATAGTCTTCTCCCGACATCACGGGTCAACTGCTGGTTGAGTTTATTGTTTGTGAACCTTTCAACCAGCTGAAAAATGTGGGCGGGGGTTTAGGTGGCATAACTGAATACATTCCGTGTTGTCGGAGTTGAAACAACAATGATCGGAAGCGGATTTCTAGGCCTACTCAATTTAATTAATCATTCAAGTCCTGAGCGTGCGACCAATTACTTTAAAGTCGGCGAGGTCGTTAATTTGAAATATCTGCTTCAACACCGGTTTCCCCTGCAGTTCGTAAAATGGATTGATCAAGTTAATGGATCCCGTGGCGATGTAAAGTGCATCGGGCGATTATGACGAGTGCACCGAGGTGGTCTCCCCCGTAGTTGGACAATAAAATGCAATTGAGGTGGATTGGCATGGGTGAGCCCGACCACTGGACAGCTAGCGGATTGATGTTGGGACCACAGGCCTGGAACCATTAGATCCCACCGGATAGGGAAACCCGCGGTGTCATTGTTTGCAGCGTTATAGTTTGGGAATCCGGGTGGATCATTAATTAGAGAGAGGCGCCCAAATCTGTCGAGGAACCAGTGATTAATGTTGTGGATCCAAAAGCATCTTGGGCTGGTAAACACGCACCACTCAATTATCGGATAGTCCCATCATTTATTTGGCTTAGCGCCCTCAGCTTTCCCTCCCGTTTCCCCGGACCAGGAAATCTCTCCGGAAAACTTTCAGTATGTCATATGTGGGGCTTCGGGCACATCCGTCATCTTCACGCTTCGGAAGTAACGTGGAAAATTCCCAAAGGCCTTTCTTTCTTCCGTTAGGGGTGTAGTAACCGAAAATGCTTGGTCAATAAGTGTTTGCAGTTCACAGACCTTCGTAATGTGTTGTAGAACGAAAACATATCAAGTTCCATGTAACAATCAATCAATCAATTGATGCAAGCAATAAATTGAAGTTCAAAAACGATTTATTGGTATGAAGTACATCACACCCTAAAAAGAAGGTTTTGGTTTATTATTTTAGTTGGTAATTGTACTGGGAAAATTGTTGTATCTCAACCCCCTCCCCTCCGAACTTTATTTTTTACGCTTTAAAGTGCATAGATTCAAAATAACAGGAATAGATGCTAAGGGCCAAAAACTCCAAGTACAGTGTCATTTTCCAATAATTTCGGACGAAAAATCGACTGGGACAGTTTACTCATAGCCAATAGTTGGAATTTCTTGACCTAAAAGTGATAACGAAAATCAACGACGCAAACAGAATGGCATTATTCAATAAATTATACACCCATTTGTTACAATTGACAGCGTTTTTTACGATCAGTTGGCGTTAGTGCATTCTTGGGCATTGGTGTAATTTCTTTTGATTTAAGATAATTACACCACAATTTGATTACCCTATCGCAGCTAACCATTCCTTTGCATCTTGAACAAATATGGATTCATGTTATCATTCTATTCTTCTCAAATGTTGGATTGTAACCAAAGACCAACTGATAAGTGATTCTTAACGAATTACAGCGCATCAGATATATGCGATGTAATGCAAATTCAAATCGAATTGCATCTTGAATTGCGGATTAGCAAAAATAGAGTTGGATATAATGAAAAAATATTTGTTTGCTCGTGTATCAGCAACGTGCTACAGTTTTTTCATTCAGCGACAGTTTTTCACTGTCATCGTCAAACGCTCTCACGGTCTGGATAGAAAATTACCGCTAAGTTACCAAATTTTTCTCCCATATATATTTCGTTCATTGGTTTTCTCGTGAGAGGTGAGCGCCATTAGTGTTTGGTAAAATTTATTCTGTGAGTTTGTGCGTTGGAACTTCAATTGTATTCCAGATTTATATTATACAAATTGGAGGTATTTTTTTATATAAACTATTACAGCGCTGTAAATTCCAACACGTGGGTTTATTATGTTTTGAATAATGTTTGTATATTCGTGTCATTATGATTTTTGGGGCCACTTTTAGGTACAGAAAACTTGAATTTATACCTAACCCAGTCGATTTTTCTTCCAAAATTAGTAGAAAGTGGCACTTAGATACAATGTGTCAGTAAGAACCCACGTTTTTTACATGTTTTAGCACGTATGAGGGTGATGCGACCGGGCTGGCCAGAAGTTTGGACCAGCTAGACCCCAAGTGTACTCCTCTATTTGAGATAGAACGAATATTTTACATAAATAATTTATACAATTCCTTTCACACCACAGTGGCTTTGTACAGTGGACGACCATCGGCGGACATGGCAGATTTTAAACCTAAGCAGCTTCAAACATACTTTAAGGATGATTATACAAAACATTAGCTGTACGATTACAAAAGGTTATTACAGAAAATAATAAACCAAAAAAAGAGGGTTAGTTACTCGCATAAAATTCAACGATGAAGGTACTAAAGAGTTCATTTTATTTTGAAAATTTATAGTACTATCATCATCATCAGAGAAACAGTTGATCAGCGATCTAGTTGGTGTGTGAGAAAGCTTCAAATACGACTACCTACACCAACTGTGGGGTAGGGTAGCAGATCGAAAAAATGTGTTGAGACGTTTTTGTTCGGTACAATCAGGGAAATTCAGAAAAACCATCCCAGTTCCCCGTTGATCAGCAAATTATAGGGATTAATTTTTTTTCATGGTTGATTACTATGATTCATTGTTGGAAATAGTATAATAATACAGTTTTCTTATAATCTCAAATAAAGTAGCATGAGTGCCTTTTTCATCTGTGATTAATGACCGTCCACTTATCCTTCATCTGATAGCATTTCACTGAAGACAGAAAGTGGTAGCTGAAGAGTTGATATCTCGAAGCCGTGACAGTTGTTTCATTGTTTTCGCATTTGAAAATGACTGATGACCCTTCCGTTCCGGCATTGTGTGAATATCTGAAATACACGTCAGATGGAAGATCGAGCGCTTTCGTCTGGGACGATTTTCGAGAGGGTTTTCCGGCACTGACTCGGCGAAATCCTTCCGGAACGGGGCGTTAAATAACTTTTGGAGTATTTGCAGATGAAACAAGGCTCATTGGGGGAGTGATGGGTTGCAAGTCATTACATTTAATACGTGCTGCCGGTCGTGCGAAGTGATTTGGGCGTGGTTATCGCCAATGAGAGCGCAAGAGCGTTCTGCATTATAGCTTAGTCATGCTTCTGTAGCTACTCCAAATGCTTATCGGTGGTATGATAGATTTAGAGCAAAAGTTGATAATTTCATATTGTAGAAAAAAGGGAAACATATTTATCCGAAAATCACGTCTTCGGGGATTTTCATTCTTCTTCTATTCGTCCAGAATTAATTTCCTTCTTTTTTTTTGTGTTTACATTTTGAAATCGTGTTAACTGAAATTTTCCATCTGGACTAAACGAACAAAACAGTAATCCATCTATATTACTAATGTTCTATGCATGAGTCATACGTAACTTATACTTTATTTTATTTATTTATTTCATTTTTTAAAGATTATTTCTGATAATGAAACTTAGTATTTAATTGAACAGGTAGAACAATATTTGAGAGCCTCCACAAAAGTGGTACGTTTCAAGATCTGTAGAATCCAAATAAAAAATACGAAGTCCAAAGCATTTGTCCGAAATTCTGAATCAAAGTCGGAAGTCACTTTAAGAATCCGTAGGACCTGACTGTTGATCACTTCAGGATTAAAAGTGAAAGGTTGAAATATTTGAACATCAGAATATATTTATTGGAGAACAAGAAACTCTAATTTTACTGTCTATCATTGATACAAAAGTAACCCAACACTGGATTTGGAAACAATCAAATGTTTTGATTAGGGGCATGATACAGTCCCGCATGACACTCCGGTCTTGCAGAACAGCCTACTCTAATTGGGAGTGATGTTACTGGCAAGTTGTAGACCAAGAATAGAATTAGACAACTCAGCAATCCAGTACTTTATACATATTCAACTACACCTAATTGTTCTTTAAAAAAGGTATTTCACGATACACGAAGTAACAAGTCTTAACCAACACTAAGCGATTACAGAAATATCCAACGATTTTCAAAAAACATAATTTTTACATTCTATGTCAAGTATTTATAGCATTTGTATTTTCCAGTCAGCAAAAGACACTTAATCGACTTGACGAAATTAGTAGGATCAATCAAGGAATAAATTATAGCAAGTAGCACGACCAGAATGCTTCATGTCCATCCTGATAATCCTTAATTAACCTCAATGTTCTTGAAAAAACTTTTATTACAAGTAACTAAATAGACTCGGAAAAACGTTTTTCGAAAATATCGAATACTTTTCTTATACAAGCAATCGTGCTAGAAAAATGTTGAACAGGAAAGTCAGGCCATGTTCTTGGTTGTATATGGAAACATTTGTCTTTCCGTTCAATTAAAATATGGAAATGGGAAAACTCTCTTAAGATCTGTTGGATAATAATAATAAATTGTACAGTTGAACGGAAAAACATAATTTTCTAAACAGTGATGAACTGCATGACGGCTGATGGACTTCACTTTCCTAATTGAGCTATTGACATTAAATTTCAATTCTTGATGATCTCAAACAAAACTGTACGATATCATATCAGCTTATATGGTTGACATGACATATTATGTCAATAGTTGGATACTACATTTATCAAAAGTTTTTCTTATTAAACCTTCGAACAAAAATGTTTTCCCAATTCAATGTTTTAGTAGGACATCACAATCTTATTTGAACGAAAAAATCCTCCGGACAAGCAGATGAAAAATTTGATCTGTCAGGGGATAGGTATATACGGGAGATTAAAGTCACATACCTTTTGAATTTCGAAGTTAATCCGTTAGTTTTGTTCACTATTTAGGGAAAATGTATAGTTTTAGTCATGAAAGTAAACTCTCTTTACGTTATGCAAGGTTAAAGATGGATTTTGTCGGCCAATGAATGATTTGGATCTTACCATCGGACCCAACATGATATCTTGTTTTGGACTAATGATAAGGATGCTGCAAATCTCCCAAAAGGAAGTCGAGGAAAAGGAAATCCTATCCGAACCATAACATTCCTCCGAAGGCAGCGAATCCAAGCTGAAACTCGATTCAGCCGTCTTGCCCTCGAGGCTGTTTCCTGGAGAAGTTCGCAGAAAGATGGGGTCGGCGAAGAATAACTTCCCTTGCTCTCAACGATAGCGCAACTTTCAATATAAACATTGAGTATTAAGTTTCAATGATATTCTCCCAAGACAATCTCAACCATAGAATGTATTTAAGTGCAACATAGTTAACCATCCGTTTATTCGCTCCCGTAGGTTTGTTCATACCTATTTTATTGTCAGTGTGCATTAAGGAAATCCAAAAAATTATGTCTTATCCAAATCCAACTAAAACTCCAACATTCTTTCTCCACTGGAACAACCCAGTGAATACCTCTTAGGCCTCTTTTACTTGCGAAGCATGAATGGATATACTGTTGCAGGTGTTCTTTATCGCTTTATAGCCAACATTTATTACGTAGTGTCAGTTCAAACAATTCAAGGAGTTTAGCTTTTGGTCGCGTTGGATGTGGGTAATCAATAACTTATTATTACACTGGTATGAATCCTATATTGATTAAATCAATTAGCCACTCCAAAAAACATAGTTACGACTTTCACACCATCACCACCAGCGATTCAACGAAGCAACGTACAAGAGGAGATATGTCGAACAGTTAAGAGCAACTTAATATGTGGCCAGATCGATTTCAATTCACTTTCACAAGTGATCAAAGTCGCATTATTATTCACAAGTTGTTCCATTATTGTTGTTCACTATGACATAAGGACAGTCCGAAGTGGACATAATTTTATATCGATTATAATTATAATTTTGCATTTCATTAAAAATAATTATTTTTAAGAATTGTAATGTATTTTTGTGCCAATAAAGATATATTTTTTTAATTCATTCTATGAGATCACAATAGGGTACAACTAAAATTATTCTTCTTGTTCCAGCATTTAAAGTTTATTAGGACTGCTATCCTTGAACTTGAGCTGGAAGGTATTTAGTCCAACCATTGAGTTAGTTAGGAGTATCCATTGGGTTCTGCGTAGTTCTTACTGAAACTCCCGGGAGTAGATTTTATCTTTCAGAAGCGTGAGAACTTAGCACATAGGTACAAGACAATATACATTTTGGTATATAAAGGGAATTTGCTGCCTCTATGTAACTCAGAACCACACTTCTCAGAGATGATCAAGACGATCATTTCGCCACCTGCGTGTGCTTATGTCACATCATTCTCTTCCTCTAACAACTTGTCAATTGACCCAATCAGACAATCATTACTATCGCATTTGTGCTCACTAATTAAACAGAAATCGGCCGCTACGAACACAATGCGATTTCGCATAACTAATTACGCAGCTTGATCCCGCTCGCTCTAAATAACCCGAATGGCAACAGTTGACTTGCCTCTAATCCTAATAATGGTCCCAGTCTGGTAACTAATAGTTACCGTTGCTCTATTACTACTCCCACTGCTCCTGTCTATTCATGGGTATTGGGTCTATAATAGTTATGGGTATTGTTCCATGCCTCCATCCGAAAGCTTGATAGGTGCTTACTGTTGATCGAATTTTGGATATAATACATAATATCATGCGTAAGTGAGTACCCATACATTATAGAACGAATTTCTTTCTCAATATTTATATTTTTCCAAACATTAAGAAAAAACCCGACATTTTAAAATTTACAGAATTTTTTCTTCTTTGTATGTTTTCTTATATTAAATTAACAACTCTATCGGGCATTACAATGTGAGATTAACACATATATAAGAAACATACAACCAATTTTAATAGAGGAAATCCCAAAGACTTGAGACATACCTTGGCTTTAAAATGAATGTTAATAATGACTCATTTTCAATATCAAGGTATTCATGAAAATTTCGATAAAGGAAATGTGAAATGGTACAGAGGAAGAAACCAAGTTTCACATTGTACTAATCCGTACAGCATACCGATTCATTATTCTGCTGTACGAAATAGATAATTCTCTTCGTTCAGAAGAAATCTCAAAATTTGAGAGTTTGTACTCATAAATCTTTTAATAAAGTATGACATTTTTGGGTATAACTAGGTACTCATAAAGCCTCTGATGAAGAAAATGCAAAATGGTATAGATGAAGAAGGAATTTCGTATTACCGACACATTACAATATCTTAAAGCTTGCATTCAGTAACGAACAATATCGACAAACTTCCTCCAATTGTTATGCTAAATTAGCAGTATCTGTAACTGACAGTGTGCATTGTATAGTGTCCCATTGGCGGTTATTCGATGTGTAATAAGCAAATAATGATTTCGGAAAGAATTGTAAATAGGACATAGGAAAAGTAAATGACCCAAAGCCTCTGGGAAGTGATGTTGAACAACTGCAGTCGGCATAGTAGCTTTCGAAATTTTGATCGGACTTTTATCAAAATTGATGTTTTGCCGAATATCCGGTTTGTGCACAATATTGACCATTTGTTCGTCATTATGATGTTTGACGAGATCACCGAAGCCATTGTTATTCCATGAACAGTCCTGTTATCATGGTGTGCGAGTAGAGAATCGTGAAAAACAAACATTGAGTTTGTAGAAGAAGATGTAGTCTTGTCCACAAAAATTAAAAGAGTTACAGTGTTAAATCGATTTCGAAGATTAGGCCAGTAAGAGGACAATAACTGAAAACAATAGCTGTTATTTTTCTGTTACTGATGATAGACTATGTTTTCTTCTACAGACTCTGTGTTTTTTGTTGACATGGGTTTCCACAATTTCGTCTCGAATGATTCAGTGCGTATGGAGAATCGTGAGTTACCGGAGCGCAACATTGGAGTCTGGTTAAGGCAGTTATCAATCCTTACTTCTTGATTTTCAACTATGCCCCCATTCCTGTCAATTCAACTTGATTTAATCGTTTAGAGGCAGTATTCCTGGTACGAATGAATATGTATAGTTTTTCCAAGAAAAACAAGTAGTAATGTAGACCCTCAATTAAGTTTTGTAATCTGACAGATTTTTTCCCCTACTATCAGTACATTTCAGACGTTAGTCTCCCATGTCGCAATGCTGTATTTCGTGGCCTCCTTTCCCGAAGCATGAACTCGCTACAAAGAAGACAGGGTTGTCTTCATAGCGTCCATAATTATGGCACATTTCACATTCCATATTACACATGCATACCGCACTATGTCGTTGCCTACTGATGATAAACAATTTTGGGGTACATTTTCAATATCAAATCCGAGTGGAGTACAAGAAAAATTACTAAGAACCCCAACACGGTGTTTCATAACTCCATAGAGGTATCATATAAAATTTCAACTTCCTACTGTGAACAGGAACCCATTAAGTTGACGAGCTTTCCATATCTAGCCACTTTAATACAGGACCTATATTTTGGAATATGCTACCAATATTTTAAAGATAAAGTATGCTCTAATAACTAGTGTTAAAGTGTTAATCAAAATACAAAACTTAAAGCTAGTTCTAATTCATTTTCATGTGTTTGCCTGCTGATGACGTGCATCGCCTTTTCCATAGTGTAATAAAGTATGATAACATGATGGTGATTTACTACGTAATGGATACATCAGACTTTCATTCTATATTAACAGACGTTCTGTAATGGGTTGTACATTGTCATTGACTCGTGCTGCTCAGTTTTGAAACAACATCTTAAGTATCCCTAATAGTTGCACAGTATTTTTGAAGCTACGTCTACAAGAAGTACAAGCGACGGCTCACTCAAAACTGAAACATTGTGGTACACTCATAAACTAGTGAGACATGTCCCCTCAGAATATTTATGTGTTTTGTAATAACTGCCAATCTAAATGCATGTTACCTCAGCTGATATTAGCTGGTATAGTGTAATGTCCTGATGTCTCAATGTCCTGATGTTTTGTGGCAGTAATTTCCACCGTAATTCCACATTATCCACATTCTTTTTACTAGTTCTCCGTTTGAACGGTACTAAATCTAATAATTACTCGAGGATTAAGTTTTTGTATTCAATTAATGCTGATGTTGTAGATAGATAAAGTTTTTCAGTTTTCCTATCATCAGTTCCCCAATGAAAATCGTGGCTATAATCACGAATTCATGAAATCGGAATGAATTTTCATTTATACTTGCCAGCATTAATTCCCAGTACCAGAAAGATTAATACTCACCGGGTGCAACACATTTACGTATGTCGAATTAATCCTGAATGAAAAATTCAAACATCTGCTCAGATCATAATTTTGGAGGTTCCCATCAGTGGAAAATGTTAAATACGATCCGTACGCGGTATTAAGGGAGAGTAATGCAACTGAAATTAATAATGAGGTGCATCGCGGTGCACCAAACTTTGCTAATTACACCGTGAGAGTTGAAGCCCCGGAAATGAGCGCCGGACCGCCGAATCCCTCTAAATGCACCGTATTAATAATTCCGAGGATAATACGCCCTATTGGGTCAAAAGCTTTTCGAGTAATCAACGCGTGACTGATTGGGGTGCTCCGGGCGGACGACCCGCGAAACAAGAATGATCTATTCACGGGACTTACCCCTCTATATCACTCTCTTCTGTGTTGAACCCCTAGCCCACCACTTCCGCACTACGTCGGAAGGGGCCGCGTAGCCAAATTACGTGACATTCAACACCAAGCCCGCACAAACCATCCCCCCACTCCTCCCATCTCGAGAGCCCCCTGCGAACCAATTTCTACCAATTTACCGAGCATTGTTAATTTGTCACGGGTTTTTTAATCAGGAATGACAATTAAAACAGGATCAACTCTGAAAAAATACCTACGGACTTAATTTTCGGTTAATTAAAAACAGAAAAACCGTATTGGTAACGTACGTTCGTCAGTGAAGCGAGAAAAAACTCCAAGTTGTACTTTTTCACCCTCGCCCTCCTGTTATTCTACATTCAAGATTTAATTTTTCGTAACACGCCCAGATAAACAGCAGTTGCAATTTTCGACCCAAGTGAGGGCGCGATGAATATTTTCAATTACTTTTTTTCGTCGCTAATTAACTCCAGAAGCAATAATTGGTTCATAAATTTTGATTTTCGGTGGGGTACATATTTATGTTTTATTTTCAATAATGAGCCTTTGTAATCGACTAGCAACAAACATTTTTTTCAGTGTCTCTCAATCCCAAAGGGTGAAATCAAAGGGCTGTAATATAAAACATTAGAATATCGAAAACTTACGAGATGACACTGATGTTTTTATTTTCATTACTGATAGACTTTGATAGTAATCTTGTACCAAAACCGGAAACGATAAAAATTGCTACATTAACGTCCATTATCGGACCTGATTATTTCTACATTTCTAATAGTTGAACATTTGACGGTGAGCCTACCTTATTTCAAGTTGTCGAAGACTTTGACAGTCATTTCTTACCAAAATGCAATTTTCCTTTTGGACGTTATACATTCAATACTTTAAACCAGCTCGAAGGCGAATCATTTGATGATCACCCTAAAATCAAAACATAGTTTCAAAAATGAGAATTTGGAGTTCTTGAAGATCGGAATAATACACCTTGAAGATAGACAAAAATTATTGAAAGAAACTCATTTCACAGATAAGGCAGCAAAAATCTATCGGACTGCAGCCAAAGCTATAACTCAACTCTCTAAAATGAAAATTAAACACAACAAGTAATGTAGATTCTCTGCATAGTTCCTCACCTCCATCAAATAATCATGCTACAGCTAAAGTAATTAATAACTGTGGTTACTGTGGTCGCGTTCATCCTTTTTGCAAGTGCACAGCATTTCGGGTTACTTGCAATAAATGTAGTCGTCGTTTATTTTATTTGTTTTAGTCTGCATTGGGAACATTTTACCCAACTCTGTCGTTCATCTACTAGCAGTAAACAACAACAAAGAAAGAGAAGAAAAAGTTCAAGTGGCAAGACTTCATCGACTCCTAAACCAACCTGTATTTTTGGCGAGCTGTTAAAGAGAGGAACCGTCAACAATATTTCTTGATGGCTGTAATGTAAGCGTGATATAGTACTGGTTTTGTATCCTTTTCTTCATGGAACGAGCGAAGTAAGGTATGTAGACTTACTTATAAGTAGACAGTGATTGTTTGCTATAGGAGTTACTTGAAAATTCAACGTAACGTCATTCATTGAAGCCCAAATCAATCCGATATCATTTCGGTCATTATGTTCGATGTTTTTCAAGCAGTACGGAAACAAAATATTGCACAATTGACTACGTAATCTTGCATGGTAAGTGGAGGAAAAGTTACCGTAAAAAACAATCGCGAGAAGAAACTGAATGATTTTGTTCGTCGATTATCAATTTCTTCCGAACCATTCACCTCTGCCTCGAAACTACTCTACACTAATGAAAACAAAATATTGTGGCAATGGAACTGTAATGTTGGTCCTACCATCTACCCCAGCCAGCATTGAAAGTGGATCAAACGCTATGGGGATTTTTCTTCATCCTCATTTTTGACAAAACAAGAAATCAGATTATATTTTTTGTTTATCTAAATATAAGTATATTTGGTTTGGTTTGACCAATTAGTGACGTCAATTGTACCTTTGAAGAACATTCCCAGAGCAAACGTTTTGACGTTCGAACTTTGTACGAGCCTGATTGGAGAAACCATCACTGCGTGGCATTCTAACCTTCTTTAGTGTATTAGAACCCAATCACAATGATTAACTAGTGAAGTACATATGGAAGGTGATCGTCGACTCTGGATAATGTAACGCTTTTCATCATTACCATGTATTGAATAATGTTATTTATCACATAATAAAATCAACCAACAGCCATAAAAACCCTGGGCTCAAGTTCATTAAACGGGGAAGGCCCGCTCCCTCTCCTGGTCAGACAGGGGCCGAGGAGTGGAACCCTAGTTAAGCCCTGAGCACTAAGCTAATCGTTGCCGGAACGCCTCCTGGTGTAGCCTGGCTATTGGTTTCGTTCAAACACATACAAAAACTCCTTTCCTTTCAACTACCCCTTGGAAAGACTTGTCTAGACGAAAGACCCACTCTAATCTGGAAAAGCTGGTCATCAGATCCGTCTCAACGAAAGACTTTCCAGGGGAGACCGAGAGCGAGTACGTCAGATCCGTCTCGACATGAAGGTTAACAAAAAACAAAACTTCCTTAAATTCACTCCCTGCTGAGTAAGAAAAATAGAATGTTTTCAAAAAACTCTCTAAATTCGGTTAAACTAGGCTAGGCACTAAAAAAAAAACTGCAATTTCGTTTACGAGCCTAAGAAACTCATTACAGATAATCACCACAGACTACATACATACAGGGAATACATACATAACATTTCTTTGTGTAATAACTTACAGCGAAGGTAGGACTCTCATCCTATCTCATTAAGTTGCAGTTGATGTACGCCTGTGTCTATAATATACTCAGTTCTGGTGGAGTATTGTATTCGGATATTAGATTTTGTTAGGTACACATAGACTAGTAAAGTGTAGGTGTATTGTCAAAAGCTGTTGTCAACAATTTCGTTTCGGAAGTTACCTTCAATGTAGTTATATCTTTGAAAAAAAAAAATGCAATGACAGACTGTTGCAGCAGTCCGAACGGGCTCATCGATGGGTGTTTGGATCGATGTTGCCTCCTGGCCTTAATCTTAACGACTGAAAGATACAGGATACATTTATGAAACCATACATTTTCAAGTGGATACATCCAAGACACCATCCAGCCCCGAAAATTCAGAAAACCACTATTCTCCTACTATTGGAAAAGATTAATGCCGAAATATCAAAATTATTCCCTCATCTTTTTGTCGGTGAAATTCCTATAAATTTAATTACTATTCATACAGTTCAGTAGAACACTTATAATCACATGCTTATATATACCCTACTTTTAATAATTATGGTCTAGTGAACTCTGTCGAAGGACTATCTAATACGGGAATATTCAACCTTTATGTAATAATTCTTTAATATAGCGAATAGATGATGTTAATAAGTAACCCAGCCGATGCAACTGCATTATTAACTTCGT
This sequence comes from Creontiades dilutus, assembly GCA_031894815.1. NCBI lineage: Eukaryota > Metazoa > Arthropoda > Insecta > Hemiptera > Miridae > Creontiades > Creontiades dilutus. The sequence goes on along the minus strand of JAVIWC010008575.1, from coordinate 451,585 downwards.
TCTGTACACGCTCTCCTACTTGGTTTACACATGAACGTCCAAGTCGAAGATAATGATGGTTCAACTACCTGCCTTAATGGCCCGTAAATGGTCATAGTTGTATCGCCCATAATACCAGTTATTTAGTTTGACAAGAACCAGACTTTACCCAGAAAGACATCGCATTCTCGCCGATCATCGTTAATCCCCCAGAAACACAACTTTCGAGGAGGCGGCCAAACTCTTAAGTCACGTTTCCCGGTACGAAAACGAGCAGAAAACGGTCAGTTTTATGGGTTGTTTTAAGAAGAGAAATTGGCCCTAATAGCCCGAGACCTTTGGAGGGTCCGAAAAGCGCAGGGAAGAAATAGATTGTATTATTTACCAGTCGGTGGAAGCGATTCCGCGCTAATAGCCCGTCCCTCTCAAAAGAGCCCCCTGGTGCCTTGTGAGGGTCTAAACCTTCTGGCTTTTCGGACCTCGAAACAAGAGGAAATGACCGACATTTGTAACACTGTCTCAACTCCGGTAATGTCCTCCGAGGCTACCCCTTCGAGCCAAACCGAGGGAAAACACATTTGTCCCGTCTGTAAGGACGATGGGATGAGCCCGATTCGTCCCCCCAGCACGAAAGCTCTTCCTCCGCTCTCTGGTGTCATTACCCGGCACAATGAACGCCCTCAGAAATATTCCTCGGGCTTCCCGTGATTTATCCAGAACCGGATACTCCGAGTCCCATTTGTATTCAGAAAACCGCTTTTCCCCTCCTTTTTCCAGGAGTATCTCCACCAACCACTAACAGGCTCCTCGAAGACGTTGAAGCTTTATATCATTTCGTCTTCAAAAGTTAAACCACGTAATTACAGTGCCTGTCAACACTGAAATTCGACGAGTTATGGTAACCGGTAATAACATTTCACAAGGGAAATTATCTTTCGAATCCTTATTGTGGAGTATTGTAGGACATGTTAAGCAGGGAGGATTTCCAAGCGCGTAAGTCCTTGGCGAGCTAGCCACGCTGCTGACCCCCTCTCAAGGAGAGTGCAGTTTTCACGATGAAACGCACTGCAACCCCCGTAAGGCTCTCCTAGGCACTTTACTTTCGATCTAGCTTAGCATATAAAATAGTCGACTCGTTCACAGCTGCTAAATACTCAATCTCACTCGGAGAGTTCAGTTTTCACGATTGAAACCGAACTGATTAGGCCCCTATCAAGTTTTGTATACCTGTCCTGGTTAGCACTTTACTTTCTATATGAGCTAGATCTTAAATTCATATAAAATAGTCGACTCGTTCACAGGTTATTAAATACTCAATCCAGTTGTTACTCGTTTTTTATTATAAACCAACCCCCTTAACAATATTGAGAAAAGGAAAGCTCGATGAGAAACATCAAAAACCCATTTTTGTAGTTTCTTGGGGCAACTGTTGGAAGGAGCATAGGTACATACCCTCCCTCATCCAGTAAACAACAACAAATTGTTTTCAAAATCCCACCACCCTCATTTGAAGAATAAGTTGACCATAAGACTGGAAAACATTATTTGAAACAACTCGCGGAATATGCCTACCTCCCTTGGGTCTGCGAGGAATTCGGTTTGGGTGGATGTTCCTAATCAATCGGAAATGATCAGGAGCAGATCTGCATCGATTCTTCAAGGTCGACCGTGCTGAAGGAGGAATTTCAGAGAGTTTGCTGATCGAATTGAGGAAGGCCTTTGAGATTGATCAACCAGGAAGTTCTAATTAAGCGAGCCAATGAACACACTTATTTCTATGCTCACTTCGCCCATCAGGAGTGCTTCTAATCATTTTCGTTATCATGTTATTCCAATTGTTCTGTCCCATTGCAGTGTTTTCAGCAAAGGCGTCTTGTCAGTTGGGTGAGGAAACCCGAGGTGATCCGAAAAGAAAAAAGAAAGGTACAAAAGGATAGTTCCTTCTTAGTTAATTATTTTGCTATTCCTATTCCTATGAAATTCTTGTATTTATTGAGATTGAAGAATATCTTTATCGCCGTGTGCAGAGCATGTTCTGCAAGCCAGCAACACAGACGTGATATGCGTTTTAGTTGTTATCCCTGTGGTTCTCTCCGATAACTTTAGATCTAGTTCACAGTCCTTAGACACGAACACCATGGTAACTCATTTGAGTGTGTATCCACCCCACTGAGCATTGGTCCAGCTCGAGGAACCAATGTTTTTGCGGGTACCTTTCGTTTCATCGATTCTGAACTGATTTTCGTCATTCTTTTCGCTCGATCCCAGTTTTACTCTACTTGTACAAGAAAGAGGAGAGGAATCGGAGGGAGTAATGGATTTTCGTCCGACAACCCGGAGAGGCAATAATTTCTGCCCAGAGGCAATATCGTAACCAATGAAGTTCTACTGAGGTGCAATTATTGCTAGTTGAAAACTATAACCAATATCGCAGCGTTGGCTTGTGAAATACGGGAGGTCTGATGCGATCCACGTGTATAGTCGTCAGTAATGACATGAGACAAAATGAATTCAGTTATAATATAGAGTTGGATCGCTATACGTACTTGTTACCACTTCTTTTGTCAATTCCTACCTTTTAGTGTTTGAAAAGGCAGTTATGGTGCGTGACAATGACTGTGAGATAAACTGACAATTTCCGTATTTAGATATTGACGACTGAGCAGTATTAGCGAACACCTACTAAAATACATGGATTAATCGAAAAATAAATTTTAAATGCAGCGAATATCCTGAAGTAGGCTGTATAACAACTAGATTCGTCTGGATTATAGGCCGTATTAACATCTATGGTAACAACACAGTGGATGCACTAGCAAAGCAAGCGACGTCACTCCCTCGTCGAGAACTCTGTGAGTTCCCTGCTTCAGATCTGAACAGATAAATAAAGATTGAACAGATAAACAGCTGGAACGACTTTCATTCTAACCACCCCACTGGCTTCAAATGTAAAAGGATGTTTCCCCAACCTTACCCAAAACCATCGTTTTCACGAATGCCTACATGTTCAAAATCTTTCACCAGGATCATTTCGAGGCTCAGGAGTAGCACTTGCTTGACTAAGAGTATCTTTTTCGTATAGGGGGTTTAGATTCAGGGAGCTGCGACCTCTGCTTAGAAGAACAATGGTTTTTCCATTGTTTAGATAACAATGAACACTTCTTTTTGAGAAAATCAAAGAAGCCATAACGCGCCCATTCAACCAGGAGCTCATACTTGTGACTGAGTTAATTGAAGTCTCTGACTCAGGGGTGAAATTCATTTTGGACTGTAGCATCAAGTTGTGAGTGCCATGTTCTAGTTCCTGTAATACTTTAATATTCACCGACATGATGTATATGCACATATTTATTAATTAATTAAAAACTGTAACAGATGTTGCTGTATAGGTTAAGTCCTGAAGCCAATTTTTTTAAAAACTAGATGAAATGAGGTTGTCTGTTAAACGTGCTGTTACTACTCACTCAAACCTTGATTTCCGTTTTTTCTGCTGGCTCTTATTGTATGATCATTAAAGAAGTTGATCTTACGTATTTTTGAGTGAATCACATGTAAACCACAGTTTCAATTGCATATTAACGTTCATAGCGTGGAATAATATTTTCAATATCTTAGTCTGATCTACCATGAGAGTGACACGTATCTACGTGTTAGGGTGGAGAGTAATTACCTGCACGAAACTGGTAGAAATTGGTTTCATGTCCGGGGGAGGCGTCGCGCCGTGCGAGATAACAATAGAGAGTGGGAGACAGCTCTTATCGTAGGATGAGCGTGAAGAGCTGGAGGGTACTTAAATAGATCAAATCAATGCATATAGGAAGAGGCATTGACGTTGAAATGAAACTAAAATGAAAGCTTTACAAATGATGACACCCCTATTAGCTTTTTCTATCAATATTGGATAAAATAACACTTGCAATCCAAAATTGTAGAAACATTTTCCTAAATTTCGATTTTGGAAATTCATCTTTTCGTTTTCCTTTTCCAAATTTTTCCTTGATTCCAAAATTATTCTTGAACGTACTCAGTAAACAATTTACTTCTTAATGACAAAGTTCAAAAAGCTTTGTATTGGTGCAAGAAGTGGAAAAAAATTTGCTCTACAAGACCGAAATTGTCAATGTTTCAGTTCTCGCTGGGCCAGAAAGAAGATAACTTACGGATATGAATTCTGCCAAAATCAGGAAGTACTAAGTTGATCCTCTACTACAAGCAGCATCACAGCTAGGAGGAATATAACCTGATCGTATTAAGGTAATTAGTGCAATCATTACTTGGGGAGGTGTATGGTACAAGAGATCGGTAACTGAGCTAGCGTAAGCTGGCTATTCTTTCATAATACTGGCCACCATAATAGTGACCATCAGGATCCGAACAGGGAGAGTGTTCGAATGGCCGAAGATCAAGGCGACTGCTTGACGCCGTGTTGTGACGGCTGGCTGAACTCACGCAAATACAATGCTGAAAAGCAGTGGCTCCTAATGGTATAGCCAGAACTACCGTTGTCCACCCTCCATCCACAAAAGATTGCATCTCCAAACCGATTCATACCTCTCCAAACCCAAGATGACGGGGGTCGGATCTCGCGTTGGTAAATGCTTATGTATGTACACAGCAGCATAGTCCCGTAAAGTAGCAGGATAATTCCTATGTACCGTTTCATAAGCGAAACAATTAGGATGCATCCAAGTTCCATCTTCTTCAGAAAGTTGGAAGAATGGGAAGAAATGGTTAGCTGATGTAATTGAATCTGAAAAGAACTACGGATTTCGCTTGCGTTGTTCCGGAAACTTGAACAAACAGTATACTTATCAGATTTTAAAAATAAAAACTTCTAAATTTGTGGTACCTGAAATGTGTACTTGGCTGTCTCAGTGAAGGATCGCTGATTCAGAGGATGATTAGTGTAACAAATAGCATATGAGGGTGGTTCCCACAAAATACCCATTGTTGTGTTTGTCAAACACAAACTCAAGATTGGACGTCACCGATTAGAAAAACGTGAAACCTTACAGTCTGAGAGACCCTAGGTTCAATAGTGGGAAACTTCTTATTTTATTATTATTTGTTGGATGTTTTTCACTTATGATCGCCTGCACCGTGGTAGTGTATATAGCTTTGGAGGCGATAAATCTTTAATTTCACGTATAACTTACCAATACGTTTCTGAAGAAGAATCTGACTTGGTTAAATGAAACAAGAGAAACAAAAGGCAAATCAACGTGTTTCCTAACAAGACTTTACCTAATCGGATGCCTCTATCATGCTACATTAGAAAAATGAAGTGTTACGACATTCTTTAAGTGATAACTGAAAACACTATATTTAAAGACCTAATTTCGAAACTTCGTCAGTAACTGGACTATGTAATGATGAGGGTCATTGGATTTTATAGGGCATAATGCTAGAGGAGTTGGCAAACAACGTTCGAAGCCACATATTTTCTCCTCGAACATAATGTTTACGAAGAAATCACTTCTCCATAAGCGCGAGGGTCACATTAGAGCTCTCCACAATTCTCCAGGGATATTAGGAAGTCGCAAACGTCGCATCATGGGAATTCTGTACCGTTAAGAGGACGATTTTCCCCTTTGCCTAGGCAATATCGCTCTTCTGCCCGTTTCTTTATGAAGTTCCCGGAACAAAAAAAATCTTCGGGGCCCCGAGGTAATAATAGAGATTCCCCGGGGAGGGGCCCCATATAAAAGGAGTAAGGGGAAAAGAGGTTCGGTGGGGGTCTGACTGCGGCAACGAACCGTCCCTTACGACTTTGTTTTGCCTCTGATTTACCGTATTATCGCCGCTCCTGGAGGACCTTTATCTGCCGTCAGAACGACAAATATCATAACTTCGAGCTTTACGACTGTCCGTCAACGGAAACGCCTGACCGGCTGCCGAAATATCAAACAGCAAGCCAACCACCCCCCTCCAAACACACATCTTCACATCCGGCCATTTTGAAGCGGTGGGATCCCAAAACCATCGCTAACCCCCTACTTTTCACGATCATCCAATTCACGCGTATCTGATTGTAAAAACTCGGGTTTTCCCGAGTAATAAAAACAAATTGCTCAGTCCCCTGGACGACCCATCAAACTGGGGTTGTTGCTGGAAGATGGGAAATCTCATGAAGTGATAGCGCGTAACGACGAGAAACGCGATTCGCTTCTTTTTTTCACAATTTATTTTCGTTGATGAAATTGAACGTGGAGTTATGAAAATATTATTTTTATACGTCAGATAAAATATGTAATAACTCAAGGGAGCGGCCGTACAATACGTGTTATAACCGTTTTCTTCGTCGAAGGAGACACCTCGTATAAAAACTATAAACCGGGTCGTAATACCGTTGATAACATCTGGGATCCTGATTATTTCCTTGGTGTAAACTATTCATAAAAATTCCATTCCTTATCAACTTAAACTTCATTTCATTTCAATATTTTCATGAGGGTAATAGATCGGTTCATGTAGACGAGAAAAAAAGTATGTACATAACATGATCGAAAATTGTGTAAGGTTAAATATCCTCACTCTCCTTCCACCGACTTATTTAACCAGTGCCTTACTAGCCGGTTCATCAGGCGTTTCCTCGGTTGGGATAATAGAATAGGTGAGGTGTTCACACTCATCATTACACAATCGTCTAGGTGAAATCCAGTTATTTGTTTTCTCTTTTGCATGCGATCTTTTCCATAATCAGGTAGTTGTCTATATAAACGACAATAATAGAGCAACAACCAACTAAACCTTCAGACTCCAAATGAAATGTTAGCATGTTTAGGGAATCGAAAATAAATTATCCATAGGAATCACACACCCGGCGAGGTTGTTAAGTAGTTTTAATGTAGCTAACACTCACACAATTAACAACTCTGTTGTCTTAGTTTGATCAGAAAATCACCCGCCCCGCGAAAAACGCTGAACCCACCCGTCCCGCTGTGTTCCAGCTCACGTAGGATCTGATATAGGAGGATACGGCCTCCGTATAATACTTAATAAGTATTATGGAAATTATAACAGTTCCTACTTGCAAAACTACTCAGGTACCTAGTCGCATTTTGGTTTATTATCAATAATAAACCATTGTAATCGCTCTTGAAAAGAAAATTCTAACCCCCCCCCTGAAAATTTCATGGTTTACGTTTCAAAGGGTGTAGAATCCAATTCTGCAATAAAAATTTTTCCGTCCGTCCGCCGTACGCCGTACGCACGATTTCTCCCAAACGGCTGAAGCAAAAAAGCTGAATTTTTCAGGAAAAATCCATGTTGGTCTGGCGACGCCCCAATTCTTGAGCCAGCTCTCTCACTTAATTTAAAGTGCCCTTTAAGGGTTGTCAAAGTTTTGTAAAATCCGTAAAAACCTCAAAAAAAGGCGGACTAAATTTGTACTCTTTTTGAAGAACACTCCGCGAGGAATCGAATGAGCTCTTCCGAAGGTCCGTAGGTCAAACCATTCTCGATCTATGGCCCGATTTATGGTGCCAACATTCGCGTTATTTTGGTTTATTATTGTTTTCGTGTTGATATCAGTAACCTAGTGACGTAGTGATGTAGTAATGTGGATAAGGGAGTGAACTCCTAAAAGGCTTTGTAGCCGATACACGGGTTGAAGCATTCTGATGATTTTCAGGAAAAATCAGAGAATCTGAAATTTTAAGGAAAACGCGGGAAATTCTTTCACTGGGGTTTATTATTCAATTGGCTTGCGTTCATGATTTGAATTTCTACTAAGCTTTGGAGTGAGCGTGTTTCACAGGTGATAGAGCGATTATTGAATTTCAGGAGATATGCATAGGGCACGTAAATCTGTTCTCAACCAAAATACCTATTTGGATTGTTCATTTGATCATATTTGAGTGATTCCTGAAATTCAATAATCACTCTATCACTTGTGAAACACGCACACTCCAAAGCTTAGTAGAAATTCAAATCATGAACGCAAGCCAATTGAATAATAAACCCCAGTGAAAGAATTTGCAGCGTTTTTTTATTGAACCTCAATCCCCCCTCCCACAATAAAAACATCTATAATTCATCAAGTCCTATAGCACTGCGTTAAAACTTCCCCAAATCCAAATTTAAACGATGTAGCCAAAGGTAGACTGATGTGGAGGAGGCACACAAATATCGTCAACTGATCAATCCAAATAGGTGTTTTGGTTGAGAACCGATTTACGTGGTCTATGCATATCTCCTGAAATTCGATAATCGCTCTATCACCTGTGAAACATGCACACTCCAAAGCTTAGTAGAAATTCAAATCGTGAATGCAACTCAAATGAATAAAATTGAATAATAAACCCCACTGAAAGACTTTGCAGCGTTTTTTAATCGTATTCTCCATTGTTCGATGAAAAGCCGTCCAAAACCCCCTTCTTTTCTTCTCCGGTCATCCGCCATTCTAAGAAAACCAAGAAACAGCGAGATTGTCGTCATGATCCTATAGCCAAATATTCAGACACGAGTCCTATTTAGAGATTTTGAATGAGTAACTTACAGGAACAACCTTAACTAAGCAGTTGTTTACTCGGGCAGAGCCGTTAAGGAAGTTCGAGTTGACGACGAAAGTTGAGGTTTTCAACGAAAGCAGACGATTTTGCAATAACCATGAATACTTCCTATTTCAATGAGCAACCTAACGTTGAAATCGGTCAATGGCAAGGATCGTAATTGCGGCCGACACTAGGAAATTATAAATAAAAAAGTCGATCAATAAGTACGACCACCAGTTAGAAGTTCTGAAGCGGATGGTGATAATATAGTTCACCCCTTCCATGGTATTACACTATGGTATACTATACCAGATATTAACTGCAACTGCCACGTGCCGGTCAGAAACCTCTGTAGTAGCAGGCGTGCCAGTCTGCGATATAAAAGGCCTGAAATATTATCAGATACCGTCGAACTGACAGGTGTTATTGACACGCAGGCGGTCATTGCGGCGTGAATATTCGCAAACGAAGTTATTTCGAGGCTCACCGACTCGCTGACATATGCAACGCTCGCTGTCAATCACCCGTAATGACGACCGCGTAGGGCTGACTGCATTATGCTGCATCAGCCCCCCAGGGCCGTCCGTCGGCTCCGAATTTGCATCTCGAGAAGCCCCGCGGCACCGCGTGAATCACTGCCAGCATTCGGCGTCCGATCGATTTCACAGATCAGTCATGTGGCTTTGTGAAATTTGCAAATTCAATATCCATTGAGGGCGTGTTGATAAGGGGGGACCGGCCATTGTTATTTTGGCATTACATGGTAGGTACAAAAGATCCAAAAGGATTGAAGCTCGTAGAACCCAATAATCAGATTTGCATAATTACAGGTTCAGCGGCAACGAAGTGAACAAACACTTTTGAACCATTTTCTTGCAGACTTGAAGCATCTGGTGCGTGTATGTATTCCGCTGAACAGAGTCTTTTCATTAAGGATGACCACCTGCTCCGGTAACGAACAAAGTTTTTGGTTTGTAAAGCAGAAAATGAAACATCCCACGTTGGTAATTAGGGGAGTTTACTATTCTCTAAGAGGTTATATGAACATGTAGGTAAATGAAAATTGTTGAAACATGCCAATAACCATATAGTTTCTACCGTAATCAACACTAAACATACAAAATGGATCTGGAAAGTCATTACATCACGATGTTGTATACTAGGAAGGAGAGGTTGTTGGAAGTTCTTAGAACACTGGACTATTGGGGTGGACGCTGGATGCTTCGAAAACTGAAAAAACACAGAAAGTTTCTGTAAGTGTGAGAAAAACTCAACTAACGACCATAGGTTATTAAATTATAATTTTTAGAATTTACGTAAGTATGTAGCATCACGCATGGATATTCCGACAGATAGGAATAGTGTTTTGTTGTGATTGCTAGAAATTTGGGGAAATGGCAATATGTTAAATACATTGTGGTTTACGAGAGCTCAATGTTACCCTTAAAGAGACGTGGAAACCTGGTAATCACAACAATGAGATGATGCCATCAAACTGGATTTTGGTTGTACTTAACATTAATTTAACAACAACACTATGGAATCAACCTGGCTCTAAAGCAAATCTTGGATGTGATTTTTTTTCTTTTGTAAGTACATAGTTTTCCGTTAGCCGTTACTAGCTATCTAACAACATAATATGTAATATATGAAGAATATTGGTATATACAATGAAATTGATGATCACGATAATGAAAAATTCTGGTGATTCTGTCACCAGAAGCGCTCCCACTTTAGCATTCAACCAGCAAGAATGAGACTTTGTTTATATAATTGAAGTAATTCTAAAAAAGCTGGTCACGGACGTTGGTACTAAAATTCAGACGATCAAGGTTAGGCAGACTGTAATTGTATTATATCAGTCTGAGAAAGGCTTTCTGAATTCGTCATATGATTACCACCCAGGTACTGATTCCTTTTAAAACTTCAACATCTTCGGTTGAATTTGGAGCAAATCATCTTTGGATCTCAAATGATCGGAACAGTGCCACAAACTTTAATTATACGTGTAGCAGAGCTAGCCCGTTCTACATTACAACCTTGCGAGTCCATTAGAGAAGAAATTAACCTCAGTAGAGTTTACTCTGCTGATCAGACCAAATTTTAATACAACCTATTTTGCTCCTAGTCAGATTTACGATAATGTGAGTGCCAAATTGGATCTTTGTATTATAAATGAACAAACATTGATCTTCATCTTGTATTAGATGAGATAGTTGTAGTGTCAAAGGTTGAGTGATTCAAATGCAAACTACTGAAGGGAACCTTGGAAATCACAAGTTATTTTTAAATTATAGGAAAATAATTAAAAACCTATCGGTTATGCATTATAAGAACTCCTTTATGACCGTTTTTTGCCTCTTTTTTTCTTTAAATGACCATTCATCAACAGGATTATTATTCACTTATAAATATTTTAAAGAAATCGAATTATACAACGAAAACACTAAAATCAAATGAGAATTCTAGTAGGTATGAGCAGCGGTTGATTGGATCGCCCAGTACCCCCTCCATTCTCCTTCGCGACATCAAATTCAAAATTGTCGAGGCTAATTGCACAAGAGAGGTTTGTAAGACAAATATTAGATTCGAAAAAAAAAACAGATGAAAACAATGAATATAATATATTATAATATTCAATAATAAATATTATAAATAATAATGAAATATGAAAATAATGAATATTACGAGTATCGTTAGCTTAAGAGCAGCGCTTAATGGATTGCATAACCGACTTCAGTTCGCCCCCTCACAGGAAATTCAAAATTTCCGAGGTTTTTCGGACAACTAGGCTAAAATTGAGATCGAACATGACTACAATCCTGAAAATCGGTTAACAATTGCAGGCTGGACAACGTCAATAAAATTTGTCTCATGCCAACATACAACTATCGTTTTCTTCACGGATTCGGTCTTAGAATGGTCTGAAACGGATCTGCATTCAGTTTTTTTTTTTTTGCATGCATATTGACTCACACTCTCAGGATCAATTCTAATGCGGTCCCTCTACTGTCGAATCCATGCTCCAGAGGGACGTCCTAATAAATTATTCAATTTGGGCAAAAGGTAGGTCTTTAATTAAAGCGATTTCATTCAGAATAGAGAAACATGATCCGTCCTAATGCTTTTCGCAATTGCAATATTTGCATATTTATGTAGTATTGCATTGATCCAAGTAGCATAATATCTAGATTCACTGTAGTATCAAGTACAATGATGACGGCTTGTCTGCTACATAACTGTACAAACACAACAGGGGATGTATCTCATCAATGTCCACTTTAGGCGATGTCCTTCGTAATCCACCTTCGGAACAACACGTGTTTTGAATCTATTACCCCAACCGATTCATTAGTTCCTGTCAATATTGGAAGTGACCATTACATCAAACAACTATTGAGGCTTGACAGATCATTGTTTAAGTTCGAGACGAGGGCATTGTATATTGACACAGAGATGTTATCATGTTTCATAGATATGCATGAGGAGCAATCAGGTATTACGACAGTCCGATTGATAGGGGCTATTAACGGTCTCGCATTGTGAACTGATTGCGGAGATCATGTCCGTCTTGAGCTGACCATTAGCTGATGAGAAGGTTGAGTGGGGGCAGGGGGACCCTTAGTACAACTCGGAACCCCCCTTCGTAGTCTTGATTATGAATTAATTAATTGCCCGGATTACCTAAGGTTCCCTGGAATCAAGTGGTTAAGTCCGAAACCGTTGTAGGGGAGGCGAGCATCGGAGTATCGGGTTTAACTGTGTTACCCTTCCGGTCGACGCAGTAACAATCGCTAATTGGCCCTACATGGATTGTTAAATGTGATCCTGGACCCCCTGTACCCGCAACCCCTATCCGGTTGCCTCTTGTATTATTATATGTATCGGATACCTAACTGGGAACCCGGGAAATGTGAATTTATAGGACGGGAAAGCATGAGTTACGATCTCGAAAATTATTAATTCCCAGAGGTACCAGGCGATCCAACAACGATCCCTCGAATTAACGTGGAGAAATTATTTACCACTGCATACGCATTGCAGTGTTTTGTAATGATGATCAGCGATGATTAAAATTAAAAATTCGACTAATTTACAGATTTATCCTTTACTACAAGATTTTGTATAATTTCAAAGTTGAATATTGTCTTGCTTTGTAGTATCTAAATATGATCTTTATTATACCATCTTTTTTAGCATTAATTTCTATTATGTATAGGAAACCTGTTTTTTTTTGTCTTTTTGCTAATAAACAACTCTCTAGTCCCAGCAATAAATAGAATATCACGATCCATTTCGCGCAGTAGATTAGGAAGATTGTTTCCAAGTTCTCCAAGTAAACATTTTTAGAGCTTTTCCTGTTTTCCCCGCATCCAGTTCAAGTAACTCACCAATGAGCAGCGTTTGTACTCTATACGGGCCCAAATTGCCTGATACTGAAAGATGGTCTGAAACACACCATACTTTAATTAAACTGAAAATTAGAACAAAATAGGAACCTATTTACGAGTAGGTGACCTATTTACGAGGTTCGTCGTCACATCATCTCTCCCCAATTAATGCACGAATTTCTTGTTACACTAACGTTTTGTATGTTTTATCAGTTTTGAAAATATGAAAGTAAAAGGTAAGCAAAGTAAATAGATGCCTAATTTTTGTGGGTTGGAGCTCTTCGTCCGTCTACCACTGTATTGTTTTCTCACTGATGCAAACTTAACCGTCAAAATCGATTTAACGTTTTTAACTCATTTATTTTTTAGAAATATACGACTTTTTTTTGGAAGCCCTATGTTCTTCTTGAACCTGGAAAGATTATTCCTCAAGTTTGGCAAGTGTAGGTTAATATGATCTCGATATTGAAAAATTTGCATAATTTTTGCAAAATGGGATTTTTTTTATTTGGTGTGTTTGGTTACAATTATGGAACCAATTTTGGTTTATTATTCAATAATAAACCATTGTAATCGCTCTGGAAAAAAAAATGCTAACCCCCCCCCCCCCCCTGAAAATTTCATGGTTTACGTTTCAAATTCGTAGAATCCGAATCTGCAATAAAAAATTTTCCGTCCTTCCGCCGTACGCCGTACGCCGTACGCACGAGCAAAAAATCTGAAATTCTCAGGAAAAATCCATCTTATTCCGACGACGCCCCAATTCTTGAGCCAGCTCCCTCACTCAATTTAAAGTGCCCCTTAAGGGCTGTAAAAGTTTTGTAAAATCCCTGAAAACCTCAAAACTAGTCGAATCGGCCTAAATATTTTCCTATTTGAAGAACATACCATTAGGAATTGAATGAGCCCTTTCCCACGTCCGTAGGTCAAACCATTCCCGATGTATGGCCCGATTTATGGTGCCTACATTTGCGTTTTTTCGTTTATTATTGTTTGTTTGTAACCTAGTGATGTCCGGCCGATAGCGTCGAGTTGTAGTGAATGTGGATACTGGAGTGATAGCCGATGTGAATACTTGTAGTGTAGTTAGTAGCCGATACACGGGTTGAAGCATTCTGATAATATATAGGTAAATATTATTCAATATTATTACTGGGGTAAATAAGCATTCTTTCACTGGGGTTTATTATTCAATTGGCTTGCGTTCTTGATTTGAATCTTACTTAGCTTCGGAGTGTGCGTGTTTTACAGGTGATAGAGCGATTATTGAATTTCAGGAGATATGCATAGACGACGTAAATCGGTTCTCATCCAAAACACCTATTTGGATTGATCAGTTGATGATATTTGTGTGCCTCCTCTACATCTGTCTACCTTCTGCTACTTCGTTTAAATTTGGATTTGGTGAATTTTTAACGTAATACGAGTGCTAAAGGACTTGATAAATTATAGATGTTTTTATTGTGGGGGGTATTGAGGTTCAATAATAGACATATTTTTTGTGTCTTGTCATTTGTGATTTTTCAGTATTTCGTAATTTGGGAACTACTAGCAAATGTTTTTTCTAGTTTCCATCTAGTTAGATTGAAAAAATTACATTTTTACAACAAAAAGTTTGAAAGAATTATAGTCCAAGTGGCCTTTTTGATACATCGCGCTTTTGTGAGTTACCTGTTCATGTAACATTCATACATAAGTTTAAATACCTATGTGTAAGCAATTCTATACCTTCTTATCTAATTCAATTGAAATAAATAATCTAGTTTTTCAACAAAGAAAAGAGTTGAACAAAAGTAATCATTTTCCAAGAGGCCTTTTGAAGCCAATTGCGTGTTTTCGGAAGCAAGAGTTCATTTTTAGCCATTAACGACTATTAACGGCTGTTATTTTAAACAATAAAGAATTTTTTATGAAAAATGTGATTTTAAGATTGTATTCTGGTTCTTTTGTATTTACTGCAATGGAAAGTAGAGAAACCAGCAAGATAATCATTGAAAAATCAAGGGCGGTCGACAGACAGCTGCGCGAGCGCCGGGGTGACTCAGGTTGGCGCGAACGCGTGAAGGTTGATGGTTGTATCACATGTGAAGGCTGAACGGCTAAGGAAAATTCTTGGACTGAAGAAAAATCGAACACGCGGCACGATCGTTTTGCCGCAACAAAGCGTGATGCCGCGTTGTTACGTCTGACACATCTGTAGAGTTGTACTGTTTGATCGCACTCATAGATCGCGATGGGCGCCCGCTCGCCCCCGTCGATCGCGTTCGTTTTTCACTTAAGACACGGCGTCGAGGTATGGTATCCATGATGCGTCTGCGGCCGGCGTCTGTGGCTTGCGATTTCTTCATGTACCTACCGAAACAGGCGCCAGCTGCGCCGCGCTGCAGGAGAGTTATCTCTCAAGAGGCGCGGTGCTGCAGGCGGCGTATCCATGTGCCAGCGTCAGTTTCGATCAAACATCAATCATCATCATCATCATCATCATCATCGATGTATATACAGACGAAAATATCAGAACAGGTAGGTATATCAGGGGGTGGTAACGTTGGGCAGGTGGAATTCTCCGCCACCCCCCGCCCCCACCCCTGAAGGGGAGCGTCGGACCGTCTCCCAGGGCAACCGCTGGGTGGAATTCACCCCCCCCCCCCTCTCGACCACGCCAGTGAAGGGGACCCCACCAATGAGGAGCGTCTCCCAGGGCAACCTGCTCCCCTCCTCGGGGACTTGGAATATACGATTTTTGGTTTATTATTCAATAATCACTGGGGTTTATTATTCAATTGGCTTGCGTTCATGATTTGAATTTCTACTAAGCTTTGGAGTGTGCGCGTTTCACAGGTGATAGAGCGATTATTGAATTTCAGGAGATATTCATGGAGCACGTAAATGTGTTCTCAAGCAAAATACCTATTTGGATTGATCAGTTGATCATATTTGTGTGCCTCCTGAAATTCAATAATCAATAATCGCTCTATCCTGTGAAACACGCACACTCCAAAGCTTAGTAGAAATTCAAATCATGAACGCAAGCCAATTGAATAATAAACCCCAGTGAAAGAATTTGCAGCGTTTTTTCCTCCGTTAGAATCTGTACACATATTACCAATGTGTTTTAGAAGAAATTGACCAAAATAATCTGGTTTGGGGCATTAGCAGGTTTATTTCGTTAAAGAAAAGGATTTTCAGACCGATTTTCAAAAAAAGGTCAAAAACACGAGAATCTGGTTACGTCCTTGTGTTTCTGACGTTGTGAAGGGAATTTATTCGCTCCAACCTTATTTTACCTTAAACTATTTCGAACTCTCTGAGAACAGTAGCGATTTGTTATTGTCAAAGCTTTAAACTCATGTTTTCGGTTTTTAATATTAATACGAATGGGAATGGGTTCGATTCTTCGAGGGAAACAGAAGAGTAACGGAAACCTAGCTGAATTCAAAGAGAACATTTTCAAACAAACTGAACTAAATGCAGGTAAGCACTTAGAGGGAATTGAAGCGTTTATACTTTCAAAAATGCCTAAAAACGGGATTTCCTCTAAGAGGAGAACTTAGAGAATCGGAGACTCCTGTATTTTATGATATTCTTAGGAATTCCTGGTAACCAGTGGAATGAAATTCAATGCTCAAAAGCTTCTTTTTTGCGAAACGGAAGTAAAGAATCCTTCTTTTTTAGATACAGCGACAACGAACATCCAAATCGTGAATAATTGAATTTTTAGTCATTCTTGAATTTCAAATTTTGCAAAAGAGTTTGAAGATAGGCTAGACCTGGGCCAGACTGCCATAATTCGTTTACAAAATTGATCTGTAGGTCTTGGCTTTCACGGTTTGTTGGTTTGCAAACGTTTTTATCATTGTTATTTTTGTTTCGTATTTTCTTACTCAAAATCGGAACTTGAAATGGACATTTGATGCAATAAGCACCGCTGCTAATGTCATGCCAGAGTTCACACTTTTCAGTTAGCTTATGATCGCCAATATATTTCCACTTGTCAATCCTAACTGAAAGCACTTTCATCCGGGCTGATCAACTCTTCATTGCGGAAAAAAGAAGATCTGTTTTTAAAAAAACAATACCATTTGTGGACGCCCCGACAAGCAGCACCACCTGCTGTCACCGAGGCTAACAATGATCAAATCACCTTGAGCAGGGAGCGAACGGAAAGAATCTACTAAATTCTAGGACGCATCAAAAATGTATTAATCAATTGGCAGAGTAGCTGACAGGGGTAAAGGTAATAGATTATTTATGAGCGCTGGGGTATTCACCCCGCGGCCCTCCATGCAATTTCAGTTTATTCCATTTTCCCGGCACTTAACAAAAGAGTTTCGTAACCAAGTTTTTCCAACGTTTCACTCGCTAGTTTCAGTAAACTTGGAATAGGCTCCTGAGTTTACGATGTTGTGAATAATTTGCAGCAACACACCGCACATGGGTGCTCACAATTCTCTATGCATTACGGATCCTACCATAGCTTACAGCGCGAAGGATCTAGACTGGATTAAACGATACTTTGTGCGCTTCGAGGTTCACGGATGGGTTTTCGGGAATAAAATAACGCTACATATGATCACAGAAAGGTCCAATATTTATTGCAAGAACAATTCAATAAAATACCATTTTAATTGATCCTTCATGATGTTCAAACATGCGCACTTCCATAATCTTCGCATTGAGGGTTTGGGTTTCTGATGTCATTTCCATTGCAATCTTACTCATTTATTTAAAAATGTATTTGTTGATAAACTACTGATTATAAGTTGCACCATAAAGGAAACGTAAGGGTTTATATATTAATCTCGTAGAAACAACAGAAAAATCTAAACTCACTGTTTATTTCCTACACGATAAAGCTTTTTTTCCCCCATTGGCAAACAAAACATCCCAACTCCCACTACATTTCAAGCCATCTCTAATTGCTGATTGGCTTAGTTTGCAAATTGGCGGATGCAACTTCTAACATAGACCTAAAAGCAAAGAGAGACCTACACTTCTTAATTAATAACAAGCGTTATCACTTTAACGAGTGAGGCTCCATTAGTTTTACATTGGTGATGCATTTATGCATGAATGGTATTTGTTCGGTTGAATCTCTCCATGCGTTAGTAGGCTGAATAAATGAAAACCATTTAAACGTTTTTGTTATGAAAAAATATTCGAGTTCTGCACCCTTCTGCAAATGATAGGTTACTTCCCTCTACGCTCGTGAATTGAAATTTAACGAATCGCTACAACCCGTCCATTCAAGTGGGTAAAATATTTAATTACTTGATTAATGTTTTTGGAAAAGATGGCTTAAATGGTCATTACCTACCTACTAGATTTAATATGTTGGTTTGATGTATGAGTACATTGAAGCTATGACTTTAAAGCGTATGAATTGATAGCCAACTATTGGAATTACAGCAAAATTTCAGAGTAATGAACGCATTATGGTATGCAAAGTTGATGTACGATTTAAAAGTGATGTTCGATTCGGTCCAAAAGTTGCAACACAATTCAACAAGTTTATTGTGGCAGAGGGAAAGCGTATGAGACAAAAGAGGAACTTGCAGTCAGACATGAAACCAAATGAGATATTCAGATTCCGATTATGGCAGATGACTGTTTGGGGGATCGTTGACTCTGTCCAAGATGGAAGCTGGTTATAACACTACTGCTGAATCAGATTCGTAATTAAATGAACAGGTTTAATAGGGAAAAGTATTTCTTTCACATAAAAAGGAATAATTTCAAAAGCAGGGAGCTTAAATCCAGAATTTGTTAACAACAAACAGCTAAAACTGTCAAAAAACTAATAAAACCCGAAATTGTTTATTTTTGGTATTTTTTTCGAATCAGAACGTTACTTAGCAAATTTTTATCAATTATGAACTAAAACATCAAAAAATGTTTGCACAAAAATGTCCAGAAAAGTTCCTTTGAAACATCCTGTCAGAATGTTATTTTTTTAAATCATGTAACTGTTGGTTTTCCTACAAACAAAATGCCCAAACTTCAAAATAATGTAACAAAGACGTAGATTACAAATCGTTCTTTAGTTCTGCTCAATTTTAATGATTGACGATTGTTGTTCCGCCTCAAGAGAATGGAACTGACCACGTGGTTTTTGCGGAAAAAATATTCAATCCTGTATTGGTATTTTTTTATTCAGATTCATTCTAGATGCCAAATAAGGATCTCCATTCATATTCCAGTACATTAGATCGATTGGGAACGAAATTAACCACTCAGGCTTTGAGCGGATCACTGAACTCCACGTTCAAGACACTCAATGCCCAAACACAGTTGGAAGACTTCATCTTAAACATGGTTCCGTGATTCTGTAAGAACACATGGTGATTTCCAAAATTATAGATCACGAAACTCTGTAGAGAGAATCGAAAATCAAAAGGCAAAATCTGAGCACAAGGAAAAGAACCTAAGAACTACTGTAACCATATACCGTAGTAAATTAGGTATGCGCCATTTCGAGAGAGGGGGAAATCAAGATAGGAAAATCAGTTGTGAGAACGCTGCAAATTCTTTCACTTGGGTTTATTATTCAATGATTCATGATTTGAATTTCTACTAAGCTTTGGAGTGTGCCTGTTTCACAGGTGATAGAGCGATTATTGAATTTCAGCAGGCACACAAATATGATCAACTGAACAATCCAAATAGGTATTTTGGTTGAGAACAGATTTACGTGCTTTATGCATATCTCCTGAAATTCAATAATCGCTCTATCACCTGTGAAACACGCACACTCCAAAGCTTAGTGGAAATTCAAATCATGAACGCAAGCCAATTGAATAATAAACACCAGTGAAAGAATTTGCAGCGTTTTTTTATTTTTATTTTTTTATTATTATTTTTTTTTTTTTTTTAATGGTTATCAGAATGCTTCAACCCGTGTATCGGCTACAAAGCCTTTAATAACTATAAATGTGGTTCAGTTGAAGACTTATGTACAGCAATGGCGTTTTGTCTAGGTCTACGACGAAGAGTTTCTTCAAGAAGAAGAGCCTACCGTTTCCAGATTATAATAATTATGGATAAGGTGACAACAAAACGCATCAACAGAAGCTAACCCAAGATAGACGTGGTAGTCAGTAAGAGGTACCTCGAGCACCAAAAAAAAGTCCCATTTACAAGGAAGAGAGACAAACCATTTGGGTGCTAAACAATTACCAAGACCATCCAAATTTAATTTAATTTATTAAAATCAGTGACCAATAGAAATCACTTTTAAACTGTCGATGAAATAAAGGACATATTTTTAAAAAATCCTTTGTAGTATTTAAAATAAGTGTACGGGTTGGATAATTAAATGAATAATTTACGTTCCTATAGTAACAACACCAAAAATGGACAGGCTTTGTTCGTGGCAAAAGCTGACGATAATTTCAAAGAAAATGAGGTCTCGCCGGATCGAAAGTAACCATATGTCCATCTGGAACGTTCAACAATTAGCTTTTTCAAAAGCGCCGCGGTTCATCGCGGTGGGTCATCTGCCACATCACGATACATTGAAACTCCGTGTTATTGACATCGTCTCATCAAAACGCAATCTTTCACGGGTAACCAGGTGCTTCGATCGATAATGTCACTATCGTTCGGACAACCTGTAATCATCCGATCATCCCGTCAGAAAGTCATGGGTAGCTATTAAAGCCAAGTGGAGTTTTTTTCGTATATCTACTCGTAATTGCAAACGCCAGATCCTCGAGTCTTATTGTTACAATTTTATATCCCGGCAGAGATCTACATACCATTGAACCTTGGAAGGTCACCATGCAATCACCTCAAGTGCCGTGTGCCACTGGGGCGATCCTTTCAGAAATATGAAGCTTCGTGCTGCTTAAACTCACTTTTGAAACTATGATCCTTGCCCCTTGTACAATACCATGCTATATAATTATACCATATGTTACCTATATAACGATATAAATTCAATTGAAAGGCGAACGAATGGATTGACCAATAGCCGTAGTTGAGGAACTGGTCCACAAAATTGGCCAGTGCAGGGTTGTAAAACTGAGGACTCGTGATGGTCACCTTATTCGGGCAGTTCAACGGATCTTTCCGCTAGAAATTCCAATTGGGAAACAAATTCAACTCACCAAGGAGCAATTAGATAGGGATCCCAATGATGAACCTGACACAAGGGATTCAAACTCCGAAGAAATGGTTCTAGCTGAAGAAAATGTCCCAGACCTTTCAAGACCAACAGTTAACTGGGGCACTTTGGAAGAAACGTGAAAGTTCCAAGTAGTTTCCCATGTTGAGTTTTGAATCGCAGTTCTCCTCAAGGTAAGAGTACGGCGCAAAATTGTGTTACTCGTTGCTTATGTCTTGATTACAGTACGTTATTATTTTATTACACTCATAATTGTGTAATCCAATCGGTGAATTGTCTTCCTAAAATATAGTTCAACATCTTTCGAAATACTGTCACAAGTCTCGATGTATGTACCTCATGTGAAATGAAAGATACCCCGTTAAACACCATTCAAAGAACTCGGGTCATAGATCCATTTCTAAAACTTCTCACGAGGTTCCTCACTCCCATCCTTCCACAGTCCCGGATCGGTGAATATGAAAACTTTTTGGTACAGTCGTGATAAGTACACACTATTTGCTCGTAACCAAACTTAGGTAGCATCCCTTCCTATCAGATGTTGATCCTACACCAACAATGTACTTCTTACGAACATATAGGGCGAAGATTTGTATCAGAAAGTATCTGTGCCTTTCCTGATAAAGGATCATCGGACTGCTGACGTAATGTGAACTTGTCAAGCACACCCGCGTTTACTCCAAGTCGTCATTTGACTCCTAGAGAGCACTCCCAGCCCTTTCACCACCGATTTATGCAGATGTGGCTCCTCACCTGTTTCCAAGATTTTGCTTAGAAGATACAATTCAGAGGCCAAGTTTCATCGTCTTATTCATGTCATTATGAATTCATTTTCGTACGTTTACTTATCAAGAATACGTCTTGTCGACGAATTCAGGAAGGTCTCTTACTATATGTTGCTCAACGGATCCAAGTTTTCCTTTCAAGCTTCAACTGTATTATTGTGATTTAAATTTACAGGGGTTTTTTAGCATATGATAATTGTAGAGCGGTCTTACGAGAAAACCGAGTTGTTATAACAACATTTTTACATCATCAAGACGTCAGTACAGACTGTCCCACCGAGGATATTCAGAAATGACCAGGGCAAAACAGCTTTTCGGATCAATATGCCGGGTCCCCTGAGTTGGCCATTTAATCGAAGTACCTTTTACAAAACGTGATAGTACACTTTGTCCAACTAATCTATATAAAAGCAGCTAATTGATCAACCCGATCTAATTTAGCGAGCCTAGACCTATATCTCTTCCAATCGTAGCCTTTTCTGCCCTTCGACCGAAACTCTACCATCCACAATTTTTCGCCGCTCAACGGTTCTAATGATCTATGTTATTATATTGGTAGTTTTACACATATATGGTTAATATACATTTGTAGAAACAACGCATTCGGATCCAGTAAAAATTTGTATTTACTCGGAGTCAAAATTAAGTAATGATTAGTTTTGAGCATCCATACGTATATCGATAAACCAGTTACAAAATCCCCTTAACAGTCAGAATCTCTTTAAATTTTGAAATAAAAATAAAATAAAATTTGTAATTAAATTAAACCTAGATTATTACAACTAGCGTTAATCCCTGACTAGTTACCAGGATTTCCATGTAGACGGTGGACAGCCCAAATAACGTTCATGACTTGATCGAAACGAAATACGCTCATGTACATTACAATTCCGCAATTTGTGTGAATGTACTGGAAGTTTATACTGATACAAGATCTGCACTCGTTAGCAAAACCTTTACCAGACCGTTACCTAACCTTTCTTCGGCCCTTCGGGTGATGGAAAAAGTAAAATTCCTAAATTCCCTCTTTTTACGGGTGAATAGCGGTTTGCCTTTAATGTCCCTATCCAACGAAACCAGGAGAGCAAATGCATTTTTAAAGTGTAGTTATGCAGAGCAGCAGGGATTCACTCCCCATGTTAGCGGAGCAACTCGAATTAAAAACACCATCCGCAACTTGCGAGAGCGCTGCGGCGGTGGAGTAGGGCGAGTTAATTCATTAACCACTCAATTAGCGGCTAGGGTTCCGATGAGCTTTTCCCCTCCGTTTCCCTGTTCCTCCTCAGTCTCTTAGCTGAGAACTTAATAAATATTTAACTACCCCCCTCAGACCAACTTTACAAAGTCCGCAGAGCCAATGGGCCCCGCTAGTTCTCACGGTAGGCGTTGAACAAAGTTCTGAAGGCACTTTGTGTTGCTTAAGCAAGTTAATTCCTCGACAAGTTTCATTGTGGAAGCTTGTTAGTTCATATAATTAATTGTAATTATTGCCAAAAATGATTTTTTAATTAGCATCACGAGTATATTTGACAGTTTCATTTATTTTAATAGAGCTCTTTACTAGTTCCTGCGAATAAACAACAGTAATAGGTGTCGTGGACGATTTGGGTGAAGTAGTATTCTCCTCCAACTATCGTACTAATTTTATGTTGGTTTTCCAAGTCAGATTGAGAACATTCCCTTTCTAACAACGAAACTATAAACAGTGATTATCGATAAGTATTAAATAATTTTATCATAGAAACCTTGGTAGGTAGGACTCACATCAACCGAACGGCCCACTTATCTATCTGCTGGAATTCTAATTCTCTAAAAATGACGTTATTTAATTTCATTTTCAATGTTTTTTTTTTTTTTTCAAGTGTGAATCTCAATTTATGTATTTCAATCTCTGCACTTTTTCATAATTTTAACATGAACTTGAAAAATGAATGAATTCATTTCCATCTTGCTGTACTCATCCTGTTCCCCTCTTCTACAGAATATACTTGCTGGATTTCTTACACTGTTCGAAAGCTTGCATAAACCTCTCGAACTGATGTTTCCATTTAGGCCAGTCCGAAGGTTTGCTGAAATCAAATGGTGACTTGATGTTGAGAATTCCCAACCGAGTGCTCCGGCGATTCCAGCCTCCTTCTAACGCTTTTCTTACTTCTTCTATGAGTTTTTGTCATTTTGAAAAAGCGCTACACCTGACACGTGAGAAGAATTCTTTATTTTATAAAATCCACGTCACACAACTTTATACAATACGTATGTTGTTAATGCCACCAAGCAACTGTAGCTAATTAATAGGCCCCTCATCACTAATAATCACTCTTTGCTCCATTGGCAATTTAGCGAACTCACGTTTATAGCACTTACCGTTTTCATCGCGTATTTACAGCTAACACAGTTCAGTCACAAGGGTTGGTGACAATCAACTGATAATAGAATAACAGTGTGTTTTGGTGATTCTAGATCACTCTAGCGCTAAAGCATGCATTCTAGCGGGTGAGCCGACAACGTGTGCTCTCTGAAATTGTGTTCGCTTTATTTCGGGCCCTTTATATGGATCTGGATCCAATCAAACGCTGTGTTTCTCTTCCATTCAGGGCACACAGAGAGCGTGCTGCCAGGCAGCAAACCCACAATCCCACCATCTTTTCACCCATCCTGAGGCTTTGTTTGGCGCGTGGATTTGAAACTCTTCTACTCTTCAATAAGGATTCATGGGGAAAAGTTGGAAAACAGTATGATAATTAAATGGGTGAATCCGAGGTTCCATCTAATCGTTGAAAAGCTCCTGTGACGTCAATTCTCACCCGATTAGGATGGTTATCATCTCGTTCGATCCGATTTGAACTCTACTACATTCACAAACCTTGGCATTCATCAAGGCAATATTATGAGCATAATATTACTATCATCAGGTATCTTTTTCATTCTGGCCAGGGGGTGCCAATGGGCCTGTGCTCCTATCAGTAGCCACCCCTGCTATCTATTAATCTGTAATACTGTAATATAAACAACCGTATGCTTTTAATTTTCAACCAAAATCGGATGAATAGTTTTGAAACCAAGCCTGTGACAAGGATTCGTGGACGCACAACGGGCACAGATAGACATACATGGAACGAAAGTTGTCCATAATTGTCTGAAACGTTAATGCGAGCAGTAATTTTGATTTTCGGGTGAGCAAATCTTTCATCCCTCGAGGGTGAAAACAATGCTTCTTCTATCAGTAATCTACAGGTAGACTCGGAAGCTTAAGCTCCAAGTAAATAGTTATATTCCAAAAACGTAATTTATATGCAAAAATCTGAACTAAGACTGTATCACAGTTCCTTTACTTACGTGGGCCCTTCGTTCAACAGCTTATCACCAGTACTGCAATCCCCTAACGTGACTTGGGACGCCATTCTATTAGGTTTCAACCCTTTCTCCAGAAATTATATTATTACTCTTCTTTTCCCTTTTTTTTCAAGCAGATTAAAATCTTTGAGCCGAAGAGTCTTCCCTCATATTTCTCACCATGACTTGGAGAAGCCGTCGAGAGAAGACTAATTGCTCAATTAGCGGTCTCAGCTCATCTGATTAGTCCCTCGAGAGAACAGCGCCCGAAAAGGTCCCCACAATTAAATGTCCTTTATTACATCTTCCGCGCCCCTGAGTAAGACACAGCGACAAGGGTCCGTGTCCCCTAATATCCGATTAGCTTCCGAGCCGTGAACCTCGGAGGGTTGTTAACATCGGGTGAAATATGATTTAATTTCATTGAAATTGTACCCCATGTGGCACAGGATCGAAAATGCCCCGACGGGGCCGCTTTGAAGGTGGATACAGTTGTAATTACTTCAGGCAATCTGGTAGGGGATGGGACAAATTTTACTCGTACAAAATGACCACGGAGCCAATATCACGCTCCGTATCCATCGAAATGAATATTGACTGACTACCCTATCCTTGAATCATCCTAATATCAGCTACCAACTCGTCTTTATTCATGATTGATCATGTTTTCTTGATTATCTAGGAAGTAGCGGACAACATTCTTTAAAAATCATTCTTTAATATGTACCTATTTACAAATAAAAGTGGGTTATGTCGCTTTACAACTCACTTCTTTTTCTAAATATCCCGCCCAAATTTTATGTCTTATGGTACTGAGGCATTAACTTGTATGCCAGCTTCACACTCCTCTCCCGCCAAATTGTCGATGTCCATGATGATCGATAACATCCCATCCAAATTGATCCAAAAACTGCTGAGTTGCATTGGAGATGGAGAACGGACGTTATCATCCAGAAATACTTTGCAAAGAATGAGGAGCTCCAGGAGTGTCGTGGATATAGGAGTTGGCGGTAGAGGAGTATGACGCCGGCATAAAGAATGGTGCTGCGGTACCCGAATTCTAATTGAATTAAGGGGTGCTTTATTTTGAAAAATAATTGAGATGTGTAGCAACTGTGCACAACTGTTTTGTGTACATGCATTTTGGGATTTTAAAATGTTATCGCATTACTTTCTGTATACCCTTGTATTTCCTCATAGTTATGCAGTTGACTTTCGAACTAAGGAATGACTGGAAGCAGATTATTTCGTTATAACTTCAATCAGGATGCTCTGGAAAAGTTTCTCTGCTTCCCTTAAGGTAGAATAATATGGACAATGCATCTGTCTTGACCTCCCAGGCATTGAAAGTTACACCAAAGGTAGGACCTCCTGCTTCTTGTGATTTTCACTTCGTGGCCAAGAAAATTCAAGTTCCTCAGTTGCTCATCTCAGTAAAATAAATGTTCTCGGAATTTCTCTGAGAATTTCCAAGTTATCAAAGTTGATTACTTGGTAAATAATGACAAAATGTATAAACCAACTAATCAACGTCTGTACTGTTATTCAAATAACGTTTACGAAAAAGCTATGACCGAAAAATAGTACAGCGCTCGTTCATTTCAATTTTAAACTTTCCTGTTTTCATATTTTCAGCCCTAATTGTTTTTCAATTACTAACATTATCAGTTTGCAATGCATCATCTTGAAAAATTAATAATAGCTCTATCACATTGGGTTGCTTGACGATGAAGAGTCACATTGAAACTGTGACACGTTCATGGCTCAATATGCAACTAATTTTTATTTAATTCATTCACCTAATCATCAATGAAAACACATTTTTTGGAAATATAAGTTAACAATAAAAATAAAAACGCTGCAAATTCTCTCACTGAGGTTTATTATTAAATTTTATTCATTTGGCTTGCATTCATTATTTGAATTTCTACTAAGCTTTGGAGTGTGCGAGTGTCACTGGTCAGGAGATATGCATATCAGGAGATATTAGAGCACGTAAATCGGTTCTCAACTAAACCCCAGTAAAGAATTTGCAGCGTTTCATGCACGTCAGAATGCTTCAACCCGTGTATCGGCTACACCTTTTAGGAGTTCACTCCAGTATCCACATTACTACATCACTAGGTTATAATAATAAACCAAATATAGTAGGTTAAACAAATAAAACAGGTTACAATAAACCAAAATAACGCAAATTTTGGAACCATAAATCGGGCCATACATCGGGAATGGTTTGACCTACGGACCTGGGGAGGGGCTCATTCGATTCCTCATGGAAAGTTCTTCAAAAAGAGTTTAAATTTAGGCCGCTTCGACTTTTTTGAGGTTTTTAGGGATTTTACAAAACTTTGACAACTTTTAAAGGGCACTTTAAATTAAGTGAGGGCTGGCTCAAGAATTGGGGCGTTTCCGAACCAATATTGATTTTTCCTGAAAATTTCAGATTTTTTGCTCCCGCCGTTTGGGAGAAATCGTGCATACGGCGTGCGGCGGACGGACGGAAAAATTTGTATTGCAGATTCGGATTCTACACCCTTTGGAATGTAAACCATGAAATTTTCAGGGGGGCGGTTAGATTTTTTTTTCCTAGAATCAGGACATTGTTGGACTAAAGTCTACTAAACTCCATTGATATTTCAGTAAACATGTACAACGTACGGTGTCTAACCTTGAAAACTCAATCGAGTTCAAACATCCAAATAGGATGGATGTTTAATGATTAGTTAGGCCTTTATCGGGAAAATGATAAGCTGTGTCAAACATTCCATTCAACAGTTCCCTGTAAAAGACGGTCCACAAAAGCGGGCTGTTGAATATTCGGCAGCCTCAACTAAGAGTTGACTCTTTGCAACCGGTTCTTTCTTTTCCCGGCGACCATCTTTTAGTTTATATTTTGCATTTAGTGATTCACTCCTTATCAAAACCAACTCTGGTTTTTTCTGGACGAGTTGTTATTCTTTTCTCAATCGCAGTCATGGTCGCATCAAAACACAATGGGGTGAGTAAGTTAATTTTGACTAGATAATCTCATAAACTTCAAACAAACGTGGAATGAACTATGGATAAGGACGAAATAAGGAATTCGAAATGGATATTTATACTTCCCCTGCCTGTTTCTAGGAACTGCTGTAGAAGATTCTATCCTCAGGGGTATTATGAGGATGTTGCACGCTAATCGTGTTAGCTATTGTAAGGGGCAACTGGTCTACTCCATCTCCTCCTTTCTTTAAACTTAAGTTTATAAATTGGAATTAAATCTCCATTTCTACGACTCGATCAGCTGGAAGGAAATTATGTCATTCGCGTAATACCTTTATTGAAAACTGCCTCAAAACCTCATTGAGTGTTAAATAAGAATGAAGTTTAAGAAACAAAACAAAATTGATGTCTGTTTTCCCATAAATTTATCTGCTATTGAATCTCCCGTTCAATACCATCCCGATTCGCGGAAACTACTTAAATTCGATAATATTTGAGATTAATAAATTACAAGTAGGAAAAAATTAGTTGATTATAATAAAAAGGGGTGAAAACCCATCCAAAATCATTACAAAAGATTTATCATTAATTTATGGGATAGCGCTTCCATCGGGACCAGTGGTCTGTATTAATAATGAATAATTATGCATTATGCAAAGAATGATGAACTCATTATACAACCCTCTGTATAGACAGATAGTGGATTGTGGTGGCAGGCAGGCTTATTTGGGGAGAAATTGATACATTGGTATTGAGAGATGATTGGCACAGTTGAGACTCTCGTCGAGAGAAGTGATTCGATTTTTTCATAAAATAAATAAATACAAGCTGGATACCAAAGAGCTCTGCTCACTCTGCAACCTTCTAGCTGAGGAGGACGCCGTACATTTTTTCCTGGTCTGTCCACTATATGATCCCTACAGAGACCATCGCCTGCTTTCGTTTATCAGCACGAAGAAATCGCTGAAAGAGCTGAAGACTGAAGATGTGAATAGTTTGTTATGTTCGCTGATGGATTACCAGGACAATCACCCCAAAATATTGGCAATGTATAAGTTTACAAACAGAGCCCTTATGTTGAGGGCATTCTCTGCTAACGAGTGATGTGAAACCGTATTCGGTCACTTATGTTCAATGATTATGTAGGAAACAATAACCATATACCTATGATTCAATAGAAATTACAAAGAAAATGTTTTTATGTTTGTAATAATTGAGCTTGTTTAGATTAATTTTCACGAAGATATGTTTCAAAGAGAAAAAAGTTTATGTCGCAGTTATACGTAGTAGGTACCTATTTTGTTTGGTTTTGGTTCAAATGTATTCCCAGGACAATGTCCACATCAGTTTCAATCCAAGTTCCATCCATAGCATTGGTTATAATAATTGTAGGTAAGGCATGTAACAATAACAATTGTTTATTATATGAGAAATACTTTAATTTATCTATTTACAGTTATAATTATTTTATTTTTAGCTTTGCTTTTCTCCTCATTACACTATATTACACCTAAAATTTGTCGAGTAGCTCGTAAGCGAACTCATTGTAACGGTCATGTAATGTGACTTATACAAATAAAAAATGTATCTATCTATTATTAAACGGAGACTTTGATATATCATCAGAGTATCTAACCATGAGGACGTGGCCACCTATAGAAAGAAAATACATTGAATAACCACAACATCGTAATCGAACTTGTGACGGTTGAGTCAACTATCCTCTCATGCGGAACCTTCAAGAGCAACTACCTACCAGTTCTTAGCGGTTAAAAATTGAATCCAAAGAACAAATTTTATACTGTAGATGGTCCGTAAAAACTCTCAAATCAATCTTCATTACCACTAACATGATATCCACTAAGCATTATTCTGTCACTGTCTAATCGACAAATTACCTCTCTAAGTGGATGGATCGATGTTTCTTAAAACTAGTACTACGGTATTTTGGTCAAGTGAATCTTGGTAAAAACACACACACCACTACATTTTAATACTACACACATTCATGTTAACGATATGAGGGAGTATCACACCCAACTTGATTGCATTTCAGGTTGAAAATAGAGATAATGACAACTCGGACGAAAATGAACCTCTACTAAAATACACTCGCATAGAAAACGATTTCTTGGGCGTTCAAGGAAAAGAGTCAGTCTCCTGCGTTACGATTCATCCTAAGGTACCATCCGTCAAGGTTTTGCCCTTTGCTTTTACTTTTTGTTTACGATGAATTTCTTCCTATAAAATGCTTCAGGTTTAACAGCTGTACGATTTTACTGCAGCTGTAGATGTAGTAGCAAACGCTTACACATACAACATTATGCGGAAGAGATGTTGAACAAAAATCCCAATATGTGCTAAAATATTCTGTACAAAGTCAAGCTGCCATAAAGGTTATTGCTTCCTTTTCTGTAAGCTACTACCTGGCATAGTTAGATAAATTCTAAATACTACCCTCGTTCTCAATAAAAAGGCAATTGAACGATTCAGATTCCAGACGTCCCAATACTTGTAGGCCTATCAAGTACCCATAACTTACTTCGATATTAGTTGAAGAAAATTGGTAAACTTATGGAGATAGAAACAGGGAATGCCGAAAAAAGCTCATGTTAGCTGTCATGATGTAATTGGTTAAATCTCCCCTATCTTGGACATCATGTCTTGTCTGGTGAAGATATTTGCAAAGCGGCATAAGGTTGTCTATTCCAGTGATGGGAAAAAGATTCTTGAACATTTTCTTTGTCGAATGAATTCTAATTAAGGAATAAAATAAACCATTAATAATATAATACAAAAATTGTTTACGGAAAGACAGTGATAAGAACTGAGGTAAAAAATGTCGCGAAATTCAACGGTTGAAGTAGCCAGTTTACAAATTCTCTGTTGACAAGATGAGGAGCCATTTTACTCATAGCTTGATACAAATTTCACTTTAGCTTTTGGTTCTTTCAAATCACAGCTTTATTTATCCAAACGCCGAATTTTTCAGTTTATTTGCATTGGTACCAATAGCGGCACGATATATCTCCTTGATCATCTTGGCAATATCAACAAAATACTCCAAGATCACGATGTTCCCGTAAATCAATTGAGCATTGATAACGGTGCTGAGCACATTGCTAGCTGCCATGACGATGGAAAAGTGAGTAACTTCTAAAACATCATTTGACTATATCTGGATTCTTGTATGTAGATGGCTATTAACACCATTACCCTATCAAGTCAATAATATTGATGATGGTATGATATTATCATGTCACGAATACATTTTGTGTATAATATTTATAGGTCATCGTTTCTGGATTGTACAATAACTGTGTCCATGTCCAAAACTTCAACCTGAAACGACGGGTTCGTTCTGTAGCTATCGACCCCTTCTACCATAAGCCAGGAAGTGGCAGGAGGCTCATCATAGGTAAACTCACAATTTGATTTTAACGTTTTTATTCCAATGCTTCTAAATGATTGGTTTCAAATTTACTGTTCAGGATCAATTGAAATACCTAAAAGCTACCGGTTTCCGTGCCAGCACTTGAATATCGAGACAGGCGGTGACTTTAATCGAACTAATTCGAAACTTGGGATTTCGCTGGGTGGAGTGAAGATTGCAACAGGTTATATTGTTCCATCAATGAAAAGCTATTGCTAGAGCAGCGGATTGTTTGTCATCGACCTACTGTGAATGGTTTCATGAACTGCTTAGTGCTCACTCAATCAAAACTGAAATAGAACTCATGAAGATTCGCTAAAATGGTCATGTAGCACAATAGTTTAATTGTGCGTTATGGTATTTCCTTTTCACGATATTGAACAAGGGGTTTGAGGAAGAATGACGTACAGCTTTGAGAGACAATCAACTTTCGTGGCAGAGGCTCAATCCATGTATTTCTTAACTCATCTTTGCAGGTGAAAGGCAGTTGATACTACACGAGAAAATCTCATTGTCTAGATGGAAAAGAACGATATTGGAAGATGCCACGGCTGAGGGAGGAGTAAAATTAATCAAATGGGGTCCATGTGGCGACCTTTTGTTGTGGGCATCCTATAGTGAGTTTAGAATCTACGATTTAGTCTCCAGAACTTCGCTTGGACTTATCCAATGGCCTATGAAGTGTGTGTAAGTTTACTGCATTTTGTGATGGTTATGGACCGTTCCTCATTCCCCTTGCTTGATAATCACCATTCACCTTCACCTCGACTTTTTGGCTTCAGGGTATCCTCTGGGCGTTACAGGCTAACCGACTCAATCCTTCGAAAGGATAATTACGTTTCCCCATCACCTCTTGTCAAAATTGTGAATGTCTGCTAATTTTATGAATTTTTATTCAATTACCAAAGTACCCGCACTTATATGTTTCATGTTACTATCGCGTAAATACATCATTATTGCAACTTCAAGAGTTTGAAACGCATTTAATGACTTTCTATTTGTGTTTCAAGGATTGATTTAAAATGCCATGTTTGTTGGAAAGGAAGTAGAAGAGTGATTGTCGGTTGGGGCGATAGTGTCCAAGTATACGATGTAAACATGAAAACTGACGTTTCGTCGGCGAATACCTCTAAATACTCCGTGGACTTGGGTAACCACTACATTATGATCATCCTGATAAGTTATACTTTTTATGATTATTACAATATGAAAGTATCTCACAGTTTAATATCGTTTTCAGCGCTTTCCCTCCCTATTGAATCGATTGTATGCGGAGTGGGTACACTAGATGATAACATTGTGGCGTTTTGCTACGGACCAGATGGCGTCAGTGAGGGAGAATGCCCAGTTATTGTGGTTATAAAACCTGACACTACTAACTTTACAGTGATGAAAACTGATCTACTACCGCTAATGGAATTCGAGAACTGCGCTGCTTCGCAGTACTGCTTAGGTAGCACACTTTTTGCTGCGAACCATGATAAGTATAAAATTGGAAGAGGTCAATTAAAGATCCAACCCCATCAATCCCACATTTTCGTTGGGAGTGCTAGTTTATGCAGATAGCTTCATCTGTTGTATATTGGGATAAGGATTGTTATGTGACGTAGGGGCAAAGGTGGTTAGTCCTACCATCTCCCTCGCTTTCATTAAAATTTAATCTTAATAATTATTAATTAAGATTAATCTTAATATTAATTAATTAAGATTAATCTTAATAAAATTTCATTAAGATTTAATCTGCAGGAATAAGTCCCCTGGTCATTCCTCACCCTCTCTTTCCATTCTCGAATAGAAAAAGAAATAAATAGGTTACTAGTTGATAATTAACCTTGTTTAATTATTCCGAATTTTCATGTTTCGTAGATTGCATTTCCAATGAAGGACGTTTTGTCATAGTAAGCTCTTTGGACATATACATAGCTTGCCCTTACGATATTGATGAACGAGTTGACTGGTTTTTGAAGCAAGGGTGAGCTTAAACACTTTTTCTAATTTATTTTGTTCAGTTCTCTTTTTTACCATCCCACACGATTATCCTTCAAATACTGAACCATTTTATCGTATAAATAATTTCAGAAAGTATCAGAAGGCCTTAGACGCACTTCAACAAAGTCAAACGCCACCAGTTCGACATACGAGATTGAAGGTCGGCCTGGAATACATTGAGCACTTGCTGAACTCTGAGAAATACGAGGCTGCAGCTATTCTTTGCCCAAAAATTATCGGTAAAGAAACCGACAACAGTATTTTTCTCCTTAAATTTCAGAACTATTTGAAAAGCAAATGAACTATTTTCTCCTAACAACAAATAATTTCATTTTAGGTGTTAACAAGGTGATCTGGGAACAATTGTTGGGGAAGTTCGCGGCGGCGCACCAATTAAGATCCGTTGCTGATCATCTCCCAACATCTTACGCGTCTTCTTTACCAAGATCTAGTTACGAAATGGTTTTAGACGAATATTTGCGTTTTGATCACAAGGTCATTGAACAATATCGAATTCATAATAGGATAAGTAAAAACTTAGATTATCGAATCACCAAATTTGATCCCTCTTCTTCACTTTTTTGTCCTAATTCTACAACAATTTCGTTTCAATTTTATATTTCTAGGGTTTCCTTGACAAAATCAAAAGCTGGCCTCATCGCTTATACAACCGTCAAGCTGTTGTGGATACTATTTGGAAATACATTCTGAATTCTAAATCAAACCCTATTCTACTAGAAGCGTTGGCGGTTTTATATTATCACTTAAGCCAATATGACAAATCTCTGGCCATATACGTGAAGTGAGTATGGCACGTCCTTACAAATCTTTTCTGATCTCGGGAGAGTAGTTACCTCCCTTTACCTTACGGAATCAAAATGTTGAAAAAATAGATTCACAAAAGTCGTTTTTAAACAAGTACGAGTCAGAATGGTTGAATGCGAAATGGAGTAGACATATATGTGTAAGTAATTGCTTTCATTCACAGATTGGGCTTCAAGGATGTTGTTTTTGAGCTAATCAATAAACATAATTTGTACCTCGCTATCCAGCAGTTAGCAACAGAACTGATGGAGCTTGACAGCACTGAAGCAGTGGAAGTCATGATTCGGAAATCAGAAGTAGATCCCATGCGTATTAGAGACACATTAGCATCTTACAGTTACTACCTATACTTGGTAAGATACCATTTTAAGAACTAATCCACAATGAATTAGTGGAGTCAAAGTTATTGAAAATAATCCAACTATATTACAAATTAATCCACTTATTAATTACAAGTATTAGTAATTAATTATAAGTATTACAAGTATTAATACAAGTATTAGTAATTATAATTAGTGATTATTAATTTGACATATTCTGTATATAATGTTTGATAGTTCAAAAGCGCTGAACATATATTCTGGAAGAAATCTTAGGTGAAAATCTTCTTTTTTTAAAGTAACGTTGCCAAATAGTTTTAACTTTTTGCATCTACAATTGCAATGACTTTTGCAATGACAATTAATTGTACGATTATAGTAGCCATAGATGATCCAATTGCGATTCAGAGCGAATTTGAACAATCGGAATCTAGAA
This sequence comes from Creontiades dilutus, assembly GCA_031894815.1. NCBI lineage: Eukaryota > Metazoa > Arthropoda > Insecta > Hemiptera > Miridae > Creontiades > Creontiades dilutus. Next base: position 416,498 of record JAVIWC010008575.1, on the reverse strand, counting down.
AATTGATGTCTTGTAAAATTAATGTTCGTTTTGGAACTAGCATTCATAATTCTTGAAACTTTAAAATTTTACAAATTAGTTTGTCCTTTTTTTCTTGTTGCTATGAACTTTACATCCACGCATGCGGTCCAATCACCCAATGGAACTATTAGGATCTAGGAGGACCATTATATCATTTATCATTCTGGGACATGCGAAACACATACACTTACTGTTTACTCAGAAGACTTGGATCCGTCAATTACAACTGTCATCTGATTCAATAACTTACTTACTTAACTGGTTTAACGAATATTAAACGCTGATACCATCTAAAAATTTAGATTAGATTTAGATGGAGGACTACAATGTCGCTTAAAGCAGATATAGAAGAATCAAAATGGTGACACACTATTTAAATAAAACACCATTTCTACTTGTACGATCTGTTCGTTTAGCCGTTGTTTTGTGTATTATTAACAGTGATTTGACTGTTTTGGTTGCTCGTTGTAGTATCTCGACGCTTTGTACAAGCGAAAGCCCAGGCAATGTGCCAAGTTTCACACTGATTTGGTGCGGTTGTACGCCGAATATAGCAGAGATGAACTTATGAAGCTTCTAAGAAGCAGCGACGAATACTCAATTCAAGAAGCACTCGATATATGCAAGGAGCGGCATTTTATTGAAGAAATGGTCTATTTATTGGGTTTGTCTCTCACAATCTGATAAGCAAAATGTGGTGTTTTTCAGATCTCTGTAGTATGAATCAGTTTATTAAAATTCCTGTTTATTGTTAGGTCGTGCGGGAAACACAAGAGATGCGCTGAAACTCATTTTCAGTGAAATCAAAGACCTTGAGAGAGCGATTGATTTCTGCAAAGAATACGATGATGAAGAACTTTGGGATGATCTAATCGATTTCTCGTACAATAAACCAAGTAAGAAATTTCCGTTCCTGATTTTTTAGTTGTTAAAAATATAAACAAAGATATTAATTTCTATTAACTGTTATGATAAACCATATAGACGATGGTAAGGTAAGTAAAGTTTGCACTAGAAGATAGCGATTCGTTGTGGCGACCTTGTGATTGGTCCCCTTCGACGGATGTGGGTTATGAGTTAAATTTTTCGCATCTGCTTCTTTAAATCAATCCATAATGTGGGTGAAATATAGTAAATGATTTTAGACCCAATTACAGATAACACCAGTAAAATCGAAAGTCACTGACACGCAGTCCAGAACTTTCGCCCATTGCTTACGACCTGATTTGTATAACTCAGTTTACGATGAATATTATCATGAAATTGGAATTTCTCCTCAATAATTGCCGTACCAAAAAAAACTTGTTTGTGAAAGTGCGAGTAACGAAGGTCGCCTGGCAGGATCCAGACATGCAGTCTTAATACAAAGTTCTCCGAGAAGTCGTGATGTCACATTTTTCTGGATCCCCTATGAGTTTCATGCTCACATATCAAAACATCACTATCCTTACACGCATATGTAAAATCCACCAAGTAAGCCTTTCTCGAGTTCTAGTGGTCCGCTCAAATGTTTAAGACAGTCAGGGACGAAAAGTCGACTCAAATCTCAAATCGAGATCGAATCTCAAATTGACAACAACATGATCTTTTCATTATTCTTTCCGATATAAAATCAGCGAAGCAGACCCGTAAGGCTTGCGGCAAATGTTTTGATGCCGTTAATTTGATCGACGTGTCTCGCGGCATTTTCGATCATTGAATCGTTGTAAGAATCTTATAATGTACATCGTTCGAGGGCAAGTAAAACATGCCAATGATCTACAAATTCATGTTACCTAGAGGAGGAAGTTATGTACCACACCCAACTTTCCTTATTTATTGCCTCTCTATCTCATCTTCAAGGGAGATTCATAAAACCTGATGGGAGAAGTTGACAAAGTGTTCCTGTTCCTTGCATAAAACTAAAGTTAGTGAAAAATTATGTTTCCATTTTTTCGTTGTCATTGATGATGACCTACATGACAAAAGCTATATAACCTTGTAAGCCTATATTTCATGGAAATAGAAAACGTGTTTCATTGTGATTTTGTTTTTCCATGTTCTGTGCTCTTACAATTAAAATGTGCGTCTATCCATCACCGGTGATTCACATATTGGTTATGTTGTAGAAATGACATAATATGAATTACTTATTATTTATCGAATGAGGTTATCTTTCGTGAATCAGTTTTATGAGGTGTTAAGATCTTTCTCAAGATTGGAGGCATTTGGAGAAGCAATTTGATTGGGAATACGATTGATTATATTGCCTACGATGCACTGCGCCAGATGATATATTGGAGGGGGGGGGGGGGGGGCTAATAAAAGGATCGGAATATCCCTTAGTGCCTCCAGATGAAAAGTAAGGACGATAATTGGCGACGAATTAACAATTTTCGTAGAATCTTTGTAGATAACGAAATTTGGTATTAAAAAAATTGTTAAGCGTATTTTCAATAGTTAAACCGCTTGAAACCTTGACAAACACCGACTAATTTCGTACGACATAACTGAGCTTAAATTGTACAACTTTGTAAGACAAAATCTCTTGACTTTCATCATTGTTTAATTTTTCATGAAGCAGTTTCCTCAATATTTTAATTGTTAGGTATTTTTTGCTCATTTATGTATTAAGATTCTCTTAGAATCAAAAGATTGATTTCCTTGTTGACACATTTAACATACTACATAACTTTAACATACTGCATTTCATTTTAGATTGCATCAATATCTTGCTGAGGAAAACAGCTACGTACATAGACCCAAATGCGTTAATTCGAAGGATTGATGAGAAACTTGAAATTCCCGATCTGGGGAGCGCACTTGTGAAGATGATGCACGACTACGAGCTTCATGTACCTTCATAAAATATTCCTTGGGTTTCAGTTTATTAAACTTAGTTATTAAATTTAGTTTCTTATTTCAAGTTTGATTCCATGCTACAAAGTTAATGCAACCATTATTATTTAAATTTACTTTAATCTAAAAAAGTTTGTTCCATCTAAAAATCTTGTAACAAGACCTAAAATCTGAAGTCGCTTCTTAAACTTTTTTAGGTGAAAATCCAGGAAGATGTTAGCAAATCCGTATCTTTGGATCATAATGGTCTTCACATTCGTCAAATAATTACGAGAAGCAGAGGTATTGCAGTGAAATGTGAGTTATTATTTTCCGTATTCTATCCCTACCCTTGCTGAATACCTATGTTTGTCCGATAGAAGAAAATTACCCCTCAACTCTTTTCATGGTGGCTCACGCTTCAAAATAGGAGAGATTGTTAAACAAACAGAAAAACATAGTTAACCCTAACATTTTCCGAAATACCATCATTACAAGTTGCAAACGACTACCAAAGATTCATTAGTTCTACATTAGAAAGCCCTTTCATATGTAGGTCATAGACTTAGTGAAGGGAACAGTATTTAAACTCAGCGCCTCCTTGCTGTTCAATATTGTGTTCAATTGAGATGGCATTTGCCTTTAAAACAGCTCTATCTATACAGGGTGTCCCAGGAGTTATGCTCAATCCGACTCCTAAGTGTTCTACAACTCATTTCCGAAGAAAAATGCCTCTTAGAAATTTTTGCCAGAGGCCTCGTTTCCGAGTTCTTCGCGATTTAAGATGTTTTTCGTGTTTTCTATCTTATGTCATTAAAACTGTCATAACTCCCCCAATTTTGGAGATAGCTCAATTTGATGACACCGTTGGAAAGAACGTAAAATTTTCCATCTATTTGATGTCAGAAAACATTTTTTTATGGCATTGAAGATTCGCGATTGCTGCGCGAAATGACTTTTTTGTCAAAATCTCCTTTTTTTCAACTCGCCTAGAAACCCCATTACCGCAGAACTGTGCAGGCCTGGTAAAACGTGCGAAAAAATGTCAGCTTTCCAACGGTTTAGTCGTTTTATTTTTTAAAACATTTTTAGTTAAGAAAATGGTGTTTAACTGCAGAAAAACGTGTGTTTTCTGTTAAAACTTGAGGTTTTTCCAAAAGTCTCTACGAAAAAATGTTGGAGGCGGGACACAGGTAACTTATCTCGCTGAATCGAATGGTGACAAGGCCAGACTTCTCAAGTGACGATTTAAGTTAGTTTTGTCGGATGCATAAACCCGTTCGTTTGTGAAAAGCGTCTGCGGCATTTCTAAGCTGTCCGGCCAAATTCAAGATAATCGAAGAGCCAAGAGACGGCTATTGGTTGTGTTCATTTACGATTGATTGCGATGAGTTGCATTCATCTTTTTGCTGACACTATGGACCCTTATCAAACCAGGCTTCGTATCATTACCAACTCTTCCCTTTCGTCTCTTTCCCCGCTGTATTTCCTTCAGCGTGGTTTCCCTATTGCATATTCCCATTCATCATGGTGTGCTATAGCTATTGAACATAGCTGGTAATAATAACCAAAACCTTAGTGACAAAAAAGGATTAGTAGATTACAAAAAAGATAGCCTACTAGATAAAAAAAGGATCAGTGACATAAACAATATTATCAACCAATGTTTTTTCCTCATACTGTCAGACGAGTTCGCAAGGGTGTGAGTTGTACACAGGAGGAGTGTGACTCCCTTGCTGCTTCAGAATCATTACCATTGGCAAAACCGTGCACAAAAATCATGTCAACATACTCACTTGTGGTATAGCTACTCAACAGAAAGCAACTCATCGCAATCGATCGTAAATGAACACAAACAATAGCCGTCTCTCGGCTCTTCGATTATCCTGACTTCAGCTGGACAGCTTAGGAATGCCGCAGACGCTGTTCACAAACGAACGTTTTCATTCAATAAATTCATTCTAATTTCTCATTTTTAAATATTTATTTTTTGGTTTATATCTTAACAATCTTGTTTAAACTCTAACTCTTTATATGAACTCGATTTAAACCCCAATATCTTACCATTGTCCTACAAATGGATAACATGTATGAGTAAACAAAAACTTTACTAAAACTGAATTTGGTAACAAACAACAAACTATTAACATCGCAACACCCAGTGCTACGGCCAAATTCAGATTGGGGTTGATAGTACACGGCGCACAAAGCAACCCCTCCTTCAAGACCGGCGGGTCGTGCGGGTCATTGCATATCCTCGCCCCTGACCAAGACAATGCCCCCTATGAATTTTTTGCCAGTGGCCTCGTTTCCGAGTTGTTCGCGATTCAAGATTTTTTTCGTGTTTTCGATCTTATATCATTAAAACTGTCATAACTATCTCAATTTTGGAGATATCTCGAATGTGATGACACCCTTGGAGAGAGCGTTAATTTTCTATTTATTTGATGTATAGATCAAATCGACCAGTCACTACAATCGAAGAGCTGAGAGAGGGCATTTTGACAAAACTGTCATTTCGCGCAGCAATCACACATCTTCGATTCAATGAAAAAAATGTTTTGATATCAATTAGATAGAAAATTTAACGCTCTTTCCAACGGTGTCATCAAATTTGAACTCGGAAACGAGAAATGTGGCAAAAAAAAATTGCTAGGAGGCATTTTTGTTCGGAAATGAGTTGTAGAACACGTAGAGGTCGGATTGTGCATAACTCCTGGGACACCCTGTATTTCAGCAATTTAAACCGATTAGGCGATTAGGAAGAAATAGCCACAAGGGCCTCTCAGCTAATCGATGTACATTATGTACAATGTATTCATAACTATGCTCTTGATATCTCTATGAGACTTCATTACCAATATCACCTCCGAAGGTAGATCAGAAAAGTTTTAGAAAAAATAAGACTCAATAGACCGAAAAATATTCCTTCTTCCGTGTGATTTGTGTTGGATGTGGATCTGAATACCGATAGATTCGTAAAACTGCTGACCCTAAGCACAAAATTGAAGCTTTCTTTAGGTTTGTCCTCTAGGTGTTGCGGGCAAATCGCCTCACCCATTGGACGGACCCATTATACCACCTCTTTGACAGATAAATTGAACGAATGTTAACTACAAAGCTCGGTCAATGTGGAACTGAAAGCTCATTGAAAAAACTAAAAGAGTTTCTTGCTTATTTCGTGTGATGATTCTAGTGGTAACAGATTTTGATGATTACATGTCCAGATGACAACCATTGCGGGGCCTGCCTCAATAGACTTCTAATGGAAAACCCGAGAGGTAAGTCACATCAGGATTAAGTAATAATCTTAAATTGAGTAATATACCTATTAATTAAATGAAAAATAAAGTAAAAAAAGGAATAGCGACTTGATTTTGACGTTTTTCAGAGGGAATAACTCCCAGTGAAGTGACGATATTTAACTGCAGCCATATTTTCCATTCCGATTGCTTGCCCTTCGTAGTGAATAACCAAGTAAGTCGAACATGAAAGGTTCTTGGTATCTATTTTGAATGTTACCACCTAGTAGAAGATGGTTTATAAAAACCTCGAATGGGACTTGTTATACGTTTCACTTAAACGTTCCCTATTGAACAAAATGTTTCGTCATAACAATTACCTTTATTTTTTTCTGTTTAGGCGTTCTGTTTATTGTGTTCGAAGAGGGGTTTGACCACTTAATACTTAGCAGAAACATGTAAGAACCAATTTAAAAATTCACATATATGTGTTGCACGAAGTTGTACAAGTTTTGATAATATTTTAACCCTATCACGTTCGAGTTAACGCATTGTATTACCTGTAGAGCTTTGAAATGACGTATTTTGTGAACGAGTTACATAATACCGGGATGTGACAGTAATGTTGTAATATTGTTGTATTAATATTATAATAATGACATTGCTCTTTTTTGAAGAATTACGGGGATTCGAACTAAAATCTGACAAGAAACCTGTGAATCCTGAAAGAAAGAAATATTTGGAGAGATCCACTGCGTGTTGTCCATGCTACAATTGGTAAAAATGAGAATTTTGGCAATTTTTCCGAAAGATGGTCTTGAAGAAATGTCTACATTATAATAAAAACTTACTTTCTGAGTTGAAAATAAATCCCAAGCCTCAAACAACAAACTGAAGTCCACCTTGCTCCTAAATAAGAAAGTGTTTGATGTCATTTTTATCTGTATCATCTTTTGTGGATTTTGAATAAATTTTAGTTTGTGATTCAATTTCTTGTTTTATCTTCAAGTAGTTGTTGGTAATGTTTCTCTTGAAAGGGGTTGTCTATATATATTTTTTTAATCAAAATTTGTAGAAGTTTCAAGACAAACTTTAGGTTGGTTTGGTAGGTTTTCATTAATGAGTTGAGATTGTAAACATAATTTCAAGTTGATAAGGTGAACTGCTGGTGGTTATGAAACAAAATTCACCAATTAGTAGCAGACTTGGCTTTGCCTTTTCCAAAGTTTTCCAATATTTATTGTCAAAAATAATTCAGGTAACAGGTAACTACACACATTTTTATGCATCGATTGCTGCATAAATGCGCTCCTCAGAACTAAAAACTCGGGAAGCTGTGGTTATAGTATTTTCTTTTTATTTCTCTAAAAAAATAACAGAATCTAGAATAGGTGAGAAATTGACACTTCTACCTCAAACCATTAATGATAGATGATTAATAATCAGATTATATTCAGCAGATTGTTGTAAAATTTTCCTTCATTTACAGTCAGTTGGTGGCATTTTCTGAGTTTATGTGACTCTTATCGATCTTTAAATAACCTTAGTCGCTCCGAACTCATAAAATTATTGCAAAAAAACACAAAAAATTATTGCAAATAACATTATTGCAACAAAACCGCTGCAACTTATTACTGTCCGATTTTGTATGCTTACCGTTCCCATCTACACCTTAGCCCTTCTAGATGCATGCCTACAGACAATACTCAGCGCATTCATACATGCTAATTGTATCCAACATGTAAAAAGATTAGCAAACTTCTGCAGATCGGTTAACAAAGAAATCGGCCTCATTAGTGGTTATCAGGCGTTAAGATGACTGCATCATGCTATTATTGCATAACAGCAACCTTTACTAGGCCCTACAGTAAAGACGCTGGTCTCAAAATACCTTCAATGGGGTACGAAAGCACGACGTAGAAACCCGTGAATAGAACAGATGAAATTGATCGAGATAGAATAAAAAACACCTGTCCTTCACTTGTCTGCAGATACATTCAGAAAGCTATTAACAAAACTCCTTAGACCTCGCAGTCTGCACGGGGAGGTGGACACAAACAAATTGAAACTCGAGACGAGATTCAAACTACAAAATCTGTAATTATGTTTGTGACGTGCATCAACATTTTACACACAAAGAACGTATGACAGTACAACCTGTGAAATTTTGTAACCCATTTTTGGAAACATAAACCTACAAATTTTGAGGGGGTTATTACTAATTTGTTTTTAATTACAATGGTTCGCTTTTGAACATAATAAACCAAAACTATAAAACAATCATTTGTACCTACTTATTTCGTAAATGCCATTTATTGATATCATTTATTCGGCATATTTCGATGCACAGAACCTCCGTGATTATATAAATTTACAGAGATTTTTTGTAGGAATGTTAATTTCGTAATCCGTTTCGTTGTACAAGTTCAACGTGAACTGTTTCGATAAATAATACGTGAGAAGGTCAATTTTGTTTATCCGGTAGTTCGCAGAAACAATAGGAGAATAGTACCGCTAAGTACGTACTAACTATGCATAATAACTTGAAAATGTTATGCTGTAAATTCCTTCTACTCATTACACATTTCGTGTCACATGGGAGATCTGTTATTCTCCGCGTTTGACCTCAAAAAACAGATGACGGTAAAAATTCCAAATTACAATAAAGATAGGTAAGCCTTGCAAGGAGACCCAAAGAGTTCGCAAGAGGTATGATATTCAATGGAAGGGGTAAGTCGTTGAGAAGAAACTGTTATCTTTGTTCACACTTTGAGGAAGAAAACACAGCAGTTACGGGGTGGATATTGTCTCAAGAAGGGCTTACCCAATGGTGCATCCTTCCATAGTTCAGGCGTATAGCTTCGCCGTATCTGCGAAAAACCCCTCGTTTCCCCGTAGAACCTTTTCCGCAGGAGGGTCTTCGAATAACGTGATAAATGAAGACGGGACTGCACTTCTTCCCTTATCCGTCCTCCCTTCTGGCTCATTAAAGCACCTAACGACTCCCAGTGATGAGCAATGTAGCGCAGTTTACTACCTAAACACCAGAGAGCCCTATTTGTCTCAAAAGAAAGGATCCGACCAGGACGAGAGCTAGGGGGGCGCTGTCCTAATCTAAAAGTCAAAATTCCCCGCCGATCCGCCAGCAATAAAACCAGGGGCCCAATGATCGATTTGCCCTTCCGCTCATTACATTAGCCTATTAATTCCCATTCGGTCCCTCCTTATTCCGACTCAGCGAACGCTCTTATTAGCATTTCTTTTCTTTACGACCACGGAAACGAACCTGTTTATGACTTTAGTTATAAAGTCGCTGAAAACTTTCTTTACGGGTGGCGATTAAATTTAAGCTTATTTTGACGTGCTGCGTGGTGACAGTTACAAACAAAGATCACTGCAAAGCTTTTTTTTTTTTGTGTCCCCCTACAAATGATTTCAGCTAGGGATCACGTGCAATAAAACTGCTATTCACTTTCCACAGCCTCGTGGGCGGGTAGCCAGAATTATGCGATGAAAGGCAACGAGGCTCTGCTTTGATCGACAAAAGAAAATAGTCAATGTTAATAATGATTGCCTCCTAATAAATAACGCACTACTGACCTACACTCCAACAGAAGTGTGAGTGAACTCGCAAGTTTGAAGTTATCCATCATTCCCCCCGTTCCAGCACGTTGTATGTTGTGGGACCCTCACGCATAAGACGACAGCCAGTAAATCTGGAGGTCGAACACTCAACAGAAAAAATTTTCCTTGTTTTACCTGCATCTACCTATTTCGCCTATGGAGACGTACAAGGGAAAGGGGGGTTGCCCACACACTACTATGATCTGATCCCAACAAAATTATAGTTTAATGTTTTTAAATCTTGGAGGACAAAACTTTCCAACTTTTCGCATTGACATTTTTATGTAGAAAGAATGTACAAAGATCATATCACCGCCTGAAATGTGTTGTGAAATAGTCACAGATTTGGAACTGATTTACAGTTCAGTGAGTAAGGATGGAAAACCGATTCGAAAAATCGATTTTCTGAATAGATATTTTCAAAAAATTTGAATTAATATCGGAATATTCCTTCTTTATTCTTCTACGTTCTGTTTCATCCATGGATGCATGGATGAATTGAATGATGGTTCCTGCTCCCGTGGATTCATCACTGTTCAAACCCTTCACCTGTACAGATCCAATTTCCTATTTTACTATGGAGAACCAAAAATGAATTTTCCTTGTGAGGAAATCCGCCGATTTTTCAAAAAATCATTATTTGAGATCCGATTCACATACAAATTGACAGCAGGATTATCGATTTAAAAAAAATCGATTTTGTCACCAGTAAAAATCGATTTTTTTGTAAATCGGTAAATCGTCCCCCATCCCTACTCTCTTGAAATGTCCAATGTGAATCGTGTCTTGTCCGTTGTCAATATAAGTATTACTTCCGTACTCCGTGATCTATTTTCTAACTCACCTATCCACCGCTAAAACACTTTAGCTTCAAGATATAGATTAGATAGATAGATTATAATCTGTTGAGGGAAATATCTTGATTCCGTTAGGGATGGATATAGTAATAGAAGTTTTTCCTTAATACTCCGGGTAGAGCCAATTTGACTCTTAAAAGAGATAGTCTACTTTATATTTCAATAAATCTCAGGGTTATCGATCGGGTGTATGGCGATGTACATAAAAGAGAACTGCTTCTATCTTGTGATTTGATCCACCCGCCACGACTGAGGTCGGGCGGATCGAAACCGAACGAAGGTTTAAGTAATTTTTTCTTCGTGTAGAAGAATGAAACTAGGATAAAATAATAATCATAAGATTCGTTATAAAATAAAGAATCGGAATGTGAGCAAAAAAATAGTCGTTGGTCCGGTTATATCGTAAGGGCTGTACGCAGGGCACCGCTCACGGGCGCGATCCCACTACTGTCTAACACGGGGACTTCTGCCTGCTGTGTTTCCACCCTGGGCCGATTCGTCCCTCCTTAGACAACCTGGTGGCGTCAGGCTCCCCCGACGTCACCATGTTGATGGTCAGCTTAGTGCGGACACCTGGTCTACACGGAAGCACCTACGCACAGTGAACCCCTCACTCAAATCATCCTCAACGCCTGACTTCCAAGTAGCTGGATTACAGGAGCACGCCACAACTCCCAGCCGAGAGACTAATGTTTGGTTTAGATTCTTGGAACCTGTAAGGTTCTCCGGAGAAGATGAGGTTACAGTCCGTTTCTTCACATGAACGTTTTAATAATCTCCACGACTACACAAATTTGATATACTTACTAATTAAACCTCCTATTCCCCACTCATTCGAAAAGATCGTCAAAGATCGTCGTTTTTTCCACGTGTCAATTTATTTTCTCCGTCTCCTCTTCATTGTATCCTACGCTCAGACAAACTTTTTCTTTATGTTCCGAGTTTATTCTTCTAGCTTCCTGTTTTTTTTATCACATATGTATACTGTGTCGAGTTATTATTTCTTGAAATTTATTGAAAATTTAAGTTTATACCTACATATTATCAAAACATGACATGTTTACAATACATTGTAATTGTGCTCGCCCGTGATATTATAAACAAATTAATGAACCATATACCTACCGTTACTAAGGTAATCGGACAAAAAATCCCCTAAGGCGGACAAAAAATCCCCAACTTCGGAAAACTAGGGTTGAATCACAGAAAAGGTAACGCATCTATTTTTCCAACTGATCTATACTTTACTAAAAGGATTGATATTGGATATTTTTTTGTTTTTGAGATGCGAGCGTATCGAGCATCCAGACCAGTAAACTATCTAGGTAACGCATCTATTTTTCCAACCGATCTATACTTTACTAAAAGGATTGATATTGGATATTTTTTTGTTTTTGAGATGCGAGCGTATCGAGCATCCAGACCAGTAAACTATCTAGGTAACACATCTATTTTTCCAACTGATCTATACTTTACTAAAAGGATTGATATTGGATATTTTTTTGTTTTTGAGATGCGAGCGTAGCGAGCATCCAGACCAGCAAACTAGACAATAGGATATTCTGTCATTTTTCACACGGGGATGATTTTTTGTCTATTTCTGTCATTTTTCAGATCAAATGGATTTTTTACGAGCATCAGCGAGTCCGTGTTAGGGTTCATTACATTTTCCATGAGATTTTTGTCCGGCAGGATTTTTTTTACCGTTTGATTCGTTAAAAATTATAAACCATTTCGAGAGAAAGAGGAAAATTAAGGGAGGAATATAATATATAATATTGTGGAAAATTGAGAATGATCGAGTTCTACAGCTTCGCATGTGTATAGTTATTAATTCTGTATTAATACAACAACAAAACCAAATCAAAATTAAATGAGTTAGCTTTTAAAACTTCAAACGACCTTATAACTAGCAAATGCCTTTCAGCGAGTGCAATTACAAAAGTTTTTAGGCACTTCATTGAATGGCAGATTTATCTCAAAGTTGTACGAATTAAATTTAGTTAAGGAATTGAGCGAATAGAAACTATAATTTTTCAGTTTTCGTATAATAACTGCGTATTCCGCTAACCAGGTGACTTAAACCAAAAGCATTGAAGGCCCGGGGGCATCGGGCCTAGTGACCCCTCTCACCCTTTACGGAGCTGATTCCGTTATCACTTTTGCTTTCCCTTGTGGCCGGTAGTTCTGGCTCATTCAGTTAGTTTCTATGTATCTACATTTTCTTTTCTTCTCTGGAGAATTTTCTTAGAAAATGAAGCAATTGCTGTGGCTCCTAAAATTTTAAAATAAGTAAAACTTTCATGTAACTCAAGAGGAATTTTGAAACGATTCCAAGATCAGAACACTTTTTTATACGTACTGTACATATTCCAGACGACAACTCTACTTTGCATTTAGATAAGATGTTTGATCTTTCGCAAAAAAAAAATTCAAGCCAGGATGAGTTAGTTGTACAGCACTTTTTGAACGTAGTCCAAAAAGCCAAAAAAAACCAAAAGCCTGAAGCCTTTTAGCTAAAATCTTTTAGTTCAATTTTTCAAAAAATGGGAAACAAGGGTAAAGTTCTACAATTTTAACGTGGTTTCCCCATTGCATATTTCTATTCATCGAGATGAAAAAGAGTCGATTTCAAGATTTCAACAAAACTGCCATTTTGCGCGGCAATCGCACATCTTCGATGCAATTAAAAAAATGTTTTCTGACACCAAATAGATAGGAAATTTAACGCTCTTTTCAACGGTATCATCAAATTTGGGCTATCTCCAAAATTGAGGGAGTTACGACATTTTCATTATTACATTTTTCTCTCGATCCCAATTTTACTCTACAGTGCAAGAAACCTCGAAAAAAAAATTGTAAGGTGTAATTTTAATATTTTTACATTAAAATTAGATGTAAGTGTGATTGTCATATTTTTGTTTTGCCCATTATTATTTTATGCTTATACTTTGACAACCCCCTGAAGTAATGTGTCAAACAGTTCCAGGCTGAGTTTCGTCGTGGGAAATGGAAGGTGAGGTTTTAGTGGGTTTGAATCCCACATAACCCAAAGTGCGGTCCCTTTTGGGTATTTTAGGAGATCCGATTTCCACCTAAGGATCTCAAAGATTTCCTCACCTGCCACCGAAAAAAAAAAATACTTTGACAACAATATGATTTACAGATTTGTGTTATTACCATGAACTAGAATGAAGGTACCTCGTTCAATACCTACCGGTCCAAACGAGAAACGTCTCCTTTCAGTTTATTTTTTGTTCTTATTTTTAAGAATAGGTAACGGTTTTTGAAATTCCTTGTTTCCCTCCGTATTTCATGTCACTCGATGACATTTACGCCGTGTTCTTCAGCAGGAAACGTGTGAAAAAAGTTGTTCCTTCAATAGCACTAGCGTAAATCAAGTGAGAATTGTTAAGCCCTGCTCTATCATAGTGGATCGCAGCTTGATTCCAGAGTGGTGATTCGGATGCTGATGTTTTTCGAATGAATGGGAGCCTCCTGGGGGTGTAGCTGTCCGTCATTTCACACGACGAGCATGAATGACGAGTGACGCAAGGGCCAGTGATGTAACCACTCTGGGTTACTGGGTATCTGAACCACCTGGTCCTGCCCTCCTCGCTTTGGGACGAGAGATATCGCTCGTTCCGTTTCAAGGTAAATTCCCGTACTTTTTGGAGCTGGCTCCATACGCATTTTGGACTATGATGTTTTGTAACAACATGGCATCTGTTGTTATGGTCGCTTTCCCTCTGACTATTCAAAATCAAGGGTCTACGAATTAAAATCAAATTAAAAAAAGATTTCAACATACCTAATGGAGAAAGTATTAGAAAATTCAATGGCACCTCTGGAAATTGTCATGTATAAAAGTAGCCATCACAGTGTGGAATACCTATTCCTCTTAACTTCTTAACCTCTCATCGAATTATTTCTAGCAGAACAAACACAATTTGTATATCACGGTGATACCTACCAAACAGTTGGTAGGAAATGCTTACCTATAAGTGATTGGTACTTGCAAATTTTCAATCACCGTTTTTCCCAAACTTGGGAGAACTTTTGGGCTAGTCCCAGGAATAGCATTTTCTCCCAGCTCCTCCCCTGCTAACTTTTAGCGGTTTTATAATAACTATGTTTTGTTGTTCTTTATCTAGATTTTCTTCCTTATCACATTGACTATTGTTACTAAGTCAATGTGAATTGAACGTGTTCGAATAAAGTTAGAGGGAGGTAACTGAATGTCGCAGGAAATGGCTTTCTTTCACGTCCTCATTCCGGGCCTTTCTGCGCATCACTTATTATTGGAGTATGAGCTAATTTGCATAGGTACGAGCCTACAAGTTATTATGAATTTCCACTGCACTGGCTCATAGTAATGTCCTGATTTCCTCTATATTCCCTACCCGCCGTGCCCACGAAGGCGTTTAATTTTATTCGTTTACGGAACTCTCTGGACTGTTTTTAACGACTCACGAGTATTACGAAGTTTTCATTAAAAGCGGAACAATAAACCGGGGAAGCATCTCTGAGTCACGGATTCCTACGTATACGTCAGCTATTTGCTCCAAGTCCGTGGCTCATCAAGGATGCGTAGTTGAAACAAATTCATTGTAAATTATGGTGGAAAGCTTAACCATTGTTTTTAAAACATTAACTCATTGTAAGTATATGTCGGGAGGTATTTACGGTAAGAATTCTTTCCCTATTATTCTCTTTCTTCCTCTTCAGACGACATACCTGCAAGAGTTATTTATTTATTTATACAGGAAGAGCCCAAATACAGAAAAAAGAACATAAATATACAAATTGATTAACAATAATTCCATACCAACACTTAACAATATGGAGACAATAAGACAGTAAATGAGAACAATGAGACGAGAAAAATTATAAATAGTGACAAAAATTTGATAGTTTAACGTATAGGTACCTAGGATTTGGTAACCCTTTAGTCCCCTACTCCTTTTTTCGAAGTGGGAGTCATGAAACGGGTTAAAAAGTTCATTGGAAACTTCTAATACAAGTACTTTCGTTAATAACCAAAACCTTCTCCTTTTCATTTCTCGTTCAAACCCTACAAGAATAATATGCTTGGGATTTGCTTGTCTGAAAATGAAATCCTGCAAATGATTTTTAAAGATGTTTAGGTATTTAAATGTCATGTGTTGATAACCTTCCGCTTGACTCATTGTTTTTCTCTTATTCGATATCAGTATGAAAACTTTAAATGTGAAATGTGAATTGAGAATCTACAAGTCATTGAGAGTCTTTGAATCTTTTAGTTTAGTTTTTAAACTCAACACATAGATTTCGTCTATTAGAATTGATGGCTGATAGCTCTCTTGTAAACTTCTAAGTGCTCAATGATAAATATAAGTTATGAAGACACGGTGACCACCTGAAGACTACAATTTTTGATGTTGAGGAGCCATGATCAGCTGAGGTATCCTTGCTGCTGATTTCTTTCATGTACGTTCTCGTTTTATAAACGATTTTTTAAAATTGTTTATTGCAAGCTAGAGTTCCAATAAGACTATTCACATCATCACTTCGCGAAAAATTCCCATTTTATTAGTGAGGAGCTTAATGGAATTCGAAGATTTTAACTGGCATCTACGGCTTATGACTTCTTAAGCCGCAGTGGCAATCATGTCTAAGGATTTCTAAAATCCCTAGGCCATCCTGCTAATAGTCCGTAGATGACCGTATTTACTGATTTTGATTTATTATTCAATAATAAACCATTGTAATCGCTCTTTAAAAAAAATTCTAACCCCCAATGGAAATTCCATGGTTTACGTTTCAAAGGGTGTACAATCCAAATCTGCAATAAAATGTTTTCCGTCCGTACGCCGTTCGCACGTTTTCTCCCAATGGAGCAAAAAATCTGATTTTCAGGAAAAATCAATATTGGTCCGACAACGCCCCAATTCTTTAGCCAGCTCTCTCACTCAATTTAAAGTGCCCTTTAAGGGTTGTCAAAGTTTTGTAAAAGCCGGCTAAATTTAGACTTTTTTTGAAGAACTTTCCACGAGGAATCGAATGAGCACCTCCCCAGGTCCGTAGCTTAAACCGCTCCCGATGTATGGCCCGATTTATGGAGCCAACATTTGCATCCGTGTTCACTACATCACTAGACTGCGATCAATACAAAAAAAAGTACTAGTGAACCTAGTGATGTAGTGAATGTGTATACTGGAGAGAACTCCTAAAAGGGTTTATAGCCGATACACGTTTTAAAGCATTCTGATATGCATGCTCCGTCTTACGAAATTTAAAATTTTCAAATGGAATATTTTTCCATTGTAATCGCTCTTAAAAAACGCTGCAAATTCTTTTACTGGGGTTTATTATTCAATGATTCATGATTTGAATTGCTGGTAAGCTTTGGAGCGTGCGAGTTTCACAGGTAATAGAGCGATTATTGAATTTCAGGAGGCACACAAATATGATCAACTGATCAATCCAAATAGATATTTAGGTTGAGAACCGAATCAAGTGCTCTATGAATATCTCCTGAGATTGTTTGGAAATTCACACTCGGAATGGCTGTCAACTCTCAAAAAAATTAAACACAGATAATGGCTGTGAAAAGTAAACAAATTAGCCACTTGCGATTGAATCCAATTCTGCTTAGCAACCTTGGCACCAAGACGCCTTAGGTACTACACTTGCCTACATACTGGCGATCCTCTGCACTAGGTACTAATTGAAGTTTATGTTGAAGCACCTAATATTCCAAAATTGATTAATCTCAGATCTCTTCATGTTTTCTAATGAGGATTAAAATTCATTTGGATTGGATAAAACCCAACTATTTCATGCTTCTTAGAGAGATTACTCGGTAAAAACTTCATGAATATAATTGCATCGTATGCAGGAGGTACTAATCTTGCATCTTGTAAACAAATACCAGTGTTCGACCTAGGTGAGTTATCTAGTACAGAAATAATTTGTTACGTTTTTATTCAATTTCTAGTTGACGTTGCAGCTGTTTCTGCTACAGAAGCTGCTGATTGAATCTCGTTCCAAGCCAACTGGTTCAAAGCAGACGGAAAACTCTTTCTCCCGTGTTTTCTTCCTCAGAAACTGGTTCCCCTCCGACCCCCAGGTGAATCAGCCCTTTCATCTCTACTTAAGAAGGCTTACATAATAAATTGTCCCGGCCCCGTCCTCCTATGTCTCCTAAACGCATTCGCCGACTATGGACCGCTGCCCGCGGTTCTTCACCGGTAGCGAACTGTACCAACCGTGTCGCAATATTCCGCCGCCGTATCGAATTTCGCTTTCTGTTCTCACAGGATCATCGGCTTAAAGGATTAAACGTTCCTTCCCACCAAACCTATTCAGATACCGACATTTGAATGGTTGTAAAGATCCGCTTGGAATATTGGGGTCATCTGTTGTTGCGGAATTGGATAGCGCCTGACAACGGGTTCAACGCACTCGTGATTTTCCCTCAGAAATAAACTGATTTCCTCGAACATTCTAACCCATCTTGCGATGGCTACTGTACACAAACATAAAGCACTCCGTTTTTTTCTTTTGGTCAATTGAAAATTTATAGATTAAAAAAATAATAAAAAATGTGTTGTATTCTCCAGTTTTTCATTTTAAATCAAGATTTCCTGTCTAGAGGCCATCGTTTTCTAATTTTAAACCCACTATTTGGAGCCATTAGAAACTTTCTAACCCCACAATAAAGAAACTTTGAAATTCAAATTTATTCGTTTTTGCATAATTGTGTTATGGAAATCTTATTGATTCACACTTTGCTCGAAAATTAGGATGAAATAATATTATAATGAAAATTTACTACTCAAAATATCGCAACTCACCCCTATGAGATGGATTTGACGGAATTAACTAGTTGTGCGCTCGTGTAGACGTTCCTATGGATCTCACCAACCCAAGCTGCCGAGCTCACAAGCATTTATTAGATAAAACTACTTTCTTGAACTGAAAATATGTAAATTGGTTTAGATTGGTCTAGCACGGGGCAGAGGATGTGAGTGGACCATGTGTCCGGTATACGACTATTTATCATATGAACATTTTTAGTGAATCTTTGAGGAAACGATTAGTTCTTTACATAGCTTTAAAAATTCGAAAATGTTCGGCTACACACATATATACACCCGTACACATAAATTATGTATAAATAATAATTTTTCAGTAAAGGATTTCGTCCCACATCCGAAAAATTCGTTTTTGCAAGGTCAGATTCGTTGGCCAGTTCGATGGGTCCATTTTATTATTTTTTACAGTTTAATAGATCAAAATATGTCCAAAAATTTATTTTGAACGATAAAGGCATGTGCGGTGCCAATCTTCAATTATTTGCATGGACTGATTCGGTACGGGCTAATTCTCAGATCGCTAAACAAGAAGTTTTTTTAATTTTGTAATTTCTCTATTGTTGATTGGTGTATTAAAAATCCCTCACCAAATTAACTTCTTGCAAGTAAAAGTATTTTTCGACTCTGCTGTCAATGCCGTCTATTCTATTCTTTTCAATTTTATTCACTGGCAAGATTCATTTGAATGGATTTTTGACCGACCACTCTAAAAGCCACATTTCTTAAGATACTGAAATACTTTGGCAATATTGTTGATCATTCACAACGTCGTACCGAAACTGCATAAACTGAATTGCCCAAATAAACGTCATCCTAACAAATGTAGGCCGAGACGATTTCGTACGAAAAATCTTTCAACGATAACCTCGGAGCATAACAGCTGATAAAAATACCCAGTCTATCAAGCAAGGACGGAACAAATAGACATTCGAAACCAGTTTAATTGACAGACTTCAGACGGTGGTGTAATAAAATAACCTATGTGAGCACGAAGGAAACTAACAAACTTTCTAGAGAAAAGTCTGAATTCATGCAATTAAGAGTTAACCAATATATTGAGCAACTATGAGTTGCAACATAGCAAACACTGACCGTTAGGCTGAAATAGTGAGACTGCAATCCCCAGGTATCAAACTACATAAAGCACTAACAGTGATTTACGATTGCCACCTATAATGTTCAGAAATAAAGCGACCAAAGCGGGTAGCTCCCTTCAACTGCGGTCTATGGTGCGGATTTTGAAGAAACCAGCATTTTTGGCTCGATGCGAGCGTCGCCAGCGTCACGGCGTACAATAACGTGGGAACGTAGACCACCGTTCGGTATATAGGACAGGTTTCCTAATTAAAAATCCACCCCCATGGATGGACCTGGTTTGATTGTCTAGGCCCCACGAAGTGGCAAAGGGGTCGGTTGATATACGCGTCTAGGATAATGCCCCCCGAGCGAGGCCTGGATTATCACGAAAGGGGTGCGAAACCCCATTTGTCAGCCCACTCCTATTATGAGGTTCACGTCACAATCGCGATTGTGTCCAGCTTAACTGCGCTCACGCTCTATTCAAACACCTTGCGCAGCGCATCGCCTTTTCCGTTGTTCGAAATAAGTATTTGGTTTTCACCACCTTTTCTGCAACCTCTTTTCATTCTTTGAATAACTTGTCAGGCAAAATAGAAATATCAAGGTCGATTTATGAGGCTATGAAATAGACACAAATCAAAAAGAAGAAAACCGTGGTTGACTATTCTTTACTCCTGTTGCCTCTAATGGCTGTGTCTGCCGTGAGAAGTATGCACTTGTAGGTTATAAATATGATCATAATATGTTTCTACTAGACCATCATTCTTTGCCGGTGACAATATTGCCAGTTATCACCTGTATTCAACACCTATTTCTTGCCCACCTACTATGCCAACAACTGTGTGAACAAACTTCACTCTTCGCATCAATTTAAACCGTTACATACCTACTAAATCTATTAGGAAATCATTCGTGTTCCATAAGAGAGGACTGCTAAGAATAAACTCTCACAATGCGAGAGAAAAGTTGCATTATGAATCACGGCATTAGCTAATATAATATTAATTTAGAAAAGCTGTTGCAAACTAAGAGTGAAATAATGTATTTTATGTCAAACACTATCTTAAAATCAATCGTACATTGTTGACTACGTAAATATTATCGGACCATGTGAGGATAAGAACCAAGTGATCTAGAAAGGATCAATGCCACAGAAAGTGATCATTGAAACACAGAAGGCAGTCGACAAAAGTCAGCCGGCACGTTACTTTGACTGGGATTTTCATCCTTGAATCATCTCTTAGAATTAACTCTTGTTTGTTTCATTTCAACTAAGAGAAGGCAGTTTCAGGAATTGGAGTGAAAAGGTAACTCAACTACCTTTTGATTTTAAAGAAAAATATTTCCTCAACGCTTTTAGCTACCTACAACCAGTTTTCCATATTCTGCGAAGACTATTTATACATTACTCAAATTTATCTACGGAAAGGCATGGAAGTTGTGACTCTCTCACAGTTTTATACCTCCTCAAAAAACCGTGAAAAATCATCTCAGAGATTTAAAACTATAGCAGGCACCCTCAGTTGTGCCTGACGAATCTAACAATAATTGAAATTATTCACACTAACTAGATTTTACAACATTTAGTAACTACATGGAAACATTGGGCGACTAGAACTGTGATTGAGGCTAAATCCCCGTAAACTAAGATATAAATAAAGCGCAGATATCGGCTGAAGCTCGTTTATCATTTGAGCCAGACAAAGATACGAAACGAAATGGTTATAAATAATAAATTTTAAGTGCCCGTTGTTAATCAAAAATTATGCATTTTAAAACGTTTGCAAGCATCGATACGCGTAGTAATTTCGGTTAAACAATGATTGTGGGTTTTAAAGCTCCTTGGGGGGAAACAACTACAAATATATGGGGTAGAGGACTAGTAATACCAAAACGAATGTACACCATTCAAACATACACCAATATTCTTCAGAGAAAAATATTTATTATTTTACTGGTAAATCAAACTATCAATATTGTACATCGACTATACATCGGGAAGTTGTACACTGAGTAATATGGCAAGCTTGCAGAAAATTTCGTTCTAGGTAGTCGCTCTTAAGATAGTAGGAACTAAAAAATATTTATAAATGAGAGAACTTAAAATGGTTTCACACCAATCGGGTGATAATACAAAGATGGAAGGTGAACAAAATATGGAGGTTTTGAATTATTTGTTTAGTACTGTTCGTACTGAGGTATGGCGTAATGTTGCTGCTGCTCTTCTTCGGGTTTCTTCTTGGGGAAGTAGGGGTTCTTCTCAGGGTCAAGGTTCAAACTGAAAACGTTTCATATTTGTATAATTTGTATCATGTCAATTTATAATATTATGTTTGGAACCATGTGCTATTATTATTCATAGTAGTTGAAGAGGTAAGCACATTTGTTGAATCAAAATTAACTTTAGCGTGTGTTGTGTGGAAAATCAAGTTTTCCGAATGATTGGTTGTCGTTTCAAGAGTATCGGTCTTTATTTGGCAGTGCTACAAGGCAAATTAGAGTATTTCAGAAAGGAAAAAGCTCAACAATGTAGTGTGCTACTACAGTTATTATTACTTACAGCTGATTGCTTGTTAGAAAGAATACCCTACAGTTCTTCAAGAAACACGACACCACACGAAAGAAAAAGATAAATCCCTAACCAAGCATCAGGGACTCATATACCTAGATGAAAGATGTTCTAGAAGTGGTCGAGTGGTTAAACTTTTTTCAAAATGTAAGGATTTCACGACGTGTTGAAATATTTCGGCCTAAGGAGGAATGTAGGGAGCTAGTTACCAACGACACTACAGTTATTATTATATACAGCTGATTGCTTGTTATCTTTTTTAAATTACAAAATATACGAGGATTCATTCTGTGATCTAACGAATTGAAATGTCGTTACTTTATATTAATATACACAAGATACTACAAACATTTCCAAATAGGTCTGGATACCGAATGGTTGTTCGCTGTCTCAATTGAATTGTGGTTTAACAGAGCAGTGCTAAATGTACAGGTATCTACGTTGTACAGTTACAATATATTTACTCAGTGGTAATGAATTTTGAAACCTGAACGCGATGAAGCCAAAGGTATACTTTCATACGTGGGCATTCTATCCAGTTTTCAGTCTGCTTACAAGTTACATTTAGTTTCTCGAATATCACACAAGCTTATGATTACAGCGTTGAAATAACCTTGTATTATTCTCCTCTAAAGTCCGCCTTGTCTGCACTTGGCAGGCTGCTTTGAGGTGACCTCTGTGCCCGGGTATTAATTTCTAGCTAACATCAAACTCGTCCGAACAGAAACGTAGAAACTGAGGCCCGCGGGGATGAAATCCAGAATGCACGAGAAGGATCCTTCCAGAAGCCCTTTAACTTCTGTGAAGCCATATTGGCCAAATCAGTCCTTTCTGCAATCCAATGAATACCTTGTACCTCAAAACCGAATATCCAACTTATTTATCTCCAGAAACAGCTTTTGGAGTAGATACATCCTCGACGCCATTGCACAAGTGAATTCAGAGAAATACAAAGTTTAAAAAAATGATATCATTAAATAATAAGTTATACAGAACGCCTGTAGTAGTGCTGACTCACAACTGTCCAAATAAAACGTCTTATCAGCCTTATGAAAAATCAATAATCCTTCTTCTTCATTTCACGCTATTCTTCAGTGCGATCTCCTACAGTTACTGTACAAACCTGCCCCAAAGATTAAGCTGCGGAAACCTCATTTAAATCAAGAAAACCTAAACAATCCGAGCAAATATTGGTGACGGCAATGTACGACATTAATCTTGCGTATTATTTGAAATGGAGTTCGGTATCTTTTTTCACGAATGTTCCTTTTAATGATTTTTCCAACGATGTCTGGAGGGTCTTTGAAAATGTATGCAGCCTAACTAGCAAGTTATAGTTGAAAGTCGTTGATGTTCGAATACATGAAAGGGTGTTTACAGGAATTTGGGAATGAAAAACTTGAAAATGAGGCTAGAATTAGTTAGGAACGCATTTTAAAACCCAGGGCCAAATTCTACAACATACAGGTTGTAAACAATTCAGGTAGAGAAGTGATACAACTTCGATAAAACGTGTAATGGACATGGGTAGTTCCTTCTTCCAGTTTCTTGAAAATGCTTTATCTTAGCATAATCTTGAAACTTCGGGGCTTTTCAACTGTTTCGGGAGTGAGAAAACTCTTCCGATTAGCAAATGTCAAAAATTTCATCAATATTAATCAACGAATAAGGACTAGTTGTTATAATCCAATGTTTATGAAATTTTTACTCACTCGTAAAGTTTAGTTGCTTCTGCGCAGTTAACATTGTACCACCAGTCGCAAGCGAATTCATGTTGGTTGAAAAGAGTTCCGTTGGGGCAAAGGAATGCCGCACCTTGGTGACCTTCGCGTCCATCATGGCAGACATGATAGGCCTGTGAAAACAGAATAATAATAACGTTAGATATAAAGAAACATGACACAATAATCAATATGACACACTAGCAAACAATAAATTCCAAGTATTTTAAGAGTATCAAAAGAGTAAAAAGTCAGTTTTTTGCTGTTGTCTAAGAAAAAAGTATATCCAAAAACCAATTTTCCCAGTGCACATTTCTGACCGATTCAAGGAGATACTTTTTTGATGTACCTATGTAGTAGTAGTGTGAACCACACAATCTAAGCCCATATATCCCAAGATTAATACATTTTCTCATACTCTATAACTTTGTCCAAGGATAGTGGACGAAAATCATACAGCGATTTTCCCTCTCGGTTCAGAACACCGATGACATGTATGTAATTCAAATTATTTCGTGTGATCGGAGAATTGATGGCAGCCGAAATAAACCTTTCTTTCTGGTTCATTCGGTACATTACAATTTTCTATTCTCTAACAATACACTCTTTGGGGAATCCGATTTCAAGCATTATCACGAAAACACGGGTGCATTATCAAGCATTATCACCAGCTCTTTTTGTCTGAATGCGAACGACACTAGAAATAATGTTGGGTTTTTATTGTTGTACCAAAATTTATTCATGGAAATGTAAAAGGGAAACGAATTACAATTCCGTCCTTTTTACCTCGCAACAAATGTTACTGTTTTTCCTGAAAAGGAAGAATTTCACTAAATCTGCGAAATAAGACCCCGATGAAGTTAACCAGCGAAAAGGGTCGAAGAAAGAATAAACAAATATGATAGTAAAGACCAGAAGTTTTATCTTTTTCTTACCGTACTGTTCCACACGTACGAGTATAGATACATGGCAGTAGAACTCTGTCATTTCATATATCATGGTGCCAAGGCTAATTGAATCTGATCGGTACATACAATTTCTGAAAGAGAAAACAAGGAGAAACAAGTTCGTTGTGGCACATTGCGTCCTTGTATCGATGGCTTGAATGTATTTCACCTTAGCTACTAATATCACGATTGTATTGAAATTGATATGAGATTTTTAGAGAATAGATGTTTTTCTCCGACTACCGTCCAAATTTGAGAGGGATCGGACAACTAGAACCCTTGTGCAGAGAGTATTGATTTTGAACAATGAATTTCATGGGGGACCATCCACAGTTCAACCCTCACAATCCCTGAAAATGTCATCAAATGAGGACGAAAACTGTAGAAAGTAAGTGTGTTGTAAGGATCTGCGTCCCACACAGACATATGGATACGCAAGCACATACAGGCACGAAACAAAAGTTGTTCAGAATGGTTAAACGTAAAATGCGAGAGGGAATCCTGATTTTGAAGGCTAAAAAAGTTGTAATTCCCTTAAATACTACCCGTAGGTAGTCTTCACTGCAGCAATGTTCGCTTAAGGATGTTACATACCTAATAATCACTTAAACAATGATATAGTTCAGGCATAACGTTACGTTGGGGCATAATAGTTAAGTTCCATATTTCATAAGAAATATAATAGATAAATAATGATACCTACTCGTATGACCGACATGCCCTACATCTCCCCGTAATCGGATTTCAAAACAGTCCGATTCTGGGACAGGTTTATTCGACCGTGCGAACCACGAGCGCCTCTAACCGCATACTCCGTTTCGGTTTGAATGAAATCTGGGAATCGTGTGATTGTGCGCGACACTGATTACAAATAATCACGACATACCTATTCCCTTAATTTTCCGATGACAGCTCTGATTCCTTACACGCTTGCACATACGAAAAGCCCATCACCATTGAACCTTGGTGAGGATTCAAGGGGATCCTAAAGACTTGCCAAACTTTCAATTAACTCTCCTTGTTAATTCCCAATCAATTACCACTACTCCTTCAGGACAACACAACTTTTTGAGCAGAAGTACACGTTTAAAGCTAAAGATGAATTCTTGGAATACAATTTTTTTTAATAGTGATGAAGAATAACATTTTAAAAATTAGAAAGTAAACATATTTATATAATATATAAGTATAGTACACATAATATAGTATAAATATAGTATAATAACATATATAATAGTATATAACGATACTTCATAGTTTTAGTGGCATTTTAATGTCTTTCTCTACTCAGAAGAAAATGTATGATACGGGATGTGAAATGTGAATTTGACAGAAGTTTAAACTCGAAACCATGTTTTTCGATTGGTTTTACAACTACCTACATAACATTCAATCTACTTGAACTTTAATCCGTTGTTTCACTTGATACAGCTTCGTTTCTAGGTAATAGATTACTTCAGATTGGGTCTAGTTTCTTAGGATTCGGAAAAAGGGAGTCGCAAATTTCCACCTATCCCCCAGCCCAAAAACATAATTAAGTTTAAACTAATTAGTTCAGTTTTGAATTCTAATCACAATGGTATAATGAATTGACAAATGTAGTTTATCATATTATCTCACCTGGCAACCAGTTTCCACGTTGGCGTACATCCCTGGGGCGTATGGAACGTTACCGCAGTGGAAGTTGGTGGGCGGAACGCTCCTGAACAGAGGGAAGTCAACTCCTGGAGTTCCGGGAATTTTGCTCAGATCCTGTTCATCTTTCGCTTTGATTGGTTTGGCCTGCAATCAGATAGAAACATCCACCATTAACACTATTGAATATTCATTATTGATTCCAGCTTGACATTTGTTATGAAACACAACAATATTTACCACTATGTAGATAGTTACTCCACCTTTTTACGTGATCGACAAATCATATTCATACTTCACGGGACTGTGCCGAATTTAAAACCGACGAAGTCCTGAAGCTGAGAACTATAGTTTGCCATGAGAAAGGGTTTGAGATATTACCTTAAAATTAAGTATTTTCTAAAAAAATTCTTGCAGCGTCAAAGAGTTTGCTGAAGCTAAAAGAAAAAACGGGCTAGACGCAAAGTTTTCATTGACACATCTCCTTCAGCTGTTCCGCTTTGTGAGGCGAGAGATCCATCCACCCCTACCGATTCAGAACCACAGCTAGAACCTTCAACTTTGCCAGGTTTTTCATTTCAAAACAAAAGTATTGAGATCATGTTTAAATTTCTTAAAAAGTTGAATGATTTTTGTTATTTTATATTCTATTTTATATATTCATTAATATGATTAGCATGATTGATAGTACTGATTTGCAGATAAGTTTGAAAGTACCCGTTTATGGTAAATAAAAATAAAGCCAACGCTTTAATACGCTGCCAATTCAAACACATGGGTTTATTATTTTTGAATAATTCGTGTTGTTCGTGTCACTTTTAGGTTCAGAAATTGTGATTTTTGCTTCGGGTGAATTTCTATGGAGCTGAAATCTAGTCCAGTCATTTTTTGTCCAAAATTATTAGAAAATGACATCTCACGAGTGAACACCACGTTTTTGCCCAATTTTTCTCCCATAGCATTTATGCATGTGAGGTGATTGGGCTGGATAGAAGTTAGGATGAAGCAGAGTCGATGTGCTAAAGTACGGATTTTTTACGTCAACCCTCAGGCCTTTTTCTAGGTCGGTACGGCAGATTTTGAATGTACACACCTTGAATCGTAAAGCGACAAGCTTTGAAAGGGGATATAACAAATATTTACAACGTCTTATTATTAGAAATAATTAACCAAATAAAAGATAAAAAAGAAGTTGGCCACGGTATGACCTTCCTCGCATCCGTAAAATGAATGCATTGATTACTGATAATAAAATAATCTTAAAAGATTTCATAGCGTTTTCTACGTTCCAAGAATAAATCTAGTCGGAGAGTAAAATCGAAATCGGTCAGTTAGGTAATGAGAAGATGAGGCCTGATAGCTACATTTAACGTTTGCCAATGAGCAAAAGCTACCAATAGGTTTGAAGTTCGAATTTTATTGGGAACCATCTACATCTTAAACAAGACAATTCTTGTAAATTTTGTCGAAATCGGAAACTATAGAATCATGCTTTTTACGAAGATCACAGGTTCTCGCAAGCGCTGCAGCTACTATGATGAATTTGATGATAGAACTATGAAACTCTTATGGGATAATCGACTCATCATTGTAAGTCTATTTTTGAGAGAGATTGAATGAATATGCCATAACATTCCGTTCTATTTAGTCAATGGCGTTCTATCTAGTGTATTTCTTGATATATACTAAGATGAGAGGAGGGTAGGAGATTTAACGTACGGTTATAAGTAACATTGTTCACAAAATTAAACCTCTTAGGACAAACGTCTTGATGCAGCTAAAAGCATTTTTACGACCAAACCTTGGAAGCCTTGTGCATAACTTGGTTACCAATGATTATCCCCTAGGTTGAAGAAGATACAAACTGGTTGATCAGGTTCCAGAGGGACCTTGATCTTTGAAAACCAAAATGTCTCATCCTTGAAGAAGTTGCAAAAATAAAAGGTGAACTACAAGCTGGGCATAAAATGGTTTATATGTGTTGTCTCTTTCCGTTTCAAGATCCTAAAACCTCAAAACATAAAAACACGAGTGAGAACGTTCCTGATGAAATTGTGCGGTTTTATGGAAAATTTTAAATCTTCCTAGTTTCAAGTCTATGAACTTCGCCCAAGTGGCTGAAATTGGCCTAGAAATGATAAATTCGAGGATTTTTGCTGTTTTAGTGATTTTTTATTTCAACTATTTATTTGATTTTAATTTTAGCACCCTTTGTTGCTAAACCTTTCAAAACATCAAAATGCATGTGTCTTCTGGGGAGAAAATCCAGCCAGATCTGCATTTTAACTTTGACCGCTTGAATTGATTTCATTATCATTTGTACCAAGTTTACTTAGATTACTACGACCAAAAAATTTGCAGATATTTGATTTTGTGATCATGTGAGCCAAATGTAGACACCACTGAAAGGGCGATGACATTTACTGATGATCGAAGTTCTGAACGATACAATTTACGAATAAAAACGCTCCAAATTCTTTCACTGGGGTTTATTATTCAATGATTCACGATTTGAATTTCTACTAAGCTTTGGAGTGTGAGTGTTTCACAGGACCTGTGATAGAGCGATTATTGAATTTCACTAGATATGTATAGAGCACTTAAATCGGTTCTCAACCAACATACCTATTTGGATTGATCAGTTGATCATATTTGTGTTCCTCATGCAATTCAATAATCGCTGTATCACCTGCGAAACAAGTACA
Source organism: Creontiades dilutus (assembly GCA_031894815.1). NCBI lineage: Eukaryota > Metazoa > Arthropoda > Insecta > Hemiptera > Miridae > Creontiades > Creontiades dilutus. The sequence continues at coordinate 387,421 of JAVIWC010008575.1, read as the reverse complement.
CTCCAAAGCTTAGTAGAAATTCAAATCATGAATCATTGAATAATAAACCCCAGTGAAAGAATTTGCAGCGTTTTTTTCAAGAGCGATTACAATGGAAAAATATTCTATTTGAAAATATTTTAAATTTCGTAAGACGGAGCATGCATATCAGAATGCTTCAACCCGTGTATCGGCTTTAAACCCTTTAAGGAGTTCACTCTAGTATCCGCATTCACTACATCACTAGGTTACTGCGATCAAAACAAAAAAAAACGCTAAACGCAGTTGTTTTTGTATTAATCGCAGTAACCTAGTGATGTAGTGAATGTGGATGCAAACGTTGGCACCATAAATCAGGCCATACATCGGGAATGGTTTGACCTACGGACCTGGGGAGGGGCTCATTCGATTACTCATGAAAGTTCTTCAAAAAAAGTCTTTTTTTCAGGTTTTTAATTTTACAAAACGTTGACAACCCTTAAAGGGCACTTTAAATTAAGTGAGAGAGCTGACCAATATTGATTTTTCCTGAATATTTCAGATTTTTTGCCCTAGCCGTTTGGGAGAAATCGTGCTTACGGCGGACGGACGGAAAAATTTTTATTGGATTTGGATTCTACACCCTTTGAAACGTAAACCATGAAATTTTCAGGGGGGTTAGAGCAATGGTTTATTATTGAATAATAAACCAAAATCATCCTGTTCAACTAACGGGCTTACCAGATATATATATTTTAAGTGACTTAATTGTTGATATTACAAGTAGGAACTTGATTGTTTCAATGACTGTAAGCTTTCTCAATTTGTACGCGAAATATCAGGTCCCATTTGACCGATTTCGGTCGTACAACTCGATCTGTAGCGGAAAATCGAAGGTTTCAGTTCGCCAGTACAAAAAAACTCCACTACAACAGACCTACAGACCTTGGACCGGGCGTCTCCCCATGATTACATAGGGCGGTGAATGCAGACTGGGTCTTTCAAGAGTGTTCAAACGTGTTTGAAAGTAGGTCATAGTGATCGAGAGGTGAGGCAACCCCGAATGCCATTGCCCTCAACCATAATTGCCCTTCGCTGTTTAGCTTTATTAATCCTTGAGTGTAGACGGACTAATTACGCGCTTTATTGGCACCCGTCTAGACCACCTACTTCTTCCACTAATTCCACTTTGTAACACCCAATGAGCTTTCTTGGTCAGTCTGATTCAACTGTACTTACGAGTACCCATGACACATAATGTTATAACCACACAAAATTTGGTTGAGGTATGTTACTCAATAAACGGTTGTGAGTATTGAATACGTAGTATTTCAATAATTAACTACTCTCGACATATGGACAATTGCGTCCCACGATTCCCATAACGATCACGGATTACTATCAACAGATTTTGCTTCTGATTGGACTGAATATGATTTTATGGTATAACATCTAGACTAAATGCCAGCAACATTGAAATCAGTGATCCCAAATCTTCGAGATCAAAAATGTGACAAGCACATCAAGCTACATCTGTATAAATGATAATTCGATTAAGTAGACTGGTCCAAAATGCCCTAGGTAAAACGAATTTTACTGCCAATTGGGAAGGAAATATAGCTTCCTCCATCAAATCAGTTGCAAGCAAAGGAATGTACTCGTAGATGTGGTCGTTCGGTTTTCAGTCTCGAGGGAAAGATTGCTGAAGCTAAAATGAAGCTGATTGCTGCTGATGTAATTTCAAGGCAATTAGGCGATCACAATTTAAATGCCAGTATTTGGGGTGCGAACCACTTACAAATTGTGGGCAACGAAATAGAGCACCATCTATGGGCTGTTGCGAATGAATTTAGAAAACTTTCAATATTCGATAGGAAATTGTTAGTTATTGCTCGTTACATCAAGACTTTAGGTACATCGCGATAGAAAATATTGAAAGGTATAGCATAAGGTCCAGCAAAAATACTCCATGGATTTACGAACCAACCGACCGTCAGTGTAGTATTAAATTTCTTCAGAAGACTCTGAAATCTCGGTAGTATCTAGAAATGCAATGTTACGGTCTTTCATGGATTTTTTAAAATTCTCTTGCAAAAATTGAGCAAAGTTTTCCACTAATTTATTGACAACAATAGACATAAATTATTTTCAAGATGTTTCAAGTGCATAGGCCGACTGGTTGAGGTAAAAACATTTTTCGTCCGACCAGTATAAAACACTCAAGAGAAGATGAGTTTGGTGGATAGCATTTTATGATCTCAGACTTCCAAATTACTTTAGTTTTGTAAATACCTCAAACCGTTTAAAAAATACTGAAATCGGAACAAAAATGGCATCATTAAAAATAGGTAAACGGCAGTTAGAACAAATAAAAAACCTGTATGAGAACAAATCACTTTCGATTGCTGATGGTCAGTTGGGTATTTGCTCTTGAGAATAGAAACCCTCGCAAAAGAGGAAATTTTAATGTAGTGCTGGGGGCCAAATTTGTTAGGTGAAGGTGTGATTTTTTTGTAGTTTTCCCAACATTAATCTTCGAATGCTTTGTTGATTGTTGATTTTGAATGATTGTTTTGTATGCTGTTCTTCACAAGAAACGGACATATTGACCGAACGACACATCACTGACATACTAACATTTTATCGACTTGTTATGAAAAAATTTCAATATGACTCATGAAATTATAGTAGATGTTCTCGAAAAACTTCTCAGACTAATCCTAAACTTCTCAGAGATGTGCGCTAAGAAAGTTCCTGTGTATTGGAGGGTGTTGCAAAAATCCACTCATAGAGTTGCTTCCAACAGGTTTCGGTTCCGGAATATGAAATTTGTATATGAATATGTTGTGCGTATTATGTTTTGAGCCTACGTGCGAGTGCAAATTTCTTCTAGAGAGCTCTACAACCTTGTTTCCTCCTTTTCAAGCCTTTTCAGCCTTTTGTGCTAACGCCCTATCATGTGTCCACATTTGACGTAAATGTAGGATTTATAATGGTACATACAATGTAAGCAGCGTTGGCCGCTACGGCCAACAATAAGACGGCGGCGGGAGCTCCCCTCATGTCGGCAACTTCTCAACTTGTGAGGTTCTCCGCGGCGCAGGGTCGGGCCCCTTGTAGGTTCAGCCTCCCCCAACCATCTCAGACAACTTTCACTTCTACATAACATTTACAGCTTGGGGTCGTACCTATATCTGTTGCCAAAGACGGGAGACCCTAATTAAACGGTTTGGGGGTTAGTTTTTCCGTGATGATAAAACCAATGGATTGAAACCTTTAAGACAAACTAAACTTATCAAGTGCTTAACGAAACAGTCTATACTTTTACGAAACGGCTTCAGATTAGGGGTGAGCCGTTTGATATTGAGAATAACGCCTTCACACAGACTCCACCTATAAAGCAGAAGCAGTAGAATCAGGTAAGAAAATTAGGTAGGTGCTTCTCAACATTCTAATTATGATGCGAATGAGTAATGTATTACTGAAATAACCGGTTAATATACCTGGTTACTGGAGGATCGAGGTACCCAACTGAATAGGTAGTTATTCAGTTATTAGTAAATAGCCATCTGTCCCATCTCTACTTCAAATTGCTGTTCATCACGATCAATGCTATGGAATGGAATATTCGCCCGAGGGTTCAGGAGATATGCGTACAACACCCAGAAAAAACCAGCCAAAAGAAGCTTCAGGTTTGTGCTCAGACTTAGCAATTTCGAGAAATGGGAAAATGGAACTATTCATAACCATTCACCCCCGGGGCTTTCAAAAAGCATGGAGGGGGGGGGGGATGTTGAATGGATAGCAAATTATCGCAATAACATTGAATGGAATAGCAAATGATCGCAAAAAAAAATGGTTAATTTGTGTGTGTCATTTTCGAAGTTGATAAGTTAATATTTCTCTTGTGTCCAACTATTAACTGAACACAACCGGCTGCGATGCTGACGAATAAGTCAAAGGGGAGAGAGCACTTGCTCTAACACGAATAGAGGTGACTCGTACGATGAAAGCTTCCACAATCGAATAAGGCTTGTACACGCAAATGTACAGTTAAGAAACAAAGGAAACAAGAAAATTCAACAAAGCAAATTTGACTTTTCACATTATTTACATGTAACAACAACTGTAGACTGAATAGATTGATTTGGATAATTAGATAACAATTAAGTAGATTCTAATAAAATGGTGAAAATGTAATTTTCCACACGTTTAGTGTCAAACTTAAAAGGTCGTTGTCACTTTTAGTGGAGTTTTATTTGGACCTACGTAGACGGGCTATTAAAATGTGTGTTTTTTTAATTTAACTAAATTCCCATCGGTTGACGTCTACAACCAAAAATCATACATTGGTAATGTACCAACGCACCTCAGGCTACATAGAAAAATGGAAAATCAGCGATCAGCATGAATGGCAATCTAATGCAGATATAATTAACCCTTGTGTAAAAATTTGCAGTGTTTTTCCTGCGGTAGCGTCCCATACATTTCCAAGAGAGTTCGACGTATTTCCTGTTTCCTTTTGCAATAAAAATATTCATTTATCTCTCGTACCCTCGTCAAGGACAATTTTGTAACCGACGAACGCGTTGAAGAATAGCTAATTGCCCCATCAATAAGCCGTGTCCTGGTAGTTTCGCCTCCGCGATAATGTCACGTATAAAAGGTCGGTTGACATTTCAATGAAATCAGCGGCAAGATGAACTTCAAATATATCGTCCTCGCGGTAGTTGTCATCATCATGGCTCTCGTGGTATGTAACAACTCGTTTCATTAATTGTTTTGTTTAATTTAAACCGACGCTTCGGTACGGATTGCCTGTAAACAGTGTGGGTATTTATTCAGGAAACTTTTTATGCGGAATGTATTGTGTTACATTGTTCATACACATTTTTACTATACACGACGTTATAAACACTACTTCATACTTTCTTTTCTTTGTGTTTGATTTTTGTATTCTTCGTAACTTGAATTGAGCCTGCAAATTTTTTGTGGGGTTTCAAAAAGGTTCTTTACCGGTCGATTACTAACGTTAATCATTGGAAATGGTTTTTAAAAACGACCACACTGCATAATTGAAAACGCCACTAAGAGCGTTTGAAACAGCCATTCACAATTGATGAAATTATGATAAAAACGCTGCAAATTCATTCACTGGGGTTTATTATTCAATGATTCATGATTTGAATTGATACTTAGCTTTGGAGTGTGCGTGTTTCACAGGTCATAGAGCGATTATTGAATTTCAGGAGGCACATAAATATGATCAACTGATCAATCCAAATAGTTATTTTGGTTGAGAACCGATTTACGTACGCTTATCTCATAAATTCCATAATCGCTCTATCACCTGTGAAACACGCACACTCCAAAGCTAAGTAGAAATTCAAATCATGAAAATTGAATAATAAACCCCAGTGAACGAATTTGAAGCGTTTTTTCAAGAGCGATTACAATGGAAAAATATTCTATTTGAAAATTTTAAATTTCAGAATGCTTCACTGGAGTTCATTCCAGTATCCACATTCACTACATCACTAGGTTACTGCGATCAAAATAAAAAGAACTCTTGTGTTGGTTTGATTGCAGTAACCTAGTGATGTAGTGAATGTGGATGCAAATGTTGCCACCATAAATCGGGCCATACGTCGGGAATGGTTTGACCTACGGACCTGGGGAGGGGCTCATTCGATTCCTCATGGAAAGTTCTTAAAAAAAAGTCCAAATTTAGGCCGCCCTAAACTGACTTTTTTTGAGGTTTTTAGGGATTTCACAAAACTTTGACAACCCTTAAAGGGCACTTTAAATTAAGTGAGAGTGCTGGCTAAAGAATCGGGGCGTTGTCGGACCAATATTGATTTTTCCTGAAAATTTCAGATTTTTTGCTCCAGCCGTTTGGGAGAAATCGTGCGTACGGCGGACGGACGGAAAAATTTTATTGCAGATGTGGATTCTACAACCTTTGAAAAGTAAACCATGAAATGTTCAGGGGGTTTAAATTTTTTTTTCAAGATCAATTGCAATGGTTTATTATTGAATAATAAACCAAAATTAACAACAATAAATTTTTAAACCGCTGCAAATTATTTCACAAAGGTTTATTATTTTTGAGCCTCTTCATACCCCTCCCCACCGCAACTTTCCATGACTGCCAACTCTACAAAACAAGAAAATGGGAAAATTCTGAATTAAAAAACAGAAATTTACACCCGCTTTCAACATTTTTACAGTTTGAGTGAGATTTTCTTGGTCAGATGAGCTTGTACTAGTCCAGGACATCTCAATCGATTAGGCATAAAAAATTACTTGGAAATGATTGTTCATGTCATTTTGGGGGGATTTGGGGGCTCACTTTTAGATTCAGAAATTGCGCTTAATTATCTATTCATCAAAAAATGGGTGAGCCCAATTACAATGAACACTATAGATTAATGCAATTAGCTTGTGTGATGTACTGAAGTTCAAGTTAAGTTTTAGTGTTTACAGTTTTATATATAAGGAAGGAAGAGTTTGGTATATATACCAAAGATGATACGATGACTTCCTCTTATATATAAACCTGTAAATACAACGATATAAAAGATATATCTGAAAGTCAATTACAACGTGTGGATACACAGTGATCAGCTGAAGGGTTCTTTTGGGCCATTTGTTTCCCAATCGATCTACGGAGGTTTGGCAATAATTGGGGACATTTAGAATTTAATTACCTGCAAGTTATGTAATCTCTAAGATTAGATAATGCAAGTACCTTAAACGAAGTATAATAAATAGATCAGTCGCTTAAGTAGGAGGGAATACAGAAATCAGGGATGCCCATGAGGGGGGGGGGCCTATGGCAGACTGCGTCATTGAAGTTCTTGGGAGGGTGTTCCAAAAAATTTTTTAGGTGGTAAAGTTGATTGAAACAGTTTTCAACGTGACTACATTCAAAAATGTATTACATCGCTAGATAGAACGTGAATAATAATGAACGTAGTAATTAATTTAAATATGGTTTGTTTTTCTATCTGAAATGTATAAATGACAATGATGCATTGTCCGTTTTGTCTATCGCCGACTGGGTTTGAATTTTTTCAATACCTATATAAATCTTCTTTTAGTTTTAGATGAAATAAGGGGTGCTTACGAGTATTTTTTACATTTTTTTGGGGAAGGGCTACCAAATTACATGGGGTGGGCACGCCTGCATAAATAAAACCTTTTTACAATTCGCAGCGCTTTTTTGATAGAAATTGTTTATTGACACTTGGACATTAGTCGTTTCCTAACGTTATTTATCCTTTCTAGGGGTTAAGTGCTGCAGACCCGGCGGTGCACAACGAAGCCACGGAGGGAAAACCTTGCGGAAGAACTCGCGGCCCACGCAGACCACCACCAGGATCTCCACGTATGTTCGGATGGCAGCTAAACAAAAATGTGTGCTTTGGGTATTATAACAAGACGGTGAAGGAACGGAAGGAGGCAATATGCTTGCAACATCCAAAGGATACAACTGAGGCTAATAGCTGCATATTTATGCTCAGGAGTAGCAGTCTCAGGGCAGGGGAAGGGGGATCTATCCATATCCGTCATATTGTACAGGATTGAATTTAGTTCACTCAGTTAATCAGGATGGAACTAATCATTTGTAGCATATCTCATCCCAGATAGGCTTCCTTCAGATGGCACTTTTTTCAATGATGAACAGGAGAGAAATTATCCCTTTCAGTTGGTCCCATCATTCCATTCGATAGGTACTCGAGGTCCAGGGAAGGCTCCCTGTCAAATGTCATGTTCCTGCGACAAAAGTGGAAAAGTAGCTCAATCTGCTGCCAAAAGGCTAACTTAAAACCAATGTTTAGTTAAGGGTGTTGTTCATTTTTACATTGCTGTACATTAAATTAACCAATTTAAATCAATTATGACATAAGACTCTCTAAACATTAACGCCATTTAATAAACCTTATCTTTTTCAGCCACCACAGCGGCGCCTACAACCGCATCATGAAGAAAATAATCCAGACCACTCTCGTGCCTACTGTCCAAAGCACGTATTTTTCCTCACTAAGAAATTTGCAAAAAATTGTACTTGATCCCTAGAAAATATTGTATCCAATAAAGCTGCTAACAAAATTTCGATATTTTTGTTTATTTACGAGTAGTTTTAAACTCGATCGAAAATCGGTGGCTAGGAACGGGAGAGGAGGTTGACATTAGACATTGGGAGACAACGCACAGAGCTGATTGTGTTTTCAAGAGCATTCAAGCAAAAAAATTCTAAGAAAGCTTCTAATTGGTTGAAACGGTCGAAAACCGAAATTGCATGGCTTTGCCCCACCTCCCTTCAGTATATGGACACGATGTGGAAATCCACGGCTGGAACAACTGAAACCAGCTAGGTAAAATAAAATACCTAACTCCGATTCACTTGTATCTACCACAATTATATTACACAAAACTAGAAAAACACGATTTCAAATTGAACTCTTCCAACTAAATTGCACGGCATTTACCTACATCAGTTGAAGCGAGTCTCACACGGCACATGGCAATTTTACTATCTCCAAGCACACAAATTCGTGCTTACTTTCTTTTTTCTGTCACTGTTCTAGCCCTCAGAGAGAACAAACCAATTAACGTAAAGGTGGGCTTGTTAGATTCTTTGGATGCACGTCTATCAAAAACGAACATAAACATAACAGTGATATTTCCAGAGTTTCCAATACTTAGATTTTGAAATTTCAGATTTTTTATTTAATTTTTTAGGAGTGACAGATTGATGCCGATAGTTGTCCTAACTAGACACCAAATGTGATTTTTGACGATAGTTTCTTTGACTATTGTTCAGCGGTTTAGAATGAAAGTTCCAGATAGCTTTTTTTAGATTATATACTAATTTGATATTTTTAAATCTACACCAGGGGCTGCTGCTGACAGGAACACAGTCGCATCTGCACCCACAAGCCAAAATGAAAAAGATACCTGATAATAATAATATTAAAAGTATGACATTATCATTATGTTTTCTCACTTTCCCCCATGAATCCTTATTAAAGAGCAAAAGAGTTTCAAATTCACCACCAAACCGAGCCTCAGGATGGGTGAGAGGATGGTGGAGTCGTGATTTTGGTGAGGAGGTTTAGGGGTTCGCTGTCCAGGAGCAACGATTCGGCTTTGTGCCCAATGGGCAGAGCTTGGACGTGAAACACAGCGCTTCACGCTGTTTGATTAGATCTGAGTCCAAAGAATAAACGAATGGGAGCATCCAAAATAGAGCACGCTAAATTCCTGAGCGCAAGAACAGTTCTCTGCTCCCCGCTTAGAATGCTGAAGTGCACTAGAATCACCAAAACGCACTCTTATCCTAATATCGATTGGTTGTCCCCAACCCTTGTGACTGAACTGTATTAGCTGCAAATACGCAATGAATGTAGTGAGTGCTATAAAGTTCACGAAATTGTTGGTGGAGCAAAGAGCGATTATTCGCGATGCAGGTCGCCCAACACCGCTGTTGACAGGACTGCAACTAACCTCAATGGCAAGCAGAAATCATTCCACGATTTTCAAGTTCAACCCTCATTAGTACAAAAAGGGTCTGCGAATAGAGTGAGGTAAGTAATCAACTTTTTTGATTCCTTTGTCTCCTGTGCTGCAATAATAGGGATGAAACTTGAGTTAAAAATGGAATTGGCCTTTCACCTCTACGATCATTCTTGTTGGGCCAATATGAATTTCAACTGTTGTAAAACACGGTTTTCTGAAGTTTGACAATCATTTCAATTTCTTTTTTTTTTAATGGTATTCTCGTACCTATTAGGGAATTTTTTTAAAGGTAGGATTGAGTCGTTGTTTCACGATTTGAAGCCGAGAAAGCGAACAAGATTGATCTCGTTCGCATAATGGTACTTAAAAATTGAATTTGGCTGAGAAAAGCACATTTTTGTGCCTCCCACGTTCTCTTTGTGGTTGTTTCTTAAGGCCTCAGTACACCCCCAGAGTTTCAGGGCAGGAACCGCCATTGTTCATCACATCTTTGAAACTTAAAAGAGCAAATTTTAAAGAAGTCAACTTTTTTTCGGTCAATTACTTGGAAATAATAAGAAAAAAATGTGTACAAAATAATGGCAACTTCGTGGAAAAACACTACTTATAAAAGTAAGTAAATAAATATTTGTTGTCCCCGAATTTGAGGTTTTAAAAAACAGTGTAAACTAGTTTTGGGATGCCCCTGTATATTTTTATCATTGCTTTTGTCAAATTCTTCTGTTGAATTAATTTAAACTTGAGAGACAGCGATGTGGACACTATGAGCGTCTAGCATCTACAGTGATTTATCATCCTCCATGGATTCTGCAACGTACTCACTAACTTAAAGGCATTCAGTGCAAAGAGAATAAGAAGAAGCTTTATTGATAGCGCTATCAGTTCATTTTGTATTATTGTTGTGATTTTTCTAAACGAATTACAATGCATTAGCATTTTGTGTAGTTAAGTATTTATAATGTATTTCAACAACCAATTTATATACTTTGTGAGGTAGTATTGAGCTAGACAAAAGTGTCGGTACCCAACAGTTGATGTGACTCGTGCCATTAACTTCATCAAAAATTGAAGAATCTATCCATTACCAAGGGCGCCTACTTACCATACGTTCAGTAGATTCTACCAACTACTACTGACGTCGAAGATGTCGATTGCAGACTTTCACGAATATGTTGTCCAAGTCGACAATCCGCAAAAGCATTTCGATCCGCTTGAAACTTACATTTCTTTCCGCGTGACCACAAAGGTAAGCTGAGTACAGTAAAGTATGACCCCATTATTTCATTGCATCATCTTGACACAGTTTTGAATTCTGCTAATTTAGAAAACTGTTTATCAACATGCTGCGAGCTCCTGCTCCTACATATTTTACAATTCCAAGCAGCAATGGTTTACCCATCAGCGGTTTCAATTGACAACTATTTAGGTAGACAGTTGTTGCTGTATATTCATTATTATTCAATTAGTAGGTGCCTATTTGTTCCTTCAATTATTTTTCCCCTATCCACCCTTGATATGGATATTGTTGTAAAAGCCTCAAAATTAGGCATATCGGTACCAACATAGAAAAAAGAAAGAAACTGGTAGGCAATTATACTCAATTATTTTGACGAAGAATTAAGTAGCCCGCAGAAATTCTCCAAATATACTAGAAGGAATATTTCAAAAAATACATCTCATAATGTAACTATTGAAAAGAAAAATTGGTTTGACAGCAGATTCAACAGAAAAGGCACCTACCGTAGATTATAGGACCCCGTGGGTGCCCATCTATAGTTATTGGAACGAAGCTTCTCGTAGAACGGAACATTTTCAATAGGGCCTTACTTGTACTTATAAAAAGTTGACTTGACAGATACTGTGAACTTCTTGCTTTTGTTCCAACTGACTTTCTATCAGTTTGACTGAGGTTAATTCTAGCGTTCTTGGAAGTTAGTCGTCAATGTATACTGTCGTGGATTACACACAGCACGAAAACCGAAAGAATCAGGATAAGAAAGAAAGCACAGAGGGTACCTACAAAGAAAATCTAGTTTGTGACAACTTAGGGCTTCGAAAGCCTTATGTTTTATGAGTGATTACATGTCTGTCGATGTTATGTTTCGAACCTCCAACGTTAGTTCATACAGGACCTAGAGGGGTTCACCATCAGTACAAATGACCGGTCCTGCCATGAGAATTATAGAGTCTTCTTGACATCCCTTTGCTCTACAATGATTCTCCTAGATCGATCAGTTATGCATACCAGGCGGTAAATTTGTATTAATGTCTGTGGTTTCCAGTTTCAGGTGAACAATGATCCATCGAACCAAGAAGAGTACGTCGTTCGTAGAAGATACAGTGACTTCTTATGGCTGAGAAACAAACTCATCGAGTCGTTTCCTACGCTCGTTGTTCCTGTAAGCTAGTAGTTATTAGTGATTTAATACACAGGGAAGGTCAAACAGCATTAACTACATCATCATTAAACAGCATCATTCAAATAGATTATTATTATTCAATAGATAAATGTTCCAAACCACCCATGTTTCCCTCTCTCCTCTGCACATCTGAACTTTCGTAAACCTTTCATAATTTAAGTTCTCGGTATTTTTTAAAACCAAGTTACTGGGATAGTTTGAGTTGGTTAATGAGAACAACTATAACTGAATTCTCATATCTACATAAAAATCCTTAAATTTCAGTATCGGCCATATAAATTGTACAAACTGCATATTACTGTCAATGTTTGAATTAAGGGTGTACTTTTGAATAAAATCTATGTCAATATTATATATTTTTGAAAGTTGCGTTATTTTTCCAGTCTTTACCTGCCAAGCACAGCGTGCTAGAACAACTTGATCGGTACTCACGTCCTTTCATTCTATCCAGAATGACGATGCTGCACGCTTACCTTCAGAGACTCACTGGCCATCCAGTTTTCAGTTGCTGCCCAGTTCTGAAGGTCTTTCTCACTGCAAAGTCATCTGTAAGTTTATTCTTTTAGAATATTGTTTCCGCTTCATGACGAAACCCAAATATCAATGAATTTTTCATATTATTTTCAATTCTCTTAAACCGCTAATTATGTGAATTCTCAGGAGTTCACGATGCATTCCAAAGCATCTCCAGGGATCTTGGACCGATTGACAGGGTCCCTTCAAACGCTGACTGGATACTCTGCCAGAGGAAGCAGCATCAATCCGGAGTTCAAAACTATTAAAACATATGTCAACAACTTGGGGCAGAAATTGACATCTATTCAGTCCGTAAACTTCAAAATTTATAAAGAACGGTTAGGTGAGGCAAACCAATCGATAATTGAATTAAGCGATGTTGACTTTTTTCGTTAATATATTCCAAGTTTAAAGGAAAATATTTACAGCCTGCAATATTATGTTCTATTTTTTATTTATTTTTTTTGCAGAATTGCAAGTCGAGCTTGAAGATGCCAAGCGAGTTTTACATCAGTGGAGTATCTTGGAAAACGAATTGAGCCCAGAAATTTTGGGGATCGCTAGCGCAATAGAAGCAATAGTAATTTCTCAACACAACAATCTTTTGAATGATTACTCCACTCATTTGAGCCAGGTATGCGCGAAGTTATTTATCAAAAGTAGATAAATGTTGATGAGAAGAAGGTAATAACTAAGTATATAATAGTCATAAGTATAACAAGAATGTTCGCAACTGGCCTATTGGTTAGATTTTCTCTAAACCAGCATGCCACAACCATTTGCATAAGAGGGAGTCATTTTTATCCTATGTCAGGTATGTATAGGAATTAATATACATAGAATTTACAAATTTATAGGGTGCACGAGAACACATGGTGCAGAATCAAAGTGCGATTTAAAACACCAGCGCAACTAAGACAAATATAAAAGGTTCAGATAATGGGGAATTTGCATGGTTTCAAGTTTGTAGAAAGTGCTGCCAACTGAAGAGAGTTGAAGAGCATCGTGGAAAGTGTTTTTGCCTTGAATAACATTGAATCGGCTTGAATCCGTTTTTTAAGGCACTGAACTAAAAGTTTCGTGTATTATGAATTAATTTTTCCTTTGTATCTATAAATGACGGCGATCAATTTATCATAGATGCTGAACATCTTAGCAGTGCAACTGTGACATCACTTAAGTTTTAGAGACTCACAGTCAGACCACCACTGATTCAAATTTCACATTTGATCCATTTCATCTCCTCCAATGATTTGTTGGTATCGAAGGCTGTGGAAGTTATTTTCTAGACACATAGAACGCTAGTTTAGAATTCAAAATCAAAATTTCAAGCGATTCTCCATCGTGTGAAAGGAAAATAAAATTGTAAGCAGTTGGAATAAATTTATTAAGGATCGAAATAAATTTTGTAAATAAATATTTGTTATGGAATATTTTTATTACAGGATAATGAACTATCGTACAATAGTGATATTGATCTAGTGCACTTTTAGTGATTTAAATGGAGGTCTTTTGTCATGTATAGACCCGTGATTTGTCGTTAATTTTTTAGAAGTTTAAATAATGATGTTTTTCTAGCCTCTTGAGGAGTATTTGAATTACGTAGACGCAGTCAAAGAAGCTCTTGCCCGGCGTGATGCGATCCAATACGCTTATGAAAATTCAGTGGACGAATCGAACAAAAAGAGACAAGAGAAGGAAGAAGTCAGTAAAGCTACTTACTTTGTATTTATTCAATTACATTGAATTTAAGAAGGTACTCTTCTAGTACCTAGCAGTAGTATGTTCTGCAGTTGTACGTACTATACCTTTTCTTAATTACATTTTTAGCTCGAAAATGATAATAGTTCGAGTGGATTCGGATTCAAATTATGGAAAATCTCCAATAGAGACAGAATAAGAAGGCTTCAGCAGGACCTTCCTTGCCTTGACAAATTGGTCGAAGTATGCACCATTTTATAAGTATAATTATGATATTATTTAGTATAATATTCGAGTTTTCATAATGGGATCTGTTTTGTCATTTATTTCTCATGTTAGTACGTAAATTACAATTTTGTTGATGAAATACTCGTTCTAGGAAAATCAAGACAAAGTCGAAATTGCCAATGAAAGTATACGAGCAGATTTGGAGAGATGGAACGTCGAAAAAGTTACCGAAATGAAACGGATTTTCGAAACTATGGCAGATCACCATGTTTTGTTTTATCAAGATGTAAGATATTTGAAACACACTTATTAATATTTATCGCTAGTGAGTATATAGAGTGACATCAGTCGTACTTGCCTCCTTGCTAACTTTGGTGAGAAATAGTGGAGCTGGTCTGCCAGCCAATTGAAGCATTGATTATTATTGACACGGACACAGTAGTACATAGGTTAGGGGAAGAATGGTAGCAGAGTAGATCGAAAATTCCCTGTATTATTTGCGGTGGAGAGGGCCTAATTTGGACAAACGTGCTATCAATTGTGTAGTCTTGGGTTCATGCCCAGTTCACTTATGCGTGCGCATTCAGAGAGATGGTTTTCCAACTTCAAGAATGCGCTGTGTTCAATTGTTCCATGTTCAACTAAAGGGGCTTCTCAATTCATGTTCAAAATTGTGATTCAAGAGTTGCAGCAGCTAACACCAAACCGTTTGTGCAATCTTGAACTGACCTCACATTTTTCTTTCAGAAAAAGAGCAGCAAATTTTATTTCAGAGGTGCAAACTTAGTGAGCATCCAAACCATCAACATTAACAGAACAATGGCCACCAAACATGTCTGCCACTGGCAGCGTAATGTCACTGCACTCTGACAGAAATCTGATTGGATAGAGAACTTTCGGAGAACAGTTGTGTTCGGCTCAGAGCTTCTGATATATTAGAGAAAAGGTCGATGGAAATTCATGGAAGGGAAGCTTCAAATCCAGATGTTTCCTCTTATTCTGAAATTATGTGGGTACTAAATTAGATTTTATCTTAAAACCCCTATTAGATTAGGAGAGAAGTTTTGCCACAATTTATTTCAATGGTCGAATCAGGTTCATAGGAGTTGTGATACAACAACCTTCAACTCTTCAAATGGCTTTTTCTTGAAAAACACGGACGGACTAAACGACATTTCCCTTACGTTTACGGACCATTGTTTCAAAATTTTTTAGAAGCTTGCCCAAAAATTGTATTTGAGTCATTGAAATATTTCTTCGTGGACGACCAACAAGGAAACTCACATTCTCATGCAGATCACATAATCCTCCTTCTATACACCTTTCCGATGATTTTTACGAATCACAGTGGATTCTTTGGTGCATTTACACCTTAAACATATTTTATTGCCAGAAATTTATTCCCCGAAAAATTGTTTTGAATAACGATTTCATCATTTCAGAACCTGAAGGCATGGGAGACGGCCCTAGAAACCTTGAAGAAGGGATCGCAGGAAAACTCCGGTCCTCATTAACTTCGTTTAATTGTTCTCACTTATATACACTATACTGGTAGGTAATGTGTTTATACAACATGTTATTTGTAAATTAAACTATATCACGCTCTAATAAACGTTAAATAAAATTGAAAGTATGTACATGAAAACGTGATATTTACATGTCTTTTTATTTTATGGTACGACCTGCTCTAATTTTACTGACTCGAATATTTTAAAGCGATTCGTCAAAATCTCTTAGTTTCATCATGGCCCTTGAGTGTGACAACATGTTTTTTCTCCGTTTCTTCAAAAGAAAAAAAAATCTTGCACAAAATAATAATAAACAGCCAAAGGACAATGATTTTGTCAAATATAAAATATTATCGAGTTACTATTTAAAACATGATAATTTCAAGGATAAAAGAAGAATACTTTACAATTTAGCGACAGTATGTTTTCGAGCGCTTTGAGGCAATTCAGTACGCATCATTCGTCAACAATGGTACAGTTGTCAGAACCAGGTAAATAGACCGAGCCACATTTCGTAACGGTGACGAATCTAGAGAGAATGTGGGAATTTGTGCTTTCATTAATTCTGACAAAGTAATATAAAATAATTAACATACATCAAATTAAAATTAGGTCAAGGTTTGGCAGTTCACAACGGTATTCGGAGTAAATCCCTTGACAACACACATAAACGATGTTCGTTGCTTGATCATCAACATAATTTCAACTGGAACCAATACATAGGACATGGCAAATGATTATGGGCCTGATAAAACTAAACACACTGGAAACAATTAGATGGGTTTTGAGGGAAAATTGTGAGTTTATCATTTGAAGCAATGGCAAGTGAGCCAATGCCCAATTTTTCTCAGCATATCTTTTCAAAACGAAAAAGGTCGTCTTACGTGAGAATACTCCCTAATTAGAAACTAGGTTTCATTTCTTTTCAAAGTGCATAAAAAATATACAAAGATTTGCTACATTACTAGTGCCTGTTACATCGCTTAATTTAGACGAAGACGTTTTAGCAGGAAAATCTATAAATAAAAATTGAGCTATAAAATTCAATTATCAGACTGAATATCAATCGTCAGTTTCAAATTGAGTCTTTGTTTTCAAGGCCTGTCAGATTTGACTATTAGCGAAAAGTAGATAAAAATATTTGAAAATGAGAACGATCAACCCAGCAAATTACGTTATTTTGTCTTTGAATTTCAGTGAAAGTCAACAATCTGAATTTCAGAATTTGTTTCGGGCATAAGTCATTTATATATTGCACCGCTTAGCTTATTATTGACTTAAATATGCATTATATAATAGGTTTGGCTACAACTTCAAAATACAGTTTTTCATGTGACACTCGATAAAACTTCAATGCTGAGCCTTAAAAAAATGTTATACTTTCAAGACGTAAATAAATTATTCTTTAATTTAGGTAAACTAATTCTTAAAAGTAGTACCTTAGAAGACAGTAATTTAATTCAATTTTGCTTAAATCACAAAAATAGTTACCTAGGTATCTTAACGATTATTCCTTTGAATTGTAGCTGGGATAGTTATGATTTGCAAAACGTTTCTGGTGTGTATAATGATCACAGATGAAGCATTCGAAAAAAAAAATTGTCATTTCTTGAGGAATGTAATTATTATTTCCGAGAAAAATGGAGTCAATTTTTCCAACCTTAAAGGCAGAGTTTCGAAGAAGTACAGTTCAGTCTATAGTTTCACCGTAAACCTTTTCAAGACACTAGGTTGTTTCATTTATTTAATTTTTTTCTTTGAGGATTCGACGTACACAATGCGTGAGTTTGGGAACCGGTTGAATAACGAAAATACATCGAGTTTGAGTGATTTCGCGTTCTAAATTCGAAAGAATCTCAAGATGCGTGCCATCAGAAGGAAACCGAATTTTATGGGGCGGCGGTTGCACTATTCATACACGGCCCAACTATATCCAGCACATCAAAGTTTGCTCCACAGTTACATTCAACTCGCAAAAAGCAACGTTGATTTCCTTAGAGTTTTGATGAAAATTGTATCCCTAGGCATTTGGAGTCGCTTTAATCCTGCAGCAAGTGGTTTTTTCTACCCGGGAGCACCAGCCTCTTAACTTTAGTCTCACTACTGAGACCATTTCGCAAAAGTGTTTTAATCATCCAAGACAAGAAACATTATTTCGTCTTGGGAAATTTTACGATTTTCTTTTTGGCGCCACAACCCTCATTGCTAGAAATTGTTCACCATAGGTCTGGTAGTGGCCTTCCGTCAGTTGACCGTCAGCCGATGAAATCCCAAGTCTTGAATAATAGCCATCACTAAGATATTTCGTTATTTAGTCGACTCCCAACAAGTATCGTAGCATAGATTTTAAAGCTATTCCATTGTTTCTTAAACAACGCGTACTTATTCAAAACAGTAACACTTAAAACTTATCATTTACGATCGAACTTTGACTTGGATGTGGGCGTATCGAATCGGACTCGAGGACTATTCTCCCTCCCATACTGGATGCTGATGTCTTCTGAACTGCTTTCTGAAAATAAACAAGACGAAGGGAAAATAAGAGATCAATTTCGATTGAATGGAAGATGAACAAATAGTGTGGAGAGTAAAAAACCATATTAACAAAGACGACACAACTATAAGGACTTGAATGAGAATCATTCACTAGCACTACATTCCAACAAGCCTAACCTGAGTCACAGAAAGTACAGTGATAATAGGAATGATGTTCATAATCGGCATACCTGTAAGCAAATAAGCGTTGGACAAACTTCGATCATGGGAGTCGTGGGACGATGATGGGTTTGCGAGTGAGGAAAGCGAAGGGCGGGAGTGTGTCGTTCGCCCATGATAAGTATTGTGAGGTGAAGAGAATAGGTCCTCTGAAACCAAGTACCGATTGCTGTCGATGTCAACTTCATCCACCAAGGGACTGAAAAAAAAGATGAAAATCAAAGAAATGTTCAATACAAATATTAAGAAAGAGTTATAACTGTTAGTCCTACGTTTAGAGAATGTTCTTTAAAACTTTCATCTTCACGCTCGTCTTCAAACTTGGACATTACCAAAGGATCAAACAAAATCTATGGCAGATAATAACAGTAGTTGATTCGAAAAGATGGTGGATTTATCTGACATCCTCAACTCCAATCTCTTACTAGAGAGTTCTTGCTTCACACGGTCGTTCGGCACTGTGACTGCAAATCTAGGGAATATGGAAGATGCTGACATCTTTGTGTGGTGTTCACCATCGGCTTACTGAGGTGTCATGTGACCTCCCTTGCTCCTTACCCAGTAGTGGTGAGGGTGGTCCGTGTTATGAGATCTAAGGGTGGTTCGTTAGTGCGGTCCCGCAGTAATCAGGTCCATTCGGCCACATTTGTGCCATCTTCGCTCAGCTTTGGATCACGTGACAGCACCGTACGGTACCGACCGCGTGAAGCAAGAACTCTCCACTATGTCACATCGGCAAAACCGAATTCCACGATGAAAAACAAATCCATATAGTCTACCTTCAATTTACATGTCTTTCATTTCTTCTTGTTCGCTAAATAATGTATACACACTCTCTGCAGTGAGTCTATCAGGCAGCAAAATGGGAAGTTCGAGGAATATTAATCTGGTATGCACCTAATGTACAACAGAATGGTCGAGTCCTAGGTATGATTAATACCTTGATTTAATAAGCAAAGAATGAACACTACACGCAGGCTTATCCAATCAGCAATTTAAGATTTTTTTCAGTTTAAAATACAACAACCAACAAAGAATATGATGGTGAGTGAAGTGAATCACAAGAATTATTTGTCAAGACAAGCTTTTTACGGAAAGACTGCGATGTGTTGTGACTTGAGTAAGGAATATGAATTTTGTAGACAAAATCGATTTAACTTATATGTAAGAAAAATTTATCAGCAATTTCAGTTAAATAGGTAAATTCCACTTACCTTGAAGAACTAGGTAAATTCCTAAAGTCAGCCCCTAACCCAATGCAGGCTAGGACTGCAGACATGTTATACATAACTGTTTTGAACTTAGATTTACTACTGTCGCCATTCAGCGAAGCACCGGGCCATTCTGAAAAATACAATTAAAAGAAACGAACTAAATTACTGACGGGTAAATTGAGAGGACAAATATTCATTTCCCATGAAATAACAAGCAAAACACTAAATAAATATTAATTATAGGGTATCAGACATACCAAGGGGCTGAGCCTGTTTCTCAAGATCTGGCGCTGAATGGCTGAAGTCAATTTGTGAGACGATAGGAGTTCGACGATATTTCGCATGGGTCGTACTCGGACCCCAAGTTTTCCCTTTTTCACCAGGCACTACAGAAAATAATACAGTATTGTTATAATCAATTTCTAAGGAACAGGATGACGAAGCTGTTGAAAAAATGAAAAGTTCAACGATGAAACATAGGTTACGCTCTTTTCCAAGCAACAAATTATTAACGTGCTCGCAGTTTTGAGGCGTTGATACTTCATGCCTTGTTAATGTGAATCCAGAAGCAGCGTAGGCGGTGGTTATAAAATCAAATTTAGGCAGCATGAAGAACGTGAAGATGTAGTCAGGATATTACAAATTATGAAAGTGGCAGCAACGTCATTATTGAGAACATCGCACATATGTCTTGGTTAAAGATTACCTAGGCCTAAGTTTTTTAAGTAAAAGAAACAAGAACTGTGAAGATTATCAATTGATTACCAACAGTTTTACTGCAAGTAGTGTTAAATCACATTAATGATTTTGATGATGCATTCAATTAATATTTTTGATGAAAATAGATTCCGACTTTAGAACGACTATCATATCACGAGAGTAGTTTTTTCTCGGGGTTTTGAAAGTTTTTCCAGTTTGGGTGGGACCCCTTATTGTAAGTAACGTCACTGATGCTCGAAATTTGGAAAATCAGAAATAAAACTAGTTGCCACAGGGAAAGTGCGGATGATATTATTATTATAAACTTCCTAGGATGAAATCCATATAAGAATAGTATATTTTCCTTGTTAACATCCATGAGTAACGCTCATTATAGCGGGTACAACTTTGTGTACATGTCAGTCGCATTGAGAAACGTGGAAGGAACATTGTTCTATAGAACTGAGTTCCACTACTGCGAATAGATACCTACCTAATGTGTTATTTGAAAATAATAGGGTACATTCACAATGAAATCACCTCAAACAACTTTAAAAAATGGCCAAACCTTCATATTTTAATTGCATGTGTCAATAACTCAAATAAAATTGCATATAAGAGGAATAAATTTTTGTGTTGATTAATGACTCTAGATTATGGCAACTGCTGGATGGAGAGGAGAGACAAAACTTCTCAGGGGGTGTCATAAGGGAATATGGATGTAGCAAACAAACTTGCAGTTTCAGTGTGATTTCAAATGTTAACTCCACCACTTAATATCATGTAATGAAAGTTGAAGAGGACCAACCAGAAAAGTTCTGAATTGCTAGGAACGACGCAACGTACTGTTTTACATCAAGGAAACAAATCTAGAGGATATAATCAGTGAATCAACATCTTCTATTGGAAGTGCACAACAAATATTGGAATACGTGACACATTTTGACTTTTGACCGAGGGTGGATATCTAAAAACATAGGTATCCCCAGGGGCAGCTGACCCAGGAGTTAGAACCGTGGAGAGGGTAACCTACGAAGCCTAACAAAATCACAGGGTTAACCCCTTGTGTTATCAGTAGTGTCTCCTCCTCTACCTATACCAAACGTGTGAATCGTACTTCTCCCTTCTCTTCTTACTGTTACTAACGGTTTTCACTCATAACATAATTGAGTAAATTCATTTTGAATCTGTTAAATATTTGTTGAAATTACTACCGCTGTCTAGAGATGGTGTTTGACCAACGTTCAAAATGTATCACCTGCCCCGGTATCATTTTGAGCCAAATCTGCGGGAAGTTCTACCAAAGTTCGATATATTGTGAGGTGAACTCTTCATTATTCCCAATCATTCATGATTTGTTGCCCTTTTATACGTACTGATCATGGGAAGTACATTCGTCTGTTATGTATTCTAGATACCCCCCTAAGGGAAATAATGTCTTTATGGGGCAAATTAAGATAACAATTCTGACTGGATAGGAAAAAAATAACTTGTAGCCAATTGAACATTTATATTGGCGGTTAAATGTTATGTTGGCCAGCCGTCATTCCTCTGATGCCAGCATAGAGGGCGGAATTCAGCAGGACTATCGCGGGGCACGAAAATGAAAGCTTGGCGCGCCTTCCATCTCTCTGTCATGACCCTTTCCAGGAGTGGGAGGTAAAAATTGAATCAACCGTTGACACAACCACAATGCAGCGCAACCCTGGAACCATGGAACCTGGCAACCATGGAAAAGCTCCTTGCTGAAAGTTGTGTTGTGTAGAATTCAGTTTCTAGTGGTATGTTAGCAGAAAGGTTGAAGGCAAAGAAGTGGAAGAAAAGGCGTTATTGGGTTATTAAATGGGTATTTGAGAAAATGAAATGGGGACACAATATTAGGCAGATGCAGAGCTCAAATAATTATCCGGCAGATTTTAAGAATAACTGAAGATCGGTTTCATTATCTGCAGCGATTTCGTAACTCTTCAAAAACCATCGACATCAACCAAACAACCGACTGAGCTGTAGCTGTCCCCACTTCTTGCACACTTTCAGGCGTGCCTACTCCTGAAAATCAAACTCGTTCAGACGGAATTCCACTTTCTATTCGGGGACCATGTTCCTATCTAGTGAGAAGGTGATCCAATGTTTGAAATGTTTTAAAAAACTTTGTAATAAGTTTTCTTCCATCAGAAAAACACAGTATAATTGAAAGTTTACGAAGTCCATTGGAAATAAAATATAACTCACAGAATAGCAGCCCTTTCCCAATTTAACATTAGGATAAATCAGAAAATGAATTAAGGGCTTTCTAAACCATTTAAAATAAACTCTTTGGAGGATGTGACGATTAAGACGATGATCTCGTTTGGCTATGTCATAATTCCCACTCTGTCAAGCACAAATCTTTCTTTTCCCAAAGGGTCTACCTAGATCTCGATAATAGGGTATCTAATTATAAAATATGAGAACAAAATGTAAGGGCTGTCTCCAGAAAAAATAAGGAGTTCGACATTAATACATTTATGCTAACTAAACTATAGTGAACTTAATGTGGTCAACCATCTGCTACACGGGGGTTTCAGTATAGTAAACCTGAGGTGTGGTTGAACTACTGTTTTGGATTGCTGTACTATGTGCATTATGCACATTATGTTAGTGAGATAGGACGTGAGCAGTGTACAGAGAATACGGGTGGAAGGGGAGTTAAACCAGCTAAAAATTCTCGAGTGATTTAACTTCTAACACAATCCAGCATTCAGTGTCACAACCCGTGTAGCAGCGTATTTAAGTGAGCAATAGTATAATTATTACAATCAGGAAGTTAATCATGCACATTAATTCATAAATTAGAGTCTAATGAAGAAATAAAATCGAATAACAAAATGTTTAGAGCAAGATGCGCACGATCAATTTCATCATTCCACAACACGGTATACATGAAACTATCTCGATAAACATGAAATCTTCTTAATTTTGGGAATTAAGGGCTCAGGATCCTTCATGTCAACATGGTTAATGAAATATAGGTTAGGGAATTCAACCCAAGCAACCATTCCTGGGCTATATTCGTTTCCGATGTGATTAAACTTACTCTTTTTGAATTTTCGGGGGCTAATGCAGCAGCCGTGGAGGATCCTTTTGGATTCGGCTGAAGGGCCAAACACACTTCGAGATTCAATCCTATGGCCTGCCAAGTAATAACTTGATGCTTCAACTACAGGTTTCATAAATCATTTGCATGAAATGTTAACATCACAAGTCATTGTCTTAAGGAGTGGTAATGTCCATACTGATAGGTCCTAGTAAAACTAGAATTACGCTGGCTTTTTTAGGAGATGGTTCTATTATACTGTTTTTAATGGAGCTTTATTTAAAAACGAAGAGCAAGCATCGAGTTCGTTAATATGCTACTTACAAGGTTTGTCAGGAGGCTTATACCCCGGAGTAGGCGAAAGAGGAGGATTAACCGTCTTCAGTGAAATTTTATGCTCAAAATCTGGAATGAAAACACAAAATCAAATACATATAATTTAAGCTGAATATTCAGCGAGTTTTCTCATTTGTTTTATCAGTGACTGAACAAATTCTGAGATCACTGGTTTAGTAAACCATATAACTTAGCTTTTATTACTAGACCCTATTCGATTATGACTAGGATCTAGTAATAAAAAATATTTATAGTGTCATCACTGGAACTGGACGCAGGGACGTCGCTGTAACGCATGCATCGGTAAGTACAAACATGTTTAAAAGTCAACTTTGATATGAATTGTTGATGAAGGTGCTTTGGTTTCTAATGAGATATTCCTAAAAACTCTCAATTCGTGAAGACTTTAAAAACATTTTGTCATGTTACACCGCGATATCTTTATCAAATATCTAACAAAATTTACTTACTAGTGGGTGAACTTATTTGTTCTTTTTTCTTGGTTAGTTTCCCAAGAAATATTGGGTTGCCTTTCCGCCTGTGTGGAACAGGCGTTTGTTGATTGGTCAGCAAAATCTCGTTCATCTTCATTCTCAGCTCCTTTTGAAGAAGTTCATGCTCTTTTTCCCTGAGCTCTTGTTCCCGTAAACGCAACTCGTAGTCTTTCAGATGCTGAGCGACACTCGCTTTTTTCAATTCTTCTTCTCTTGACCTTAGGTCCTGCATAAATAACAATGCAACAGAATCAAGAAATGAAAATAACAACTCAAAAACATAATTACTAGACTTCACAGTTCCAAGGAGATGAATCACACATTTTGAGCAATGAAGACGAGTTTGGGTGTTCCAATTTTTCGTACAAGTTTGGCCGCACTCATCACCAACTCTCCCGTTGTAGTTAAGCATTACCAAACATACTATGAATGTCATGAAAATATATCAAGGATATCTTCGCGTGATTAATAGTAACACATACACCCACAAGCACATGTGAATTCATGTTATTTTTCAATTTCACAATCCTCCTTCTATGTAGACGTTTTACAGGCACAAGAACATTAAAAATAATGAAATTGTAGTTTATTTCAAACCAAATATTGAAGAAGATGATGGATGGTAACTCGAGTGTTATTTGACGCTTTCTCGTGGGCATTTAGTGAATTTATGATGAGTTACACGTTGTTTTCCGTTTTGCGTTTTCTTAAATTTAATCTGACAAATCCAAAACTTTTGATTCGAAGGAAAGATTTAGGAGAAAAGTTTAAGGTAAGGGAAGAAGAGATAGAAATGGAAGGTGGTAGAAATGGTAGTGGTAGTCTCTCAGAAATGGGTAAATTTGAAAGGGTTTGAAGTCTTCTAAGTGAAACAAAAAAGTTATTTTTTCGTGTATAAATGGATTAACATATAGAATGTAAAAAGATAAAACTGAATTCCATTTTAGTTCACCCTACTAACCCCATGGTGCCTTCTATTTTCCAACTGACACTATTTTCTGTAACTGAAACCAATCGTTGAAATGCGTTGAGTAATTATTGCCTTTTGTAACCACCTACTAAGTACACTATACACTATTATAATGGAAAGAGGACAGCTAAGAAGAGACAAGAGTACCATAATACCATAGAACATTGATTCTACAGCTTATAAAATCAGGAACGATAATGGTGTTTGAACGAAAAGAATAAATAACGAAGAAGATGAGATTCAATAATTCAAAGACAATGTAGATAATCCTAACAGTGCAGTCATTTTGGAGAAATGCATGCTTTTTTTGTGTTGTACCCTGCCGCTCTATAATACGGCTAAAAAGTCGCACAGCCTCCAATATCAGCGGAGACTATTTTTTTCCAGCTTCCCAAGATGTTCAGAGTAGAAAGGTGTCCCACAGAAATCACTAGTTCAGCGATTCAGGTTTATACAAGCAGATAACACTTACGACGATGCACTTCACTCCAAACTACATTCTACTCCTTGAAACCGAATTGGACCCAATATCTGCGTACACGTTGGAGCTCCACCAAAAATACCTCACAAAAGTAGCGAGCTTACCAGAAACACGTCTCCCCAAAATGGTGGCGCGGGAGCTGATAGGGAGGAACTTGGACTGGGCTAAATATTGGAACCAAAGAACTGAAAAATACGGAATCAGTAATAATCTAACATCCATGGATGTTAAGATTTTGAAAGCGGATTCGGAGTGTTTATTGATCAGATACAAAGATGATTGTCGGAATGTTGCAACTCAGAGGGCGCATAATATTATGTCAGACATACTATGTCTGATAATTTCACTTTGTACAGGGAGCTTAATCCTCAAGTTAAATCGGCTAGTCTGGTGACGGAGAACGCCATGGATACATACAGCAAGCGTTGGCTTTTCAAACTCAGGGGTGAGCTGATGCACCTGAACACCAAACCGTTTTTGACAGATCGCAATGAGGAATGCTCCACGTGCAATAGACATGAAAAGGAAGATACCTATCATTTCCTGTGTACCTGCCCCGTGCTAACGGAATTCCGAGTGATAGCGTTCCATCAGCCGAGTTTGAATAGGGAGGAAGCTATTCGGTTTCTTGATGGTGAGGGATGGCCACAGGCGGTCCAGTTCTGCAAGCTGGCATGGCGGTATAGGGCAATGATGGTGAGGGAATTTAATTTTTGAAGCCTGCTCCCTACTCGGTTACATCAAGCCTCTTCTACAACAAGCCTCTTTTCTTTCCTTGCAACCTTCTCCATTTTTCTTAGAAATTTTGAAAGTTCACGAGCTGCGACCAACACCTCCGACAGACGGTTGGAAAAACCATTGTCGAAATGTTTATTTATTTAACAGAAATGATTTTTACTTTGTATTATTATTACTATCAATAAAATTTTTTCTTCTTCTTCTTCCTCTTCTTCACTTACGACGATGCTGTTCAACTCTGCTCGGTAAGCAGCACTGCCCGGAACTAACTTATGTGACGTTCCCTCATGGACAGGGGTTTTGGGCCCATAGCACGGAAGCCTG
This sequence comes from Creontiades dilutus, assembly GCA_031894815.1. Lineage (NCBI taxonomy): Eukaryota > Metazoa > Arthropoda > Insecta > Hemiptera > Miridae > Creontiades > Creontiades dilutus. The sequence continues at coordinate 360,518 of JAVIWC010008575.1, read as the reverse complement.
TTGCCTTAGTGTACTTTTCTGAGATTTTTGCATTTAATCAAGGAGATTAAATTGCAAAATCCTTGGTAAGGGGTTTGAGGCCCTTGATTAGTTGTTCGCTTTGAATAGACCTCATTGGGGTTTTCTAGCATGTTCTTCAAATGCGGTCATTTTCGTTAAATTATCTAAATTTTATTAAAGCGATTTCAGACGGCTGACGCCAACAACACGTAAAACGCCATTTGTCAATGACATGCCTAGAGAAACGTTTCATGGAAATGAGATTTTCCTCCTTGAAAAAATTGGAAGATATTGAAATAAAATCACAAGCCAAAGTCTCAGAACAGTTAGCAATTTTTTAAACACACTGATAAAAAGGAAGGAATCGAAATATACCTCATATGTGCACATATTGCCAAAATTTTGGTGCAGCGACGCTATGACTACCATAGAACAAATAAGATTTCAGAAATTTAAAATCAAATACGATCTACAAAAGAATAATTTTCCAATACAAAGTAACCTACCAAATGAACAGTCGCGCAACTGAAAAGTGCGATCTACTCAAGGAACGTGTAGCATACCTACTCGTATAAAGGAATAAATAAAATAGAAGTCTGAGAAATCCAAAAATAAATTTAAATAAAAATAAGGAGCGAACCACTAAATCGGTCAAAAGTCAAAATTAATAAACCATGCACAGTGTACCACGCTACCTAACCCAGCTTACCTCCTCCCGCGACCGAAAAGCCTAGTGAGCATGAAAAATAAAACCATTAATATGGTAAACATGAATAGAGCAGAAAAAAACACGATATCATTTTAAAATTACTCGATATGGAGGACCTAATTAAATAAGATGGTGGACATTTCTTACGAGTTCTTTATTTTTTAGTTCTTGGAGAACTGTGTCAATTTCGTTCTTCCACTTTTCTTGCATCGTATGAAAACTTTCGTCGGGGGTGTTGGTAAAACCAGATCGAGCTATGATATCAAGGCGATCAAGAATTTCAGTGAAGGAAGGGCGGTCATGTGAATTGTGAGCCCAGCAATCTGTCAGAAAAAAAAACACTTCATCAATAGAAATACGGGAAATTAATTAATTGTCTCTATAACGGTAATAATTGTACTTAAATCCACTGTTATTCTACTCGATCCAAAATATAGACTAAGCCCGACTTAGCAGCTAAATGAACAGCTTTAAGGTTAAGTAAGAGAAATGTTGAGAAGGTCATATACAAAAACTAAATGACCCATTAAGAAATTCCATACCTTCCAACAGTTCCTTCCACGCTTGTGGACATGTGCTGGGGATCGGCAGTCTCAATTTATTGCTTGCCACGCCGTAAGCAATTGATAATGGCTCGATATCTTTGTAAGGAAATTCACCAGTGAGAAGTTCCCAAAGTACAACGCCAAAGCTAACAATAAATAAATGAATCACCATAAAAAAACGTTGTAAAGCATGATTAGAATGACTATATGTAATGGTAAGGAACTCAGTTCGTGTAAACGGTAACTGAAAGTAGTAAACAAAGTAAGAGAGAGAGAGTAAACAAAGTAATTAGCAAGATATTAAGTATTCTTACCTCCAAACATCACTGAATTTGGAGAATGTGGATTGATGAATGACTTCTGGAGCCATCCAAGCGTAAGTTCCAGCGGCTGACATTCTTGTTGTAGAGTAGACTTCACGTGCAAGGCCTAAGTCGGTGATTTTCAAAGTTTTGCACCGAAGATCATCTCCATCGATAGGCTCCGCGATCAAAACTGTATTAAATCAAAACAGTTCAACGGTTGTTAAAGAACACTGAGGGCTCAATATAGGCCGAATCTGAATGGTGGATTTCTGACCTACCCCACGAGTACAATGCTTAGAGCAGTATTACTCTTGCCAAAAAGTAACGGAACGAAAACTATGGCAATAAACTGTGTTGCAGATAATAATGATATTATTAAGGTATGGGATAATATAATTATCCTATGAATATTCCAAGTTCACACACTATGATGAACTCACTTGAAATAGAAAGATACAAGAAATATTAAGAGAACTCAGGAGAAATGGTGTCAAAAAGTACAAGAAAGAATCAGGTATTCAATTTCGAAATTTCGAATAACCACCTTCAACGATTTTTGCCCATTAAACGGGGCCTTGTCACGTATTTTGTTTGTTCAAAGAAATGAGATGATTCGAATGTCTTTATACAGTGATTGAAGGTTCGCTGAATTAAGGGATAAATGAGCTCTGATAATATCCACCCTATACTATGAAATAAAATGAATTAAATCATCGAAGGTGTATTAAAACCAAATGAAGAGGATGATACCATCCAATATCTCCTTCTAATCTAAGAAGTAACTCATATTTATGGTTCTTGAGGCAGTATTAGATTGTAGTTGCCCTATTGGTTGCAAGCAAGTTCTACCAAGAAGACACTGCTCTTACAGTAAGCGTTTCTAGATTTACTTATGTTCCAGTACCCTCGGATGAAAACGAGTCTATTAACCACTGATTAGGAATGTCTGAGTTTAGGACGTAGCCGCTTAAAACACATACCAGGACCTTGCTCCTTGAACTCAGGTGGAATAATTGGTAACTGAACAATTCACCCCGTGAAACCATAGTCAACTGAAGCAGGTCAATTGTTCTAAGCAAGCTCCCAACCCTTTCAGCGCTCGTGTACTAACAATCATTCCCATCTAGAGGCCAGAATATTCATGGATTTCCAAATACAGCCTCTCTGAGTCCTAATGATTTACCTTCTCACTGCATAGCAGTATGAGATTTGAAGGGAGAGATGTCAGCTGAATCCACCATACACAAGATCCCACAACAACTGATATCTGCTACCCTTCACTTTGGATGCCCTGGGCCATTTTTTCCAAAAATCAACTAGACTGTAGATAGATTTTAGTATCATGGTTCTTCAATGGTCTAAATATGTAGAAATATTGGTACTTCTTTCAATAGGTTTACAATGAAATTAGTAATCGATCAAGAAAACACAGTTGGATACCTACATCTCAAAATATGATGTTTTACACTTCAAAATGCGTATATTTGTTCCGAGAACAGGAAAAAAATGTCAAATGCCGGCAAAGGGCAGTAGCGAAGATGCCCAGATGACAAAAGACACCAACATAGATAGTTCTGACGCCCTGCAGCAGCATACTATTCATTCAACATTGGTCTGCTCTGCTGTTATCATTGTTGGAATCATTTAACATGAATAGGGAATTAATATGTTTACTAAGTGAACAACTTTTCACCATCAAATATCAGCTTTGTTCATATTAGAAAATATGCTGGTCTAGTAAGTCATGAAAGGTGCAAGGTCAGTTCGGTCCGTGTTCCGTTTAAGGTTGACTAGTGTAATGGCTTGGTGCAATCTGTCTTGACTCATGAAGTAGTGAAGGAAGTCAATGAAGGGGACATCAACTGAGCAACACTCAACAACGATGAGGCACCTAGGAATATTTAGGGTTCATGCTCAGTTGACCTAAACTCCCAGCTATTCAAGGGCAGCTCTGAAATGTAAAGCTAGAACAAAGCCAATGAAAGTTTATTTGTTTCGTAAACTCTCAATGATGTTCTCTGGCAAAATCAAGTACGTACTCACGAACAACAATTGGTACAGATTCCCTACATGCGGAATAGACCATACTGCAATACGAAAGGATTTTGGGAATCACACATAACTAAAAAATAATTCCAAATTAAGGTATACATACCGTTGGACGATTTGAGATCTCGATGCACAATCGATATGGGAGCTTTGTTGTGTAAATAGTCCATTCCTCTGGCAATCTGAATAGCCCAGTCAAGCAGTACATCCGGTCGTATCCACCGACCGGAGAGAATGCGATTGAGTGAGCCACCTCGAGCGTACTCCATGACCAGGCATAGATTTGGAGGCTTCAGACAGACGCCTTTCAGGCAGACTATGTTCTCATGCTGCAGCAACCAAAACAGCTGTGCTTCCTGAGCAACATTCTCTAGGATGGTATCTGGATCTTCATACTGACCCTGACGAGCAGTTTTCACAGCTACTTCTTCATTTCCCCACATAGCGCGATGGACCAGACCGAATCCTCCAGCACCTATAATGCTTAGAAGCTTCAGTTCTTCAAAGTCAATTTCGGTAGGTTTTATTTCATTGAAAGCATTAATAAACTCGCTTTCTTCCACGACGAAATTTGCCGGGAATATCCCGACGTAACCACTGGTCGTCTTACCCGTCCACCACCCTTCATCTCCAGAGATCTTACTGTCCTTGGACAATATCTCAATAACGTCTGCTTTCTTGAATGACAATTCGTCTTCCCCGTTCCCAATGTAATCGTACTTGGCCGTACACAGACCATCTGGATTCGGATTGTTCCTGAAGCTGGATTGGGGCGAATTGTTTTGGCTGCTGTGTGATGACGACCCACCGTAAATCTCATTACCGAAGCCAGTCCTGGACAGGTCCATGGACGTCAATGACGGAGGCATTCGATTAATAAGGATGGATTTTAAATCCACCCAAGTCTAAAACGTCTTTTCCCAAGTGAATTTGACAAAATTTACGACTACCTTCAAGTGCTGTCCACTTGCTCATCTGCAACTCACGACGTGAAAGCGTTGACTCCCGATGATCTATTCGCATAGCCTCACATTTACCACTATATCTGCGACGATGAATTTGAAGAGAACGAGATGAAATGAGTAAAATAATGAACATAAATAACTAAAATATCAATTTCACTGTCAGAAAATCAGCGACCAAAACACTCCACCATTTTGTTCTAGGACTCCATGATTTTAGGGGATGGGGAATGTTACAGTCTAGCCAACTGCTAAGAACAGTGTTGCCTATTTTACATCGAGATTGTAATGGCCGTGGTTTGAAAATGTCGGCAGTCGGCACCACGTTTCATCTCTTTCGTGCCTCTCTCTCCGTCCTCTTCCCTTTACGAAGATGGCGTCCGGTGTAAGCACGTTGTTTCATCGTATTTCTTGTAATAATTTACTGTAGAAATACAGTTTGTCGATTTTTAATTTTTAAAACATTCCTTACAGACCCTGTACACGTACCCCGACAATTTCCGAGCTTACAAAGCGCTTATTGCCGCACAGTATGGTGGTGGAAACGTTCAAGTAGCACCTGGGTTCGTCTTTGGCGAAACTAACAAGACTCCGGAATTTCTCAAAAAATTCCCCCTTGGAAAGGTAATTCGTAATGTTCTATCATTCGTAATGATAAAATTGGTTTAGCTTTATGTACACATTGACTCTTTTATTTGGCAGAGATTCGTTTTCCTACTATAAGAGATGGATGATTATGCGGTGTCAACACGTGACAGTTGGCAGATTTTGTAGATATATTTTAGCTACATAGGCAGAACATCGTTCTGCTCGCTTACTTATGTGTTAAAATTGTTACAAGAACGTTCTTGTACCTAATTGAGTTGAGAAAGGTGGGTTCGGAATTTTCCGAACTTAACCAAGTACCTAGTTAGGTTGCTTCCATTTCATCGGATTTATATTTCATTCGAAGGATAATTGTGAATGCTCTAATGAAAATACGCCTCTTCCAAAATTTGGTTGTGTTGGGAGCGCATTGTCAGTATTACCATTTTACTTCAAATGGGTTAGAAAACCTGTGGACCCCCTACCTACCCACTTGCTTGGTAGGGTAGGCACTATCAAGGGTGCCACGTAGTGATGCAAGGTTCTGTGAAATGTGAAATCATCCATTGAGATTTTTGTTGGCTTCTACTTATTCCAAATGTGCTTCTAGTTTCTTCTCAACTGTCTGGATTCCGCTTTTCATGCTTGTAGGAATAAAATATACGAAGAGAGATAGACTGTTCGGCTGAATTAGAGTATAAGTGACCCCTGCCTCTTATCCGACTATATCAATGTGTATATAGGATAATACATCGATACCACTGCCGTGTATTATGGACTGATTTTCACGACCGTTTTGTCGATAAAAGTATTTTTAATACGCAGAGACACATTCTGATCTATATTGTACTAGAAGGATATTTTTTTGTTTTTGAGATGCGAGCCAGCGAACTAGACAGAACATATCGATAGGAGACATCGGGTTTTTCAAAATGGCGACGGTCTTATCAGGAAGGGGTCACCTATTCTCGACTTCTACCAAATGTTCTCCCTTACTACTCTAGACCAACTAATACCGAATCTGGAGCTCGTGTTTCTTACTGAAAGTTTTGTTGTGACTACAATCACCTCTCCATTTATTAGATATGGATCGCTTTTGGCATGTTTTTCACGTTTCATTTCCCGAACGAATTGGTGACAATTACTCTCATTGAGTACTTTCAATTATCCAAAGCCTTATCCATACAATAAAAAGTTTTGGTTTGATTATTCAATTAAAACCATCAGTTTGGTTATTAATGTAAATACGGTTTGTTCTGGTCTCGAACAGGGTATAATTATGTACTATAAATTGGTTGGGCGCTGAGGTTGGTTAATTTCAATTAACCTACATTATTCTCCCCTGATTTTTTTTCGTATCCAGGTTTTCCTAAAAATTTCAAACAATGTACCTAACTGATCAATATTGTAATAGTTGGTTCTTATACGTGCCTCAAGAACTAAATTTTCAAGAGGTTGGAAATTATTATTCGGATCCCAAAAGCGGTGATATTCTAAGTTCAATTTTACTCATGTATCTGTCTGCAACGTGCTGGTTTCATCAAAGTTGCTTCATTCCAACTAAGGAAGACTTCCCAATCGCAAGTACATACATAAGACGGTTTGTGTGGTGCCGTACTCACGATCAAACTTGGTGTGCCAACGCGCTCGTCAAACCAAGCTCCAAGTATTCCATTAAGTGCACTACTAGCTTCAGCTGTTGAATTTGATACATTTAGCCGTATAAATCTCTTTGATGAGCCGAAATGACTGGTAAAACAACACGAGGAGGTCAAATCCCCGTTTTATTTGCTTTCTCTAGTTCCTCCAACAATGCAAAAATGGGATCTTGAGAATAGGTTCTGATCTACAGAATGACTCGCGGAATATTCAAGACTGTTATTCTCGGTTATTGTCAACTGTGTTACAATCAAATTGGGCTAACAGAGGACACATCTGTCTATTGTAATTGATTTGCAGTGCCATTAAAAAAAAAAGCCAAAAATCCAGAATTTACTGCATATATTTATAAAGTGACAATATCACTCATAGGGTCAGGCTCTATTTTCTATTGCATTCATGATGCAGATATAGAAGCCTGAAAAGGTTTCTTGAATTTCCCTATGAGTTAACAATCTTCTATATTTTTTATCGGAGGAGACTGCAACATCACACATTGGCAGTCGCACATTTTGTCTGGTACAATATTGAATTTGGCGAAACTGTCACAATGAAGTTGGCACCAGTGGCAGTTAGGGTTGCAGATATGATCCCTAATGGTTATCATCGATTGGATTGGGCTCTTTCGCAGTTGCCTGGAAGCTTCCTTTCTCATCTTTTTTGTTTCCAGTGCTTGCTGAACGATGGCATCTAACCTAGAATGTAAAATATTTTCTTGAAATAAATTTATTCGGCCCTTCCTTTCAACTTATCTTTACTTGCCCGGACCATGAAGGAATGTACTTGTGTCATGTACGAACAAAACATTAACTCGAGGCAAGTCGTTTATCTATGTGGTCTCAAATGCTGTGAAAAATTCAAGTTTTTCAAATGGAATCATTTTCAAAATCGTTAAATACTAGTTTTTTCCAGTTCAAACTACTTCTAATCCTCTACAGGAAACAGGAGGGGGTTTGACGTGAATGATTTACTTTTCCAAACCATCATCTTCTATAAACTAGTATCCTATTAGCGTTTTTTTTTTCTTTTTTTAAATTATTTTTAACATTAAAAGTTCTAAACAATCATTGCCTGCGTCCATGTCTCACAACCCCTGTTTCGCTCCAGTTCGTCCGAAGAATCCTAACAGAATGGGATACGGACGAACGATCCGGGAATAGTAGACGCAGCGCCCATCCAAATCACGTGTTTGGGTCGTTCGGTCGTATTTGGACGAACTGAGTTCGCAGCTTTTCGCTTCCAAAATTTTGGCCAGTATTTATTCTTCACCCTCGTTCGGGTTCACCCTACACCCGAAAAACCTGCAATTTTCTCTAAAAACTATACTCATAACTAAACTGGGCATTAGTCTACCTCTCTCCCGCTTATCATGTCTCTAGAAATTTAATCATTAGCAGGCGGTTAAAGCTAAAAATAGAAACATAACACTACCTCTTTTCAAGCGGTACTTCTTGACCCATATTAGCGTAAAGCTCATTTATTCTTTGAGCAATCTTATTCACTGCTTTACACCTCTCCGCTAAATCTTTCACCTCGCCTACCTTTGGATTGGCAAGCAGCCTGCCTAGCAAACATAGGTCATGTACGTTGTTCGGGCAAAGTGCCGTCATCACCTCTACGAAATATTTGACTAGGCCTTCATCTACCATTTTCTTGTACAGAGCTCTTCTCAAGGTCTTAAACTCTCTTTTGGTCATCGAGGGCTTGGGCATATCTGCTCCAAGTTTCTTCTCGTTAGCCTCACATTTCTTACATTTTTCTTCTTTGACTTCTTCAAAATCATCGGGAAGTTCCCCTTTGTACATGTCGTCGTCGCTATCTTCAGAATTGTGTTCATAGTCGAAGTACATCTTGAATTATGGTTAGGGTCCTAAAATTAAATAATATGCCGATATAGTTGCCTTTTGTTTGAAAACGAGGAGTTCTAGACACTCACAGGTGATGAGTTGTTATGGTTTGTTATCATTGCGTTGTTCAACAAGTTTAATTAATTTATGGGGTAGACACCTAAGTTGGTAATAGGTAATGCCAATTGTTCGTTGACAAAAATGGCCACTCCGTGTTCCAATTTTATTTTGAGGTACTTTCGTCTATGAAGTTGTATAGGGGCGTGATGGAGTATGCAGAATGTCGAAGGATCGATTGCCTTTCTGAAATGGCACTGTCCTTAGCTTGGAGGGAGGCTCCATCACGATTCCCCACTACTATTCGCGAGTTATTCTTGGTTTAATGGATAAATTTTCAAAAAAAATCTAGATAATTAAGGCGTATTTGAAATGTTTATATGCACTCAGTATGTAACTATTGTTTCTTAGTCTCTATTATAGCAACATATTTTCAACTTTTTTCTAGGTGCCAGCCTTCGAAACGAAGGATGGTCAATGCATTACCGAAAGCAATGCCATTGCGTGGTACGGTAAGTGTATTTTCGCAATCTCTTAAATTAGTGTTCTTCATTACAGATCAGACACTTGAACTGAAATAAGGAAGGATGTTTTGAAAATATTTGTTGACATTTTTTTGGAGAATTTATTTATAACAGTCTATGTTAATGTAAACTTGATCGAAAAAGATAGGGTTGTTGGGTAACGTTAAGAGATGGAAAATATACTAAGTCTCAGTCACGCTCTACCCTTAGCGTTTATATTTTTTCAATATATTGTCGAATTTTTATTGAATTTTTTTTCTGAAATTAGAGCAATTTGAGCTAAATGTAGATGAGAAGTGTAAACGTAATCTAACAAACCAAACTTAATTAAATTATATTCTGTAAATGTGGCCTTACTTCTCATCGATGTAATGTTGAATTTCTGGTTTGAAAAGAACAGTTGATCAGCTAGTGGATCAATCTGTACGAAAATGAAGGGCCTCAATATCCCTTCTAATTGTAGCTCAGCAAGGACCGGTACTGTTAGTAATGAAATTCACGTTTGCACGCTCAAGCTCACCAAAGATACGCATCCAGAGCCAAACCTCCATAACCCTTGATGTCATCCAAATAGGACTGCAACTCGCTATTTTATAATGCATAATTATGCAAATGCGTAATAAGTCACCTCTATTGGAAAGTCGAGACAGCTTTTTGATGTGTAAAACATGTCTCATTTTAAGGTAATAAAGGTCGTATCAACCGATAATGAAAAAGCGATCACGTGAACTATTTATAATTTTTTGCGCGTCTTCTGTCTCCCTGATATAATATTTTCATCTGTACAAATTACATCTTGTACGTACGTGGTCGCTTGCATGATGTTTCAAAGACACTTATCCCTTATTTAAAGGAGGAGCAAAGATTACGCTTCGTTTTTGTCTCCTTTTCTCTCCCCTTCCCGTGCCTTATCCATGCGTGATCTTTGATTTGTGTTCAGTAATGGTATCTATTTAGTTGTAAGATTTTAAAATGTATCCGATTTATAGTTGCCAGCAACGAGCTGAGGGGTAAGACTGATATCGAAAAGGCTCAGGTACTCCAATGGCTGAACTACTCGGACACCGATCTTCTTCAGGCTGTCTGCACGTGGGTCTTCCCTTATCTCGGTATCATCGATTACCAGAAACAGGTACGTTGAGGAATACTGAATAGCAATTCTGTTGATTTATGATCTGTAAGGATTGTGAGTATTAACCATTTGGGTTTGTACTAGCTTTCGTCTGTTAACTACTCAAGTTTACTAGTCATCGTACTAGGGTTTCCATTCAACTCTATTTTCCAAGCAGTTGCTTTTTCGATACCAGGATTGAATCTTCTGCAAATATAATTATTGTTGTCTCAGACATTGTTATTCCTTTGAAAGATGTCTTTCATATATCTATTTATTGAGCTCTATCTACAATCTAGCATTGTCACTTCTATTGATTTCAGGCTGTCAGTGGTGCCAAAACCGACTTGACAAACATACTCACAAGCCTCAATGAATTTCTCCTAAGCCGCACTTACCTTGTCGGAGAGCAAGTTACACTTGCCGACATTGTCGTCACATGCACACTTCTCCCAGCCTACCAAACTGTTCTAGACCCCGAATCCAGGTTAGTTTTATACTCAATTGAAGCTTTGGTGCAATTTTCATTCTCACTGGTGGCATTGAAAAAACTCTTTATTGGTAAAATAAGCATCCTACAAATTAAATTTAGCAATTTAAATTTTCTCTGGAAATTCATCTGATCTATTCGTCTAGTAATAAGGATCTCTTGAACAAGCATAGCGATACTAATACTTCACTTTCATTAAAAGGATTATTTTTTCTAATATTGCATTTGTTTACAGAAAAGCGTTCAAAAACGTCAATAGATGGTTTACAACTATTGTGAACCAACCCAAAGTCAAGAACGTATTGGGTGCTGTAAAGCTTTGCGAGAAGGAGCCTGAAATCCCATCCAAGGCTGAACAAGGAGGTAAATTATTCTCATGAGTTGTATCTGTTGAGACTTTCTGTTTTGGACAAAGTCGTGAAGTATTACATCGAATTTTTGTCATTAGGCAAAAAAGACAAAAAGAAAGGGGGAGATAAGCCACAACAACCTAAAGAACAAAAGCCTAAAGAGAAGAAGGTAGAAGAGGCTGAAGAGATGGATGAGACTGAGTTGGCCCTCGCTGCAGAACCCAAATCCAAAGATCCCTTTGACGCTCTTCCTAAAGGGTAAGTTCGCTAAAGATTGCTAATGAAAATCGTTGAGCTCATATTGTAACATTAGCTACCAATTTGACTTGAAGTTGACAAAAATAAAGTCTTGGAAGTTGTATTTGTAATTAGTGCGTTACTCTTTTGTAGGTCATTTGTCATGGATGATTTCAAGAGGTGTTATTCCAATGAAGACACAGATAAATCCATTCCTTATTTCTGGGAACATTTCGACAAAGAGAACTACTCCATCTGGCTTGGAGAATACAAGTACAACGATGAACTCAAGAAAGTTTTCATGAGTTGCAATCTTATCACAGGTAAACATTGATATTTAACAAAATTATTAAATTAATTTGTAAATAATCGCGTTACAATAAATTAATCTAAAAATAATATTCAATCCCATTTCGATAGTTACAAATTGTTGCTGTCAATGAATGGCTGAATATAATCTTATACTCTTGAACATTTTATTTTTGTTTTTAGCCAGTGATTCAGTACGAATGAAGTGTTGGACTGGTGGCTTGATTCGAATATTACATTTCAGAATAAATTAATTTTTGTCAGTCATATGGTTATTTTCAACTATTGGGATGCTTGCTCATCCAATTTTTCTCCGATTCCGATTATTGATGAAAGCAAAAATACTGTCATTGAATATATCAATACTAATCTTCGTTTGCAGGGATGTTCCAGAGATTAGATAAGATGAGGAAGCATGCGTTTGCTTCAGTTTGTTTGTTCGGAAAGGACGACGACAACACTATCTCTGGCATTTGGGTCTGGAGGGGTCAAGGACTCGCTTTTGAGGTATGCTTAGTTCTTATATATTATTTTAATCAATAAGTGATAAGTTGAGAGAGCCTAACATCCTCCTCGACCTAACGAATTTGCAGCCTGTCAGATCCACCTGTGTTTGAGTTATGATGAGTGTGTTCTGAATCTGTTGGAAGTGTGCTGTATCAGGAACACGCTCGCCTTATCCTTAAATTCCCTATCAATGAGCAATGACAAATGATTAAAATACTTGCTTTTTCTCTCCATTAATCCGATTGATCTGTATCTTTCCAGCTGAGCCCCGACTGGCAGGTTGATTACGAATCTTACAACTGGACCAAGTTGGATGCCAACAATGCCTCCCACAAAAAGATGGTTGACGACTATTTGGCGTGGTCGGGCAAAGACAAGGATGGTCGTGGTTTCAACCAAGGAAAGATTTTCAAGTGAAGAGGAGCCAACCTAAACTTATTTAATAAAAAATAAAAAACCTTATTACGTTAGAACGTTTATGTGTTACTGAGCATCCATTTTCTTTCATTTTATTTGGAATCATACGTCATTATTATGGGGTTTTAGAAAATCACGTCCAATGAAATATTATAGATTCAGCATACATTCATTCATCATAAATTCTACACGTCATAATTTTGTTCATTTTATAAGTTGCTTGCAAGATGATATATGGATTAGACATGGGTTTGAAGATAACTTAAATATTGGTATTGACATTTTATGTCTTTACTTTGCTACATAAACTCGAAAATGTAACGCGGACAGCGTCACGAAAATTTTCTGATGGTTTTCGCTTACAACCGATTCGTTGCTACGACATTTCTTCGACATTTGTGATCGTACCAAACTCGTTCACCACTCATTTGAAAGCTGTTGATTTACTTAATCTTGTAACGTTAACCCCTGGACATTCGGAACCTCAGTGACCAACCGACCTGTGAGTTGTGATATGTCTTTACAGTTTACCATTCGTTGTTTCGGAACCTCAGTGACCAAACGATGGAACCATTACATCGCAACCAGCACAATCTAACGTAATTATCATAGGTCCTACAAAACGGCATTCGTTGGAACTATTGCGCGAATATCGTTTACGCAAAAAGTTGCTTATGAATACTACATTATCCACAAACGAAATTGAAATTGGCGAGGTACGTGATACGCCTCATTCTCTCGCCAACGTTGAATTTGATAAGCGTTTCACATCAAAACTGGCCTCCAATTGGAATTGGGGGCGCAAAGACATAAAATGTCCCTCGTGGTTGCGTACTTGTACGAAAGCTGTTTTTAAAGTTTCCCCCACCTCATCCTGCTTATACAACTTGGAACAAAGCGACATACTTTAAGTCGTCAAAAAGGAAATGGAGAAAAATTGAATTTAAATGTTGGTTTCATCCTAAGTAATACCTATTACCTACCTCCGCTGAACCATTTTTTGTGTTAGGAGATCTGGGGCAACAAGGGGCTAGGCCTACCTCACCTTCAAGACCTGACGGTCCTGCGGGTATGGTATAACCATTGCGCCGTCCTAATCACTGCTGTTTCCAAGTACAACTGTATTACGGTTCCAATCGTAAGAAAGGAATCTGCTTTTCGCGCAAATCGAAATTTCCATTTGGATCTTGGGTTTCAGACCATCTTTGACAGTTTTAAGGTTCGTTTTAGTCAGTATTTCTGTGTGTTTTGGTTGTAAAACAGGCTTACTTTTTCATTTTTAGATACTCGGATCAAATTTATGAGAAATTATGAATCAACTACACTCCTGTAAATCGTCTAAGAACATCAACAACTAATACATGAAGCTGTAATTACAATAATTCAACAAATCGAATCAACGATGTAGTGAGTTTGAGGTAACACTAATAGAAAAATGGAATGAAGACTATTAATCGAGTCAAATTTATTAATTACGTTTTGGGCAGAAGGCAATTTTACAATTCCGGACGAAAGTAGACGAGTAAAGTAAACAAAGAATTTCACCTAGGATTTTCATCCCATTACCCGGAGGTGTTGTGGACGATTTCGCTCGTGGCTTCCCATTGCCTCACGTCCCTGGGTTGGGAGCGATTTTGATTCAGCTGGTATCGTGATCAGAGATGAACTGTCTAACGACAGGCCAGGTATACAACATTTGATAGGATTTTGGCACGAAAAGCATAAGATATGTGATGGTCGTAACTCCATGAGCAATGGAACCCATAGGAGACCGTATATTTCCTGACCCGCACAGAGATTTCATCGGAAGTAGATGGAAGTTGTAACCAGAAATCAGGTCACAACTTGCAAGTAGTAAATGGCAAAAACTTTCAATATTTATATGGTTGTACAGTGGTTCTGAAGGATCAATTTAGAGTGGATAAGGCTCCTGAGAGAAAGAAGACACTTTTCTTATTGGTGGCTCTTACGGTGAATATTGTTACAGTTGTTTCAACTCAGGTTCTTCCGTATTCACTGTGCTTCGGCAACATAAATTAAGGCCTTTCCAAATTATGAACGATTTTTGTACGTTCGCAAATAGCGACATATAAGGGCCTTAGCAAAGACTTGGGTGACCTTGGCAATGGCTGGTTTCAAGAGGGAATCATTGCAAAATTTCGTTACATACTTTAACGAGTTACTCCAGGGCTAAGGCATGTTCCATGATAAAAACAGGTACAATAAAAGGCCTGCTATATGGACAGGTAGTGAAGTGAGGTTGCTGTTGGTTGTCCTCTCAAGAAATTGAGATTTTATAACCTTCTTCACTTTTGGGATGTGTTATCTACTGGATTCCAGACGCAAGGACCTCATAAAAGTGTGGGAAACTTTTTTATCATTTAAATGATTAACAGGAGTACAATCCAGTTCCTAGCGACCTTACCAACCCGACACCCCCCCCCCCCCGCTCAACACTCCTTCAACTAACCTTTGGGTGGACTTCTTCCGCCCTTTGTTATCCTGGCATCACCACTTTTCTGTCCGCACAAGGGGCTTACCACTTAGGGTAAGCATAAGCCTCTCTGGTGCTCTGGTTGAATATACAGATTTTTCCAGGAGTTGGTTAGGCTTAGTAAGTACCATTTATGAACATAGAATTCACTCACGTAAACCCTTGTTAGCCCCCCCCCCCCCCCCTAGGCATAGCTTTCATCTTTGTTTACTAGCTCCCCTAATTGTAGGTTGCATAGGCAGTTTTTCATCTTCGGTACTTAAATGTGTAAAATTAATCATTTAAATGATCTGGGGTCTAATTGTGGGGTCTACTGTCCCACTTTTTTTGTTATCAAAAATTGTCCCAATTCAGGGTTTTAGGTTTAACTGTGGGGACATGTTTCTAAGTCCAATAACCACTTTAAATTATCTTTCTCTTAGACAAGAACGTGGTTTTTTTTTAAAACAGTTCTTAGAATAAAATACAAACAATTTAAACTTTTATCCGAACAGCTGTGATCTAATTTCCTGATAGATAAGTCGTTAGTGCAGAGTAAATGCACCTCAGAAAGAATGCGAAGGTTTTCTGGATTTGAAAAAAAAGGTGCGAGTTCGAATTGTCTAAGAATTTTGGAATCAGCATTGAAAGTCTTGTCCTTCAATTTATAGTTTCTTTCGGGAAGCTCTATTTTTCACAGAACACCTGAATCTTCGCCTTAGCTTCAAGGTAAAAGATGAGCTGGACTCCTGTTCTGCAAATCAACGACGAGTAATTTGAAAATAGTGGGCATTGTTTCAGGATACCCAAATACTATAACTTCGTTTGCCCATTTTTCTTTGAATTTGCTTACATGTCATCTAGTTATTCAACCTAGACCTTTTAAACTGAGTAAACCTAAACCTTTTAAACTCGTACTTCTATGTTCGGCAAAATAAATATGTTTGTGGGCATGCTCATGGATGTACGTTCATCAACCCTACTGCATCGTGCCCCCATGTTTCCGACTCTATGGCTGCGACCCAGTCATGGAAGCGGAGAAGAAGAAGGAAAACAACACCGCGTATTTTCGTATCAGCTGTACTTGCTTACGATTTGTATCCTATAACCATGCACTGTACAAATTTGTCTATACCCAATCACGTGAACAAAAGCATTTCTTTTATATTTTGAAGTTGAAAAAAACCGGCGTGGTAGATGCTCGCTGGTCGTGGTTTGATGAATTTGGTCCTATAGAGACGTCACATTTTATGAGCTGCCAACCTCTAACTTTGCTCCAGCTTAGAACTTTGTGAGTTCAAATAATTATTTTTATGTTAGCCCCTAATGGGCCCTGATCAGCGTTAATTTATTTTCAATTCTCGAATTCGTACCCATGTAATGTGAAGTACAAGAAGGATACCTGTTAAGTATCACTAGGCGAATTTAATTTTTGAAAAATGATCTATTTCACTTTGAAGGAAATTTTAAACAATTCGGCATTTAAATATTCCTAGAATATATATGGAGAGTGGTATATACCTACATGCATTGTATAATAAGAATGTCTTAGGCATCCGGATCAATTTAAAAAAAGCTCCAAATTATTACACAAAGGTCCATTTCTGTAATTTTGATAGCCTGGGGACCAGCGATTCCTTCCATACCATTGAAAAGCATTGCAATTCCTGCCCCTTCAAGTGATTGCGATCAATTGCTTTCCCCACTGGTGTTGGTTAGTTTTGAAACTAAAATTTGGGACTACACTGTTTATTGCACAAGTTCTGCAAAATCACAACAATCGCCCAAGTGTAACATCCGTTGTTCATGAACATTACGTTTACTACAGGGATACGGCCAATTGTATCAATATTTCTTCTTACCAGTCATTAAACTACGGTACAGTTGGTTATGAAATCCAATCCAGTAGGGTGACATACAGATTCCGATCTATTTGTCCAAATTATCTATACATTACTATGAAAATAAAAGGATTGATTTAGGATATTTTCTTTTTATTTTGGAGATGCGATCGCAGTGAGCATCCGGACCATCAAACTAGACAGAACACATAAGGTTACGGGAAAACGATTGAACGAATAGTTTCCCCATTGGGAATCATCAAACCTTGACTCACTGGCCGGCCTCACGCTAGCAGCAATCGCCATCTCCCTGGGGCTGCAAGGTTCAACTTTCAGTTTGTATTCTCCAGATAACCAATCCTAGGAGGATCACCAGACACTGGACTGTACAACCAGAGACAACGCTTCCTAGGTACACTGAGTAAAGGAACCCACAGGTTGAACAACTGAAACTTGAGGAGATGAAATGGAAATAAAAGCAGGCAAAAATAATGCTTCTGCTATGTTTCCTTGACCAGTTACTCAACTGAATTGAAGCTTGGGCAACAGCGTTATAGCTAGTATATTCGTACAGTATCTGTTATGAAAGACTACCATGAGATTGGTGAGCGAACAGATTTTTCTTACTGTTGATAATAATAAACCAAAAAAGTGCCTTCATTCAATTCCAATCCATTATTTTCTTGGCAATATGAATTTAGACTTCCAGGGCTCGTAAAAGTTGATTAATTTGTCATGAATAAGATTTCGTCCATCATTTGTAATTTTGGCCGTTTTAATAATTTTTATTAAATGTATGACCGCCGAAGGTGAGTATTTTCCAGGCCCAGCCAGAAACGATGTTTTTTTAGTCGGAGTAACATCGAAAATTAAATCTCAACCCTTTCACTGAATTAACCCCCAGGGCTAACGTGTTGCATTTAACTAATTTTCAAGAAAAATGTAGAGGTGAATGCTTGAACAAACCCTAATGAATTTGTTGTTAGCAACGAACAGAATACCAAAACTTCATTTCCGGCCTGAGACCTCGGGTTATCTGTGTAATCAGAAGGTAGGCTTCTGTTTTGAAATCGAAAAGCAGCTCGACTATTGGATTTTGGGTCCTTGAGAGTTCCGTAATATAGATAATGGAGATTTTCCCCAGGTTCGGGGGGTGGCTGTGGGAAGGCACCAGGGAGAGGTTTTTGCTATGGTGCTTTGAGGGGATTTTAGAGTGGTTATGGGGCCTAGAAGGCGGGAGTACCCCCGGATACAGAAGTATATGAATAAGTATCTGGTTCGTGTCTCTGTGGAGGTGGAGAGATGTTTCCCTCAATCTTCAAGGGATATAGGAGATTTGGGTACCACTGAGTGTCAAATTCTGCTCATCTTAATATCTTTTTCGAAGAGGGAAGCCCCTCAAAAGTGTAGCCCAATGCTTGGGCCATCATCGTCCTCAACGATGGGGAAAATAGAAGCTTTAATTTAAAAATAAAATAAGCATACAATTTAAAATACAATTATATCGCCTGTCAGCATCAAAACATTTTGACGGTTGTTGAGACTATAAGGAGGATGTCAGATGTCATTGGCCCCAGGGTACATCAGAATTTCGGTTGCAGAAACCAATAGAGGCTTGCATATCACTCACAAGACATGAACAAAAAGCCCTACGGGCCAGTCTGTGAGGGGCTTACTATGTGGGGACTGGGTGAATAACCCAAGCCACAGTCAAGGGCCAGTAATCTCTCTCTTAACCAGCATTCTGTCTTTACACCTACTCCTTCTATAGGCTCATACTGGGAGGCCACCTACGCTTATCACGCCACCACCTTATCTTGTTACAGTTCGTGCTGTACCACCGAGCGACACTGACTGCTCATTACGCACCTAGATTCAATTTTAGTAGATCGAATGTATCCAATCAGAGCTCTAACCACCGCGTTCCACGTGGACTTGAGGTTTGAAATTAAAGTATTTTGTCAATACGACTGCAGTTTAACCTTGATACTCTAACTTGAAAAGAAATAAAACTGAAAAATTATTGGTTTGTTGGAAAGTTAGAAATGAACGTGAAAGAACCACTGAACTCTACGGAACATTTGACAAAGAACAAATTCTTAGTAACGAATGTACTGCTTTCATTGTGTAATTAATTAAGACTGAATTGTTTATATGGGGTTTCCTTAGGTACAATATTTGCCATTTATAACCGAAAATGTATTTCTTCCTGGGAATTTGGACATCATGCGCATTTCTCCCGCCCAGGCAGGCGGGGATTTCAATCTTTGCCGAAACTTGGAAAATTATATCAAGAAAAGTCTTGCGATAAAAGAACGCTGTTGGTGCCTGTATTCTCAAATTTTTTACTTCAGAAAATAAAATTAAGTATATTCAAGTTGTGTTTTAGGGGGATTTGCAAGCCGCCAGAGGTTTTTTCGTCGCATTTCTAATATTATACGTTTTCCTGGAAAGATGTTTAAGATTGTTTGGGTGAGTTCCAATAATGACATCTTACGTTCAATTTAGTGAATATTTGAAAATGCCGTGTCAGGTTCAAATGAAAAACAAAGCTAATGAGTAAAATGGTTTTTTATTGTCACAATTATCATGTGATGATGCAGAGTTTCTTGAAACGACTTTTTCGTTTAAATTATTCTGGAAAAAATGTTCTGTAAAAATAAATGTTTGACATTTTATTTGGGTATTCAAAGTTTTGTTATCTCATAGATAATGGAAGCACCATGAACCTTGTTTAAGTTGTAGTGATCTTTTGATGCTGTTTAGGATATTAGGGTCCCTATTAATTTCAATAGAAAAACTGTATGAATGCCCTAATTATATCTCATGCGGATAGAACAGAACGGTACTTGTTGTATGATAATTACCTTGTTTCATTAAATACAAGCTAATTTGTTATTTAATTATCGAATGTGATTATAGACTCAGCGTAGGCGTGTTTTGCTCACTTCTTTCGAACGCACCTGTAGTACCTCCAGAGAATTCTTTAGGTCGGGAATTTGCCTCGTTTTTGGCTGACGTTCAGAATAGTGTTCGTGAATTTTGTACACTGTCCAAATGAAAGTTTTTTGCCAGTAGGTAATGTATAAAAATAATTGCAGTTTAATATACTTCAATCAAGTAAGTTGGTAGTGTCTGCATACTTATTGCACTCATTAGATACCTCCCTAACTAGCTAGATATTAGTTTTAAATTCTAAATTTGTTAGGTGTCTAGGTAAATTGTTAAATGCTTCCTACTCGATTACTTGCTCAATGGTAGAAAGTGAGAATACGTCTCTCTGCGAATTTGACCCTCAGTTACACAATACTTGCTCTCGCCCCCTCCCAACGTCGTATATATCCGAAAAAACATTCGGGCTAACGCGGGACGGCTGTAGAGGAGTTGAACT
This sequence comes from Creontiades dilutus, assembly GCA_031894815.1. Lineage (NCBI taxonomy): Eukaryota > Metazoa > Arthropoda > Insecta > Hemiptera > Miridae > Creontiades > Creontiades dilutus. The sequence goes on along the minus strand of JAVIWC010008575.1, from coordinate 340,150 downwards.
ATAAATAGGCATCTCAAACATCATTTTTAACCTTCCTTTCAGGTTCGTGACTGCTAGTTCCATTCTGCTTTCTTCGTCCTTTTCCGAACGATTTCACTCGATTCATGACTTGCGTTCCCCGGCCAAATCTCCGCGCACATCATGGGAGAGTTGAAACAGTTTTTCAAAGACGCCTCGATACAAGTGGGATCCGGAGGAGCTGCCGGTGAGCATGATTTCGTTTGTTTAATATATTCCAAAAATGGTTCTGCACTAAACATCATTTAAACTTTGTTTATTATGGTTAGACTCTGAATTTCTGAGGGACAACTCTTATCACAAGAACAATGTGAACGTAGATAGGACAAAGTGTCTCTCTCTACTTTTAAAAAACGTTCTAACGCCGACAAATCATTGGTTTTGAAGATCTTGTACATTTCACAGAACGAAAAATTGCGACTCATTACACAACCACTATGTAATCTTTTCCACTCCATTTTCTCCTAAGACATTTTTTCTCAATTGACATCATGAATTCTAATCAATAGAATCATACATCTTTGGTAAGGTAAGGGCTTGGTCACAAATGATGCCATTTGCAGATGAAAGTGAAACACCCTTCCTCGTGCCAGTTTCGCTGTTTCCTATGAGAATTATTTGTGTTCCAAATAAGCTTGATGGCTGGAAGAACTCAAATCTAATCCAATTTTTCTTATCTGCCTATAATTTTTAAAACGACTGTCAATTCGGGAGCATTTTTGTTTTTTTTACGCGGATATTCAGAATTAGTTGGTTAGACCATGACGAACGTAATGATGTAAGTAATCTAAATTATTCGCTAATCATAGTATTCTTGTCCTGTAGTAGTACCAAAGACCTACCGGCGGTGAAACCAATACAGATCCTTCCAATTTCTGGAATACGTATCACATAAGTTTTGGAGCCCGGTGTCTTATGAAGCATGGGTAGTGGCTACAGCTAAAGCCTATTCGAAATCATCTTTGAGACCATACTACATTTACCCTTTAATTATGCAAACGATTTTGAGGTTTTAGATCCTGAAAAAACTTTTCCACATGACAAATTTACAAATGAATTTATTAAAAACAAGGAGAAGTCTAGCTTTTGGTATTGAGAAAGAGCTTAATCATGAAGATGGCAAATATCAGCTAATACTACATTAACTGATTAAAATCACTGTTTCACAAAGTGGAAATAACTTCCAACACTAATTCTAAGATTCATGGGGTTGACCACTTTGGTAAACTATGGAGAACCGGAATTTTCAGATTCTTGGCTGGTGTTCAGTTGTTCTGCGGGAGCCTACGCAAATATTAGCGACCAAATATTTTTATCATGGAGTCTTTTAACTCGGGTGTCTAATAAAATTCAATTGTATAACGCTTAGGTACCGAGGCATCTTCTAACTTCGATTTTATTAGTGATTTCGGTGTTCTAGTATGTCATCGCTTAGTTATCATCCAATATCAAAGTTCGCTAAGTTCCTGATCTTGTTCAAAATTGAAAAGTACTTATTACTGTTATTCCTACTCATGTTCACACATGGAACCACTCAGCACCATGACCATAAATGGCTTTTAGCTGTATACTTAAAAACGAATGGACCTCATAATATGCAAACATTTTTCTTGAATCGTGTAATTTAATAAATATAACAACAAACCTGCTACCAAAAAATACATTAGACCCATGCACCTTCTCAGGTGATCGTTGAAGCAAAATATTTGCTAGAAAACACGTCTATTTATACCTTGTTCCGTGCAAAAAACAATTAAAAGTAAAAGTTGTTAGATATTATTTAGAAAAGTTTGTGCTAAATCATAAATTCCACCGTTTAATATGGAGGTCCTGAAAGGAATTGTAACGTCATATAGGGTTTAGGCGATTATTCTGTCACACCCAGAGAATTCCGTGGAAACTAGAAAGCTCCTGGTAAAATCCAACAATGACCCTGAAATGCCTTAGTATCTTATTCCATTACTATATTGTCTGACAGACATTGATTTTTCTTGTTAGGTAAATTGTTAAGTAATGCTTTATTTTCTAATATCCCCTCCCAACTCGTTTTTAGGATTCGTGGAAGTCTGTGTAATGCATCCATTAGACGTAGTCAAAACTAGATTACAACTTCAACACAACTTGCAAAAGAATAGTCCACAGTATTATTCAGGAATTGTTGACTGCATTGTTAAAATGAGGCGGACGGAAGGAGTTTATTCGTTGTGGAAAGGGATTTTCCCTCCAATAGTTGCTGAAACTCCTAAAAGAGCCGTAAAAGTAAGATAATGACCGAATTTTGTGGATTATTTGAGTTTTTACAATAAATCATTATTCGTCCTTTAGGTTACATGACACTCTATTTTTTCTAGTTCGTTTCCTTTGAACAATACAAGAGGTTTTTCATGTTCGGCTCCTCTTCACCTACGCCTCTGGTATAGTAATTTTTTTTGATCCGTTGTGAATTGCTGTGCATCAACTAACTTACGTCTCTGGAACTGAGTTGTGTTTATTTGATTACTTTTCTTGTGAATTTTACAGACTTTTTCATTGGCTGGAGCATTTGCTGGTTTGAATGAAGCTTGTTTTGTGAATCCTTTTGAAGTGGTCAAAGTCTCGTTGCAATCAGACAAGAACAAAGAAGTTCCAGGCACATGGCGAATCACCAGGGGTATCATCCTAGCCGAGGTGACTATCTAATAATTAAATCAAAATAAGTGAAAGTTCTAATTGTTTGGCGACCTTGAAAGCATGTTTCGTATTTTTTTGTTTCAAAGATTTGTTATTATTTCACTGTGTAATAAACTCCAAACTTCAAACTTTCAGCAAACAAATATTTTTTGGTTCAGAAGATATCCTTTTTTTGAACTCATCCTCTGTTTTTTTATTTTTGATTATTCGGGAATAGATATAAATGTCTTTCAATCTAGACAACATCTGAACTTGGGATCGAACAAGAGCTGACTTCGAATGGCAGTGCTTTTTGTGTAGTAAAAAGTGCTGAAGGGTTCTAGAAACGGTTAAAATGAATTGGTTGTTTTTCATTGTAGAAAGTTAAAAACCGATTATTTTTAGGAATCGGATCGAAACGAATAATTGATTGTTGAGTCACAATGAGGAGTAATTGTAGTCAAACAAAGGTACCATAACCTAAAAGTGTGCAGGTTGCACACGCAGAGCACAAGTTGCTTCAGATGCTGTCTATGGCATGCTGACCAAACCCAGTCCCATCTTCTGTAGTGGCCCCTGATGCCACCTAACCATAACTACGTAAGTGCCACTCGATGCATTTGCTCCCACCAACGAGCAGCAGGTAAGCCGCCATCTTGGGCTGACTTTGACGACCCCAACCAATCATCAACTAGCCTGGCATATACAGCCATACACGCACAATAATTTCGTTTCGTAGAATAACAATAATATTTTTTGAATTACAAAAACAATCAAATAAAATAATATAACAAGAAAAAAAGCTGCAAATTATTTCACAAAGATCCATCATTTTTGACACCCTTATAGCCCCTTGGAACTTTTATTGGCTATGCCATTAAAAACCTCGACAGCCCATGTTTTTTACCAGTTTTTTGACCTAGGACCTAAGGTGTGAGGAGGGCCAGTTAGCTTCAAGTTTTAACAAACTTGACCACAAGTGGAGTCCATGTGAGAAAGAACGGATTTGTTTACCTCAATCCTAAGGCATCGCAGGTTTTGAATCAACGTGCCTTGAAACGTAAAAGACAAAGTTTGAGCTCGGGGGAGGGCTGCAACAAATTTCGCTATGTTATTACTAAAGTTTATTACTGAAAATTATTAACAGAAACACGTACATTCGCTGAAGTACTCTATATTCCTCTGCTTTGCAATTGGGTACCTATAAATTAACTAATCCATAGATTACGCATGCCAAGCACTGGTATAGTGTTCCTCGGCAAGCTAGTCACTAACAATTTAAATACGGTATATCCAAGGAGAAAATAGTAGATTCAAGGAAAATTGCAGGGAATCGTTACGTTTAGACGCAGAAAGATGTTACGCCATTTTGAGTATTGTGGGGTGATGGAATGGTATAGTTGCCCCTTTCATTGAGCTGAATGCGGTTTAATGTTCCCCGCAACGCGTGAAGGCGTCTGATTCATCTCCCAAGGCGACAGATTCAAGAATGGGGAAGGGCCAACTAACCATATCCATCACAGTATTTATTAAACCATAAACCACAATTACAATCGTGAGATAGCCATTTATGATCGATATTTAGGTACCTTTTTATTTTCAATTATACTTCGTACTTTTTACAGGGGATCAGTGGTCTTTACAAAGGAGTTTCTGCCACTATCTATCGCAACATGGTTTTCAATGGAATTTATTTTGGATTCTACCATTCTATGAAACATAAAGTAACATCTTCTACCAAGGTAAGATCATTTTTCCTAGATAGTTACTATTTAATATGCGTGCATAATTTCTAGTGGTACAATATAAAATTCACTCTCTATCTATCCCTGTCATGATAGAAACGTTGCGGATTAAATAAAAAAGCAGAAATCAGACTTGATTTGCCATTTCTCCACCTTCCTAATATTGATGGACTAGTCACAACCGAACCACTGATTAAGTGCTTTCTATATAAGTTTAAGTACTTAAGTGTAGATACAAATCTCTTAGTAGGTAGCAAATTGATCAACGAACTGAGTTCGTTTATTTGAAAGAGTTTGAGGAGGGATATATGCTGAAGATTGGATATCCATTATTGTTTAGTAGGTAAAAACTGGTAATTATTAAAAATTAAGTAAAAGTTGACAAAAATTGGACATGAATGTGCTTTTTAGTTGTTTCCTATCGCCTACAGTTGCGAATCGTTTAGGTTAGTGAATTTACTCATCGCTATACTTGCTTCATTTCAGGACAAAAGGATTGAGCTTCTAGGTAAACTGGGCCTGGGATTCACCTCTGGAGTGCTCGGTTCTTGCATGAACATCCCGTTTGATGTTGCTAAAAGTCGAATTCAGGGACCTCAACCCACGAAAGGTGTTGTAAAATACAAATCTACTGGACAAACGATGATCTTGATTTTCAAGGAAGAAGGGTAAGTGCTAAACGTTGTTTTCATATTACTATAAATTCCCCCCCTGTAAAGGAAATCAGGTGGGTGTATTGTAATCAGAGATTATAATTCTTAATTTGAAAAAGAAGTACCTATTGAAAAAGAAAATGTTCCAGCATGATCGTGTGAGATTTTTCCAAAATGATCTTATTACAATCGGGTTGAATTTTGAGCACTTTGTGTCCAAATAAAATTTCAACTACACATTTTATTGCGAAAAACCTGTTGTACATAGTATATGATTATTCGAAGATTTAAGATTTTTAGAATTTTAATCGATTTTATGGACCATTTTGTTGAAATTGAAGTACGATTTTTACCATTGAGCTTTAATTTCCAAGTTACCAAGTCAAGAGTGGTACAATTTTTGGGCAATATTCTGCTAATAAAGATAAATTGTACGGTTTTTAACATTTGAACTATTTTCTGTGGTTTTTCAGTACATTTTTTAAATTTGGCCAATTTACTTTGTTCAAAAAAATGTGTCCATTTAACTCATCTTTCTTTCGGAATGCTTGATTTTTGGTCGGAAGAATGAAGTTTTTATCTTTATCCTGTTGAGAGTTGTCATCTGGGATGAAAAATGTATGCATTTATATACATACATGTTAAAAAAGCGTTGAACTCCAGGAATCATTTAAACTGCCTCAAAACAGATTTTGATTTAAAAAAAAATTTATTTTAAAAATGTTAGTCATTTTGTTTTTTTAAGAGAACCGGCAGAAAGGACAGTGGCTTATTTAAATTGCAAGTATTATAAGACATATAGTTCTTTACTTAGTAAAGAAATTAAATTGAGTAGATTATTAAAAAAAAACTAGAATGAGAAGAAGGTTGGATACAATTTATTGCAACTAATTAAATGTTTTAGAGGTAAATTTCGAAATTTTCAAGATAATCGCAAGTCCACCTCCATGACTCCATAATTAATTAGGTATCTAGCTACTTGGTAAAAATGAACATGTTGGTTGACAATGCTTATACGTTTGTTCGATTAATATTTTACAGATGGAAGGCTTTATATAAAGGACTCCTCCCTAAAGTTATGAGACTGGGCCCGGGTGGTGCAATAATGCTGGTTGTATATGAACATGTACATGCATATCTGACAAACACATTCAATTAACATCATTTTCATTTGATTTTGTACATTCGATGGTTCACTACTAGCCTTGATGAAATCTGTATGTATATTTCAGTTGATATTTGAAGGTTGAGAAATCCCTGGTCTTCCAATATTTTCAAGCTGTGTATAATCGTAATTTTTATAACACAATAATAATTGTTATTAACGTGAATGGTATTGTATTATATTAAAAAATAAATTTTATATTTATCTAATTTAAATCTTTTTAAAATTTCATTTTTTCTCTATTTATTTTTTTAAAAATTATATGACAGGTAAATTACTTTGTCGGAAATCGTTTAAGAAAAATTCTAACAGACTCCAATTTCTAAGAGAATCCTTCCTCTGAAACCCATAGCACGTTTCTTCCCCTACTCTTTATATTGCAAATTCTACGTTCCATATTTTCCTTTTTAACTCGTGAATGAACTCATTTAGGTTTTAAAATGTTATACTATTGAATTCAACCCTGCATACCCTTTAAGTAAACGTTCTTGCTTTAACGTAGTGTCGAGAGAGATGAGAAGCTCTTTTGAAAACACTAGTGCCAACACATACTGTTCCGTTTTGCCAAGATGTGCATCTCAAAAGGAGGATTAAGGAGCCAGTTATATTTCCATCATAAAACAGTGAAAATATAGATGAGAGTTTGCTGAAAGAATCTGAATGGACTATAAACAAGTCAAAACTGTGAGGACCAAGGAAAAGGCTCTATTTATATCACAAAGTCCCCTCTGGTGATTGAGGTGACAGCCAAGGCTACAGACTGTTGCTTCCTTGTCAACCAAAAATGTGGTACTAGCATCAAACTCACTGTTGACATTTCTGGTTCAGTCTAGCACTCGCGCATCTTAAATTCAAATAACAATGCAGTAAGTTTTGTAATAAATTATATTCTATTTATTAATTCATATTATTGGGGATACTCTCTGTCACCCTAGGAGGCAAGGAGTGATTGAATTACTGAATTCGTTGGTCATGAAGATCGCCGCCAGTACCTCTGCTACTGCTGCTCAAATTTTGAGGCAGCAGCTTTCAGCAATCTATGCATTCGTGTGTCGATACTTTATGACCGTAGCAGACACCAAGAGCACCCTCTTACCAGCAATGATTATGTAACAATTGGTGATTTCAAAAAGGTAGGAGTTGGGTCACTATCTTAAATAATAAGTAGGTAGGTGGGTACCTATTTCCTACATGATTACGATTGAAATAGCCAAGGAATCAATCAATCGAAGAAAAAACTCTCCACACTTCAATGATGGAATTTATTCATTTATTTTTAGAAAGAATTGTGAAGGTATTGCAGGTAATGATGTAACTTGTTAACATCTTGTCAATATTTATGTATACGACAATGTACCAAGTCAGTTTTATTTTGAACAAAATTTTGATCCAGAAGATGAACTAAACGTCCCTGACCATCATCGATATAAAAAATGTAATATAAATATAATGTTGAATGGAAACCCCCTTCAAATCAATATGGATAATCCCGAAGTCCACTCATTTCTCTCCACAAACAAAACAAATTGGACCATTAATTGGACAAATTAGACCATCTAAACAAAGGACTACCTGGACCATAGTCAGGATAACATAATATCCACCAGGATATTATCCACACAGTCATGGACAACTTTCAACAACGGCCATTTTGCCTTTACCATGCGAAGCTGAAAGGAGTTACTCCCCGTGGTGATTAGGTACTCTGTATTTGAACATCCAGTCTATTTCACTCTGTGGCAGTTAGGTACCTATTCAGTTGCGTATAAGAAAAATTATTGAATAGCCAATTAATTAAGAGAATAAACTTGGGCTGGTCAAACTAATATTATACTGTACGATATTACCTGTTTCTGGTCTGAATATAACTAGGAATACCCTCTTTGCGTTATTTTATTCTAAAAATGGCAAACCATAATGACCCAAACTTACCAAAAAAAATTAATTTTAGTAAGAGATGCCATATACTTTTTTCTGTTCTTGTTTGATTGGTGAATGGAATAAATAAGGATAAAAGCTTGAAGAGGTTATAACTCCCAATTCTCTTTACTTGATCCGTTTGACGTCTGGGGAAAAGGAGAAATCTGCGTACCGTCAAAAGTTATAAGAAAAAAATGTATTTTCTCTTCCCATTTCGTACTAAAGTCATCTACATTTTAGCGAACTGATCTCTCTCCTTGGAATACTCTGAATAAGGGTCTATTAGATTTTTGAATGTGCAAGATTACGATCAGATTGAAATCCAAGTTTGTCGGCCCAATCTGACGTCAGAGTTTCATGGAAATCGGTCATTTGGAACGTGCGTGTTGGGTCACTACGTGAATACGTCACTCAGCTTGAGAACAGTTACGTCGAGATTTCGAGTACCTTCGTCGCTCAAGGCAGTTTTCGCGAGCGCGAGACCTTCCAGTTTCTCTAGAGTTGCCGAGGAAGCCCGTTCGAATCGAGTGTTACAGTGAGAACGAATGAAGTTTATTGTTCGATGTCCCTGCCCACCACCCTAGAGTTTTGTGGTTCCTCGCGTAGTTGTACGTCCCATTCATAGTTCTCCGATGTTTCCACAGTTTTCTACTTCATAAATCGTCAAAAGGTTGCGAAAATCTTAGTTTAATCTTCCCCGTTGGGCACCATGATCCCAATCTTTCTGACAAGACCAAGGCAGGTTTCATGAAGGTTATGGTGGCATGAGAATGCCAATTGTCAAAAGTCTTCATGGTTTCAGCTGACACTGAATATATCCCTGTGAGTGTAGAATCACCCCCGGAAACTGTGACTGATGAAAAAGATAAGATGACGAACAATGTCACTAAAAAGTGGGAATTGTTCCCGGGGCGGAATAAGTTTTGTTGCGATGGGCGGATCATGATGGCCCCACAAACCAGCGTATTTTTCGTCACCGTAGGTCTCATCGTTGGCACCTGTGGTCTTTTCTTCGTTTTCGAGTAAGTTCTATAAATTTCACGGTATATACAATGATACTGCCGGTATAGACTTAAATGATTACTCATCAGTAAGCTTCAAAATAAGTGTAAAGATCGACAGTAGTAATCGATTGTTTGACTTGTGTCGGTGCATGCATACTTAACACTATCAGTTTTGGTTTCCCCAGTTTCCTGTTCGTTCATGACTAATTCATATTCTTTGTTGACAAGTCATTGTTCACTCATGACCCTCAGCTCCTAATCTGTACTTCATAGTTCCGATACTGAAACCCAAGGCCTCCTTTGTCCCTTGATATGACATCATGGTAAACACTCACGTACTCATGACACAGGCCCAAATATATCATTCCATTACGGCAATATTGATTGTAATAGACTAAAATAAATCTACCTTTGTAGCTACTCTTAGTTGGATCATCAAACAAGATTGGAACAACCATTCCATTTTACCAATGGATCCCTAATTCTAAGTTGATGGTATTTCAGTGAGGTTCCTGGGTGTATTCATAACGAAGCATGTTTTGAAAATTAAAAGCATTTGAGATGAATCCTGGCATTTTGATATCTTCAGATAAGAACATAGATAACTACTATCAAATCTAGCAGAACGAATCCATCCAAAACATACTGAGTTTTACTTATTTAATATATTTTTTTATTGTGTATGTTCTCTAAATTAATGAAGAAAACCTATCTGCTATCTAGCAGGTTACCTATCTAATATGTCAAATAGATACCGACTACAATAACTCATAAGATTCAGGCAACTAAAAATGGAAAATGTAGTACAGGTATGTGTTCAAATTTTCTCCATTGGGTCACAAATATTGAAGTAGAGCTGAAAATGTTCAGCGTAAAAATGTTCTGAAGTTACTGTCATTCAGATATCTCTGTTATCGGAATTTGGTACTTTGTGCTGAGATGCACTGCATGCTTGCTATCTTCGATGTATCAATCATGGAAAATATATCTATTTTCCTCCACGATTGGTACGTTGAGACTTAAATTAGCTCATAGCATATCCTGTTTCAACGTAGTGGACCCTTTCCTTCCAAAATTGGTTCTTTCAGCAGACACTATCTTGACAATCCAATTTTCCTGTTGCATACGTACCATACTGATATGTACCAATCACTCTAGATTATCTCGTCATTCTTACCTTGTATATAATATACTTCTACAATTGTTAGTGTTTTCACATACAGTTTTCCTAAGAAATTGAAAGTTGAATAGAATGTCATGTCCCATGTGAGTTATTCTCAAAACCTCTGCCTTGTGTAGGACTCTCTCTCAAAACATTGTTTTCGAAACGCTTCTAATAAGTCGTTCAAAAGAATATTTTACAGTGTACAGTTCAAACCTTAATTGCCAGTGTTGAAGTGTTATAGTCCAAGAAATCTATATTTTTCTCTGACCCTTACTTACTTTTATTAAACCGTGTTACATCAGAGTCACTTGATCATGTAGGTGGGGCACAATAACTTACATTACACGTTTGTTGGCTATGTGGCAAAATTAGCCATCACACATAAAATTGAGGTCAATATTGTTGGATCTCCAAATAAAAGCTGGTCTAGAGTAACTCAAGTCTCAAGGAAGACGTCTCACGGGATTAGAGAACGAATCCACTTTCTTCTACGTCACTGTTAATCATGAGGTTTTTGTTTCTTATCTGACGGGCTTTTTCGTGCCCTCTCTTACTCCTTTCTTACGTGTTTCGTAGAGTGGGGAGGAAGGAGTGCAAATCTGAGTAGTTCTGCAGTGGAGGGAAGATCTACGGTCAACATAGTCAAGGGAGCAAAACTTTGTTTCTGTACCACTACACCTATCTGGGTTTCCATAGTAAAAGAGCCCCAATGGCGTATACTCTCCGTCATATCCCCATTTAACAATAACTTCAACAATAATTTTTATTTTGTTTTATTATTTATTGTTTTTTGAAGAGTTGCCCTAAACGGGTCGTTGGGCTCTTGAGGGTTTCCCATAATCTTAGTTATCCGAAAGAAAGGAAATTTAAAGGACATTTATAAAAAGAATAGGGAATCTCTCTAGTTGAGTGACATCAAGGCCCCATCTTTAAGCCCAAGACTTGAGCCTCGAATCCGCAGTGAAACCGCCCGTATTGCGGTCATCTTTGTCTTCACTCCCACCCACTGGGTCACTTGCGACAGAGGTTTCGACCATTTGTCGGACAGTACAATTGCTACTCTTTTTAAGAAGCAGTCGTACTCTTTGTGGAGGGAGCCCTCGCAGGATATCCCACAGGGCGTAAACGAACCTGTCACACCCTCGGCTGCCCTGTCATCTTTTCTATGCTCTGCATTGGCAGCATTTTGGGAAACTGATGTCCATGTTAGAGAGCTGCAAGAGGAGGCGTCAGCGTTACTACGCGACTGTCCAAATACACCACCCTCTCTATATAATTGTTAAAAAAAGGAATTACTCCTGTTTGTGCTTAGAAGAAATCTATTAGAAATCTAGACGTTATTTTATGTAACATGATCCTGATTAGTTGAATACACCTCAGCTAAAGTCGTAAAGACAGATGCGTGACGTTTGTTGGGGCAAGTAACGTGTGTGATGATGGTCGTTGGCAGAGTGACGAGGTTATCAGATAACCTGGACATAGGAGACGCGACAGGTTTGAAACCAATGTTACCGGATTTCATTTGAGCTGCGTTTGTGCTTTTATTCACCCTCACCTGTCCTGGGTAAGGTTAGTCTTCTAGATTTGTGATTCAGTTAGGTGGTTGATGTGTTTTTGGATTTGTTAGACGTTGGGAAATGATGATTAGGGTGAGTTCACTGGAGATATGAAATGAGGGTAATCAGCGCTCCTTACAGAGATTGGAGTAATTAATGTGTTCCGTAATTTAATGCCTAGTTAATAAGTGTCCTAAGGTGCCGCTGATAATCTTAATGATTGCGTAGATCATAATTCTTGACACACAATGATGAATTTAAGCGTAATCTTAACCTTAACCAACCTCGGGCCATTGAACCTCAATGTTTTCACGTGAATGACATTCAAAATTAGGAAACAAAAGAAGGTATAGAGTCGCTCATACTAGCTTTATGAACTTGTTAGCCGTTTCAACCCAAGTACTGACAGATGAAATTTGAAATGGCTTCTTTGGTAATGATGAGACAATTTTATGTATGGTAAAATTCAAAGCGTAGAATGTTACTGGAGAACAATCCCGTCACGCTTGTTGTAGGGAGGGGGGGGGGGGGGTGTTTACTTTATTTTGTAAAGTCTAAAGTCATCAAATAACAGTTGCATTACTTGGAACTGAAAATGCGGAAAGTGGTGATTAATTGATAATGTAATACTAATCACCCGTTTATTCATAGAGGTTGAAGCAATTAAGCTAATCAGCTTTGGTATTTATACGTCTAGTTTTTACTTTTAATTTAACCAGCGTTGCGCTTTGTTGAAGGAAACATTACCTTGAATTGGAAAACCCCAGATACGAGTAATGCAGCTTTAGAGTTAACGGTTGGTTAACGCAAATGGTCCTGAAGTGACCTTTCAGTTTATGGCATATTCGTAAGAAAGTCAGATAGGTCTGAATTTTTTTTATTGTGCCGATGAAGTTACTGAAAACCAATTCAAAGTGGTATACCGTACCATTCGTCCCAACTCCCACCCACTTGGAGGAACAAGGTCAGGCACGACTACAGAACGATAGGTTCCTATATTACCAAATTATCACATTTCTACACATTGCCAACTTTCAAATAAAAGGGAAAACGTTTTGCTAATAAAATTATAATATAAACATTAGTTTTGGTATTTTTTAAAAATATTTTTGTTGTTGCAATTGATGATTGTTTTTACCTGTTTTTCAAAGTTCTGCTTTATTGCGGATAACGTTTTCAAGCAATATTGATCTATACAAATTGAACGCAGGTTTTTTAATCAGAACTTGTAAAGAACTGCTCTGTGAAGTCATAATCTTCTTGAATCATAAATATTTTGTGAAGCAACAGAGTTTGATCTTATATTTTCAATAATGCCAATGGAGTTAATTAACCCTTTCTCAAATTGTATTAGTTTACGTTTAAAAATGTGTTGAACCCTAAATTAAACTCTGAAGTTTTTCACCGGCGCCATTGAACCAAAGTTAATGGCACGTGTATGAGATGTAATTTAGGCTCTGACTCATCAAGCGAAAAGGTGTAATAGGAGGGTTGAAGTATTGACAAATTCAGAATATCAGATAATTTCAGGAGAAGGACTTTTTGTTCCCAAATATTGAAGTTTCCAATCGTATTTAATGTTGTGAACCATTTTGAACAGCTTATCGGAATCTCTGTGCTTGTCTTGTGTTCGCTAGTTCGTGTACGAACCGAAAATCGTTCGTAATTTTAGGAGAAGGTTTGAGGTTTGATTTTGGACAGAAATTTTCTCTTCTACACTACTACAGAAAGTTGCAGTGCTTAAAAAACTAAGCGATTGGACCCTCAAATCTGTGATAGGGGAGTCCAAGGTTCTTGTGGTAACTTTGAGCTCAGAAGGTAACTTCGGACCTTGACTTCAGCTGTACTCATAAATGTGTTTTTTTCGAAGAGAACTCGAAGAAACGGAGTTCCATGACGTAGTTTGTTGGATATGAAATGAAATGAATTTTTATTTGTACCTATAAGCCAAATGGCATTACAAGGAGTTGCTTAAAACACATCTTAATAAATTAAAAAGGTGCTTATACCAGCCAATAAATAAAAATAAACGATACTGACAACACATGGTCTCTCTGATCAATATAGACTATTTTGACATCATCCAAATGACTTTTAATCTTCCTAAAAGAAAAAGAAAACACTCATTTCACTATTTACTGCCTCTTATAGTACTACATAACTAAAAATCGCAAAACATCAGTTCAAAAACCTTCATTAACAATCGTTTGCCGCTACCTGACAGCCGTCTGAATGAACGCATTTAATTTTTTATCATCCTGGGGTTTTATCACATTCAGCAAACCAACTAGGTGAACTTGGACAAACTTCATGATATAGTTTGTTGGATATATACATTATTTTATATTATATTATTTTCTATCCTAGCCCTTTCAAGCTTTTCAAGACGGGGCCACAAATTGGCACTCGATAGTTTGATAAATCAGATCATTGTTATTTGACTTTATGCTACAAGATTCCAATTCAGTGGACAATTCATTCGACGCCGAAATTGCAAAGTTGCAACATAAAATTATCCAACATCAAAATTAACACTTGAACAATAATTCGATTTTTATGTTGCAGTTGTCCTTTTCTCGCAATGAGGATATCGCTTTTGTTTCCGATCGCTGGAGCTATTCTCTTCATTTTCGTCATGTCTTCGCTACTGAGAACGAGTTTTTCGGATCCGGGAGTAATCCCTAGGGCGACTCCAGATGAGGCCGCATACATTGAAAAACAAATCGGTTCGTACAAGATTGTTTTTTGCTTGATATATTTACGTACCTAAGGGAGATAAGCAAAGTTCACAAACAGTGACACGACGGTGTTTGTGCACTAATGCATTAACTTTTGCGACCGTTTCGTATGTGATTGCTGTTCTTCTTCATGAATGTTACATGTGCCCTAATGTTTAACGTCTTTAGATCTCTCTCGGGAAGCCAAGGGCCACATAGGCCTGTGGTGCTTTTGTAATTAGTAAGTTGGTTAGATCTTTCTACATAAACCTGTGTAAGCTTTCCTTACAAAGACTGTGAATTTCAATCTGCGGGCATTTTTGGGAGAATTAGGCAAATCCATTTCAAACGGCTGTTGCTTCGAGACTATAACAGCTTGAATCATTCGGACACGCTTGTTCGAAAGAGGGAAGACTCGGGTAAAGAGAAAAGGGGCTAATCTTCTTCTTCCAACAGAACTTCTTTCCATGTGTAATTGCATTAAAGCTATGTCTCAATATTGAGTATCCCTCGTATAATTGTATAATTAAGTATTGGTATCATTTTGATTTTCTCTCATTGAGATCATATTTTATTTATTGACTGTGTAATTCATCCTACTTATACTGTTGGGTTCTATCATGTCGGTATGAAGTTTACCAATAAATCAAAAAGTTGACAATTGAAACTCTTGCTCTACCTATTGACATTGTTTCTTGCTCGACGTGATTGAGATACTTGTGTGGTGAGTACAAAGTTCATTCACAACAAATTGATAAGGAGATGGTTTATTTTTATAATAATGAATGGATGTGAAATCACGGTTACGTCTTTTCTGATTTCTATTCAGAATGATATTTTATCCGATTGTAGCCTTCGTTGGAGCCTTATCAACTGATAAGAATCACATACTTGAAAACAATAAGACTCGTGGGAAATATTGGTATTACATTTTGCAATTACCGCCACTAGAATTTAAATCTTAGGATTGATGAGGAATTAGAAATGGAGTTCAGAGTTTTTAAAAGCGTTCCAAATCGTTTACAACAATAACGAGAGTTATTAGTTCAATTAGAGGATCGCGGCTGAGAGACATTACTGGAGGCTATTAGCGTTCATTAAGCGAAATGGAGGATGGAGCGATTGACAAACAGATTGTCGAATGAGATTAGAAGGATTAGGAAAATGATTTGATGAGTTTCGAGAATTTCATCCCGGGAGCGAGGTAGGTTTTCCATTTATTGATCCAGATAGTTCTGAAGTTGAAACGCAAAATAGCGGACCAGACTGATAAGTTCGCTCTTTATACCAACTGATAAGTTCTGATTCATTTCTTACAGGCCTTTATCCATTTTCTGGTTATGGTGGCCATTTCCGTTGGTGGTTATTTATATCATTTTGTTTTCTTCGCATTATCATTGTATATGAAGCCAAGTAATTCCAGTTATGAGTTATTCCAGTTAACTTGTTGCCTATGGTGTCCTTTCCAACGGTGTTCAAATGGTCTGCAAAAACTCTTTATTTTCCTGGTTATCGTCAATGTTGTGAAGCTTATCGATGACATCACCCCTCCGTGAAGTGGTACTTGCTCTCATTTCTCGCCTTCGACATTACTCTCCAAGATTAGGGTCTCTACTAAAGAAACAAATGCACGACTATACATATGTTATCTTTATTGACAAAAAAATAAATTAATATACGGAAATAAACATGGGAGACCTGGGCGGTGTAGTAACAAAAGATAAGTGAAAAAAAAACTTCAGTTTCCAGTTCTATCCTCATCTGAATGAAAATTCAAATATCTGGGGACATATTACAAAAATTGATAGATTCCCAGCTCTAACTGGGAATGACCAAAGACTCAATTAAGAATTTAGGACTAGGGCAGCAGCAAACACAAGGTTTTGTCTCACATACTGACATAAAATGTTATATTACAATGTTATATGTACATGTATTAATATACATATTACTGACATTGCTGGTGATATAGGTACTTGGTTAGATTCATAGTGGTTTGGATCGGATTTTTAAATTGAAATCATCAGTCATCCAACGACATGAAACTGTGCATTTCATGTAAATATCTGTGTATAATGACAATAAATACACTTTTAGTTGGACCTATTCAGATTGTTAAGGTTATAGTCAATGTTCTGTCTTTCTATTTCAGAAGTACCCAATAGTACGAACTCTCCGACGTACAGGCCACCCCCTAGGACAAAAGAAATTACTGTGAGAGGGCAAACCGTCAAGTTGAAGTACTGTTTTACTTGTAAAATATTTAGACCTCCTAGAGCCTCGCATTGCAGCTTGTGTGATAACTGCGTTGGTAAGTTTCAATTCAGTTACTTGGTTACAGTGAAACCTGCACCACATTTCATCATTATAACTCAGAAAACCATAGGTTTGATATTAATCTAACTTTAAATAGGTTTTATTATACAAATATCTCCTTTTCTTGTAGAAGTGTTGTGGCTTGATGCGGAGGATGGTAGTAATGGAATAACTTGAAGTTTTGCTGAAATGATTTAGGAACTCAACGATATTACTTTCATGTATAACCCAGTCTCTGGCTTTTAAAAATGATCTGTTACTCTTATCTTCGATTTGGGTTCAAAAATGTAGCTCTAACACAAGCCAGGTAACAAGTTTTATTTCGTTCTTCAGTATTGAATTTAGATTTCATTTTCTTGAAAATATATTCCTTGAATTCTATAATAGAAGCGTGGCAAATTAATACAAAAAGGTATATTATTTATGTATATTTTTCTAAGTAAATCACTGAACCGTTTGTTAGACATCTGTAGTACAATATCTCAACTCTTCGATTACGTACAGTGGTCTGCTTAACGTAATAATCCGTTCCTGAAGAATATCCGTACAGCGAAATGTCCCTACAGCGGACCTAATAACCCCATAAGAAGTAATGGAAAAAGCGATTGCTCCGTTCTCTCACCCACTGATGTCAATGTTAGTTTGTACAATATTGCTAAATAATGACAGCTTAAGTGTAAATACATTATTATTGGAAGAAATATAAGCAAATAAAGAAAAAATAAGGCAATAAACAAATGAATAAATGCATAAACCATGACTGCAGAAGCTGCAGCAACAGTAATGGTTGAGGTGAGAGCTGACAATGTTGGAGCATGACATTACGCACGTTCCCCTCTTTAGACACTTTTTTGGCCCCATTTTAATTTTAATTTTCACAGCTAAATAATAATAGTGTACACACAACACTGATAGTATTTATATAAAGAGCGATGATAACGACTTTTATGAGGGATAATAACAAAGATCACTTAAATATAAAGCGATTTATATAAGGGCGAGAATGTTCGGCACAGGTATGAAAGGATGGGTTCACTGGAACTGAGACAAAGGCATGCTGGCATGGGTTTGCGGCAGTGTTGGTACGAATGCGCCACCACTCAGCCCACTCAACCCACCCACCACCCAAACCACTCAGCAGAAGAACAAAAACAATGATCAGTTCAAATCAGCTGATTGACCATGTCAGTTAACACTAGTTACAAAGTTGTAACTCTACTCTACTCAGTACCAGTACTAGTACCCTTGCAAAATTGTAAAATTGTAGATGTAGATTGTAAATTACAATTTTACCGGATTAGTCCGTATTTGTAAACTTGTACTTTTAAGTTACAGGCCCCATACATTGTTTTATACCATATTTTACTGGTATATCTCATAGATTTAAAAAATCGATTTTTAGGTCTTGATTTTTATTTGAAATCGATTTTATTCTTTCGATACATCGATTTTTTGAAAAATCGATTTTTTGGTAAGTGTTGCCATCACTAGCTGTCAGTAATTTCTGCGAATGTCGAATTCTTTGTATCAGGTGGCCTCTTGACTCAATCCTGATCTCATACACTTTGGTTTTCAAATTTCGCCAGGGGTTCCATGGGTATAAGGTCTCGACTGCGAGGAGCCCATCTGACAGGTCCATTTAGTCCTCTTACTGCGTCCATCACCCCCATAACCAATTCAATTGAAAAATAATGCAAATCTATCGACAAAACATAATAACCAATAACAATTAACCTCACCATAATGGACGGTGGATAGACAGCTCTGAGATACCGTCGACGTAGTTTTCCAACGAACAATCCTCTGTATACTCCAAAATTTGTCGCTTTTTGAACAACTTAATTTGAAATAGAGTACCTATAGACTGAAACTTCAATTCTTTTTAATTCCAACCCCCCGTCCAAAAACAAAATAAAAAATCACCAAATACTATTAGACAGGGTTATTATGCAGTCCAGGAGATGTGAGAGAGTCCCCATTCGATTCCAAAAAAGGAGTTAGCCTGAAAAAAACAAACACAAATTTTGGCAATTAAACTTCACTTTCACTGAGAATTCCAATTACTACAATCAATTTGATTAATTCATTAGAAAGCTGACGTTTTGGCGCAGTTTTTATGCGGTCTGCTGTCCTACTACAAAAACTAATAGGATAAAAAAACGTTTGAACAATATGTAATTTTAAATTTTGACAAAATGTACTTTTTTTTGGGCTCTTTTTTGAGCCTTAATTTTGCTTTAAAAAATGTTTAGGTATTAAAATGACAGAAACTTTAACGTTCTTTCTAACGGTACGGCTCGGACACAACTCGCGTCACACCCTGTATGATCGAAATACTGTTGTTTCATTAGGAATCTGGAATGAATAAGTCTTGAGTCTACATTTGCTAACTTTTTCTTCTCCAGGAAACTAATATAATTAAAGCCGAACATAAATGTATTCGATGTGGCTACCCTCCCCATCACTTGTTCATAATTAGTTATATATTCGATCGATTTAAAATCGGCTAAATGACTCATTCAACTTGTTTCATTTTATTAAATTCCATCCTCGTTTTTTCAGAACGGTTTGACCACCACTGCCCCTGGGTTGGTAACTGCGTTGGGAAGCGCAATTACAGATATTTCTACATGTTCATCGTCTCACTCGCATTCCTCTGTGTATTCATCCTTGCAGGAGCCGTCACTCATCTCATACTCCGTGAGCATATCTTACTTTCCGTTATTATACATATATTTGTGTAATTGTATACTAGTTGACATTCCTATATTGATAATCCATTGTATGAATACATCATTTCCGAATCATTCTTCGCTCATGAAAGTATATTTGATTTCATCTGATAGGCACCACATATTTGTAAATCTATTTAATTACTAGAGAGGCGTAAGGAAGGTGGGTGACGTCAGGGGCTCGAATCTTATTCTTTCCGTCCATTCAACCTCTCCTGGTAGCTGAGTCACTTCCCCGCTCGAGAATTTACGAGCCTCATAAATACTGTTACGGGGGTTGGTTTATAATAAAAACGATTAAGAACTGGATTGAATGAATTTAATAACCTGTGAACGAATGGACTGTTTTATATGAATTTAAGATCTAGCTAATTACGAAGAGCCTGGGAGCCTGCCAGTTGCGTGGGTTGTAGCGCGTTACAAGGTGGAAACTAAACTCCCTCCTGGTGAGGGGGTCCGCAGCGTGGCTTGCTCGCCAAGTGCTGACGCACGCGGAAACCCTCTCCGCTGTACATGTGCTACATTACTCAATAATAAAGACTCGAAAAATAATCTCCCTTGTGACAATCCTTAAAATTGCATTCTTACTCTTTCTATGCTTTGATCTTTGTAGACGGTATTCTTGCTAGTAGGAAAAGGAACTATCCACGTTGACATCGAATTGTTTTGAAATTTGTATCCTATAATTTTGAACTGCGCCAGTAAGAAAAATATATAAGGAAAATGTATGGGGAACTTGGTAGCCAAACAATGCATCCGTCCATCTTATGATTCCCTACTGTTGTAGTAGTTTGATCGTTTATTTATAGGATATTGTTTACCTGTAACCCATTTATCATATCGTGTGAAACATAATCTTCAGATTATTATCTACAATTCACTGATCATTTCTCGTGGTAATATCGCCTCAGTTGTCGTGTGAACCCCAGTCATCCGACAAAAGGAAAAGTCGACTTTCTATCATTGATGAAAACTTAAAAAGGAGTATTCACTCATGATGTACTACTAGAATTGAACCATACAAAAGAAAACTTGTGTCACTGTAAAACTCCTCAACCCAGCCTACAGATAACTTGACCCCTTGTGAAATTCGACACTCATGCACTTTGCTTCCGTTTGGTGCTCGTTCACATCTTCGATTCCCCAGTAAAATAGCCGTGTCGTCATCCTCAATTGACGTCAAGTAAAGCCTGAGAACCTCCTAAACTTATAGAAGCACAGACGAATATTCAAGTTTAAATATGTACACAATCACTGGCTTGTCTGCGCATTTTCTCATCTTTTTGATATTTTTCGGGTTATCTGTCCTTTCTTGGGTACAACCTTGCTCCAGCGCCGTGGGTGACGGATACGAGGGTTTCTGATATATCTAGAAAATACCTAGTAAATTGATTTTCTCTCATTTAATGCGTTGTTATATTTTATACTTACTGTTAGATACAAATTATTTGTAGCATGTCAAAAGCGTTTCCGTATTTTTTACTATACGTTTCGTTTGTTTTAGTTTGTAATGATGAACGACCTTTTTTCGAAGCTGTGAAAGAATCACCAGCCAGTGTTATTGTTGCCCTGATCTGTTTCTTCAGTGTGTGGAGTGTGCTTGGTCTTGCAGGGTTCCATACTTATCTAACAACATCCAACCAAACTACCAATGAAGATGTAATTATTCACTTTGTCTCATTCATGATTAATGCAACATAATATTGTGACTAACGTTTTATTGAATAAGGAGAGATGACTTGTAGTTGACACAGTGTGATCTCTCACAGTAGGTCGATTGCAGATATTTTAGACCTGCAGTTTACTATTCCTTTTTATTTAGTTGCTGAGAGATTCCTTTTTGTTAGTGCTTAAAAATCAATCCGAATTTCATTAAAAGTTCACATTTTTATTTTAATTAAGGTAAGCCTTGTGGTCAGTAATCGTCTACATTAATTGTTCTGCACAACATCATGTCATTAATCTGTTCCACTGAGCATGACCTGCATCACGTAATTTATTATCCTTTTGCACTTTCTCCTCAAGACTGTTTTGGTCTTTGCGAACTATTCAATTTTGTTGCCATTAAGCTCCATCACTACATTCAAATTCAAATCAATTTTTATCTTACCGTAAAATGATATCCAAGTTTATCAGTGAGATATTTACTTGTTTTTAAGGTAACATGTATGTTGAACGCAATGTTTGGGTAGGCAAGACATTTCAATTAGTCTTCAATGATTAAATTATTAGAGAAAGTACCTACAAAGATTGATCCTCTGATCTTTGGGACATTCTCGATGTCCAAAGTCATTAATCATAGTTCATACAATTCGTTTGTTAAGTTTAAACTTACCACTCACTCTCACCCTCAAAATAATGTTGAAACTCATGATAATTTTGAGTTATTTAGTTTATAATCTCATGATACTTGTTAATTGATCGTTTTATGTTATTTTCTCCCGTTTTAGATCAAGGGTTCGTTTTCATCCAAAAGAGGGCAAGCCAGTTTCAACCCTTACAGTCGAGGCAACATCTGCTCTAATTGTTGCCATATTCTCTGCGGTCCATCACCTCCAAGTTTGATAGGTTTGCTATTCTCAATTGTTACCTTACATTTAGAAATTATGGACTTGAAACTGCAAGCAAGTTTATAACACAGGACTGTCCAGAAAAACGTGTTGTTTCTGTGAAATTCACGCTATCAGTTACTGTGATTTGTTGCAGATCGAAGAGGACTCGTTACTGCGGAGTACATAGCTGAACGGCAATGTTGGGAAAGCCGACCCCAAGAAAGCGCTGTGATGGCTAATAATAGGACGTATGGTGCCCTTCCTCCTCACCAGGTATTACTCGAAAAGATTTGCCCAAGAACTTCGATATCATAAGTAACATCAATAAATGTTTGCTTACCATACAGTTGATTCTTATTTCTGATATAAAAGCTTAGATTGGCTGGTAAATTAATTTTGACTGCCCGATCAAAAAATTACTCGGAAGGTAAAGGAAGTAGGTCCTTCCTATATAGGAGCTCCCTAATAACAGGTTCGTTCCAACAAGAGGTGCTATTACCAGAATTTCTTCTGCTGGACCATGCGCCCTCATGATTACAACTACTCCAACGAAACAGTAGTTGAACTGCTATTGAAGGGAAAAATACGAAATAGAAGGATATTGCTGTTAACATAGGAAACCTTGCCCAACTTCGAAGCGAACACAGCACTATTGCCTTAACACGTCAGTGAGGCAACGTTAAATGGGTGTTGGACGGCTCAAATTTTCCAACAAACGTTTATCGGCAGTTAATGGTTGAGAACAGTAATCTATAAGGCTGTGCATTGTTGTCGACAGCTGTTGGACAGTGTCCTCATTGTCCGAACAACTCTAGTCTTTTCCTGACGTCCAAACAAATCCAAAATACTTGAATATACTATCCACAGTGAAAAAGGTGTTTCATTTTCTTGATCAAGTTACCAGAAATCGCCCCAAATAGGTAGGATTGGTGTTAAAAGGTGAGCACCGACCGTTAGTCTTCTAGTTATAAAACTAATAATGTAGTGAATTCAGAATTCCGGTGTTTTTTTCTTTACGAAATATTAATGACAGATTATTAAACATCCATGCCCAAATTCTCTGCAGATCACATATTTACTGCCTCGTTGTAAATGTGCCTCTCATGTGGGTGATGTGTGTAGCACGTCAAAGATTATTTTAAATTCATTGATTTCTACTGCGCTCCAACAGGCTGTAACTCATTCCTAGTTATATTCCTCACTCAGTTGAAATTCTAAATCTCTTCCCTTATTTTTTTCTTAAAATTCGATCGTTACCAGAATAACGGTGTTGTAGAATCGGGGTGAGAACAATTTAGGCTGTCAGGAAAATTGGGATCTTTGGTATTATATTTGAGAAGAATTGATTAGGCTACAATGTTGAGGTTACTTGTAATTGGAGACTAAAATTGGATCCAGATTGATTGGGAGAGGACTTTATTTATAAATATAACAACTGGATTATAAATATTAATTTATTACAGAGCATAAAGAAGCATCCCAGGTACATGAATGACATCCCAGGTACATGAATGACTATTGAGCCGAATTTCGTAAATTTTGATCTAGTAGTTTTGCAGCTCCAATTGGGTTAATAAAAAATGAGCGTTTTTTAAAATTTGATTTACGGAGTATCTTGAAAAGTAAACCAACCCATTTTCAGCTGGGAATGAAACAGGTTTTTATTGTCGTTTGACCTGCAGTAATAAACAATATAAAATAAAAAGGGATGTAAACTCATTTCCTACGTTTCTCTACTTAGTTTTCAGTAGCTGAGGTCACACAGTAAATCCAATTCTTAGTATTCCTGCAGGATGAGTGTTCGATTCCTAAATACAATCCATTTCTATTATTTCATGGTAATTGGAATTGATGAAAATTGATTGTATATGGTTTTTTGATTTTCACTTTACAACGACCCATAGTATAAAGGGGTAATGGATGTACCTATTTATTGTATAAAACGATAGGTATTATTACAGAACTTAACGACTATCCCCCTTCAAGTTGAATGCATCAAGTTGAAAGTGATGTGAGTCACAAGATGTTACTCTTCGCATACCCTCCACTTCAACTATTTTCTATCGATTATTGACTGAAATATTCTTCAAAATGTGAAGTCCTGCACCATATTTTCAGTAACACTGAAGGGAAGCAGAAACAATACTGGAAATTACTGGCAAAACCTAAATTCTTAGAGGTGTTTTGGGGTTTGTTATGCATTTCATCTCTTGTGTGGTTATAAATACTACTTACCTTTGTGAATCTTTTGTCTGAATATAAACTGAAGTATAATATTACGTTTGACAGGCCAATGGAGTGAATGGTCAACTACGCAGTGGCAGCGGTGACATTCCTGACAATATTCCACCTGCGCCCCAGATATCAGCTCAGTCTTGCCAATCAGCAGCCCCTATCACTCAAGCTGTGCTGTGTCAGCCGACCACGTCCCCTCCTCAAGGTATGTACCATCCTCACGCGCCTCACTACATCATCCCCCCTCCCCACTATTACTCCAGCCTCCCTCTCCGCCATGCCAGACACCAACAGCGAGTTGATCGCACTCTTCCGCGTGCCAAGGAACAAGCGTACCTAATGCACGAACGTTACACGAGGAGGCTCAGCCCTCCTGTCAACTTCTATCATTACCATGGTTATGCAACCACCCAGTTCAGTCACTATCATTCAAAAAGGTACATGGTTGGAGTTAGAAATAAACAAAACGACATGGTAGTCATCCCAAGCCCTTGTAGTGACTCAGAAGATAATCATGAATGATTAGTGTAGTTTGAGAAATTTAGTGTTGAACATACCCATTCACAATATTCATGAACATACAGCAGACATTACTGCAACACTTATCATAGTCTGCTACTCAAATCAACTAGTATTTTCATTCACTCAACATGGTATGCTGTACGTTACTCTTACTTCAAATAAAACTTTGACAATAAAATCTCTCTTCAAATTAATTACGACTCTCTATTTCGTATTGTTCCTTGATTTCAGAATTATTGATCTGAGACGATTTCTACTAAGCCTTAATGGTGACTAAAAGTATTCAGGTAGTCTGGGAATTTTCCGTGGTTATCAAGCTTGGATAAATTAGCTTACACAGTTCGTTTAGTGGCCTTTCATAAATTGGTATCACAATCAGTAGGTTTGACGGTATTATTGCCAGCAACTTCATTTGTCACTTTTAGTGGTGAATCTGAATCATTTTGTTAGCTTTTCGTAGTGGTGTTTGGAATCGGCCAACTTTCTCTAAATCACTTCTTAATTGGAGCTGTCGAAATTCACCATTATAGGACCACATTTCGGGGCAGTGAAACAACAAATTTAACTAAGAAGGGTTTCCATTTGCTTCTCAAAATTTTAAGCTGGTCGACCTTATTCCAATAAAGGTCACTGAGCAGCACTGTGTGATTGTGGTCCATTGTGCAGTGCTTATTAACGTAAAACCATTCGAAGAGGACTTCTTGAATGAGGAGTGTTAGGGTTGATTGTAAGCACGTTTTAAACATATCTGCACAGAAACAGATGCTTGGGAGTGGTTTATTGTTTGTTTTTTCAGTTTGTAAATAATGATTTTTTGATGTTGTTGAAAAATCGATTCTTTTGAAACACCAGCACTGTCACACGAATTCTGCACACAGTACAAGATTTTTTGGACTGTTGGACTTAATTTGTTGTATTTGTTGGACTCAATTCCGTATTCTTCCATTTTTGCGTTGTTTGCACAATCGTTTCCTAACTAATCAAATCAGACATGCTTGATCTTAACTTTAATATAATATGTTCAGCACGTTTTTCTTCTATATTATGAGAGTAGGTATAAAATAATTGAAAACTGGAGCACAAAGAACGACAGCTTCTGAGCAAACTTCAACGATTTTTTCCAAACTTTCTATAACTGCTAGTTGAAATTCGGTTTTGATTATCATAGCCAAACCAACCTCCCTCTGACTGTGGTATTTTAAAAACTAATTTAGAAAAAAAAGTTCTCAAGTTGCTGGATTGGAGGGCCTAAAACCACTAGAGGATTATCAATTAATTATCATCAATTATTAAGAGTTGCTCCTCAATTGAACTCGGATTTCGTTCCTTAGTTTTCAGACATATTTAAAAAAATGTAATTGAGCTTGAATCAACCTAAATAAATATTATTGTTCTCCCTTGCATACATTTCATCCTCAATTCAATCAAATCCTGCACTCCCCCTTTCAAGTGGTCTTATTCTCTTGCCAAGTTAGAAAACTTAGTATCTTTAGATTAAAAGTTATTTCAGTCATAATTTCAATAATGATACTACCCTCGTGTGGAAACCCGTTCCAGTATCAACAAACGGGTGCAGTAAAACATTTTTTGCTTCCACAATGGGAAAAGTTCGTACGTTATTCAAATTCCGACAGTTATGCCTCAACAAACAGCCACAGTTATTGTTTGTACCTTGGTGATGGCATAACCGTAATCGACTAATATTAAAGTTTGTAATAATAGACGGAACTGAGTAATTTCTTAATCTCTCTTTTTCGTAATATACTACCCTCTCCTTTCAAGTAGGGGTGGGGACCGATTAACCGGTTTTAAAAAAAAATCGGTTTTTTAAATTGATACTCTTTTCAATTTTTATGTGAATCGATTCCTTAGTAACGATAAAAAAGACCTTTTTCACTTTCAATTTTTTCAAAACAATGAAAAAATTAAATAAATAAATGATATCAATTTTATGAAAAATCGAGTTTATTTTTAGAGAAATTGCTTTAGGTTTCGATTTTGAATTAACGAAAAAATGATAATAATAAATTGACACTTGTACCGATTTCCCATCCTTACCACCTACCTAACTTGAACTTGCTACTGACATGATTATCATTACGGTGATTATTTTAAAAAAGTAGTATCTCATTAGAAAAATGAAACTTTTAAACTCGTTTTATATTATAAAAGTCGATTCTTTTGTGACGATTTTTAGGTGAATCGATCTTTTGAATTCGATTTTGAATCAATTCAAAAAATCGATTTTTTTAAATCGATTTCCCGTTTTTACTTTCAAGTTGGTTGGTATTATGAATCCGCTGATTTATTCACGTTTGTCTTACCACCCCTCCACCATATGAATCAGTTTAGTCACCATTCATAGATTTCCCTCGGGTTTTAACGGCATTATTGTTGGGCGCTTTTGATAATTTCTTACAGTGCAAATATTGATTAACATTGAGACCAGTTATTACCCAGGGTATCGCCTTTCTGTTGACCCATTAATCATTTATCGCTGTGTGGTTGACTATTTAAGATCAGTATGAGTAATATGCAGTGAAACCTATTCCACGTTGTTGCCCAATTACGGGACCCCTACAATTTTTCTTTGTTATTTCGTACCTACTCAGCGCTCAATTAGTCATCTGCCCTCAATACAACGTTGTCATTTAGTCGATCAATTTCTAAGAAAAAATTAATAAACTGTGATTTCTCTAGTTTGTTGTTAGTACTCGTTGTAGTATAATTGAAACATTTAAACGCTTATAAATAAAAGTTGTATCTGTTTTATAATTATTCTAAGGTGGAATTGTATTGTTGGACTTGTAAATTCCTTATACATTCTCGAATTCATTCTGAATGCATTATAATCGGTTTCAAAACGTTTCACTGGGGATATTTCATCTCCTAACTATGATGTTTGAGAAAAATGTTAATTATTTACAGACTTGTTCCGCTGGAAAAGCTGATTTGTAAGTTTAGCGTTTGAATAATTCATTCCTACTTGGAGTTTTTTTTTTGTGATAAGTGTTAGCTGTGTGTACAGAAGAATTATGATAGTGTATGTGTAGATACCCCTCTCTCAAATGAAAAGAGGCGGAATGCAATGGTGTATTTCAACCAGATTTCTCTAAGCTTTTTATACTTTTTTATTTGATGCTGATTTTTACTAATGTTCTTACATCCAAAAACTTGAACGATTTTAAAGAAATAATACTAGTTCTATGTTTCTTTTTGAGCAATTTCTGGCCAAAGTAGCTGATTGGTAAGTAAAAAGAAACAATAGCCACAACTAATTTATCTTTTTGCCCTCAATATTTGTTAACGATAATTATTGTTAACTTCAAATAATTTTTATTTTTTATTGCCCTTATTACATTATTGAGTTGCAGGTTAACCTTATTTGCTATAGCTAATTATATACATCTGCCTGAATTTTTCGTTTAATTTTCTGCATAACAACAAATCAACTTCAGCTTTCCCAATGTTACTTTTAAAATTACTGCTGCGCATGTCTTTAGGGTGGGAACTGATATTTTGCTCTCGCTTAAGTGATGATTTTGTTAAATGACTCAATAGTTTAGCAGTGGTTCCAAGAGTTGATAATAATTAGACCTAAGTACCCAAACGAGCGTTCTTTGTTCAACGCTCTGGTTACAGTTAGTTGAGGGTCTGATATTCGTTTAGGCCACGCGTACAAAGATGTAGCGCTTAAGCAAGGTTCACATCCATCTGGAAAGCTATCCAGAAAGTGCGTACGAGCAGCTGATTGGTTGGGCATCAGCTGGGTACTATTTTTTTCCAGAGAAGCACTTTGGAGGCAAACTGTACGCATCAGATTTTCCAGATATTTTTCACTCCGCATCTTTGCAGTGGTCACCGCGCATATGGAAAGGCATCGGGAACTGAATGAAACAGCTATGGGAGGAAATACGGGAAACGATTTTTTAGCTTGTGCTCGGGAAACAGCTGTTCCGGACAGCTAAAATTCTGGATGGTTATGAACGCCATACGCCTTCCCAACTTCCGCGATTCCCCTCCATCCCCTCCGCTGTTTTTTACTAGCTTCCCCTACGTTCTGGATAAATGTGAACCCCGCTTTACAGGTAGCTGGGCCAAACGAAGGGGTTACCCATACGCGAACCCAAGAATTTCAATACGAAACAACCGTGTGTCCATTGGGAAATCGGGAAACAATGAAATGAATGGATTTCACGTTGTAAAGAAACACACTTTTCTCGCACTTCTTTTCTTCATGGTAATGACACCCTACAAAAAGGATCAAAAATAGAACCTGCACCAATTTGAATCCGTAAAAATATATTTGGTTATAAATGTGCCCGTTGTACGGTTCGTGTATTTTATAGTTTCAAGGTTGTCACAAGAGAGGTGTGTGTTGAAATTTGGTGTTTTCTAAAACGGATATCTAGATCATTTGAAAATCCCCTGTAACAGCTTGTGGCAGTAGCTTTATTTTATGCTAGCATTTTTACGAGCACGAATTCCACATTGCTACTGCATGGCAGAACGCTCAGTGACTCTTTTAAAATGTCACGTTATCTACTTGTGAAACTCTCCAAACCAGACTGTGATCGCTATTAAGAATGAAGGTTTAAATAAATTAACTTTTCTTTTGCCGTACTCAATTTGATGCAGTGAATATTAGAAAACAGTTTTAGGAGGTCGATTTACTGTATTAAATATTAGTTGTACGTTGAGGGTTTTCGTAAATCAATTTAACAAAGTTGGCAAAGTGGGATTGAGTGTTGAATGATGAAATGTTCTTAAAGTCAATCTGCCTAAAACAATGTCTTCACTCTCTACTGTTGCCTTTATAACAGGAACGTAACTGTTCTCATAGAAAAAATGAAGTTAGGCGGGGGTCTAGAATATGTTTGCTCTTCTAGCCCCTTTTTATTTTGTAGTGATTGACGAAGGCAGTTACTAACTCGGTTAAATGAACTGAATTTTAACCTATACTGCAAGAGTTCGATAGATTCTTTGCAATGTTAGTTGTAGTAAGGCCGCTAATCCTACCATGACCGTAGCTGTTTGATTTTCTGTAGAATTTTAGAATTCATACTATAAATTCAACTAAAGGAATTTTTCTCACGGTTTTGTCTATTAGCTGGTTTGATGCGAGTTTTAGAAAAACATTTAAACCCGTTTTTTATTGGATTTATCATTTTGATATTAACATAAATATTTTGTGTGTGAAAATTTGCTCTACCTCAGAAGCCCTTCGTTATGAATCCTTAAACTGAAGCTCGTGGGTCTCGTGGATTCAGGTTATAGTTGCTTTGAGGAGTTTCATGCTTTGATGTTTGGAAGCCCAGGTTGATAATTGATGATACATGAATTGGATATTCTAATTCCATCATCTTTGGCTGTAGCGTTTCTACTAATCAACTTTATTGCTTCAGATTTGCAGTCAATGAACTCACTTAATGAACCATTTTCGTATTTTGCAGATAACTCTTGCTCCATGAGACCTATTGTCGAGGCTGAGGAAGTCGTTTTGAAGCCTACTGAATTCATTAAGAATTTAAACGCTACCAAAGATTATGACGTTGACGGTAGCCCCGTCATCACGTTGAGTGCAAGCAGGCTTCGACTTCTGCAGGACACAACGATGATCGAATCGGCCCTTGATCTTGATTCGCTGGAAGAATCAACATCGTCCATCGACACAGGCAGCCAAGCAGGTCTGCTCAAAGCCAACAATTTTCCCTAATTTTAATTAATTCAAGTAGATTTTCAACTATTCGTGCCTGAACTGGGAGGGATTTGGCTATGAAATCCTCTTTGCCAATTAGTACTTAAGTGTATTCCGTATGTCTTGATCCTTACTTGGATGATAAGCTTTACTAATGAAATGTTGTTGCCATGTTGGAGACTCGCGGTCAAGATGGCATATTAACTTCTTTTTTAATCAGTACACTGACGAGTGACGTACTTAGTACATTTTTATTTCAAAACCAAAATTGGCCACATTTAAGGAACCCCTGTTGTAAAGCTTCCAATTTGTACGAATGATTCTCCACTCAACAAATTTTTTATTCTGCAAAATGGGATTCAATACCCTTTGAAGGAACTTTGAGTATCAAACAAAAGTCATTGATAGGTGTGCATGGATATGTCGATTGATGGGTCGCATCAATGTCATATTTTATCAGAAGCTGGATGACTAAGGAAAGAAGTTAATATTTCGCATTTTTCGATTTGATTCCCACCTTTTGCTGAGTGCTACCAACCTTCACAACACTGCCACGCACTGTAGGAAACGAGCTGTAAATGGGTTTCAATGGGAACTACTAATGACTACTAATGGAATCTCAACAGTCGTTCTACATAAAAAGTAACAATGACTCATTTCATGCGTTGAATTTAAAAAAATGAACATCACATCTTTGTGAACCATTACTATTTTCTTAGCACTGTATTTCGATGCCGAAATGAGGTTGTATTAGACAGTGTACTCTTTAACTCTCTCAATGACTAGAGTACAATCCAAGGAGGAGAATGCTCATACATTAACGCTGCCTTTTGTTATGATGAGTATGTAATGACCTAAAAAGCTAAAATAGCTTTAGAGCTTGGTCAAGGTGCCTAACAAGCAAGGGTGTACCCATTGGCCTATCCACCAGAATAAATAGCTTTTCCTAAAAAAAAATTAGGTCCCTAATCCAGATGATAACAAAAGTTGAATGAACTAGGCATGTCTGCGAATCATACATCACCTCAACATAGTTACCATGGTCGCCACCATAAAATTCTCCCTCTCTGCATAATCGCGTGGATCTTTTCCAAGCATCAAAGAGAAGTAAATTGAGAGTATATTAGTCAAATTTTTATAGGAGTTGACACTTTTGGAACAATAAATTACATCAATCACTCGAATACAACTCACGAATGTTACTGGTCTGTTGGAGAAATCTGTGCTTTGTGGCTATTGAGGACTGTGGTAACAAGCATACGATCCTTATTTATCAGATTTCTGCATAGTACAGTGTACTACTATGAAATGAGATTGTATATTATTTGTTGTTCGCTCCATTCAAAATAGACTTCATTGATTAACTGGTCCTACACGTTAATTTCTAGAAGCTCTGTTATAATTTGGGCTCGCAAATAATATGAAAGGAAAGAAGTGCATACTTCTATCTCATTTAATTTCTACCTTTCACAAAACGAATTACTTCTATATTAAAAAACAAGTGCCATTTATGTACATATAATGCAGTTAATGAAAGTTGGCTAATTTTGATTTGGGATTACTGTTACCCTACATTTCAGCGGACATACGTGCCTCAATTCATGGCCTATTAGTGATAAATGTTAAATTGAATAAGCCCCCTGGGAATCGGAAATTTTCTTCTCACTCTATATTACCAAGGCAAAATGCGTTCCCCGTGCTCTCTAAAATTGTTCTTTGTAAATTTTGCTATTCCTTAACACGAAATTCATCATTGATGATCATCAGTGGTTGGTAGTGATTGTAATAAATTGGTCGTAGATTCTGGGTTATATGGCGGTGGTTGGTGTTGTATTTTGAGTATAAATAAAATGGAGTGGAGGAGTATTTCTCTGATGCTAACGTTGAGCCAGCTCGTTTTAAATTTAAATGACTAAGTGGTAACTCGAACTTTCTCTCCACTTATAGTAATCTGTAAAATCGCTTCTTTGTATGAGGGAATGATTTAGGATGGAAAGGAAGTTTCTTTGTTGTTCCAATTACACATTAACACTCTTAGTGCGGGCTTCTACCCGGGTAGACGTTCTTCTCTCCCTTACATGATTCAACTTCCTGGACTATCCTCAATTGTCCTCCGCTGTATTTATGCAAACTTGCTGACCCAATGTGATTGAGAATGTATCCCGGCATGGGGACTGTAAACTTTATTACTCTTAATACTTAATTAATCATTAGTCTTTCTCATAATTGAATGAAATTATAACCCCAACGTAATTGTTAATTAATGTGTTTATACTTGACAAGATTTAAGAGTTGTTACGAACGATTGGGACCATACGGAAGAATAGCTGCTTTTAACCCAGACAAGAAAATTAGTGGTTACCATTCTTCTAGCTGTTCATTTTAAATATCTGTTTCGCAGAATCGGCAATGAAGTGAGGCCATTTCCATAGTTGATAACGATTCGCCAGTACAAGAGAGGACAGAAATCTCTCATTTCTGTTTTAAGGTTTTTATTGTTGAAGTTACTTAATTGGTAGGTATCTACCTTCAAATGATCGGTAAGTTACTGTGGTGAATAATAATAATCAAACCATTAGGATCGATCTCACTTAATTTTCGCGTTTTGTGATGCGTTTTGTGTAGCAATTTCTATACACACGATATTTACGGTGAAATCGCCCTAATACCATGAGCATCCTGGGTGTCCTGGAGTATCCTGCTCAGTTTTATTGATATTAACCTATGACGCTGTTGAGTCCAAACTTCAACTTCAAATGGTGCTCTTATATCTGTTTCAATTGTAGACTTGATCCTTCTGCTTCGGATTGATATCAATAATTCGTTTTTGGAAAATTCGTGAACAAAGACAACTTCATCCGGTATGTTCACATCAAAATTTGGAGATGTGCTAATTGGTGCTACTTTCATGATTTCGATTTCATGAGTTATTTGTTGGTTTTATAATATTTTTTACTGTATTTTTACATTTAAATGTGGCCACTTTGTATTTGTTTGGATACATCCGCTACAGGTTGAATTGTGTGTATTAAACGATTAAATGCAGGATCAACTTCATCGGCTCACGATTTCCAAGTGCGCTGAATCAAATATACCTTAATTTCTGGTACAGTTGAGGTTCTCAGAAAATTGTCGTTCTTCCTTTATTTATGGTTCATGTTTTTATGGTTGAAGGGACCAGCCACAGCATCAAATTTAGCAAGATACAAAATACTCTCAACTTATTCAAAGTCAATTGATCGACGTAGTTTCCTCGCGTGCAATTACCGCTAAAAAAGTTAACATTTTGAATATATCTGCTGATATCCTTTAATTGTATGTGTTTAACGAATAGGTAAGCCCGTACATAAACGAACATTTCTGCTGGTCAATCCCCTAAAAAATCATCCGCTGAATTCGGTCTGTTGCAGGGCACATTGTCAAGACCTGATACTCCGTCAACAAAAAATCAGAGGCGTTCAAGATGACCTTCCTCGGCCTTTCAAAGGGTGGGTGGTAGAAAATTACTCTTAATTTTATTTTTTTATTTTTCACTATTGGAAATACGGGTGATAAAATGGAAGTGGGGAAAAACATTTTTTTAAAATGACTTCTGTGATACTAACCAATCTTCCAGGGTATGTTCTCCCCCTTTCCAGAATAATAATGATATAACTTGAAAATGATTTCGGAGTTCATGATTGATTTCTTGCGTTACCATATATTTTCCACGACATTCTGAGAGCGCTTTTAATATCGATGGGAAGTGGCCAAATTTAAATGTAAGCAATTTCTAATGATTTTCCTCTTTAAGAGCTGTTTTTAGATGTTCTGTATAAATCATGTAAATGTCCATATTTTTGAGTACCTAGCGGTCTAGCTTTTTTGAGAGGCAGAGGGTAATTTCTTGATGAACCTTAACTTTTAGAGATTGATTGTCTTACAAGATCCTTCACTGCTCAAGTTTCTCGCATTATTTCTTTTGGATTTTATTGGAAGGTTCGATTTCATTTATTTATTTTAACCTTCCTACAACCGTCTGTTTTCTACGAAGAGAAAATGAGAGTATTGGATTGGGATGTTACTAAAATTAATTATCGGTGTTAGTCCTAATTATGCCCAAATGTTCATAAGATTCACCATGCAGATTCGTTTGCCAGTTGAATTACTGTTCGTCACATCTTTCAACACTAAATAATATGTATGCATTGAATTCATTAATTCATTATTTTGAGGAGACTTGAAAGAAAATATTGACTACTTTAACAAATAAATTTAACTCACCCGGTACCGAAGGGAAGTTTTATAGGTATTCGAAGGAGAGGTCAACGTTTTGATGAAAATACATATTTCCATTTGTTTTCTTCTTTCTTTAGAAAGCTGTTTTGGTTCTAGTTTCATTGGTCTCATATCTTAGAGTCTTGTCGTATCAGGATAAATGAATAAAGAAGCGGTAAAATTCATTTAGCATCCATTTCTCACTGTTCTTATGCCTCGAATAAGCTTCCAGTGGAAGGGTAGTTGAAAGATTGTCGCATGACGCTTGAATTTCGCAGTACATATTTTGATGAAAAGCATTGGGCACGTGCTAAACGATGGAACTATTTCCTCCATCGTATGAATTTGTCAGGTACTACTTAGGTCTTAATACCGTCTGTTTTGCATAGGCCCTAAAATGTGAATTTCATTAAACCACCTACTTCCGATGACCTGTTGGCATAAATTCACTGAAAACCGGAGTGTAGAGTGGATTGATTTTTCAGCAAGCGGATGAATGAACTTAACAGTCTCAACTGTTTTTTCACTTTCGGTGAAATTTTCTAGAAATTTCTTTCTAGAGAAAAATCTTTCTAGAGATTTCTTTGAAACTGAATTGCTGGTGTACTATCAGTAGTGTTATGCAGTGATTCATTTTTAACATGCGCTACTTTAATTATTTCGTCTTGAGCTATTTTTATCGTCGTTTCAAAATATATTCACAAACAGTTCCACTACATTTTGCCATGACAATAAATTACACATAATGTTCTTCTAGTTCTATTCACGAAGTTCACAAATATTTCTGATAGAGAAGAAGGTGTCTGACTTAGGACCTGCTATTGAAGTAAATGATGATTATTGCTTCTGCCCAACTGGGTTCACTAGCAGTTCAAGAGGCCTATAAAACCTCCTTGATTAATTGATGTATTTTTGCTCTCTAAGATCACGCGTCGTACAGTACGTTTGGATGAACGACTGTGCGTTTGAAAAGGTTTTGATAACTGGGCTCCGCTCTTGGTCATTCCAAATAATTACTGTTTAGGGAACTACATCCATTCAACCTAAAAAAAATTATAATCAAGTTTTGCTGGTACTGTGCTTTTGAACTAGTTGACTACACTGATATAAAGGAGGTAGATGGCGACTCCAGCTTCTGAATTATTATTTTGGTTGCTCCCTATCTTGCGGATGAGGGCCATGTTACCTTCCTCTTCTTCTGTTCTTCTAGAAGTGCGACTAGAGAGAATTGAAAGTGAGAGCCATTCGACAGCTTTGAGGGTTGAGAATTAGAATTTTCTTTTTAACTTGGCCTTGTAAGACTTTCCTTAGTTACTGGATTCCAAACTTTAACAAATTACTGTCAACTAAATAAGTATTTAACCTGACATACCAGTTACCTTTGATCTTAAGGTTGCAAGTTTTACTATGAGGGTTCCAGTACAATAAACTCTTCCCCTAAACTTTTTTATACGTCTATCATAACCTTTTGATGTTTCTTGTATATAACTAATGGTTAACGTCATTGTGTAAGAATGTACTCAAAAATTTTTGGTTCTCCTTCATATAATTAATGACTCAAGAAACGCGCATCATTCAAAGTTGATTACACCGTTGTTGTTTTTGTTCACGAATTTAGGTACCACATCCCTTATGAATTGTTCCTTAATTCCTACCCACCGACCCTTACCAAAATTCTAGAAACAACTACTTATTGAGAATCGCTTTTGTTTTGGTATCATGTCCTACTTAGTGGTGGCTCTGACTATATTGAAATACGTCACTTCATATTTTACGGTTATTATTAGTTATTTAACGTGTTAGTTATTTCTAACTCACTGGACTTTAGCCTAAATAACACTGTTACGTGCAATGGTACCTTTTTTATGTTCAACAAAAATTACTTGACTAATGTGATACAAACTTTAAATCTTCAATCTGATTGTAGTATATAATATTGTAATGTATTTTATATGGTCTGACTCGGTTTATTCGATTTGGGAATTGCTCGCCTGACACTTTACTTTCTTCAAGTCTATTACTCAGTTGGGAGTGGTGAGTTTTAGTTCAATTCCGTAGTTACCTGTTTTTTACGGAATTCTGTTCCCGCACTCTTGATGGATAAAGCCCTTCATTTTATTAACTAGTTCGCTATAGTCGGATTGATGAACGTAGTGAAACTCTCAAATTCATCCGCAAAGAACTGTAACCTTGAAGTTAAAAGATTGGTTCATGTAAGTACCGTTTTCATGTAAATGTCGTTCCAAATTTTTGATTAAGTAGTTCTTATTGACTCAGTCAGTAATAATTATTGGGATGAGTTGAAAACAAAAACTGTAATCATTCATCAATAATTTATTATAAATGTCCTGAACTTGAAAAAAAAAATTACAGCGCAAATGATATATTGTACATTATTTACATGTACATGGTGGTTAGGACGATAAGCATACACAAAGTTAGTAAAGTGTGCTATTTAGTTGCTTTTTCGGGAAGGATTTACCATTGTTGAAAGTCACGAATCCCAGAACCAAAAAACAACTTTAATTAAATATATCTGGTCCCCGTTTCCTGGCCGAAATATGGTGTTTCAGTGGGTTCGAATTCGGGGCGTATGACATCTGATCCGGATTCTGTCAACACATTACATCAGTTTCAGCCCAAATGTTGGGGGTTCGTGAGACTTTGCAGTATGATGTGGCGGAAGGGAATATCTATTCGCTTGTTCATAATTCTAATTGTCAGTTATCCATCATATTGCATAATTTTTCAAGGCTCCCCGAAAAATTTCATTTGAAAAAGTAAGTTTAGCTTTGAAATGACCATTATGTACCCTGATATAATCTACGGTGTTAGCAGTACTCTTCGCAACAACTTATCGCAATTCACTCTGCTACCTCTGTCGAGACTGGAAATCCGAAAGATAGAGGCTGGAAAAGACCGTTCGTAAAATTTGTCATCAATATGCCCCCATAATTCAAAAACTGTTTTGCGTTCCCTGTATCACAAGAGAATAAATTGGAATCTACGGTAGCTTTCTTTCCATCAGAACTTGATAAACTGTTCCTAGTAACTGCACTTATCTCAATTTCCCCTGCTGGGTACATGTTCATTGGAATAATTTATTATTGTTCAATCATTCAGTGGGATATCTCTATTGAAACCAACGAATAAACTGGGTATGCTGACCGAACTTTACATTTTCTGTTATTCTTCATTCTTTGACAGTACTAACGATGGAAATTCACGGCTTAATCTGACTCATATCTAGAATGTATAGTTGTTATTGTTATATAATTGTAGCTTGTTTCCACCTCAAAATCTGCATTCCGATAGTGTATTATTTCCTACAATAATCAAAATATTACATTAATACGAATTTATCGAAGTTTGTAAGGTTTTTAATCATTTCATTAATGGATCGAATGATTTTAATTGAACGCAAGAGTTAGTGCTATACAAGACTGCTTGCATAGTACACTGGCCTAAGCTCAGACGTATTTGGAGGGAGTACTCATACACCTATTTTCCTACCCTAAAAACGAACAATATTTCATTATTTCTTCGAAAATCAACTGTGTACTATGCATTCGAAATAAATCAGATAATTGGAAATGAAGGTAATCTAAAATTTAAAAAACTATATGGTCAATATAGTGAATTTAAAATGGAAGTGTCAAGGCTTCTCAGTGATATTACACAATTATTTACATCACTAAATTTTCGTATTGTAATAATATTGATATTTAAAAAAATTATATTTGTAAATCGCGTTGTACAAATTGTGAATATGTTCGTGTAAGATATTTTTAAATGTAAATTGATCGTTAATTCTGTATATGTATGAATATCGTACTGAATAACATTGTTGAACTTGTAACAGTAATTTATTAATAAGGAGCAAATAATGTTTTGTACTTTCAGAAAGTATTTTTGAGCTTCTAAATTCACTATTGTAATTGTCTTTCCATTAATTTGTATTTTGTAATCGTGGAACTGAATTTTCGATCGTTGAGACGAATAGCTTGTATATATATTTTTTTGTTTGAATTCTTGTAGTTTTTTGGAGAAAATCTTGAAAACTCATCGGTGAAATAATCATGTATATACTAAATGTGATCAAGTATCAATGTGTAAAAGTTATTGAACAAATATTTCGAAGTATTTATATTATTTGAATATGACCGTGCTTCCATTGGAATGATTGAATAAAGAGTTGGAAGTTCATTTATTGAAACATTGCTTCGTTTAGATTTTTTACTTATAACCCTTAAGTCAGTAGGCATGTTTTTACGATGAGCCTGAGAAAGGGACACTAAGTTTCAGTGGTGTAGCATGCAGTCGCGGCTCCTGCCTTGAAACCCCGGGGGTGCACCGAGATCGTAAGGGACAACCACGAACGGAACGTGAGGCAAAAATGTGCTTTCCTCAGCCAAATTCAATCTTCAACTACCAATATGCAAAAAAAATCGATCTTGTCCGCTTTCTCGACTTAGAATCGTTAAACTAACAACTCAATCCTACCTTTGAAAAAAGTTCACCAATAATTGGTGAACTTTTATGTAAATAACTAAAAAAAAAGGAAATTTTAAAATGATTGCCAATCTTTAGAAAACAGTGTTTAGCAACAGAGAAATTCATATCTACCCAGCAACAATCACCGTCGAGTATGAAAGCCCAAACCAAAGTTTCATTCCTATTATTGAAGCAAAGAAGACAATGGAAGCAAAAGTTTATTATTTACCTCACATCCGGAGAGCCAATCTTCCTGCCTTTTGTAGCAACGAGGGTTGAACTTGCAAACTGTGGAACGATTTCTGGTTGCCTTTGAGGTTTATTGCAGTCCTGTCAGTAGTGGCATTGCTAACTCTTTGCTGCACCGACTATTTCGCAAACTTACGGTTTACATCGCGTATTTACACTGAGTTTCAAAACTGAAGTTAATGATCATATATTTTTTTATTTAATTAATTTTCATTTTATTTAATTGTTTAGTTTTGAAGCAAGCCGGATATTGTTTCAGTTGCTCTCGAGCAGTGATCGAGTACGGATCTCCTTTGATAACTTCCGTTCTGTTTTTGTTTAAGTTTACGCTCGTCGATGAGCCCGTTCATAATGGACTGCGGCAAGTGTTCGCGAGATTTATATTCACCGAAAAAGATTGCTACATCCGTGGGTTGTAAATTATCATTTCATCCCTCGTGCACTCGTCTAAAGAGTGTGGAGAACTTCAAAAAGTTGAAACTGAGTCTCCGTGAGCTGTGGAAACGTGATGGACGCGTGAAGGTCGGTGGTAGGAAACCAATTGAAAAACCTGAATTGTCCGAAGATGAGGAGCCAATTGGCAATTCAAGAGTAGGTACGAAGGGAATCACAACTTTGACTGCGAAAATTGATCAGTTATTGGGTGAGTTCGTTTCTCTCGAAAATGATGTGCGATCTCCTGAATCATCCATGAGTTTTTTCAACGACTAGGTTGAAGATATCTGAAAATCTCATGAAGATATCTGATAGCATCGATGAAATCAAGTCGGAAAATCGGAAGGTCAAGATGGATTTTGCGAAGCTGTCTCGCGAAGTTGAGCTCGTACATCATAAAGTGAACATCCTCGAGCAAAATCCTTGAAGCGTGATGTAACTATTCAAGGAATACCGCATACCCCTAACGAGGACCCATCGGAGGTTGCACTGAAAGTTGCAGCTAGCGTAGAGGTACCTTTTAATAAGGAGAGTATCGTATATGCCTATAGATTGAAATCTAATAAAAATCATCGTGCAGTTCTCTTCTGAGGTTACCCGGAACAAGTTTCTATTAGCAAGGAAGGAAAAGAGAGATAAGGTGCGTTTAAGGCAGTTACACCCTAATTTTCCTGATCTCCTCTTTTTTGTTAATGAACGCCTCACGCCGTACAGCAATTTTTTATTATGGTCATCAAAACAAAATGCGCGGGAGTACCTATGGCTACAAGTACTTATGGTGCAGGGGGGGGAAATTTGTATGAGGAAAGACGACGGCTCGCGAATAATATATCCATCATAAGAGGTTCTCCGGAAAATTAATGTGTAGTCCAAGTTTTCAGACGAAATATTCAGGTGGAATGCTCCAGAAGATGGAAAGCCAACGACGAACTGATCTTATGTTTATTGACTAACTTAGCGGGATTAATACTCACAAAATGCAATGCAAGAACAATTTCCCTTAGATTTTTCGAACAGTCGTATTGATATAGGAAATGAAGAATGTTTATATTATGACTCGATTAAGTCTTTTGCGACACAAAAAATATTATGACTCGATTAAGTCTTTTGTGACACATGAAGACTTAAAATCGTTTTCTATAGAACACATGAATATTAGGGGGTGCAATAGTAATTTTTGTGAATTTTTGGGGTGGTGCGACGAGAGTCTCAGTTCGTTTGATGTAATTGTACTTTCAGAGGCATGGCTGGATGGCTGTTTGAGGTTTTATGATATTCCGGCGTATGAAATTGTACGCACCAAGAACCATATCAATAAGTGCGATGGTGCGTTAGGATACATAAAGAGCTGTAATAATTTCGAAGTAGAGTTTGTTAAGTTGCATTTTGCTACGAGCATACACATTTGCGTCAAGAGGGCTGATTGTGCTTTCGACATATTGGCCACGTATCGTAACAGCGAGCGTGATATTGAAAGGTGAACAACCGATTTAGTCGAATTTTTAAGGAGTAGGCTTGAGTCGAAATATCTGTTCTATGTAGGAGATATAAATATCAACTTACTCGATCTTTCTGATCAAAGAGTAATGGATTATAATACCTCGCTTGCTGAATTAGGATTTCGCTCATTAATCGATAAACCTACAAGGGTTCAAGGGGCTAGCTCTGCTTGTATAGACCACCTGTTCTTGAGAGCTCAATATGATGTCGTTCGCTCCGGCTATATCACTTCGCAGATAACTGATCATTACTCTTTGGCTGTCACCTTAGACTTACCTGGTCCACGGGGCGGTGCCCCTTATAAGCAAACTACGAACTCGTAAAGAGCGTTTAGATGAATACAAACTTGACGCAAATATTGAAATGACTGATTGGAGTAAGGTACTGAAGGAAACCGATGTAGATATGGCCGTAGGTTCACTGACAGAAGGCTTGAAGCATCATTCGTCAGGAGCCACTACTTATGTATGTGTGCCTCATTCAAAGGTCAACATCGCTCCTTGGATGACGAACGGGATACTAAAGGCTATACGTGTCGGACATAAGTTGGGAAAGAGGGCGAAGAAGGAGCCTTTTAATTACTATCTGAAAATGCGATTTAAAAAAATCGACAAATTATAAAAATGTTAATAGTAAAGGCGAAGGAAGACTTTTATAGGAAGAAACCTAAAGAGTGCTGGACAATTTTGAATGAAGAAATTCGCGGCCAAAGCAAAAAAAGGAGGGCAGTGCAATAGACTGATTGCAGAAGTTAGGAATAAAAAGAACTTACACGAAAATTCTGCTAGGGCGGAGGTTGCTCATATTGATGATGGGCACAAAGCGATACTGATTTTATTGGACATCGCTAAGGCCTTCGATAGCATAAATCGTTCACAGTTGTTGGAGGTTTTGCGCCATAGCGGGGTAAATGGGGATGAGCACGAATGGTTTTGAAGTTATTTGAAAAATAGGACTCGATTGGTGTCCGTGGATGGAAATACAAGTTCAAACAGGTCTGTTGATTATGGTGTATGTATGTTATTTATTTGATAGGAAACGTTACGTGATAAATCGTTTTTTGTACCTATTTTAGAAACGATTTTAGGGTTATGACTCACATAAGGGAGCCAGGTGGGGATTGCGAAGTCCAGCTGTGTAAGACTCTGCCTCATCATATTGGTAGCCTATTCTTGTGACATTTTTTGAGGGAAAATTATGTGTGGCACTTGTATCCTGCGTCAAACCAAGTTCACGGTTGAAATAACCTATTTTCTTCCGTTTACACGATGTCTCCATGTGACCACGCTACTTCCGAAAAGAATCGTCCGCCACTTCACCGCACATGCGGCCTCTATTTTTTCGGTCCTTTTTTGTGTCCTGAACAGACTGGCCTGGGAAGAAATACTTTTTTATGAGAGTATTCACAAGAGACAGGGAGAACAATGGCAAGCGATGTGTCGAAAAGGCGCGATCGCGTGAACGAGCGAGGTGTTGGGCGACAACGCGTCGTCCGTTTCTGGTTTGATAGGATTAGCACACGTGGCGGGACACGTGTCGGCCATTCTGATCCCCCGTTCGGCTATCATTAACCACTTTGGTTACCGTGCGCTTCCTCGAGTGATGGTTCTATTCAGCCCATTATACTAATACGGTGTAAAGGTTCGGTATTGATATCTTAATCCTTTAAAGTACTCCATTATATTACTTCCTATAGGGAACACGTGGGAACACAGGGTCTCAGTCGCCTAATAAACTAATAACATTCATATTCGAATTTAGATGCTTTGCTTCCGAGTACGCATTTAACGTTTAACACCAATTTTACCAACTTTAGTTTTGTTCCGCATGTGTGGATGAATAGT
Source organism: Creontiades dilutus (assembly GCA_031894815.1). Lineage (NCBI taxonomy): Eukaryota > Metazoa > Arthropoda > Insecta > Hemiptera > Miridae > Creontiades > Creontiades dilutus. The sequence continues at coordinate 296,724 of JAVIWC010008575.1, read as the reverse complement.
CACATGTATGTATCTGTCGTGTGCCCGCAAACAAGCTTAATTTTAATAGTTTTCATCCGATTTCGAAGCAACTTTTTGGGGAAGCTATGGTTAGGGGGTCGATCCTATCAGCTTCATAGTTCACAAATTGATACTTCACTCTGTGAAAACGTAAAATCCATTATGTATCTACCATTTTCTCAAGGGAAAATACAATGTAATCATACCATTCAATTTCAAGGTGATCATGTAATTAATAGCTGACATGTACAGGAAAATGTGAAATTCTCTTAAGAAGCTTTTCTTCAAAAGTTTTTGTTCGATGTAAATGAATTCGATTTTTTTTTTGCGAATTTGCAAGTTTTTTTTAGGATGCTGCTCTATCTATGTTGAGCAGGCTCAAAAATAAAATCCATCAAGCGTCATTTTTCAATGGCGTATTTGTCTTATCACGCTCAAATTCGAGATGGTTGGTAAACGACGATTTGATAGACACATTTGAAGTTGAATCAATACCGTATCATTGATAGATGCTGCACACAAATTATAGTATATCATGCGAACCTCAAATTACCTCTTACAGAATAATTTGATAGCCCTCAATGAAGTACGTCTTATCCAATGACCCGTAGTTTTTATACATGCGCTAACTAACACCTGGCAAGCATAATTTTCTCGTTGCCCTACTACGGGTTTTGACATTCCACATTCCATCTCATTTTCAATCCTCCGAACAGGAACCCATTATAGAATCTTTTAAGGTGATTTAAAACGATTCAACCATCTTTGGATGTACATGTAGACTTTAAAGATATATTCATTTTAAGGATTCAACTGTGGACTACACCCTACTTGGTAGATATTTTTCTTTATTGTGTGTATTTCCTCCCCAGGAGATTCATGAAGCTTGTGGTGCCCCTAAGAGATGTACACATCTATACATGAACATGGTACACATTTCACACGTACACCGCGCGTCATTGCGGTGAATTATTTGCCATAAGGTAAGGAGGAGGAGGGCCCCCAGGACTGAATCGACACGCATTTGGGGGAAAGGTCCTAATAAGTGTTACTTCAAAAACAACCAACAAAACCAAACCTACCTCCTTCAATGTAAGACTTGCTCCTATTGAGCTTATGTAGAATGTATGTAGAATGTATAATGTAGAATGTATTAAATAAACACGCTTACCTGGTACTTTTGTATTTTACCTTCCGTACCTCGACATCAGACAGGCCAGGTAACCCTCTCAGTACCCTTCTCTTTGGAGAGTCATTTAAAGATATTCGTTTTTAATTTTGGAATGATAGAATTTCCTATTTTTTTGCAACCCGTTATCTTCGCCATTTCCTAAAACGTCCTTGTTACGATAAAATGAGCAATCAACATTTCTGGGGAATTCACTGCAAATCGATTGATGTTTTATTTGATGGTTTGATGGAATGGCATTCATCAGTTTCAGACAGCTCTAAAAAAGTGTACTAAGAGAGCTAATTTATCCAGGAATTTAACATCAGCATTGAAAGTATCGTCAACTTCGTTGGTTTAGACGCCACAGAGTGAAAAATTGTGCTACTTGAAGTCATAATTTTGCATTCGCGGACCAGCTTGAAATAATTATTAATCAGCTTGGATAATGGTCTCTTCGGATGCTGTAGTAAAAGTATAGGCCTGTCATACAATCAATCTGCATCTTGGATTATCCGAAATATGGAAATTGTTAACATTCAAGTTTCGAGGTAATTTAACCGAAATCCATCATCAGAAGTAGGTATTCCCTTTATTCTTATTGTAGAGGATGTTAAAGGAGTCAACATTATGAACAACTTTTTGGTCAAGTGTAACACTTTTATTATGTCCTGCAGAATTATTTCAGCCGCGGTGAACAGTGGAAACAAGCCGAAATTTGACGTTAATGTGAAAGGCAGTGTTACACCCTCAATTGTGAAACTCCCTAAACTTTCAGATTCGTTTTCATAATCAAGGCGTAATACATTGCCATGATTTTAGAAATTGATAAATAAATGAAAAATTCGGTGGGCAGAGTGCGTTGTCATGATGTGAATTTGCTCAAATTCACATCTACATTCACATTCATGCTTTTCGTGCCTGTGCGTAAATTCAAATTCAATTTCGCGAAAAGAAAAATTGTGTGGTTCATAAGCTAATCAAAGTTCAACAAAAATACAACTTGTAGGACATATTTCAGTACATAACTTGAAGCATCCCTGAAGTTTAATTTGCGTGGGCTGAATAATTTTAACAATTAGACGTAACTAATTGTATGTGGGTGGCGAGCCATGTGGGTATGTGGCAATGAATCCTGATCCTCTTGCAAGGAGAGCCTGTAGTGAAAACTCCATTGAGATTCTATCTCGGCGTATTTGGGGATCAGATCTACATGCAACATAGAGTCAACTCCATGTGGACAGAGCAATGGTAGAATGAAGTCACTGGTCTACATGGTGTTCTTCAGGACCTCTGGCCGGTTGGGCCTTTCGTGAGCCAATTTTTAAGGTGGAACCGATAGCTACTACCCACATCCGTCTTACTCGAGGACACAATTCATTATGTAGGGGGAAGATACGGGGATGATTTATCCACCAGCCACTTCTTATAGGAATGCCTATCCGTCAATTGACCTCAAAGCGCACTGCATGGACAATCTCAGTGATGTCCTATCTGAACCAGATGGGGTCAGAACAATAGAAATTGCTTTAAAGTTTCCAGATCTCCATTGAAATTTGGGATTAAATCAATGCGTTCTTTCCTCAAGGTGTGAGTTTTGTTTTCTGAATTACGTTCTCTGGCAGTAATTAATTGTAGGGCAGAGTATTAGTAGACCAACGGTTGTTATTGTTGCTCCTTCTTTCATCTTTGCGGTAAATAGCACTTATACATATATCGAGCGAGATATCGAACATTTCAACTCTATCAAAACTGTTCGTATTCCTGTTCAAGCAAAACATAGTGAATTGAGGTGGCTGGTGTTGTGGTACTCCCAAACTAATGATCGACAGACCCCGCAGTTCCGTAGGACAAAGAAGCTTTTGATTGCTGTTCGAATCGCTTCAACAAAAGGTCGAACCCGCAGCTGCTCGACCACCTTAAATTTCACCCCATTTGCCTCGAAACTCCGCCCTTTTGTCCGAAAAACCGACGCGACGGGATCAGCCCGTTCTGATGGTAATTGAAGCTCATCTGTCTTTCAAAACTTCATTCTTCAAATAGGTTCGTAGGCCTTACAAACTGCTATAGTGGTACGCGCGCAAATATATGGCTTAGAGACGTACCTAGGTTCATTATTCATCTGTGGAATGTGAGTTTAAGGCGTGCAATAAGGACTTATGGATTAGAAAAGACTTGCGAAAGAAAAGCGAATAGAATTTATTATTTCAAATGAGGAATACCTACATACTGAATAAGTAAATAAGAAATTAATGATTTAGGAGGTTGCATCGCAAAAAGTACTATATCCACTTGAGTGAATTTTGCAGGAAACGCAAATATCTGTAACATATTATTTTAGCTCATAGGTTCCCACTAGGGATGTCAATATCGGAAAAGAATATCAATTTTTTTAAAAGTATCGTTTTAGTCATTCGATATATCCAAGAAAAATATCGATGTTCCGATATATCGGTCATCAATATTTTTTTCAAACTTTAATCCGAATTTCGTATGAGTTCAGTGAATGATAATGCATTATTGAATTTCATTCTAGTACAGGTAAAGAATTCAACCACTCAAAAATTCAATGAAACTTCATTCACAATAACGATTATAATCATTATAATGATTGTTATTATTATTATCATACATAAATGTATGGATCCAGGGAAGTAAATTATCAATATTATGTACGGTTGTAAAATCAATGTAAGTTAAGTAAGAAGGAAAACTGAAAAAAATGCAGTCAAACCAATATTGGTTGGGGATAGAGGTGAGGAAAATCCTCTGATTGATGTGCTCTCCAGTAAGCCTCGAACTGGCTAGAACCCAAGTCTCCAAGATGTCCCTACCTTTTTTATCTATGATTAGCCTACCTCATCTGATTAATTCCCCTATTCTTCAATGGAAATCATAAAATTAGTTTTGAGCAATAAGATGTAGGATATGGTTGATATGATGATTTACGGCTGAAAAATATCGGATGCGATAGTGTGCATTTAATGTCGATATATCGGAATAGAAAATATCGCCCAAGAATATCGATATACAGATATTTTCTTGACATCCCTACTTTGGTTGCAAGACGATTTTTACTACATTCAAGGACGTTGACGTTATTCTTCTACTATCAAAGCCATAAAAGGGTTCTCGAGGTCGAGCAAACAGATAAACGTGGAGTGAGAGTGGGCTCGTGTGATACATTGAAGAGATGTCTTTAAAATACAGATTTTCAACTTGTGTTGCTGCGGAATTTACTTTTCCTCATGTCTGAACGTCGCAGTCAGTTGATTTCCAATTTTGGGATTGAAAGGAACTGATGACTAGCCCTAGACTACAAGGGTGGGTTGTTTCCCACCAATACATGCGTTCGGATAATGTCATTCGAAAATGCCTGGCTCCAAACTGACACATTTGAAGAACCAAAACAGTGACCTAACGCTCCTGTATCCCTTCAACTCCCCGGTTCTCACAAAAGATGCAACTTTTGTGTTGTAGAAAATGACCGCTAAATCAATGCCTTTAACATGGAATGCATCCAAAAAGCTGAAATTCCGGTTATTTTGCTTCCGAGTACACCAAGGTAGCGGAAGCATTGTTTTCACTTTCGGAATGTGAAAATTTGTTTGTCTCCAAAATCAAAAATTCGACTTGCATTTTGCGTTTTAGATTTTTCTGATCAATTTTGGTTCCGTGTCTGTCTGTGTGTCTGTCTGTCAGCCAATCCTTGTTGCGGGCAAAACAAGTAGGTTTCAAGACCAACTGAACGAAATAAACCAACATCATCGTCAATATACATGTATTTGAAGGGGCAAGAGCTACAGTACCATCAAGACCGGGAGGTCGTGCGGGTACTGTATAACCTGGCGCCGTCATTATATTGCACGCTTAACAATCATTGTTGATTCAGTCATTCAAAAACCGGCCGTCAACATCAATATGTCGGCTTGGAGAAACCCATCTGCAGCTCTGCGGTAATGGCAACAAGATGGCCTTATGTGCGGCTGAAAAATATCGGATCCGATAGTGTTCATTTAATGTCGATATATCAATACATCGGAATAGAGAATATCGCCCAAAAATAACGATATATCGTTGGAAGAATATCGATATTTTGATTTAGTCATAAACTTTTTTTTAAATTGACCGTTTTTTTCTCCTCTGTTGTGTGGCAAAACAGTCAGATACTTGGTGGAAGACGTCACATTTTTAACTGTAAACCATGGATAAAGAATGTTTTGACCATTTTGAACGTTTTGATGGATAAAGTATTTTTGGCTGAAACATTTTTGGAAAGAGTACCGTTTGGATGAAAATAGTGTAGAGGAAGTCGGATATGACTTGGATTTAGATATTTTCTTGGTTTAAATTTTTGGTTTACAGTTTGGTCGTAAAGTTACCGTGTAAGTTAGTAAATTGACACTGTGCATACAATTTGTTTTCTGTCAAGTTTTCTGGACGGTGTCAATTTTTTAAGAAAATAAAACTATTATGCGGAATGGCTCAAAAAAGGTAGAATATAGAAATTAGAAGTAGAAAATATCTGATATTTTCAACGGGAATCCATTTTGGTTCATTGAGTTTTAACTCGTTTCAAAATTCGGTAGAGAAATCGGTAGATACGTATAACTCTCCAAACTCTAAATGATGACTCTAGTATTGAGATAAAATATTTATGCGTGATTATAGGAATCAGTGAAGATAATGTGCGTTCATTTGTCGTTCAAACTTTTTAAAGGACTAACATCAGAGTTGAGATGTAATCATTAATTTGAGTAATGAATAATTTTCCGATTACTTTCATTGTAATGACGTGTATTTGGCTAGTAACAATTTCAGTAAAAAGGAGATTGAAAATACGAAGTTTTGGAGTTGAAATTACTCCAGAAGTAATCGCGATTACCATTCCAATTACTGTAATGGTAATCGTTAAAACGATTACTTTTAATTAATTCCGATTTTAATTAATTCCTTACAAAAAAACAAGTCGATTTGAATGAGAAAACACTTTTTACAGAAAATAACGAAAAATAAAAATTTTGCCGGAGAATTTACCAGGATATGTCATAACCTTATTTCGAAGAATTTAAACTTACGGACTTTTACACTTTTACAATCGATGTATAATGCATAGCAAGTGAAGCGAATAGCCAGTGTTAAATAGATGACATCCATTATACGATATTAAATAGATAACATTGTTTCATCTATCATTGTGGCATCAAATTTGCATTCTACCAATGCAGTAATCGAATTAAAAAAAGTAATCGAATTACCAGTACTCCATTCCGATTACTGTAATGGTAATACCTGTCTTCAAAAGTAATTGGAATTTGTAATGGGTAATCGAATTACTTTCCTAACAACTCTGAATAACATCATGGTATCATAGTTGAGTTTCAACACCATAATTTACGAAAATTTGATGAATTGAATTTTAAATTGGATAATGAATTCTACGGGGAATAGAGCTCCGCTGGACTCAGCCAAATATTGTCTGCTTGAAGCTTGAACAAATACAATTCTGCTGAAAAAAATATCCTCCTAAATGTCATAAAAATGAGTTGGAACATTGTTAAAAATCTTTGGCTGGTTACTAACCAGTGGTTAGTACTGCAGAATATCGTTTCAAAACGGGTTTCCAGTCACTTATTTGATATTCAACAGTTTGTGCCCATAAAATTTTTAGTTTGAATAAACGAGAAATATAATTCATAAAACTCCAAAAATGGGCTACTTTCATTGTGTTGCATAACTGTTTTCTGGGCTGATTACAAAGGTTTGTTATTGAAAATAGTAGGTATAGCAAAACTGACTGCCTGAATGCTTGTCTGGTTGATTTCTTTTCGGTCGGTCCATTCAAAAGGGCTCGGTTTCGAGTGGCGGTGAGGACTACGGACATATGGAAAATATTGTTATGAGAATCCGTTCCAAATGGTTGACCGCTCGGCTTAAACGCTTTGCGGAGGAAAAGGTGCCGACAGTGGAGTATCCTATGGCTCGTTGATCGTGCAATCAGGTGAAACATTATACCTCTCTCGTAGGCCGACAAAACATTCAGAGTTGATATAACAATAAGGCTCATCATTTTCTTGACGAAAACTTGAGATCTACAGGTTAATATCTCGATTCAGCTGGTGGGACGAGCACATAGTTTCATGGAACTGCGTGTTGGTAGTTGTTTGGTTGAAACATATTTACTTACGTAAAGGTTTCTTCGTAGTGGCATACTGCCCAATGGAGTCTAAAGTAAAAACTGCGAAGAATAATCGTAACATACCAACAAGTGCTTGCTCATAAAAGCTTTATAATATATAATAAAGCTTTATAATTCCACAAACTTTTATCATTCTGTATTTGACAGATTTTCAGCACAGATCTACAGCAGCACATATCTATGGATAACATGCAGTTCACTAATTATAATTAGTGTACAGAGACTCAAGTACCTACATCATAATGTGCCGGATTTGATTATTTCTCAATTTCCAATTCTTGATCCCGCCACTTCGGGAGTCATACCAGACATCTTCCAGCGTTTGGGATATCGTTTGAGTGTTGCGGGCATTATCCGCATTTCCGCTTATGAATATACTCGCAGTTCATAGTAGAAAGTAAAAAAAGAAACTCCTTTTTTGCCTTAAAGTTAAAGGAAGGGGGAGTCGGGCCAACAGAAAATATGATAAAACAGTATAATAATACTGTATTATGTAAAAACCCCGAGATTCCTGTTTTCTGTGAAAAAATAATTTTCTTTCCGACTCAAAAACAAAAATTACTCTAAACGGACTAGTTTCTATCAAAACCCTTGTTAGCAGCCTAGTGAAAGGTGAATATGTAAATATTCTATTAGAATAAGAAATTCTGATTGTAAAACCAATAAGGTGTCAAAAAATCATCCTCTAATATTTTTACCTCATTTTTGGATTCTACACATCCAAAAACACGATCTTATCGATTTTCAGCCGAAAATGGCAAACTGTTTAGAAGCTGTGCTATTCCCTCCATTAAACTGCTCAAATAGCGCAATGTGTGCCGTCCGGAGCTTTTCTCTGAAACCAGGCTAATAGTCATTCTTTCACTGTGCGGCTGAGAATCTGCACGAGAAGAACTGATTCTGAGTTCCTTCGAATATATATAAGACTCTCATAGTTTCTAATGGCAATTTTTGAACGTTCATATGAGAACTCCGACTGAGGAAAGGACCATTACGTTTAGATGCAATCAATATCTGATGCTGAAAACTGTGGGTGCCACTTCTATGCCGTTAATGGAAGCTGTTTGATAGAAGGGGAGGGGGGTTGAAGGTAGATATGGTAAATTTATAATTTATTTTAACGGCAGCTTTGAATAAAATGTGAACGAGGTCCCAGTTTGCGCACTGGCGTTTGAAGAAAATTTTCAAGGTGAATTATCAATATCTATCATATTCTTTCAAAAATCAGAGACGGGCGCTGAATAGGAGGAAAGCGCTCTCACCAGATAGGGCGGTGTAAATTTTTAATTTTGAAGCTTTTGAGAGTAAGTCGTTCGTAACTATGTTTTGCTAGCATGTAGTAAGGAAGTGATGGAGTGGACAATTTCCTCCGTCCAACGGCACAGGCGAAAGGTCTGCAACACTCACAGAAAACTCTTGATGCCACACAGCTTCAAGTTAATTCTCAGACTCAAGAAACGGGAAGGTGCAAAGTCATCCATGTTCAGCACATTTATAATAGCTACACCTTTTCTCATCAAGATGTGATTGAATCAAGATGTCCAATGAATTTCGACGTTTATTGAGTAAAAATGTTTCCTTTGTGTGGATGCTGTCTATCAGCAACTCGTTATTTACCTTTATGGTATTTCCAATAAAATGGCTCTCTCTACCCAATACTGATAATTATTACCGATCAACATCAACAAGGCGTAAATCAAAAGGTGATGGGTGTGGGGATGTCTTTCATAAGTTAATCAAGCAACAGAAGAAACATTTAAAAGTCAATTTACAAGGCTCGCTTTATTTACCAAGCTGTGATCGGTACCTATTTACAACGATTGTGTTGGAATAATAACTTTTCCTGTGTCTGTACAACTGATTTTTCATTACTGCAGATTAAGTTGCCGTCCACATATGCGCTGTGGATGGTTCCATTAGGATAATTCACATTTGATGGACTCAGCAGATCATGTCAATAGGCTCTACGCGAGGTTTTACAGAATTTATATCAAATAAACGCTGGATTCCTCTAACAAATTTTGTCGAAATTCCACCATTGGTTTAATTTTCGTTGCCGGTAATGGAATGTGTACACTTCTCCTTGGTTTTTCTTTAGTTAACTTGGATGGACATTTCGTGGATATGATTGGGTGCAAATTGACATATTCATTGACAATCGCTTTCTTCCTGAGATCTGTCTTTCCCAGTTCTTCTCTTTTTTCGATGTTTCTCATAATGCATTTTAGACGAATCTTTTGATTATATTTAGTATATTTCGTCGGGGTGAAGTCTATTTTCTTTTTTTGGAGGCAAGGCGTTTCGTTTCCCCCCATTTCCGACTTATATACTTTCTTGTACCCTGTGCTTCTAACTCTGTTCTCTAAAGAAGTGTATTTACTCATCTTACCGCCCAACCTAAGCTTATATGGCACGAACGTTTTCGAATATAAGTTGTCGAACTTTGAGTCTAATGATTGAACAATTTTGTTGTAACTCCCGCCACTTGACCTTAACTTGAAATCAGTGTAGAAGCCCCTAAAAATCGGCGTCATTAGTAAATTTGGCTCCATCAAGTTCTTCTTTATGACTTTCTCCCATTTTCTAGCAATGCAATCGTAAAGGTAATCCTTCTTGTGATGAACCTCTTCCATGTAAGGAATCCTGGAACGTTTTGGAGTCCTATCTTTACCATCTATTGAAGTGCCCAACGAATCTCCAGAACACAAACTGGAAGAATCAGTCACATCAATGGCGCTATCATCTATTGTATCAGCGTCATCGCTGTGTTCGATTTTGTCTAAGTCAAATTTCCTTCGCCATCGTTCATCTCGGAACTTTGCTTGGAATTCAGCTATTTCTTGCTCGGCTCCGAGCATAGCGATTTGCATGTAATTGAGGCCTTGCAATTCCTCATCTGGATCCACCTTGAATATACTTTCACCTATAGCAGCTTTTGTCGCTTCAACCTCCTCTTCAAGATTCTCAACAAGGACATGTCTTATAGGAACTTCTTGGAACAGAGCAGATATGGCATCTAAATCGTCCTCTTGTCTGCTACGTTCTTGGGTATGCTTTTTCTTGGTTTGATTCTTCCTTTCTCGAACATCCAGGAGATAATTATTGTTCAAGTTCGGCATTAGTTCACAGGGCTTCTCTGGAGGCAACGTTTCTTTTGACACTGTTAACGAACGTGAATCTGGACGGCAAGAAGCTTTTAAACTTTCTTTTGTAGCTTCCCATACAAAAGCCTTTTCTTCAACGCAAGGCTTCCGGTTATTTTTAGCATTCCTGAATATTTGTTTGTAAGTCGGTTCTATTTGTTTAATTTCAGAACTGTCGACCGGGTAAATCTCAATAAATTTTTTCGTTTTGCACTTATTATATTCGTGTTCGCTTGCACTCTGGTCGGAAGTCAGAAGCTTGTTACTTACATTAAACATGCATTTTTTACTTGTGATCGGTTCTAAAAACTCTGGAAACTTGGAAATGACATCAGAACGCTCAATTTCGTTCATTCTACTCTTTACCTTCAGGTACAAGTCAGCATTCCATTTTCCGACCCTCGCCAGCAAGTTACTATACACTTCAACTATTTCCTCGGGTGTGGTTGCACTAAAAATATCCGAATCTTGTGGGCTACGTTTCAACGTGGAGGGTCGTTTGCTATATGAACCTTTGAAACTGCTGTACGCAATGCCAGGCGGAGATGAAAATTTCGATTCAACGATTGTAGTGTTTGATTCATAATCGTTGGCCATTTGTTAGCGAAGGAAGAATATTGTTGCACCTAAATACACACGATAAATTGTGTAAGATGTTCTAGTGAAAAATTAATAACAGTATGAACCTATTAAGTTATTAGCTATACGGCAGATAAGTCAAGTAACTACCCAAATGATGGTCCTTCTTTCTTGTCGTTGAAATGTGGATAAATTGATTGATGAGCGGGTTTCTCGTCACGTAATAATTTTATAGGTAATGACCTACCTGATTTTATAGGTATTTTACCTATCAAACAGGAAATTTCGAATCCCGCGCTTCGCTCAAAATATTGACTTCATTCCTCTAGTTTTCACAATTTTCAGCAGCTAACAAACTACCTGCTAGCAAGACCCAAAACAAAAGTTATAGAAACAATCAAAACTGTTGCGAAGGAAAGCTGTTTTGGTGGTTCTGACCTAGCGTATTTGCGTTGTGCGGCGAAACTCGTTGATCATTTCCTGATCTCTCATGTCAAAATCGGTTCGGCAGTTTACCGTGCAGTGTTTTTGGAAACTAAATGAGTAGTGGGATCCTGTTCTTTTAAAAATATAAGTTGTCAAGCAACCTCAATTTTTCACATTTTCGCCCTACCTATGGGAAACGGGGAAAACATTTTGTTACCCGAAATCGGAGAGGGGGGCTCTAAGACTTTGCATGCTCCCATTTAAATGGAGGGGGGGGGGGGGGGGCTGAAATGAAGTAGGGTTTTTAAAAATTTAAGTTAAAGCTGGCTCATATTCTTACATTTTTGCCCTACCTATGGGAAAAATTTTGTGTATGGTACGTCACGAAAACTTCATTGATCTGACTTTTGTGCTCTTACCTACGTCACAAGCAGACTTGATCTTTCCTGTTAATTTTTTCTGAATCTCAAAGTGTACAGCAACAATTTTTGTATGCCTACGTCATGCAGACTGTTCCCGTTGGAATCTCAAAAGTGTAAAGGAAAAATTTTGGATAACAAAAATTTCCCCCGTTTCACATAGGTAGGGCGAATATGTAACAATTTGAGGTTGCTTGACAACTTATATTTTTAAAAGTACGGGGTCCCACTACTTGAATGCATAAATAGATAAATCCGTACCACAAACATAGATAAATAGGAAGAAGCTTTGAATTCTGTATATTTGGATTATCTACAACTACTGTTCAGTCTATTATCTAAATGTTAGGGAAGTAATGAATGCGTGTTTGCATTGAATCTGCATCAATAAATTATTTTGTTCCAACCCATTCTTCTAATATGATAAGTTAATGTATGGTACACGTTCTTGAAACATATCAGGACCTTATTAAATCAATTAAAATTTATTTACATATCAACGCCATTGTAAAGGTTGGGTGATGACGACGAGGGCTCCTTGGTTAATATAACATTTAACTAAACTCTACTTTTATGAGGAATCGTATAATAATTATATATATGAAAAATGACAATTAATTATTATGGATGCCTCCCTGTTTATATATTGGTTGGAGCGTTGGATGGAACTATCCAACCCTCGCTAGAAAACTACACACCATTCAAATAATATATGAAAACTGATGGATTAGTGAGAATATCGGGAATGGTATATTGAACGAGGCTATTTTGATTATAAACACACCGAGCATAGTTAGCAAATTTGGCACAACTCTGTGGGTTTAACCATTTGAAACATTTCGATATCGTGTGACGTCACGTGAAACCCACCAATAGGTGCAACTCTAGTGTTTCAAGAAACGTGATTGAATTTAAATGTAATCAGAATTCTTAGTATTTTTTATTATTAATATATTTTACGAATAAATAATTAATTGAACAATTGTCGTGTATGGGATTCAGTAAATCATTTATCTTGTACGAACAATCGGTGATGAGCTTGGTAGATACTTAGGTACCATAGATTGTGACCAACACAGATATATGTTATAGATATAGGAAATAAACGAAAAAAATCGAATCCAATTTTCTCTAAATGCAAGATTTGAACTTACCGTAATATTTTGTGTGAATACACAAAATCAATCCGATCAAAACCCTGATCGTTGTTAGTTTGTTGGTGTTAGTCAAATAAAGTACCTTCCGGTGTGACAGATGAGTGGTCAAACTTGGGTCGATCAATAATTTCAAAATGTTCTATGGCTGGTACATCATACAGGTACTTACATAAGATTATACTAAAGTCAATCGACTTGATATTATAACTTATAAGTTGAGTTAGTTCGTTGCTAAAAACGATACGAAAATGTTATGAAGATCCGGTCAACTGTTTTGTTTGTAAAACAAAACTGGAGTGGAAATGTCAGAAGGTAGACATAATTATGTCGTTAACTTCGACTTTTTTTTATAAACACTAAACTCCCGTCAAAGGTTGAAGGGGCACAACCACCATACACAAAAGACGATTGAACTAAACTAAAAATCGCTGCATATTCTTTCACTGGGGTTTATTATTCAATTGGCTTGCGTTCATGATTTGAATTCCTACAAAGCTTTCGAGTGTGCGTGTTTCACAGGTGATAGAGCGATTATTGAATTTTCAGGAGATATGCATACAACACGTAAATCTGTTCTCAACCAAAATACCTATTTGGATTGATCAGTTGATCATATTTGTGTGCCTCCTGATGTGCCACATTACTACATCACTACATCAATAGGTTACTGCGATGAACATAAACAATAATAAACCAAAAACGCAAATGTTGGCACCATAAATCGGGCCATACATCGGGAATGGTTTGAGATATGAACCTGGGGAGGGCTCATTCGATTCCTCATGGAAAGTTCTTCAAAAAAAGTCCAAATTTAGGCCGCTTCGACTTTTTTTTGAGGTTTTTAGGGATATTACAAAACTTTGACAACCCTTAAAGGGCACTTTAAATTAAGTGAGAGTGCTGGATAAAGAATTGGGGCGTTGTCGGACCAATAATGATTTTTCCTGAAAATTTCAGATATATTGCTCCAGCCGTTTGGGAGAAATCATGCGTACGGCGGACGGACGGAAAAAATTTTATTGCAGAATCGGATTCTACACAATTTGAAACGTAAACCATGAAATTTTCAGGGGGGTTAAATTTTTTTTTTTTTCAAGAGCGATTACAATTGTTTATTATTGAATAATAAACCAAAAGTGAAGAGGAAGCATTGATCTACTTATAGATGCCTCAAAGACATGTTGGAAGACTTAGTCATAGATATAACTTCGTTAACCAGTTATAACCCTACAATAGTTCATTACACTGCATATGGACACGACGTAGAAATTGACGAATTGAACAAGTTGTTCTATTGCAAGTATATTTTAGCTCTAGATTTCTTTAACTGATCATTCAGTTTCTACACCTCACTGATTGACTTCTAAGTGTCCTTAAGACAATAGCCTAACTTCGCTTTAAATATAACTCCGTGAACATCAACCTTTACTCGTCCCTTTATAAGAACCAAAAGCTCATCTCAAAATACCCACTGTTGGGTAAAATATCCACAGTTATTACCCAAAAATTTTCAGAAATTCAACTTAAACTCAAAGTAAACTACGTACAGAACCAATTTAATCAAGTGCAACGGCCATTTGCCGTGCGTCTTAAATCTGACAATCAATTAAGCTTGGGTTTGGAAAAAAGCGTCGCCTCCCTTACCCGTGATAAACAGGGGTAATGAATAATTTATACAGATTGCGGGCGATGTGGAAAGTGTAAACAGCAGTAGAAAGGCTGCCACGAAGGTTTAAGGGGAACGTAAAACTAATCCTCCCTTCCATTTCTGCAGATCCTCCGATGCCACTAAGCCCTGGAGGCACATCCCATGCTATCCCCCCCGACACCCCATTCCTCTCATCATCCACCATAGCAGTCCTCCACCTTGGGGCTATGTGCTGATAAATATGCATGAAGAGCATTTTTTTGTGTCTCTCTATTCACCAATGTTCATTTCCACTCCTATCAACCGTTTGTCAAATTGTGGGTCTTAGGATTTTATGGTCGGCTTACTACACCGAAGGATTTCCTGGTGGCAGCGATTTCCAAGCATTAGGTTATTAATACGGATGCCTTCGCTATTTACTGAAAGGCGCTTGAGGTTTTCTGAACGGTAGCAAATCTGTTGCAAGACAACAATGCCGAAATATTCGGATTTACAAACACTCTCGGCTAAAATCCTCTTCCAGGCAGGGATTTGAACTTTTCCTAATAATATCCGCATTAGTTTTCGATGGTTGAATTTATTTAACCTAGCACCTACTCTACAATAACCTAGCTTGTGCAGAAATACTAATTATATTTTAACCGAACAAACAAATACAATTTTATTTTTAAATCTTTCCGAGATTCCAATTGGTAAATATTTCAAGCTTTAAATTTATCTACTCCATGGGATGGATTCAAGATAAACTAAAGGTGAAGACCCTGGAGCAACTCACCAGGACCAGGGCTCTTATGAAATATTTTGATCCAAAATTCAATAGTTGTAAATTTAACTTTAAATAAGAGTTCGGGAAGGAGGAAAATGTTACAAAACGGACGCCCAATTTTTTTTTGTGGATTTTACTTATAGTGAAACTTAAACCAACAATAAAGGGATCCCTTTAGAAACTTTCAATCTGTGAAAATTCAAACTTTTCTGGAAACAAAAAATCTCTCTATATCCACCTGAATGAATTTTTAAATTTTTTTTTCCTCCCATAATTGAAAAAATATTCTTCTAATATTTTTCATGACTTAGACCGACAAAACATTAATAATCTTTAGGTACAGGAAGAATGGACAACATTTCAGCGTAAAAACGTTTCAATTTAGGCAGTTGGCACGTTTGTGTGGTGAAACGTCGCAAGAGCGAGTGTTAACGAAGTACCTGATTTGGAGAAATGCTTGATCAGAAAATGATTATCTAAGTAAACTGCAACTCTTATTACTCAGTGTGTACGTAACAAAAGTTGAAACTAAATTTCGAAAGACACACTTGAAAACAAAATTCCATTGCAATGATTGCATTGCATAATTCCATTGACATAATTTACTTGGCGATTTTCACTGTGTTTAAGCACGTTCGCGTTGACGTTCTCCTTTTCTGTCAAAGGTTTAGTCCACAGGAAGAGTAAAAGGAAGAACGTAAATAGTCCGAATGGGCTCATTCCAATCCTTATAGGGATGTCTATCCTTAACGAAGGATTTCGATATTCTGATTATTCTCCCTTTAGAATTTACAGAGAAGGGTGCCTCAAACTATGTTCCAACAAAACCCCATTTGTGACTTTCAACCCAAGTTTCGTCTACTTTGGTAGTTTTAATAAAATGTCTTTTAAACAGGATAAGTCTTTTAAGGGCTTTTTAAAAAATTTGAATTTTCGAATTCTGCGCCTCTCGCAACGTAAAACCACTTATTTTGGAAGGGGGAGGGGGTTTGGTTCTCATACGAGCGTACCACACATTGACAATAAAATTTCGTCCGAAACATAGCGTAGGTAGGTGATTTTAGAGGAGTAACGTTATTGGATTTACCGGTCTTGGAAACAGTTTCCACGTCTACTCTGTTCTTTCAAGCGAATTTAGGCATCTCTTTTTTCTTCGACCTCTTGTTTTTCACCTGTAACTAATCGTCGAAATTAACAATTATTTTTCCCTATTATTGTACTCTTTTTACTCTAATGAGCTTTTCGGCAGATGGAACGTTCTTTCACGAACCTCGAACTTCAGACCGTGATAATCGAGATAAGGAACTTCATAATCCACCAACAGGTAGTGCCGCAAGATGGAGTACGACACAAGGATCGTTTTTACTATTTAGAAAAATTTGTTGGACTGAAAGTTTCTTGAGGGAGCCTTTCAAATATTAGAGAGGTTTAAAACTGCTGTTTTTTTTGGTCAAATACAAAAGTCCAATAATGAAAAAAATAACTAAATCAGAATAACTTAAAGCCGGCGTGACACTGCTGAACCACAATAACTTATTTTAAGGAAATTATGTTTCCTTTGCTTGGGAACCGACTGGTTGACCGAAGTTTTTCGACAATTGAAACCTAAACGCTTGTTAGGGGTTGGCGCACGGTGTTATTTTTCAAAAGGCCTTGCCACGGGGGAAGTGACAGAAGTTGAAGGCGTGAAATCCAGGACGGATTGAGGGGAACGTCGGTTGCGGTGGTCCGTAGAGGACGCATGCCTGGTGGGGTCTCGTTAGGCCCGGCTATTGTGACCTGGACATTGATGAAACTGCTGCTTCATATTGTCTTACTGCAAACGGTTAAACGGAGGTGATTAACCCTCTGGTAGAAAACCAACCATAAAAAGGTCTCTAGAGAGTACTGACCTTTACCAGTTTTCTGGGATATATATTGCTTCCGAGTCTACTCACAAGTATGCGGGAGATTCATTCTGGACAATTTTAGTTTGTCTGTCCGGGTGTTCTTTGGTACTCTCCCCCATTTTCAAACGCTCGTCGCTTCGTGAAATTCCAACAAAAATTTGATGTGGAGGTGATTTTTGAAAACTTCAGTTTGTCTAGTTTCATGTCTAGTGAACCTGAATTTACCACAATGAGAGAGTAATGGTGAATTACTCAATCAAAAAAAGTGGGGGGGAGTATCGAAGTATTTGCCATGTCAAATTCTTCGGTACTCCTCCCCACGGTGAAAACGTTATTTTCGACTACCAATATCGCGTCTCAACCTCTTAACTTTCGATCAAAGTATTTCATCGCTCTATAACTCATACCTATACGTCCCCAAACACCCCTTCCTGTGAATTCCTTTTTAAAGATAAGTTCTCACCAGAATTGCGACTTCCACCCCTTCCACAAATTTCACAGAGAAAGGCCGATAAAATGTTAAGGATTTGTATAAAAGTTAATTTATTGTACATAAAGGGCACCAATTCGATTATTTATGTAAAATAGCATTACATGGCTTCATTAGGATTGTATATTGTATATTGAAATGGCAAATACTTCGATACTCCCCCCCACTTTTTTTCATGGCGAATTTGGGTTTTACAAAGTTGTTGCTTCAAAATATGAACACACACATCAAAAAGTAGACGAGCTAAAGTTTCCAAAAATCACCTCAACATCAAATTTTTGTTAGAATTTCATGAAGCGACGAGCGTTTGAAAATGGGGGGGAATAGCGAAGAACACCTTTCTGTCCTCAAGTCCGCAGATGTAGTAAGATAAATTTCAACAGTTTTTATCCGATCTGTAGATAGATTAATCCGTTCAAGCGCTGCGCATACAGCTTCTACTGCCGATTTTCTTTCATCTTTTTTGTTCAGTTAAGAACATTGGTCTAGTTTTGAACCATATTTCAGATCTTTCAAATGTCATTATGGAACGGGTAAATGAACCGGCTAATAGTCTTAATAGTTAGATCTCTTCTATTTTAATCTGATTTTTTTTTCATCCCAATTGTCTAACAAACCTCTCTTGTACAATAAGCATCGGAAATTTTAAATTTGTTGTCGGGAAGGAAGACGGAGGAGGTAATACCCCACCCATTCGAGCTCTGCTCATACCGACTAGCGTTTTCAGCCGACTCATAAGTTTTACAATAATTATGAAATATAATTATTATGTTTATAAGTGTGATAATATAAAAATTTGATTTACGGATGTCCTTGTAATAAATGCATTACTGGCTTTTAAGGATTTAGTGTTTCCTGTGAAATCAGTTCAACGATTCATCAGTTATGTTAATCTCCGTTCTAACTCTGCTTGGTCGGGAGGCGGCGGCAATTAGACATGTTCTAACGGACGAACGATCCGTTTAATACGACGCTGATTGAGACGTGCAGTGGCTCTGGAAGTTGGGAGAGCAAATTAGGTTGGCGGAGCGAAGGGGAGGGCAAAGTTCCCATGGAAGGCGCCAGCCGCTCGGCTCGAACCAATCTATCCGTCACGGGAGCAGCGTCGACTCGTGTGATCGCGCGTCGCGTTATTAATGTCTGAATTTTTGTTGAGAAAGGCATGTCCGGCGAAATCCGAACTACAGTGGGGGGAAAATCTGAGTTTCAAGGGAGGGAGTGGTACCGAGCACATAGGAATTTTACTGAATTATTCGGGTGTAAGCAAACGAGCATCATCAAGATAGGGGTTGTTCAAACCAGGGCTTTAAACGCAGCTAAAACTCCTCATTTTTCGCCCATTGTTAGGTTTCCAATACTAAGAGAACTGTTACCGGCCATTTCTCACTTTTCTCCCCGTCAACTTTGAATTAATCCTTTTATCACTTATACCAATTACTTACTTTATACTCGCACATTACAATACAACTAGGAAATTCCTTCCAATCAGTCAAAGCCAATCCTTTCTCATTCATTTCTTGGGAAACCAAAGTCCAATGAACTCCGAGTTTACCCCAGTGAAAATGAGCTAGATCTAGCTCTTGTGAGTTTCTATTGGCTCCCCATTTTACCGTCAACTGCTCCTTCTCCGGTACATTTTTGGAGGCGTAATCAGCGGTTAAGCTTTATTATCACTTTTGGAAAGTGAAGTTTTTTCCTCATTAACTTCAAAATTTTCACTCGAATTTTGGTTTTTAGAACAGCAATTGTTAAGTGTATGTCCATCGTATGTCCGCAAATTAAACACTGTCACGTTAAACACTGTTTCAATCAGCTTTACCCCCGAAATTTTTTTTGGAACCCCCAAGAATTTCAATGACGCAGCCTCCCCCCTGAGGGCACCCTTCGCTAAGCTGTAGAAGGTGTCCTATGAATTCATTGCTCAACAATCAATATTTACTCCGCAAGCGCTAACGTGAGATCCGTTAAGGCTTCGGACAGCGGACGGACTTGTACTGTGCATATTGTCAACAACCCATATCTAAAAGATAAGAAACCACTGATTTTGATTACCCATCGCTGCTGGTGAGATGTATTAAGTTGCCACTACGATCGAGTCGTTCTATGAGTGATCTGTCTTTTCGTGGCTAGCTGGATTGTCCCTGCCTTCTTTCTAGGATCAACGTCCTAGTTCCACAGATTCGCACAAGGACTGCCTATTCTCAATTGATTTTTCACCAACTAATAACGTGTACCACCGACCTCTCTCCAGATTGTTAAGTAGTCTCAACTAATTACATACTTCAAACCAGTCCCAAACTTCAAATCTATTTTCTGTAAACTAGTGTCAATTTTCTTTCATTTCGATGAATAATAACTCTCCCTCTCCTCTCTACTCGATTGATCTGTTAATTTTATTTATCAACAGGGTCTCCCATTTATATGGGCCCATTAACGAATTACAGCCATACGCTGCGAGCTTTCAAAAAATTAATTCGGACCTTTCTGTAGTATATTCCCTCTGCTTGAAGATGGTGGAAATCGTTTTCCATTTTTCGATGTTTTAGTGCCTCAAATCTTGGATTGAAACATGAGGTTACCTCTTGACCCCCCTTTTTTATTTTAGTTTTCGATTCTACGTTGAATTTGGAGGAGAAAATGCATCGTTAAAATTTTTTTAGAGACTTCGTTTCAGGGTTATTTCACATGGATTGGCAGACAAGGCCCGGTCAATAGGCTTGCGAGATCTCCTGATCTCACCCAGCTGGATTTTTTCCTTTGGGGTTATCTCAAACATAAAATGCACGCCAGGCTACCCACTACTCCAGAGGCATTAAAAAGTGATCCGGTTCAAGCTTGCTTAGCTATTCAACCAGATCTGGTACGAAGAACAACTTCTTCGGTGAGAGATCGACTCGCAATCTGTTTACAGAAGCAAGGGGGTCTATTTGAAACGTAGGTAATTTTAGTAGAATAAAAAGTTCCTATAAAACCTGTCTAGTAACATTTGTATGTGTAGTACTTATTTACTACCACTTGATGCAAGAAGTTTTTACTCTTGTCACCTTGTTATCTTAACTAAATTTAATTCGTCCAACTCGGAGCTGAATATGCAATGCGATGAAGTGCCTGAATGTTCTTGTACGTGCACTCGTTTAAAGGCATTTGCTGGTTTTAAGGTCGTTAGAAGTTTTAGAAGCTCCCTGGTTTTATTTTAATTTGGTTTGGAAGTATTAATTCAGAATTAATAAATATACACTACAAGACTGTAGAACTCGATCATTACCAATTTTTCACAATCGATATTCCTCCACTAATTTTCCTTTCTTCGGATTATAATTTATTTACAGTAGTTCGTAGACTAGGGGGCCCAGATGAATTTTGAACCTGGCCCGGATTCTCTCTCCACGGCCTTACTTGTAGGTACAGTTTGCATTATATTTCAACGGAAGTTTTAGGAAATGTGCGATTTACGCGATCTACATTCAGGAAGTTTCTCTAGCAATTGCAGCACGCAAAAATCAGTTTTTCCAACAACATTTTTTACAGAACGAATGAGTTTATTAAGCGTAACTTTCTCAAGACCTATTCTTCAGATATCGCTCTATCCACAAGGTTCATTACGAAATGACGGTTTGTGGAACCCATACATTTTTCCTCGCGATCCTTTCTTTGATAACTCCCGAGCATCTACGAACCTCAAACTTTTACGGTTTTCCGATTTCGATGCAATTTTCAGGGATTGTTCTTTTTCGGCAACGAATGAACCTCAAAGCTCTCAACCCACTAGTAGTTATTGCTCATGCGTAAACGTAACATCTACCAAACATTTTCTTCCTTTTCGCCTGATCAACCGATTCTAACATTTCATGCTCCTACTACCCCCAACCATACGATTACACTTTGGTGTCTTCCTAAGCTATTTACAAAATTCAAATGCGAGGATGCAATGTGCCATACCCGGCTGTGTGTTTATATATTTGACATAGTAAATCGAAGTATAAATTATAGGCCCTCTACAGTGCACCAAATGTTACTTACTCAATACTTTTTATCATAACTCAAAAGAATTTAGTAACTTGTAGATCCACCTGACATCACTTGATATTTTTCGGTTGAACATAACACACAAAAACCACAGCGATCTTGCGAATTGCTTTGACAGCTTGCCTGCATTTCATATTTAGTTTCCGAGCGATCCCCCCGAGCTTTTGAATGGAAACGGGGTACGTAGGAAGGGCACCCCATGGGAGATGACGGGGAAGTGGGGTGCACAATGTAATCAACTGAGGCAGAACTGAAGGCACTGAAACTCTAGAGCCCTTGAAACTCCTCTTCGGATCTTTTGTACACAATGTACCCGCTCAAAACAATTATCCACTGGAGTGGTGGGGTCGCTACACACTTTCATCTTCCCAAGCGGCTAATCTTTTGGTCGGCCATCTCGTTTTCACGGGATCCCACTTGTTTAGCACGCCAACCATGCAGGGCTCTCTTTTCAGAGCAACCAAGGATTTCGGTAAGGATGGGGGACTACATGGATAGATCTTCAACACATGTTTACTAGTTACATTATTGAGGATCAGGGTTTCATTAACAATAGTGGGCTACCCAGGAGAAGCACGAGTGTGGTTTGTAAAGAGATCGAAAGTGACGCCGCTTTTTACAGATCAATGAGGAAGATGAATACCACTTGCCGAATAATGAATTGAGCCATTAACTGGATTAGTCAGAGTAATAGGTATAAGACGTTTGCTGAAATCAACATCTACAATAAAATGTTTTCCAAAACTCATTTGAAGAAGAGGGAACAATAGAATTTGGTGAAATCGATGCTGATTAAACCTGACATCTACGTATTAAATGTTCATTCTCCAAATGATCATTTCACAATTTTTAATCCGTATTTAAAAAGATTATCTATCTAAATAAAATGGTATATCAATACATTCAGTACATCAATATTGACGTAGGATCTCAAAAATTCACGTGCCTGTAAAAATTACAAAAATCATCATGTGATTTCTACAATATCACAGCTACGCTGATGATGTTCATGATTGTGCTCATAAAATCGTCTCATGCTTTCGAGAAGAACTTCGTGAGGGGCTTTGAGATTGAAATCTTTGTATATGGCATCATTGCGGACAAAAGGCGGTGTTTATAAGACCAGTCTTTGTAGGATCTTGTTTGGATTCTTTGAAATTGAGCATGTTCCCCAGTAGGTAAGTCCAAATGGGACGAATAAGAAGTTTATATATTAATAGTATCTTGTTGATGTTAGAAACATTTGCTGATGATAATAGGGATTGTAATCGACTAGCTCGGGTTCTTGACTTATTCAGTAGGATGGACACGTGATCGTTGTATTGTTGTCATAACAATACTTTATTGTTTACATTGCTTTACAGGTTATTACGAGCTGACATATTTTCTGCCATTTGTTAATGTCACAATACTATTTTTTAGTGAATTATGCACTATCCTGAATATACATACTTTCTCCTTCGTGTCATTTCGTACGTAGTAAGTACAGCCTTATTGCAATAAATGAAACTTAGAGACAGAGTTAGTTTCATTTTCATGCAAACCCTATACTTTGCTCACCAGCTGGATAATCAATATACTACACATAATCACAGAATTTCATCAATAGGAAAACATTTTATTGTTGATCAACTTAGGTGTTACCTACAAGAGTTTTCCAGGAAAATTGTGATGCACGTAGACACTATATACCTGCTCACAAATATAAAGATAAAATAAGAAACAATAATTTTAGTCAAAATAATTAAATATTCTATACTGAAAAGTAAGAATAAGACGTCAAAATAGAAAAAGGACCAGTCGGCAGATATGATTAGTAAACCTTGAAATATTTGCCAATTATCAGTAATAGAGCTATGAGAAAATAAAATCTATCAGACACAAGGATGGAAGGCCAATGAAAGAATTATTTTTCATTATTTTAAGGATCTGAATGTGCTACTGTCATCTTCTCGTTGGTTAACGAATCGAATCGAATAGATCAACAATATTCATCTCTTCAGCCTCATCAGAATATTACTCAGAAAACTGGGTGTAGGGCAGCAGATAATGGGATCCGTCGCGCTGTTATAGGGGGCAATACCATATAAAATAGTTTTGTGGGTAGGAAGAAAAAATGCAGACTCCGATTTCCGATCTTGCTATGCCTCCTTCATTAGCCTAGATATAAATAAAATATCAGGTCCTGCGAATTCCCCATCCAACCTGACATCAAATAAAAAATGTCCAAACCAAACCAGCAATCTCCACATCATCACCACCAACGCAGGAAATCTTGATAATTATATAGAATGGGATATTCTGTCTTGTACCTTCTTAAGTTTATGGTATACGCTTAATTATTTTCTTCAACAAACTTATTGCTTATCATCCCACCGGCTTTGCGTAATCAGTCGCACTTGTAAAAGTAGCCGTTCCTTAAGGAGATCACCATCGAGTCGAGATCATGCTGCGTTTCATAAATCAATTTCATTTTCATTCAATATCAAGTATAGATTATTGAATTCAACATCACACATCCAAGATCGTCTGCCAAAAATATGATCGAATGTCACGTGAGCAAATGTGAGCTCACAATATTTGGCATCACAAAAGGGGCTCTGTAGACTTGGACAACACTGCAACAATAGGAGGACCACTGAGCAAACTGATTGGCAATCGCGTTGATCCTGAAAGAAAAATACCAAATACAGAAGCTAAGCAGGAGGGGAGAGGTCGTGAGATGCAGGTGGCTCCAAAGCCGTTATGACAATAGTGTACGGGGGAAGCTGCAGTAAACGGAAGGCCAGTTTGCAGAGCTCCCTAATAGACGGGGGATCTCATCAGGGCTTCATTGGTTGCATGGACTAGCCTCTAGCGCTTGGAGATTTAAATGACAGTGACCACCTTCTTATTCCCGTGTACTCAAATGGTTTGAAACGTTAAAATTTCTGATTCAAGAATAATGTTCCGACGAAATTTCTCATTGCCTTTGGAAGAAATATTTGATGTCATCCAAAATCCATATTCCCATCGACATTTTCGTCATCTGCGATATCTGAATAAGTTTTTAGCTTTACACATACCTAAGTGCCTGCAAATATTGCCTGATTACTGTATTTCAGTTTGATTGCAATTTGTTCGATCGTTTGCATTTATTGCACTCAAATTGAACGGTGGAAAAATTAAAAAATCATTACCCTCAACAATATTGAAATACGAATGTTTTTTTTTGTCATTGCTCGATTTCATTTCACCAAATCAAAAGAATCCACTCAATAACTTTTAATTTATAGAACTGAACGTATGCATCTCACTTCGAAATACATATAAAACCGTCTAAAAAAAAAAGTACAGCAGTAGTGCTAAAAAATTCTGCGCTCTTATTTACAAGGCAGCGCACCGAAATCCGGAGATGCCGATCGTACTCATTTCAGTTCATTATTTTCAATAGTGAACCTTTGTAATCGGACAAGAAAAAACATTTTAACCCCCCATTAAAAGTTGTTTTGCAGTTTAAGGTTTTCCCGAAATCGGCCCTTTGGCCTCCACTTGGCGGCGTATGGCGGACGGACTTTTTTCAATTCCATTTCTGAAATCTACGTATTTTGAAACGTAAACCAGCAAAATTTGAGGGGGGGGGGATTGTTATTATTCTATTTATCGATTACAATGGTTCATTATTGAAAATCCGTCCGTTTACGGACGATAAGCTTTTCCCCGAATCTACTATACCAAGGTTTACGATATTTGTCTCTAAGATTCTACACCGATCTGGGATGTGCCAGTATTTCTGGTACGTTAATTATTCAACCCTAAGGGATGATATTAAGGTTTAGTCTATAAAAAAATTGAAATCCTGAAAACTTTTGATGTAAGAGTGTAGCTTTGATTCCGAGTCTACCTAAGGGTAGCGGAAGCTTTGTTTTCACTTACAGGAAATGAAAAATGTTTTTCCCCAAAATCAATATTTCCACTCGCATTTCGCGGTTTATATCATTGAGGACAACTTTCCTTTTGTGTATGTATGTCTGTCTGTGAGTATGTGTGTCTATCAGTCCGTGTGCCCGCAGATCCTTGAAACAAGCTTAATTGGTACAGATTTTGATAACACTTGGAGCCCCCTTGTGTGGGTTTGACTGTAGGTTGTCCCCTAAAAGTTTAAATGTTCAAAAACCATTACGTCAGTCTGAGCATGCGCCTACGTAAATCCATCAAGGATAATTTTCTCAGGGTATAGCGGTCCTATCGAGCTCAAATTTTGAGGGTAGTTGGAGAAGCATGGTCACATGTCCCAGATCAATTTGAACGCAAGAAGAACGTAAATTCCTAGTAGCAACTATTTTGGTATTTTGATCCGATGAAATTTTCATGAATTGTGCGGTTGTAAATGGTCATCCATTCGTTTCATTGCTCAAAGCTCAATACATTCGGCTACGAATTCGCTAACGTAAAATACAACAAACGACATTTCCACAAGTTCTAGTGGTTCAACTTCGCTCAAGCTATAGGAATATGGTTTTAGTATCTACTTAGTTTTTCTACGTCCAGCCAATTCATGCAAGCTTATTTTTGTTTGATCTAGGTAGAAATTAATTCGATTACGTTACTATCATCCGTTCGCTCACAAATTGAAGGTCTGTTTTTAAACTCAATGAGATTGTGAAGAAAGTAACTAGCGATAAAGCCGTTTCGAAATAGATACTATGCGAATATGGCTAGCCAAATTTTTTTCTTTTTCGAGTTTACATAGCTGATTTATATGTATGTGGACAAGTTAGAAGTGTTTAGATATTTTTTTTTATCTGGACAAATATCAGTAGGTCTGTTTGTGGTATCTCAGCTATACCGATGTAGGTATTTTAATAGGAGCTTCTATAAAGGAGCTAGTAAAGTTTGGTGTTCGTTACGTTGTATTTAGGAGGAGATTTTCTGAAAGTCGTTTACAAAGGCTCTTTCTGCGTACCACAGAATGGAAAATTGTATTTGCAGTTCTGCGATTCATGGGGGCTCCAAGTTTAGATAACGTATCAAACGACATCTAGTAAACATAGAATCTATGTTTCATAAACCCTTTTCTGATAAGAGATTTAGGTAAAAAGGGTTTATAATACAGAACCAATAAATCTTTGTGTAATAATTTGCAGGGTCTTTCCTCTAGACGTTTTTATCATTTCTGAATGTTCAGGGAAAGGCATGACTTCAAATTTTGTTGAAGTATCAATGATTTTTCGGGCTGCCACTTGACGTGTGTTTGATACGTGAATGGCAGATGTCAGTGTTCATAGAAGACGTTCAGTATAACATTTTACTGCACACAACATTTTAACATAGTGTCACAATAGATCCTAGCGGTCTCAGTGACCAGGGGTTCTGTTGTGACTTACTAGGGATTCTGGACGGAACAACTCGGGCTTAAACTCACGCACTTACTTTATTGATACAACGGTAACGGACGGTAATAGAATATACTTTATAGATAAGGCTCCCATCCCATAATATAATTTAAAAAATAATAATAATAAAAATAACATTTTACGATTATTGATCAAATAAGTCTTATCACTCTCACAGAACTAACCATTGTACTAATTTTTACATTAAGCCAAGAACATACATGGTACATAGTAATCATAACCCTCGTAAAATTGTTTCTAATCTAACCAGTCGTACAGGCAATGACCATCATACTTCGAATCGTTTCATGTTGAATAAATTTCAATTTCATTCTCACACAGTTTCCATCGGATAAAAACTATACGTTTATTGGTGGGATCAATCAGCATGATATATTGTATGAATTCGCCGATATTGGATAAAATCTAGTGTTCCAATTTAATAGTGTACTTAGTGTCAGAACTTCTTTTAAAAATTCTCGATATTTGTATCGTTTTGTACCTTTTTCATATTGTTTTAGTTTGAAAATAAGAACTAATGTTTTTTCGAACACGA
The DNA here is from genome assembly GCA_031894815.1 of Creontiades dilutus. Lineage (NCBI taxonomy): Eukaryota > Metazoa > Arthropoda > Insecta > Hemiptera > Miridae > Creontiades > Creontiades dilutus. The sequence goes on along the minus strand of JAVIWC010008575.1, from coordinate 268,883 downwards.
GGTTTAAGGCACACTACTTTTACGTTATGTGGAAGAGTGCATTCCACTACGAAGCACATCAATATAGGTAGGGGTAGTGAAAAATATACAAACAGATCAATAAGAAAATATTTATTCACATTCGTCTTTAAATTGTTAAAACTCAGACGAAATCAACACTCTGTTTTAAGTAGTGAAAATACATTTTGACTAGACTTTGAAATACTTGTAATAAGTCACATCGCTCCAAAGAGTTAGGCACATTCGAATATGGAAGAATAATTACAGTAAAATTTTCTTTCAAGTCAAATTAATTCTTGCTATAAAAGTTAAGCAAGGTTAGCAATCAAAATATAATCATGCTCCAATTTATATGTTTATCTTTGAAATGCATTATAAAGATATGGAATGAATCACATGTTTGGCCGACATATTAATAACACATATGAATTACTAAAAGCTGTTCAGTGATTCTGTGATATCACATCATTGCTCAACAAGGAGTGCAATATTGGGAGAAAACGTAGCAGAGATTGAGTAGTCACCAAGCTCTTTCGGAGCTTTCATAGCTGGTATTCAGTAAAAGAAGTAGGTTAAATCGCGAAATATACAAGATCCGAATGCATAAATAATCCTATCAATATCGTACTTAATTTAAAAAACCAAATCGTAACCACGCAAATAAAAAAAAAATCAACAAACATAAAACATGTTGGTACATTGAACAATAATAAATCAATGAAATAAGTACCAAGCAAAATAAAACAAAAATACGAAATCAAGATTTTTTAATGGTAAAGTAGAGGATTATTGCATGTTGCAAATTGTTTTGAATCAAGGATCATATATTTAAGCACAACGCAGGCACTTAGGAGTTATTACTGTTTAAGTATTTTATGGCCTTAATATTTCTTGACGAATGGTGAGTTAACATTGGTGTTTGGGAAAATGTTAATCTAGTAACCATCTAGTAATAGCTGCTGCTCTGTTCTGCTGGATAGTTTATACTGACTGATGTAATTTCCCCCGTTTCCGGAACTAAGGGTACAGTCAAGGGCATATGTGCACATTGACTCAGGGCATATGTGCAATGAGATTACCAGGGTAGATATATATTAACATGAATAGTACTTAACAAGAAGTGTTCATGTGTGTAATTCATAGAGTCAGAATGAGTCGTGGGACGCCTCAACTGTTGGCCATCGACCCTTTTCAATGGACGGTTACTTCTTACTCCGTTGCTGCTCACGGAAGCTTGGGCGGCTATAGACAAGGGAACATGTGTCTTGTGTGGTAACGATTCTCTTGGTAGTAGTCCGAATAGGGCGGGTAAGTCTGCTGAATTGACCCCACTGGGTTCCACTCGTGCTCTGCTAGCCACTCAGGTTGTCTCCAGTTGTTGGCGATGTAGTCCTGGGATACTGGGCTGTCGCAAAACTCGCTGCTGCTGCTCGCCTCGTAGCACGGCGTGGACTTGCCAATGGGTTCGAATTCCCCGAGGAAGCCTGGGGTGTCAGGACACCTGCGTTGTTGGGCCAAGGCACAGCTGCCACTCGTAGATGTGATCTGCAAAGGCAAACACTGACATCCTCAGTATGACTGCAGTTACAAACCCAAAGGGTTAGTAAAATATAGACAAAAATTCAAAAAATCTGTGAAAGATATGAGTTCTCTGGAGTAGGAATCAGGATTGTTGCTAGTAGTGTGATTGAAAGGAGTCGCCAATTTATTCTCGCGAAGTTTCCAATCGGTACAGTTATGGCTTTGGTCTTTTCACTGACCACTCATCTTCAAGGATTGAACGTGCTTGCATTTATGTTATTGCTGAATCAGAAAATGTACCAATTGACTTGATTGCCTGGATGATAATAAGTTCAGGATCAGAAATAACGAAAAGATTGAAAAGAAAATGCTACCCAATTTCACCTCAGTTCAGTAACAAATGTTTGTGATTGTATGCACTTAGTAATATCATCTACTTGAGAACAACCAAAATAAGTTGTCGACCAAGTTTTGATAAAATTAGAATCCAAATTGTATTTAGAACAATGAAAAACTTGATGAAGAAAATCGATTCGGTGCCTAGTCTCTACAGAAAGTACAATCCCTTTAACTCAAATACATAGATAACCAGACGAATGAAAATGCTCATCACAGATTACAGTGGCTAATGAACTACAAATAACAAAAATAGCAATCCAAAGCGACAAGATTGAATATTGTAAAATTATTTTGACGTCTCTCACCTTATTTCCATTTTTTCCTATGCTCACGGTGACATTTCCAAGCGTGAGGGTAGTGACTTGCTCCTCAGTGCCCGTGTTTAACGCTTGGTTCAGGGCCCAGATGTAATTATGTGCAAATCTCAAAGTTTCGATTTTCGTTAATTTCGTATCTTCCGGAAACGTCGGTAGAGCGCATCTGAGTCGGTCAAGAGCCTCGTTCAACATGTGCATCCTATTTCTCTCCCTGTCGTTGGCCTTCAGCCTTCTATGTTTTTTAATGCGAATGACCTGAAAATATCCAAAAAACCTTATGAGCCAATTGGATCTGAACTGGGAACAAATTTGTGACTTTCGGAAAATGTAAGTTCTGGTCATGAAAATTCTTCATAGAGAGTCGATATTTTAACTCATGGAACAAAATACAATTCATGTAATACTGACTTTTGTGTCGGTTATTTCTTTGATCAAATTGTTTTCACCTATAGATACTCTAATAGTTTCCGCATTCAAAATACCAATTAATTTATAGGGTCGTCTGAAATTATTGATGGTAAACTTGTACGATCAAGGATTACAACCCTATTACTGGGCTCTTCTTGAAGCTATGAATAATTGAGACTCCCTTATCATCAAGATATTTATCTACACGAAATTGAGTAATGATGCAACTAATGTATGACTTTTAAGTAAACAAACTTTGGTTTTTGTTGTACATCAAATTTAAGTTTTACTTAGAACAGTGATTTATCTAGAAGTGGTACCAAGTAATGGGTTAATCTACTACATATCATCTAGCTTCATAATAGTAGTAGAATTGTTACCTGTGTAGGACTTCTCGGCCTCGTGTTTCTTCTCTTTCCTTTTTTAGCCTTTTTGGAATTTTCGTCTTCGGATTCATCCATCATTACTTCTAGTCCGGAATCTGCGCTGATTGACATCAAACATTTTTCGTCCAACGCCTGTCAAAAAATACCACCGTTGAATACAATGACAATACTCTCACGATCATCATGGGATTTCAATCCCATTTAAACTATTACCTGTTAGAATGCTGCTATTCAGAATTAAACGGTGAGATTTCTGAGAGGACGGGGATAGGGAGGAAAACCAGCCCAATCTGAATTGAAAAATGGAGTGATTTGATCAATTCGGTATTTAACAGGAATTTCGATTTTGTCGACTCTACAATCAGTCTTCAGTCCTAACTGTTAGCGATATCAAAAGAATGATAAAAGCCCGGTGAGAATAGCGAATTATTCTCTGAGTCCCCAACATTTCTAATTAGTCATATAATGACGACATTTCATGGTAGGACCGAGAGCCAAAAGGAAAGCAAAAACTAAGAACGGATTATGTAAACATTTTACCGAATCAGCAAAGTAAAAAAATATGGCTCACTATCAGGTGAGAGAAGTTTAGCTCAATTATGAAACAAGTGGTGCATAAGAAATCAACAGTAACAACTGAAAACTGAGGAAAAACGACTACCCTGTACTGTACCCTGAACGTTTTAAAATGTTTGCATTTTCGTTGGTTTAGTGTAGCAGATGCAACTGGACGGTTCTGCATTATAGCAGGATATATTTCAAAAATATTTGTATAAAATAAGAGATTATCAAGTACTGGCAGATTAATACAAACCGCATTTATCTTGCAATCGAAAATTTTGTGGAACGGTTTTATGGGAAAACAACGATTGAAGATATTAAAATAATGTTTTAGTGTGGAAAACAATATTTTTCATTGGTCAGGCTTAACACTTTGTTGGTACCCCATGTCGATCGGGTAAATATAAAAAAGCAATTGTTTTGATTACTTAACCACGTTTCTAGTTAAACACTGCAATGATAGATTGAAAAACTTGGGCTTCGATTAGAGCTCGCTGTAAATGTATATCTTACATAATATGTATATATTTTTTTATTGATCATGAATGAAGGATTTATTGATTTGAATTATTGATCACAAATGAAGAATTGAAATTATAAAGTCATCAAATTACAATTTCTTAATTTTATCATATCAGCCTTGCAGAAGACATTTGTCGATGCCTATCATTAAGTTCCAATAGAAATTCCTTATTCCAGTTTGGAAAATATTAATACAGTTCACAACATGCACAATTTAATTAGGTGGTTTGATTCGGTTGTTTCCTTCATTAACGGTAGCCATCCATTTAAACTGAAATGATTGAACAAATCACTATACAAATTAATAATTATTTGGAATCGGTTTATAGTTGAGGTATTTTGAAGGATGATTTTGGTAAATGTGTTTTCACTAAGTATTGAACAAATATGAACTCACCATTGTCGAATGTGGCAGACGGGGTCGTTGATGTGATGCGGTACTTGGGAACAACTGGGCACTGTGAAGTGACTGGAGGGAGCTCTACTGTAATACTGGCTCCTGATGAACTCACCCTCGACGTTTCTAGGGGTTGCGGATATCGCATCCCCTATTTTTCGCCCGGGGGTGAGTGACGCTCGAAGGCGATTGGACGGTCGGGTACCAGAAGCTCCGCCCTCTGCCACCTGTGCGTCTTGTGCGGGGGACGCGAAAGCCGACGCGTGCTCTGGAGTGCGGCCACGCGACCGATAACCGCGATAAAAATCCCCCAGCGTGGCACCTGACACATCCGCAGCCGAGCGTGTCGGAGGCCCCGTAATACGATCGCACTCAATATCCGATCAAGAGGCAATAAACGATGTCCTGTTGCGTTCAATTCATAGAATTATTCGTGTAATTCAACCAGTGAGAAGATTGAACAATTTCTTGGTCGACCATCACATCTTCCAAATTGTGTTCTCTCCCTCTTTCCCTCTCCCTTCATTTTGCATAAGTATTATTCAAAAACATAGATATCACAATGTGGGTCCTACAAGTGTATTGTCTGTGGCCTCTACCACATATGAGACTGAGAGGCTTCACCCAACTTTCATCAAACTATCGACGCTTCAGATTTTTCGGACAAGAAAGTACTTACGTAGTTCATATCACAAAACGCTCCCGGTCCAGTAACTTGAACGTCAAAGAAGAGAGAAATCTCATGGGTAGGTACTGTTCTTAAAAAAAATATAAGGAAATGACGAGGGTCTTCTTATAGCAATTACCAGGGTATTTTGTTAAGCCAGTTGTGTTGAAGAAATGCACCCGTACATAACCCATTCTAAATTTTCAACTGATTTTTCGACTGGAACATTTAATGGAAACTAAATGCTTGGAGGTGAAAGCGAATAAATGCCGAAGGTGAAGCTCAAGAAGGAGATTCCTGCATTTCCTAACAAAATTATCTTTAAACGATATTTTAAGTTTTTTCCACCTTCTGATTATTTGAAAGTAATTGATCACTAATAAATTGCAAATTCCACAATTGGTACGAGGCCTCACGCGAGCCCTACATTTTGTTGTTTTCCCGCCTACTACATAGAGTTTGATGGAAAACCGTGAAAGTTATCGATGTGACAAAATAGTCATATAACAAGAGACACTAAGGCTTGTCGTGTTGTTCTTCACAAGAACTATCTCCACTATTGCCCTCACAATCTCCGAAAGTTTCATCCGAATCGGTTGAAAACTCTGGATGTTTGAGTTGTAAGAAGGAAACACGAACAGACCAAAACCGAGTTAGCTTTGAACGTACTAGATCAATTTCAGTTTTGTAGGACAAAGGTTTTTTCCATCTGCTTGGAACAATATACAAAAGCTTAATCGATCTATCGTATCCATTTTTGGATTTTTCTTTATTTTAGCGGAATAGTAGGTAGCTGAAAATTTGGTGTTCTAATGAAAAATCACTCTTTTCTCGTTTCCTCCTGAACTAATTTAAAATAATGAAAAATGAGTGAGTTGTTATTCCAAACACAACGAAATCATCGACCTTCATTCCACTAAAATCGAGTCAAATATGAAAATGGGCCACCACGTGATTCAGTATTGAAGAACAATACAAATTTAAGTGCCACACATTGTGTTCATCTTGATTTAGATTTCTGCAATTTTGGAGACTTCGCTACCTTCAATCAAGGAGGTGGTTTTCTATTCAATTATAATGACGATTCAATGGATGATACAGGAATTCAGCGGTGAAACAAGGGGAGGAGATACTTTCGATTCCGATTTTATGAAACGAATAGACAATACAACGCCTGAAAACTGTTGTATAGTCCACCTCTTTGGAAAGCTCCCAGTGAGATGTTTTCCTGGATTCGGATCTAGTTACTCGGTACAGGATTTTTTCTTCAAGGGGAACGTTTTCGTTTTCCCACCGTCGTTTCGCTTTGTTTATCGCAGAATCGAACAATGCCCCACTGATAGACTATAAGCCATTCATCCTCAGGCCCCAAACTGTTGTCCTCGGGGTCATCCGAAGCCGTGTTTTCGAACAAGGTCAACCCGAGACCTCTGTGAATCCCTCATTTCGAGCAGAAACGGAGGTAATTGGGAAATCTCTTTGAGGTCCGTTTAGAGAGGTGCCATTGTGGGATTTTTATTTGTGGCTTTTTGTTTACCCATCGGCTTCACTTAAAAAGATAGGCACCGGAGAAATCCGAACCCTAGGAAACTCGAGACGATGAAGACAGTCGCTTTGAAGGCACAACATTTTACCTGAACGTAGACGGTTTTGTTTATGACCGCTCAGGTTTTTCGAGCGAGTGGGTGTTCCGCATTGTCGAAACTTTTGAGGTTCTTTTAAGAGATTCTCCCATTAAAATGGACCCGGCTAAATCGGAACCGTTTAAGAAATTTTCTCCCTTAAACGTACCTGCAGTAACACAAACCAAAATTCTCCGCAAAGATAATGCTATAGGTTGATATTTATCCATTCATTCGCGATGTCTTTAACGATTCGGTATTTATTCGCTTTCCCCTGGAAGATCTGATACGGATAACGCGTTTGCGATTTTGGAGTCATGCTTATTACTAAAGATCCTTTTTACTATACGTCGCATATTCACTATTTTCTATAAGTTTTTCAGCCGATTTTCGTTCTTTTTTTCTTCGATCAAGAATTAAGTGGTTTTTAAAACTATTGATAGGTGTGATTAAACAAAAACTCGATTTAGAGATGTCCTAGTTACGCATGTTTTCGTTACCAACATGTTTCATTTCATCTCGGTAATAAAATAATTTTTGACGAGGCGGGTTGACATTTGACGTGGTAGAATCAGCTTCACAAGTTCAACACCCAAACATCTATTAATGTCCATTGTTCCCATTTCCCATTTCTCAGCTAACTCTCAACGAAAACAGACTATGACTGAAATAATCATAAACATGGTTGTCATGTTATCTGTACGCCTAGGCAAGTTGAAAAGCAACCTTCCTTTTCTTTCTGGAATCTTCATTGGTCTTGCACGTTTTGATCTCTGAAAAAACACATATTTATGTTATGTCACACTCTAATTTTCATCTCAAGTTTTATTCAATTTCATGTTATTATCTATTTTCTTATTCATTTATGCTGATAGAAGTGACTTTATTGTAAACACTTCAAAATACAAATAAAAAATAGCATTACCGTAGCATCAGCTTGCTTGCCCTAGACAATTGAGATACCACGCTTAGGTGCGATACCAACAAAAAGGGAAGTCTGCAATGAAGCCTTGTATTCAGGAATGGTTTTACTTTCGGTTCTGAAATCCTGCCTTGGGTTGCATAACTTTGATTGTTTTCACCTCCTCATATTTGCACTTCCCTTGTATTTCAACCTGATCTCTTCCATAGTTTAATTGAAATTTCTTTCAAGTCCCCAAAATCAACATGAAATCGTGAGCCAAAACTGAAAATTTTTTGAATACAAAGCATATTAAACAATTTTGGTTCCGTGTACTTTACCATAGTGTCACTATCACAATGAATTCTACTTGTTTCTGCTGTAAAACATGAGTTCGCGCGAGTTGGCATTGCCGTTGGTTATTTGAATCTTCGAACGTGGACGATGTCCCTAGAGGAGGAGGGCATCGTTGGAACTGGCACAATTTGGTTAATGAAAGCAAGTACATCTTATGTTATAATATGATATTTGGGCAACTATCTGGTCATCTTGAACGTTTTCCGTTGGGATTAGAAATGACAAAAGGGTTTTTGAGTTTAAAAAAACTTTTCGTAGGGTTTATTTTACGTTTTATCGGAATTGAAAAGCTCTGGTCAAATCAATTTCCGCGCTACGAGGAATGCCATACGTCTCTGGGTAGATTCGGTGGATTAATTCCGATGTAACATCTGTGCCGATTCGTCCCGAAATCCCGTTGAAAAAAGTCAAACCCGATCACTGCGGATAAATCATTATTGGATTAAAAGACGAACAGACAACCGTGAAAAAACCTGAATTTGTCGATTTTGTTAAAAGGGTTGTATGTGGCACTACCGTGACGTTTGTGTAAACAGGAGAGGGAAAGGGTTATGAATACTTTTCAACCCTTGATGGATGAAAACGGCAAGTACGGACAGGGCGGGTGGAACTACCAGGAGCAACGTCGGGGCGAACAAAACGGTCGCCGCCCCCAGGCAACGAAGAGGGTGGCTCCAGTCATAAGGGCGTTTTTCGAGAGGGGGTTGATTTTTTGAAAGGGAGAGTTCATAATCGAAGAGCGAACCCCTTTCGTTTTGCGCTGGTTATTTAACAGGAACTCGAGGAACAGACAAAAGGTCCTCTTTCTGAAGCCAGCCACCCGCCCCATAAACAATATAACTGTGAAAGCGAAGGGCTGTGATGCTCGTAGCACCTGCCCTTCACCCCCGGCCCCTCGACACAGCTTTCCCCTCCCGCGTTCTAACGAGAAGTCAAATTCATCAAGAGTTAGACACGGTTTGAGGGCATTTAAACAGAGCCTTGTTTGTTTGGTTAAGGATATCCAAGGCTGAATCATGAATAATGAACCGAGCAACTGCTTAGGCGCAACATACTTGAGTGATATTGATGGATGCTATTTTTGAAAAGGTACTTGTATGAAAGTGAAATCGACTGATTTTGCAAGATTTCGGTCCAAATTATGAAGTATTAGAAGAAGCTATAATATTGAGATAGAAAATTTGAGTATCTTTTATTTATGTACGTCTTCTCTTAATGTTCCAACGGTAGGTTCGAGAAAAGGGCTAATTTGAACGGTGTCTGATGAATCAAATGAGGAAAATAAGCGAATAGCCATCACAGAAGAAGGTCCTTGCACGCGAGTTCACCGGCTTGGACTCCTCATCCCAGGGCTGACATCCTTCCCAAACCAAGTTTTGCCAAATCAAAAGAGCTTTTGAGATGAGTTTCAATCAAGAGTATTTAAGGTCAATACGATCCGATTCTGAGAAAAAATGAACAAAAATACGAAAGTTGCACCTGAAAGAAGCCCATTGTGTGAGGTACCTGAGGTATTTACAGATGGTAAAAGTATTTTTTTCAAACACTGGGAGTCAAAACCACTGCGTGACTTAGACTTATTGCATCAAATCAGTTCTTTCACACATGAACTCCATCAGAGGTCTGGTTGGCCCTAACGCCTAGCTATCCCGATTGCCTCACACGCTAAGTCTCAATGGACCAAAAATAGTCCGAAAACTTGGTTTTTCGAGGTTTTTGCAGGCAGGCTAGTAGTGTTATTTTCCTAGTAATTTTGTTTGCAAAATCGACTGGGTTAGGTTCCAGATCCATAGAAATTCACATATAGCAAATGTGCCCAATCCTGAATCCAAAAGTTACCCCCAAAACCTCCCAATGGCACAAAGAAATCACGAGTTATTCAAGAAATAAAAAACACATGTGTTGGAATTAGCAGCGTGTGTGTTATGTCTTCAACTACAAGATTATAATGAGAGGTTTCGGAAAGGCACAGTTTGAATGATTTCTAATTATCCGAACTGAGTGATAATAGTGAAAACGATGAAGAATGATGCGAATGTCCTTACACTTATGTCTCCAAATTTTCATTGCACTAAATCAGGTTTGAATATAGAAATTTTGAGTTCCGTCGTATGAAAGCTGCTTAGTGAACAAAATTTGGAATAATAATGTTCCAATTATGTACGATGATAGCCACTGAAGAAATTATGAGGTCACATTGGATTTACCGTTAAAAGCCCCCTAAAGACCTCAAGTTTTACCTCCAAGCCTGCTGTCTGTGCTAAAACGGTAAGAAAGACAGGGTATCAAGATGTCATTTCATCTTCTAGTCCCTAGCGCTTTCCTAACTTTGATCGACAGAATCAGTTGAAAACCCAACGTACTGCCTGGAAGGCTCCTAAGGCAATATTGGGCAATAATTGATTCAAAATCGTTGTATCGCTTGGACTTCAATTTATTATAGAACGCCCTGGGTCGACGCGTAATTATTTGGATAGGTAATCTTTTTATGGGATTAAAAAGCATCTCATAGGCCCAACTACCACTCAGAAGGCTGCAGCTGATGGGATATTATCTTCCATCGCCATCTAGCGATCAAATCGAAGTGAGTGCAGAGGCGAGAGAGCAGATGTGCACTTGTTCCAGAAATGGGGCAGATTCGTGTCATTGAGTTCCGATAGGTCGGGAGGGACCGTAATCTCCTGCAGTTACCCTATAGACCTCCTTTCCACCCCCTATATTTGAGTGAGAATAAATTTATGTGGATTCTCGGAAACCGTTATTAAAAGTATCGATTCATCTGTCAATACCCACGGCTGCCTGTGTAGATGCCAGAATAAAAGTGATAAGAATTGTGGAAGCCATAGAGAGCATTTATTTGTACTTATTGAGTTTAAATAGAATTATTAAGAGTCGAATATGATTTAAAAAAATTGTATAAATTAAAATTAGAAAATTATTTTTGGGCTTGCGTTCATGATTTGAATTTCTACTAAGATTTAGAGTGTCCCTGTTCCACAGGTGATAGAGCGATTATTGAATTTCAGGAGATATGCATAGAGCACGTAAATCTGTTCCAACCAAAATACCTTTTTGGATTGATCAGTTGATCATATTTGTGTGCCTCCTGAAATTCAAATCATGAACGCAAGCCAATTGAATAATAAACCCCAGTGAAGGAATTTGCAGCGTTTTCCCTTCAATTTGGACTGTGCAACACACATGAAGTGGTTTATTCATTGCATTGCTAACTTTTTTGTTATGTTTTTCATTACACTAGCTAGACTCTCACTCGTATTGCTTAAATAAATGTAAAAATCACATTGACCATCAGTGACATTTGGATTGCATCACCAGATGATTGATGAGTACGAAGGGTTCATTGAGTATAAAGTATAGATGCCCATCATTCTCATTCATTTGGTTGCACGAGTTATACAAATCATGAATGTACGAGCCTGGGTTTGAGTCTAAACACCACATTTGATACAGTGACGATTCAGGTTGCCTAATTCGTAGCAGAGAAGACAAGTGACATCAATCAGCAATAATTCAGATTGAGTTGCTATTCAAAGTTGAACTTGTTGAATTCTGGTTTCTCAGAGATACGTGAATTTCCTTTGCTGCACTTTTTGCCCATTGAGCGCGTACATAATTCACGTATTCTACGAGATATTATGTCATACGGGCATCGTTGCTGCCATTCATTATTCAGATTTTGCCGAGTAGATTAAGATCTTTCCCAATTGACAACTATTGTAAACAGATTGGCAAAAATTCCAAGAAGAGATACGAATATGTCGATCCAAAATACATCTACAATGATCCCATGTAGACTCTATCGATGGTTAAATAAAGTAGATCACTATTTTACGGATTTGAGCAATGATTCAAAACAAACGGGTTTCATCAATATAATTAGTGGTTACACTGTTATCATTCAACATCATTCAACATTTATTTGAACCATGAAATGCTGAAATGTTGTTCATACGATATCAAGGAGGTGATCCAACAACCATTTCTACTTTCGCACTATTCCTTTTTTTGTTCGTTTACGGCATGCTTTATTTTACTACTTCACTTGCTTAGCTCCTTGTTTTCTGTTTTTGTTTACCGACAAAGCAGCAGTTCATGAAAGTCGGTACCTCGAAATCATTATCGTCTAGCTCAAATTCCGCCGTTATAGCTTTAAGGAATCGTGTACGGCGAAAAGTAAAATGTACACCATTCTAGGTCAAGTACATACTATTGCTCCAATTAAGCTTTCATGCCTTACGTTTTAGTGAAAATTAGCCAAAATAACCAATGATACGAATAGCCTAATAGGTAGGAAACCGTAACAGAATGAAAAACTAACGAAGAAAAACGCAAAATAGCATAATGAACAGCAACGCAGCTAAGCAGAATTGCGAAATATAAACAAAGATGACGAAAAAATTGGTATTAATCGTTGTTTAGGAGGCTAACCGATCAAATTCGGTTGTGCGGTTTTGATAATCGATTTTGCGAGTTTGATCGTTGATATATCTGAACCGGAGTTTTAACTGAAACGGAATTCTTTGTTTAAAAGTTGACATTTACGGGAAACTTTGATTAAAAATTTGGTGACACCGGCCCTAAAATGGAATTCAACGTGAGACACTGGGATTGAGTAAAAGTGCGAACCATCATTCGCAAGTTTAGTGCTTCGTCCCGTAAGGCAATGCTCGGCTTTTTCAGAATAATATGAGATATTATGAACTGCTGAGCTGAGGATAGTTATTTTCTTTGTATTTCTATATATAAATACTTTATATATACTATATTATAAGGAGAAAATAGGTAAAACAAGGGTTAACTAAAGCGACTGCCAACTTGACGAACCTAAAGCTGTGCAGTATGTTTCCAAGCGTGCGATATGTTCAGGTTTATCGCACCCGTAAATACCGATGGATTTCTTCCGGGAAGGAAGTGTCGGGAAAGCCGATGTCCGGGGTCTTGACGAACACAAATAGGGGTAGCGTGAGCGGAACGCGTGCACGGCACGTGACTCAATGTAAACAGGTGCGATCGGAATCAGTGATCCTAGTGGGCAGCTGCTGACAATCACGGCCGTACAACGCACTCCAAACACTAATTAACTTTTGGTCATCATGCTATCGTCATGTCAGTGCCACGTAATGCCGCACCCTCACGCTTCCCTCGGCTATTAAAGTCTCCCCGCGTGCCATTGGGTTTTAAACTGTGGATTCATTTCTATTAATCTAATGGCATATTAGGTACCTATTGATCGAACCATTGTTCATCACATTTTCCGCTTTAGATCTGATTTATTAGGGAGGGAAGGGCAGGTAAGAGATTCAATATTCGAATGGCGGTAGGTTCAATTCAATTCGATAAGAATGAAATGTATGAACAACTTTCTTTAGTAATATACAAATGAATATAAATTCTTTCGAACGCAAGGAGACATGCAAATGTTCTGTTTAATACAGAGCTCCCTAAAACCAAAATCAAACAAAAATTATTATGAAAATAAATACATCTACCAGGAAGATAATCAAATAAAATGAAGAAATTAATCAACTGGAAAATTTGATTTGCATTCAAACGTTGAGTAAACTTTTTTCATATCACCACAATTAGTATGTTGACATGATTTTTGTCTAAATTTGCAATGGTAATGCTTCTGAAGCAGAAAAGCGTTTTCACATCTCCCCAGAATTGCAAATGCCACAAACGCGTCGGATAGTATGAGGAAAAAATATTCGTAGATAATATTGTCACTGATCCTTCTTTATCTAGTAAACTTTCTGTGTTTTATCTACTACCTAATTGCTTTTTGTCACTAAGATTTTGGTTATTACTAACAGCTACGTTCAATAGCTATAGCGCACCATGATGAATGGAAATGTGCAATAGGGAAAACCTCGCTGAAGGAAATACAGCGAGGAAAGAGGCGAAAGGGAGGAGTTGATAATGATACGGAAGCCTGGTTTGATAAGAGTCCATAATGTCTGCAAAAAGATGAATGCAACTCATCGCAATCAATCGTAAATGAACACAAACTATAGCCGTCTCTCGGCTCTTCGATGATCTTGACTTTGGCCGGACAGCTTAGAAATGCCGTAGACGCTGTTCACAAATGAACGGGTTTATGCATCCAACAAAACTCTCGTCACTTGAGAGGTCTGGCGTTCTCACCATTCAATTCAGCGATAAAAATTACATGTATCCCGCCTCCAACCTTTTTTGGTCGAGACTTTTGGAAAAACCTCAATTTTAACAGAAAACACACGTTTTTCGTGCAGTTAAACACCAAACCTTAACTAAAAACATTTTTAAAAACCAAAACGACTACACCGTTGGAAAGCTGACATTTCCACGCACGTTTTACCAGGCCTGCACAGTTCTGCGTCAGGCATTCATGGGGTTTCTAGGCGAGATGAAAAACAGCCGATTCCAAGATGTTGACAAAACTGCCATTTCGCGCAGCAATCGCACATCTTCATGTAATAAAAAAAACTTTCTGACATCAAATAGACAGAAAATTTAACGCTCTTTCCAGCGGTGTCATCAAATTTGAGCTATCTCCAAAATTGAGGGAGTTATGACGGTTTTAATGACATAAGATCGAAAACACGAAAAAAATCTTCAATCGCAAGTAGCTCGGAAACGAAGCCTCCGGCAAAAAATTACTGGGATGCATTTTTGGTCGAAAATTAGTTGTAGAATACGTAGGAGTCGGATTGTGCATAACTCCTGGGACATCCTGTATAGTTGGCATACATTAAGAAATCTAAGATACATCACTTAGTCCTTATTGTCCTAATATTTACACTTTATGATGCTCACACTAATTGAAATAAATCGTGTGGCTTGGTTCTCTTCAGTCTTCTGAGCACATCCTCTGTGTTGAGAAAACGGACGACATCCTCATCTACATGATCTTGTAGCTTCAAGAGGTGATGCATGGCTTGGCTTCGAATGACCTCATTGACAGATTCAATCTGCAGCTCGTAGTGAAGTCTGTCATTTCTAAAATATCTGTATGCATCCACGCAGCTTCTTAGGACATTATTCTGAAAGCGCTGAATAGGTGTAAAAGATGTTATTGGTAAAAGCCACTAACATAAATGAAAATCATTGCATTTATTCTGTTATACTGATGGGGGTAGTTTTGTGGCCAGAGTACAACGTATTCTTACTTTTTACACTAGATTATTATGTTGATTTTATTCCTTCGAGTGTTTCATTATTGCAAGATCTCCTCTTTTTACAATGGAAAATCATATTTGGCATTCAAAGTCTCCCACTCATTCTCCCAATATACATTACGTCCCAGGCATCTACAGGCTAAGAAACTGGGTGAGCGATCATTTGAGGGCTTAATCACAAGAATTTAATGTCAAATCTAGAGCGTATGATACATATAACAGTACCGATTCAGTTCCGAGAAATAACAAGGAGTTTGCTGTACACCTCGGTAAGAAGACAGTTGATATGAAAAAGCGCGAGACTGATAAACCTAATCGTTCAAGTAAAACGCCAACACCTCCGACAAGTAACAAAGAATTGGTCATGAAACATCACTGCAAACTTTTTCCTTTTCGGAAATGGATACTTTTTGGTGGAACATGAATATGTTTCTACGACTTTTAATAACTTCAAAATTGAACATTTATCATTTGAATCAGGGTTGAACGTAAATGTAGCCGTTAACGTATCTCTTAGATTTTTATATCTGGTGACATAGTCAAAAATACTAGCTGAACAGCACTCCTGCCTAACCAAAATCCTAAAAAGCATATTCTTCTAAAGATTATGCTCCAACCCTCATATAATCCGATATTTCTCAATTCGTTCAATCATTTTTTGGAGGCCCACAATGCTGACACCGAGAGAATGATGTCATCCCCATATGAGAATCTTCAATTGATACGACTCAATTTGATTTAATAATTTTAAAACCGTTGGTATCACGAGGAGATTAAAAATATAGAAACGAGATGAAAATCATTACAAAAAAGGTTTTATTACTGGTTTGATATTGGGTGTCAAGTTGTGACATCACTCAGTATAAACAGAAAAACACTGGTGATATTTCGAAAGCTTTTGAAATATCGAGTTTTAAATATTTTAACTGTTCAGTTCTAGAAATTAGGATTGATCGAGAATGATGCCAAGAACTTAGTCCTAACTAGATTTTATTTTTGACCCGTACAGCGTACTATGGGAGGATTTTTTAAATTAATATCTTCAATTTAGAGGGAGGAGTGTATAAATGTTTTTCCTTTATCGAATACTAAGGTTCATTATCGAAAATAATTAATTAAAACGAAGGTATGAAACAAGTTTCGCATGGATGTATAATTCAAGATGAGTTGAGAGTGAAGTATCACAGTTACGATAAGATTGTTCACATTGCTGTGGGTGGTTTGGAGAAAAGCAGGCCATCATTCATACCGCATATTGGGTGTAAACTATTTCACAGGATAATACAACGAAGAGAGGGAGTTATGGCCCGTGACGGAACGCTTCATGACTCGACTTTTTGATCAGTTTGGCACATTAACCGGGAAGCCGGCCTAACGATGCTTATACAGTGAATTTCATGGGCGCCTAGGGGACCATTATGCTCGCCACCTGCTCGCTCCTCTTCCCCTCGTTCGCTTCGATGTATTCAATCGGATACGCGAATGTTCCGCGACTCTTACTCACCCGAATAACTTGGGTTATTTCCCCGAAAATGAGTTTGAAGAAATGATTTCACGGCTGTCGAAGTTCTTCCAACAAAAATCTCTCGTTTCTGTGGAAATCTCAATCAGCTCGAACGATTTCTAATTTTGGGCCACTTTTTGTGAAACTATTCTAGCTGTACCGGAATTTAACACTCATATCAAGTTACAAATCTGCTAAAGTTTACAAGATAAGTTACAAGTCCGTTTCAGTTTACTATTTTCAATTACGAACCTCTGACATCGACCAAATAGTTTAATCCCCTGCTCCCTAAAAAAAGTTGTTTCACGTCTGTTTTTACGTTTTACGGCGTGTAAAATCTAAAATTAGAATTTAAAAAAAAAGTAATAGGTAAATAAAATAATCAATTTACAGCTTTTTTTTAAACTACTGGACCGAAATAAATGAAACTTGGGTAAAAAATCAAAACTGAGGTCTAGCTCTTAACTATTCTAGTCATCAGTGTCTGTTAATCCTAAAGGGTGAAATCGAAGGGCTGTAATATTAAAAAAATCAGAGAATCGAAAACTTTCGAAATAACACTGATGTATTCATGGTTGCTGTGGATGGACACCTCTTCAATTAATCGAATGAGTCCAATAGGATCTCTTTATACACATCCGTTTCCTCTCCCTAAGAGCTAGAGCTTTGCCAGAAAGAAATATCGCTAAGAAGTATGTGACCGTCCTTGCACTTACTAAGAATCGTCTGGTAAATTGTGGTAACAGGATCAGCTGACGAATAATAGCGACTCTATCTCTACATTTTAGAACGATTTTATAGAATTTTGTTTCCAATAGGTTCTTTTGAAATCGATTTTTTAAAATAACGTATGTCACATATTTCCGGACAAGTGAAGCGAAGGTCGGTGAATTATTTTTTTTCCTTGAAGTTCTGCTGTTTCATTTGTAAATTTCAAGGTCTATGTCCATGAACACTATATTGCACCATCGTAGGTACTTAGATATCACGTATTGTTTTGAGTTTGCTGAACAACACTGATGAACTACATAAAACTAGGCAAATTAGAAAAAAAATCACTAAAAAAGGCGAATTTAATAAAATTCTAATGTATAAAATCAAACCTCCTGAATCGGTCTAAAATCCTCTGTCCATAATCTCGGCTGGAGCAAATTTGAGGCGTGCCATTCCAAAACTCAATATGTCCATTTTTCTAAATTTGAGAGTATTCACAAAAAACTGTTTTTGAGTGAACTAGTCAGAAAAACTCTACTGTATATTTTTCTAAACAATATTTTAAGCCAATTTATTGATTTTAGTCAACAAAATTAATTGACAATGTTGAATTCATTTAGTAATAGTGTTCGAAAATTTGGGTGTAGTGAGTTTTGGAGCAACTTTGTGGATATGAGTAGTTACGCAACGCCACATCAGGGATATTAGTAGTTTTGCACCAAATCCTGACCCCAAATTTAAAAATACAAGATGTATACGGAACATAAAATGCATATCACTATAAAATTTAGATGTATCGCAATGAACACCTGTTCATACATTACTCTGTAAGTTTTGAAAAAGTTAAAGCCCTCAAAATGTATAGACCGTGAATAAAAATGAACAATTAACTTTAAAAATGGATAAAAAACACGAGAATAATAATATTACAAAATTGAGAAACTTTGCACTCAAAGTGAAGCAGGTACTGTCCTCCTCATGTAAGATAAGACTGGACATCCTTCCGAAACCCCACTGAACCATCTCTCTATTGTTAGAATCTGATTGGTCGGGTGGATGAAGTTAGTTTTGCCGCATCACTCCTGTACTCTTGAGTTAGTTTTTCAGCGAATCCATTTGTTCACATCGAGTTTTAAATAGGATACAGTTGGATAGGATACGAACAAATAGAACATCGCATTTGAAGTTCCTTTCAATCTACTTTCAAAATTCAACGCTACCTTGATTTCGAAAAAAAAGGATATACCTAGTGAGTTTTGAAATGGCAGGCTAAGGCCATTTTGAGAAAAAATATCGCCTTTAAGAACGTGAATGAGAACCGATCTCACCCATCCGAAAATACCCCAATAACTTGGTATTTAAATTTGAAAGTTACTGATGATAAGATAACTCGTTATTTTTGTGGGGATAGACGTTTTCATCAATATCCGCTTTCTTCATTAAACTGGGTTTCCTCCAATTCATCACGAGTGATATAGTTCGTGAAAACTTTTGAGTATTGATTTGCGGAATTTTCATATAAATACGTTCATATTTATCATTCCTGGCGAAATCACTTTATAGAATGGAGATTTAAATAAGTCCTTTAGTTTGCTGAAAAATCAGGATCTCCCTTCTTCGGTTCAGTACCCTTGTAACGGTCTGAAGCTTTTTAAGTAGGATGTAAGTAATGAACTATTGAGATGAGTAGTTCCTCAATTCATAGATCATTATACTAAGAAACAATGAAAAAATTAGGATTTATAGTGATTGTGATGTAAGTTTTACATCCTACAAGGCTTACAACAATGACTTTTTAATAGAATCCCACTGGCTTTTTATTGTAGGTCCCAACAAATTTCTACGGTAGGTGTCTCATCATTTTGTTGACGTAAAACCTCGGGGAATAATGTGTATTGTTGCTGATAATGTTCCTACACGTTGGGCTCTTGTCAATCTGTTTACCGATCACTCAGCTGTCAAACACGAACGCGATACGGCTTATCAGCGCAGCTGTCAACGTCAATCTACAACATGCAGAAACCGAGTAAATCAATTTGGAGTTAACGGTAAAAGGTTTACAAAGTCGTAGATAAAAGAGCTCCTCAAAAATATTTCAACAATTACATGTAGTTGATAGCTAAGCATTTCCATGACCGTTCTGCAATATTGATGGTAAGGTTAAGAGTGCTTTGGATGGTGAGGTAGGAAAAAGAGTATGCAGTGGTTTAGGTTTCAATGAAGAGTGACAAGAAAGTTATAATAGGCATAAACTTGAAAAATAAAAATAAGTGAATAAATAACCCCCTTCCTTGAAATTGTTTGAATCACATTGCAAAATCCAAAACCTAAAATGAAGAAATTTAGTTCTGAAATAACAAATTGGCAAGGGATTTGCCACTGCTCTCGGCAGCCCGTTCAGGTAAGATATTTCCCAGCAGGAACTGCAGCCCGTTATAAGGTAAGATTTTTCATTTAAGGGTTGCCTTCTAAAAATCAATATCTCAAACAATTTCAAATAGAACGGTAGCTTTGCGAATAACTCGAACAAAATTCAATCGTTCAAGGTTTTGAAGAAAATTGCAAACATGACAGCTACTTTGCCATGCGGGAGTAGACTCGTATATAAAACCAGAATCATCATTTGAGAATGATTACCAACCAGGGCCGGAACTAGGAACCGCGAAACCCGGAGCGGCCCGCGGCCCTAAGGGGACCCGAACCTCTGCCGCAAAAATAAAAGAATCTCGTTACTGAAAGATTTTTTGTTGTACATTAATATAAATGCAATATTTTGTTATTCATTCTTTTCCTTAAAATTTTCTGGGGGGGGGGGGGGGGTGGAGTTATTCCATACGTGCTGTTAAGGGGGTCCAGGATAGATTTTGCAGGGTGGCCCAAAACGTATAGATCCGGCCCTGTTACCAACACATCATGTTTCACGAGACACTCCAACATCCACCCAGTTCTTAAAGTACCTACATACAGCAAAGGAAGTATGGGCTAAAGACGTCCTACGGGAAATTATCCAGTACATTGGTGTACTATGAAAACCCTCAGAGTACAACCGATGTGTAATATGTACTCTTCGAGGCGCCTCAAACCAAAACGCCGTAACAACACTTCCTTGATAACTTTGAATAAACCCGTTATTCATTATCCGTATAGGTAATAATAATAACTAGTAAACTATTGTTAACTAGTAAACATGACGTAAGGACGTGCGCGTAGTTTTTGCCCAGTTGAACGAAAAGGAGGAGGCAGTCTAAAGAGCATGGATTGGTGATTTATCAGGGAGTGTTTCACAGTCAATGAACCCCTATACCGATTGCTTTTGATGAAGCCGGGGGATTTACAGGCAGAAACTTTTGATCAGTTCAAGCATCAATGGATATCGAGATTCGGGGGCTTTGCTTGTTCTGGCAATATTGGTGTCTCTGGAAGATCAAATAGCTCTCGCTGATTTTGCTCTCTCTGCCACATGGGCGCCAGTGAGGAAGGCACCAACCATTCCTTCTTCGATGAGTGCCCAGTACTGTCGGAGTTTCGGGGCCTTTCTGGAGTTGTTGAACGGCAGTAACTGTTGGCTGAATAGTTTCAAGCATAATGCATATGACTATAGATCAGTGATCACCAGTCAGATTTGAACTGGGATAAAAAGTGGTAGATTAGTTGCTTAACGAAATATGTCAACCAATGTGAGTAGAGCACTAAGGCACGAAATAAACCGTCAGATAGACGATAAATCCTTCTTTTTTTTTATAACCAACGGCGATGTGTACCTCCATAAAACTACAACTATTTTGATAATTGATTACAATCAAATAATCACATTTAACTATTTTTACATGTAATCGTACTTGTTTTGTTTTTTATACTTTTTAAGCCCATTCTAATAATAAACATCATGTATCCTTCTTCTATAAGTAATTATTATTAGTAAATTAATCGTAGCCTAGCTAATCCTTCAGGAGAGAGCCTATGATCTTAATCTTAGAATTAATTGATTCGGCAATGAAGGAAACAGGAGTGAACTGAACTTTAACTTTGTAATACGCTCTTGATAGACATAAGCCAGAGATTTGCGCAAGAGGGCTACGTGGAGAAAAAATGGAAAACCTTTCTGGAAAAATTTTCCGATTTTTCTAATCTGTTGCATTCAAAATGGTATTATTTGTAAGATCTTGACTGCTAAGGATGTCGTTTACCAATGATGAGGGTGTGATTATTATAAAATAATACCGGACCACGCTTGCAGAAGGGGATGGTAGGTGTCGTAAATCACGTGAACAACCGGACACATTAGTCTCTCAAATCGCGGAAGCTGTTTGACAAAACCGACAAACGAGCCGGATATCCCTCGGAAAACCCATGAGTGGACCCCTCGGAGAGCGGCGGAACGAATCAGAAATCCGCCGTGAAATGGGAGACTTGAACGAGCGGTTTGAGCGGAGCCTGGCTTCAACCCTACACGGGTCTTATCGAGCCATTAGATCACATGAGGGCTTACAACCCTCCGCCTGTCCGAGTTCTAATTGTCATTTAAATACTTCCCTCTGTGAAGAACTTCTCTTTAGTCGAGGATTACACGATGTAATCCTCTTCGACCGTATAATTCCCCCACTCCACCCCCCCCCTTTTTCAAACGTTATCTGATCTTTTACTTTCTGAGGCACATGAAAGATAAAATGATATTATGTTGCAGTCTGGTGAATTGATGGGTTGCTAAGTCCACTAATGCAGATACAACTCGATGATAATGATTGACGCCATCAGGAAAAGTTGTCAGTGCATAGTTAGACGAAATATCTAATGACATTTCTGGTTCTTACAACTTGTGAAAAGTCTCTACGTTTCGATTTTGTTATTAGATTTGATGATATTTATTGAAATATCAGATTCCTAAAACCCACATTGAGGTACTTTTAAATTCGTGCGAGAGGTTTATCAATGTTTTTCTTACATGAAATGATAATTACACTACTTTTTTGTTTTGCATTTCACAGTTTTTTGAATAGTTTTTGTTCCATGCTTCGAAGTATGTTGCCTTTATTAAAACACATTCACAGCCAAAATTGTACTAAATTGTAGCTCAGTGATGATGGAATATGCCGGATTTGTGCAAATTAAACCTTAACGCCCCATATTGGGTTCATTACTGTCGAACCAAAAACAATGGGAATCTAGGAAATTTCTATGACGGAGTTGAAATAAACTCAAGAATTAGACTCTACAGTATGAGGTCTTAAAATTCATAATTAAGGGACGTAACAAATTAGAATGAATATTCAAAAACGTTGTGTTTGAAGAGTTTTTCTTCAAATTTAATCTCAAAAGTCTCCTACGATTTTGTGAGACTTAACGAGAGTTATTACGTGATTTAATTCAATTAGTTGCGTTAAATCAAACTTTATCTGATGTTTCCCATTACGGTCTTCAAAAGTAATCGTCAGTGGTCCTGAGATCATTGAAATACCATAAAATATGGAAATCAGAATTATGTTAATAACACTCGTATTATGTTATTATTCGTCAATTCGTATACATGTTGCCTCGAATTATATAGGGTGTATTTTTGCTTCATAATTTTCAATACGGCAATGCAACTTTTTAATCAAACAGGAAGTAACTAATTACTTCTCTTCAAAGTCTAACGTTTTACGATTCAAGATGAGTATACATCGAAATTGGATCGAAAGATTCCATTTTGGAGAATCAAACGAAACTATTCGGCTACCTGTGAAGTTCATCTATTCACTCCACTAACGTTTGTTATTAAAAAACCACCTTGTTATAACTCTAATCAGTTTGTATATAATCAGTTTTATGATTATTAGGATTGGCTAGTGACTACCAAATGGGGGTGTTTTAAAAGCCATTGAATCGATTAAGTTAGTATCTATGAGCAAGTTTGTACAAAGTACAAAGGGCACAATAGAATCGTCTCTAAATCCTCATATTTACATGATTTTAAATTGGACTTACAGACGATGTATCATCAAAATATTGGAGATTGATCCTATAAATTTTATAGTGAAGCTTAAAGTTTACAAAACAACACAGCGTTAACATTATTAAATGCATGTTAAAACCACCCATATGATGATGAAAAACCCCATAATGAAATTGTTATTTATACAGAATGTCCAGTGTATGATCCGAAAACTTCGCACACGTGTTCTACTACTAGTTTCGAACAAAAAGTGCCTCTTAGAGATTTTTTTTGAGAGGCTTCGTCGGGACTGAAACGATGGGAAGTTCAATGCTCTTTCCAACGGTATCCTTGGATTTGCAAATACTTCGAGAATGTCGGAGTTACGGCCGTTTTAGTGACGTAAAGTCGAAAACACGAAAAAAATCTTGAAAGTGAAATAACTCGAAAACGAAGCCTCTAAGAGGCACTTTTTGTTGGAAACTAGTTGAAAAACACGTGTGCGAAGTTTTTCGGATCATACGCTGGACACCCTGTATAATATTAGGGATATGATAAAATTCTATCATTTTATACAGGTCAATGAGGTGGATCCAGGAATATGTGTTCCCCTTACAGACTTCGTCGTACTTGTGCTTTTAATTGCCGCTACTGCGGCCACTGAAATAGTTATTATGCATATGAAAGCGACACTATGTGAAGGATGAAAATGGATTAATATGAAATTAGTTTTATGGGAAGCTAAGCCGGCTTATCTAGACCTCTGATTCAATCAGGTCCCCTCTTTGGGCCTGACAATCCCTTCGGATCCCACCAGCTTCCTAGCCCTTCGTCGAATCCCTTCCATCGAGGCTAAGCACCCGTCACCACGCCTTATGAGTATATCTCCTGTCACCCAGAGGGAGAAACTGGGAGTTAGTTTGGCATTTGAATTGCTAATGTATATGAAAACGTTTTAGCATAATGGATTACAATTTTTTAAATAGTTTTCTAAGTGTACGTTCTACGCGTCGAAGAAATCGTTTGCAAGGTTCATTAGGAAGGAGAAGAGATTTTCCTAGTGAAACATCCAATTTTTTCAATTCTGCAATGTACCCATATTTCTGTGTCCAGATTCATCAATGCAAAATTCTTCTTCTTAAGTTATTTGTAAATATTCTAAAATAGATTCTCCTAGGCTTTCCAAGAGTTAAACCGTAAGTTGCAGTGCATGATGATCCCTGACACCTTGGGAGGAGTAGGCTAGAATTGTATGTAACTTGGGTATAAATGTAGCACATAAAAAGCAGCAGTACGTCAAGTATATATATCTACATTTCTAAATAGTCATCCGTGGACATACATACCGGTGGAAGATATAGAGGTTTATTCACGATAAGATTTAAGTCCCGAGGTCTCAAAGGTTTTCCCTTCATTTTCAATGGATACAAACAGAAAAAGTACAACCGAAATGCCGCATGTTATGCTTCGGATTCGGGAATCGCTTTTGACATGAAAACAACGCTTATTCATTCAAAATTACGTTCAAACATACTCGTTTTCGCTAAAATGCTTTAAATCAGAAGTGTCAATAATGCTGCATGAACATATGAGCGAGTTTTCAAGGTATTTCTCTCATTATTGTTTTTTTACAGGTGAGTTATCGGTGTAATTTATTTGGTAGGGTCAATATTGAAGACCTTTTTGGTTTATTTCCAATAATGATACTTCGCGATCCACCAAGAAAAACAATTTATTGTTTTACGTTTCAGGGTGCCAAATAATTTAAATAGCCAAATAACACCAGCAGCAGATAATTTTCAAGATTCAAGTAATTCATTTTTGATAAGGAAGATTTTAAAGTTTTACAATTTACTTTAATTTTAAATGATTTTTTATAGAACTGTTGAATCAAATTGAACTATATTTTTTTAGCACAAGTTTGAGTTTAAAATTTTCAATCTTTTTCATATTTGTCCAATTTTCTTTGTTGAAAAATTGCAGCCCAACAAACGTTTATTCTTTTGGAATGCTAAATTTTTGTGGGGGAGTAACAACATTTTTATCCCTGTACTAAAGATGATGCAAATATGAATAAAAACGCTGAACACACTTCAATCAAGAAATGTTTTCAAAATTAATCATTAAAAAATTTTGGAATGGATTGTGACAGCATCAATTTCTGAAAGAATTCAATAAAAACAGAACTAAAAAAAAGTTTAAATAACAAAAAGAAAAAATTACATACCTACAGTGTCTAAACAATTGTTATATGAACATTATAAAGTATTTTTCATGGTTTGAGCAAAGTTGAGCATTTTGTTAATTAGTACCGAGGAAATCAATCAAAATTAATAAACTTTGGATTTCTATTAATTTTCAGATAATAGAGATATGTACTTTACCTGGTCAGATAAATGAGTAGTGTTGCGGACTTTACATTTTTGGTACTAGCTGGGACCATTAATTCCTTGTAACAACCAATAACCAATATCACTAGGAGGTCATTCGATGATTTTGTTGGTTGTCAGCTGGTACGAACGTCTTCTACTGAAACTGCCAAGTCTGAGCATAAACCTGAAGCTTTCAGCTTCAAGTGTATCTTGGGTGTTGCAAACACTTTACCTTAGCCCTTGGAATAATGTTATAACTACTTGTTATATAGGTTCTATAGAAATTGTTATATAGGTTTAGGTCTATATAAATTGTGAAGTGTGGAAACGATCCAGCCTTTCAATATTTATTTATTCCTTTTTTTAAATTTCTTATATAACGATGTTTGCATCAGTGTGTTTTGTTAAGGACATGAATTCCTACATCATCGCTGAAGCTTTAATTCACGGAGAGTTTCGTGTACTGGCACGAGTAGAACCTTTGATCTGTTCTCTCCTACTTCAATTTTTAGGCGGACTTGAGCGGTTTAAAAAGGGTTTTCCAAGAAATTCTGTATTTACTTATGCGTTCACGTTCCTATTAGTCAAATTACGATTAAACTCATAATGGAGCTTATAAAAGAGTGGCCTTCATAGTTCTAGAAAGTGTAGTAAAGATCGAATTGTAATTCAGTAATTTCCCTTGATGACCCAGATGAACAGGCCGGTTGAGCAGCTGACAGACAGACAGAATGTCTGATTGGTCAAAAATCGATCAAAAAATTGCTAAATGCGAGATAAAAGATTTCAGGACTGCATATAGCATGATGAATGAAATTCATAGTGAACCGTAAAGAGTGTAAATACAAAGAACACCATAAACTTCGTGTTCTACCAGCACTTAGTGACAGACAGAAAGGCAGATTCTCCACGTTGGTCAACCATAACATGCAAAGTTACTTTCAAGTCAGAATTCTGATTAAGAGGAATTATGTTTTTTCTTTACAAAACTGATCAAGATCTGTATTGCCATATTAGTGATAGGTGATGGTTAAGAGTGAAGAGACTAAGTCTGGCTTCTTCACGTTCATTTGGTCGTTATATCTTCCTACTAGTTTCGCTTATTATAGAAAGATTAAATAATAAATTCATCTGCTTATTTCTGGTGGGGATTACTTATTTCGCACCTCTGTCCCCCACACAAGAGGGAATGACCGGAATTAAAGAATTGAAGAGGTCGTGACTATAAAACGTATACCCGCCCCTATGATGTTGGAAACTATAAATTATATAGTGACTTCTTTCCGCTATAGAAGTCATATTGTGAAAGAAGTTAGTCTAAGTGTTGAAGAGAAGGCACGGAAAATATACGAAAAATAGTGATATTATTTTCAGAAACACCCTATTACATCACATGAAAAACTTCGAAACTATTAGGAATATATGACGGTCAAATAGATGGGAAGCAGTTTCACTTATTCTCTTCACTGTATGAAGATGATCTAGCTTTTTTGGCAGACTCGGAAACATTTATAGCTTCACAATTATTCAAACATAAACGGAATTGTTTGATTAAATGATCGAAAACATGTACTCAAATTCAAACATTGTCTTGGTACGCATTCGATTCTTCTTAACATAGTTGGAATAAGTAGGTCGTAGTAAGCCAGATATGCATAACTTACTCAAACTAAACGTCAGTTATAGCAGAATGACAACAGAGGAATTAAATGCCCATTAATATTGTTCCCTTAAATGGCGAACCATTAAAGCTGTCCATGGAGAAAAGGGACCCCGATTCATAAAATGGGATTTAAATGCGTCGGATCGACGAGATGGAGGCGGCAGGTGTTTGTTGGTTTAGGGGTTGAAAAGCTGTGTCCCAACCCCGCGTTCCGCTCGACCAGCGGGGGGGTACCGACGACAAAGGACTATCGGAGGCCCTTTAATTCAAAGCACTGAGGAAGAGAGCTGATCAATACTGGTGAAATCAGGGCCAGGGGTCCGGGCATATGAGTCAGCCAGTCAGAGTCTCCTTCCATCTTTGGCATCACGCTAGCGCACACGACAACAAACGTTGGGGCTCCTGCTCTAGTACTAAACCCTCCTATTGAGGGTGGAAGGGATGATCTCTGCTCTGACGCTCAGCCACAGAGCGAGGAAATAATGGATTCATCCGCTTGTTTCTGGTGAGGATTACTTATTTCGCGACGCTGGGCCCCACACAATAAACCCCGTCGTCAATTTTCACGGTGAAATTCATTTCAAACCCTCTCTCATTAATGAAACGCTTCAAAATATACTACCAGTAAGCATACCAACCCTGTGTAACCAACAAAGGAACAACAGATTACTGTTAACTTTATCCCACATTTGAAATTTTGAACCAGGTTTTACTATACAACTAACTCTAATAATAATTATGGGTCTCGTAAAATTCTGGCCTAATGGCATACACGCAGAGGATAGCGAGAGTGGAGGTACTGGCAACCCCTCGTTCAAGTGTACTTTTCTGCTTGAAGTATCTGGTCAACAGATGAGATAGAAAAACTTGTTTTTTTTGTGATAAACTGAAGATGCTTCCGAGCTAAAATTGAAATATTATCCTAATCTGTCTGTTATAGATAGCATAAATTATTTGGTATAGAATAGAAAGTATGCAAATTAGAGAAAAGGATATGTGCTCTAAGTCCAAATTTTCTCTCCACGGTTGTACGCTTTAGCCCTGCTTCCTTTTTCAAAATGTGAGTTCTCACTTCAATTCGTCCTTTTAAATTTTGAAAATATGAGCACCTCTCCATGACCCTTCACAACCAGTGCAGTGGTTTTAGAGTGGGCATTAAGGTGATGTTACAAATGTCACACGATAACTTTAGGGTTCTTTTTAGAAACAAGTTTTATCCATCAACAAAAGTAAAACGCTGCTAATTCAAACACATAATTTTATGAATAACGCGTGATTGTGTGGTATGGAAGTTTACTTTTCAGAACTCAGAAATTCCGATGTTTTGCTGTAGGAGAACTTCTACGGATCTGAACCAGTATCAGGCGATTTTCACCATCTACCGTTTAGAATTGCTTGCAAACAAACTTCGGAATCTGCCACTTCAGCCATCTGTTTCGGGCCATCATTTCGTGGACAACCGATTTTGAGATGGCTCCCAAATCAGATAGAAGGTAATAAATGTCAAAATGATAAGCGTTAGAAAGCGGGATTCCAAACAAAGAATCCTCAATTTTTTCATTCAAACGTCGCTTTCTCCGCTAACTAGTAGAGTAAAATCAAAATAGATTTTAAATTGGAAAGATGAGATTCTGGGCTGGGTTTTCCCTCCACGCGCCCTGCTTTTTTAGGTCAAAATTTAGCTTGCAAAATTGTAGTTTTCTAGCGAAATTTATAACTTTCACTTTGACCTATTTTTTTACTATTAAAAATTTGCTTTACGGAATTTTATTTCCCACCAAACGGATAGTAAATTTTACGCTCTTTTAAACGGTATCTTCAAGTTTATTTTGGGAATGATACAAAAAAATATAACATAACATGAAATTCAGAAAACATAATTTTATTTTTATTGTTTATGATAACATGAACAACATAACATAACAAAATTTGGGTAAACACGTAAAAAAAATCTCTATGAGGCACTTTTTGTTGCAAATTGGTCATAAAATCCATCCTTGAAGTTTGGTCCACACAACGGTAGACACCCTATTTAGCTATGGGGTACAATTTTCAATGATTCCACGCACGCTGAATCAGACCAACCGAGCATAGATAACTCAAGTTCTCGAGATAATGATCGCTTCCTACTTGTTTTTCCTCCAATCTAATTTATTGCTGAGTTTTTATTCCCGATAATCGATGATTTACACTAGACTTCGAAGGAGGGGCTATATTTGCTTCGCGGAAATTCTACCTAGATCCTTAAAGAATTTTGTGTGCTAAATTCTATAGCAGGTAGAGTTTTTACTATGACTTTGATTTCTGGACACGAAAGGAGCTCAAATTTAAATAATTGATGTTTATTTCTTTGAATTTAGTGGCCGATTCCCGTTTTGGTTCTCCATGTTCGCGGGCTTGTTAAGAGCTGAGTGGAACAGAATCATGCCTTGACCATGTGTCATGTATACTTGTACCTCTCTCACATGACCCATATGGTTCTTGTTAGGAAGGTAAATTGATGAGGTAAAAAGGTGAAGTAAAAAGTCTGTGACATTACGGCGAAACTTATGTGAATAGCCACCGTCCTCCGTCCGTGTAAACGAAGTGATTAGTTAAACAAAGTGAGAGCCAATTTGGAGTAGGGTTACTCGACAAACACGCACTTCTGTTGTAGGTAAATACGTCTCGATGACGACCCTTCTGACTCTCCGGAAAAAGGCAGCGCGTGTCGCATATTACCGGCCACGCGTCCAGCTGTTGAGCTCATTTGATTGAGGAAAAATGAAGTATGTACCCACAGAACAGAGGAATCAAACGCACCATACTCAATCATCACCTCTTTTGAACATGCGCGTAATTGATTGAAATTGAGGAAAACAAATCGAGCAATCAAGCAGTGTAATAAGAGATATGATGTATATTAGTTCAACGCTACCTTACTAGGGATGGAACATCGAGACAACACGCCGATATTGATATGTCTTCCAATATCGGGTGAAAAGATCGATATTATCTACATTTTCGATGTTTTCGATATCGTTGTCCTTACCAGTTAGTAGTGTCTTTATTACGCGCTACTACCGTTCGCTTCTTGCTACTATTCTGAGGATTGTGTGATACCTCATTTTAAATTAGAAATTTCTGAAAGCTGAAGAATTCATTTTTTTTTCCAACTGTGCCTTTCTTCCTTGTTTTATTATCTTCAAATCGCTCTAGTTCGAACGGACTGAGATATCTCCAATTCGATTTCACCATCGTGTTCAGCTTGAAAAAACCTTTATAAAAGAGGGTCACCTAGTTGAGGGTTTTCGGGTGATTTACCCATAATTGAAATGCCCCAAATCTCCACTTAGAGTGAGGCGATTGAGCCCATCTTCCGATTTGGCCTTTTGAAAGCCTAATTTTTTTTTAGAAAATTTGAGCCTTTAATCTCAATTTTATTGAGAGTTATCGTCTGGAATGTGTTCTTGGTGTCTTTTGACAGTGGATTTAAAATGCTTTGAAACGGGTTTTGACGCAAACGTATTCTGAAAATTCTCATTTTCAATATTTTAGACCGAGAATAATAGTTTCTCTTTCTTTGAAAATTCACTGATAGGTAAGTACTAAAGCAGTTGAAAGAGTTTTTAATATTTATTTTTTCCACGTTAGGTAGTGTAGCAAGCAAACTTGACGGAATTTATTCTCTGAGTGAAGAATGAACCAAACCGATGTTATCGGAGCCAAAACATCGATATTATCGAATGTGTGGCATGGATGGAAAAACACCGTAATATCGAAGCAAAACATAAATATTTCGATAATATCGGTGTTGATGTCCCATCCCTATACCTTACAGACTAAGAGCTAGTAATACCAAAAATGCCAATGATCGTTAAATGATTTTTTTTGTTACCAGAATTACTTTAGCAGCCGAGTAGATGACAAAACCACAAGCCTGGCTAAAGTCTGATTTGACATGGATGAGTAAAAAAGCATGTGAATTTGAGCAAAAATTAAATTATTTAAAAATGGCTGATTATATGTTATGTTAGAGAGAAGTTGTTGCTATTTAAGGAAATATCAAAATTTGATATATATTCAATATACGTCTATATATGAGGAGCTTACTTTCAAAAACGCACATATCCAAATCTGGGAGAAAACTTTTTTTTTCTCAATTTTCTATCTCTGAATATGAGTTGAATCAGATCCCCCTATCATTTCCCAAGAAAACAGAACACATCCACGTCAATTCCGGGGCTAAAGTTATGTGTTTGCATCAAAAGGTAACAAATCCATCCCCTTCATTTTTTTCAGTGCCTTGCAATCGAAATGGCACATATCCTCAGAATTTCGTCAGGCGATAAGTCGTGGGTTTTCAAAAAGGCACATATCCAAAAAGAAGCATTGCGCCTTTGTCTTGACGTTGAATTTTTAAACGAGACTCGATAGATGGCAGGCATGACAAATGGAAATATGGAGTCAGGTAAAGTTTTCAATAAAACATACAGAATGTTGAATGAATTCTTTCTTTTTCAAAAAGGCACAAATCCATGAGTTTTGATCAAAAGGGCACATTTCCAAAGTGAAAATGGATATACAGCCTCGCATTTTGGAGAAAATTGATTCATATTCTGAGGCATCTTTATCTGTGCCTTCTCACACATTACTCCGATGAGAAACTGCAGAAAAACATCTCCACTAATCTGCAAATCGTTTTTTCCACTTCCTGAACATTTTGTCGGAATGGATATGTGCCTGTTTGAAAGTAAGCTCCTCATATTTAATGTAGACGTTTTATCGACAAAGAAGTAAAAGGAGTGGGCGGTGCAGACGTCCGCAATCCTTGGCGATATGATCAAAAAATCAAACTATTCAGTGATGCCTGGTGGTGGAAGTTAACGTGGAAATCAAAGGAAAACATGGAAAACTAATGCGATTTTAGTTTGTGTTCTTGAATGTGAAGAATATGGTCAGGAATGACGAGCGTAGGGTTTTGTATTATTATTAGTCGAGAATGAGGACAAAGAGAATGCATGGGGCCTCCACACAAAGAATGTGAGAGAGAAAATCTCTGGAATTCGTAGTCAATTGTTGGTTCATTCAGAGTTGAAACAAACAAACGGACCATTAAGAATATAATTGGAAGATAAATTCCATTATATCATCATGTCAATCAACAACTTTGAAGGATTATTTGTCATTATTGTTAGTACCATCATTTCTTTTAAGGCAAGGTTATGAAGATTCTGGCTTTTATACTGTTTCATTTTATTTTTTATTATAGGAGCTTTCCCTTAAATTTTGACATTTGCCTTATACTACTTAGAATTCAGTTTTCAACTCAAAATTCTGTAAAATGACAAATATCACCGAAATTTAACTGTACAGTGTTAACGGAAATGTCAACAAAGAAGGTCGGAATATACTATCTTGTCTCTCGTCAATTTTCTCGTGATAATCAAGTAATGTACGTGGAATCGGGAAGTCGTACCAAATATGCATAAAACTGTTTTGAAGTTTAATTTTCACTACTACTGGACAACCTATAGACGTTAACACGAAACCTATGGTTCCCACAATTATTTCTATGAAATCTCAATTCTAAAGAGAAATATAGCTGGTTAACATGTTTGTGTACATACAGGGTGTCTACCGATGAGGTTACTAATAATTTGCGTACTTACAACAAGTTCGTCCTGGGAAATCCTCCAAGAAAGTTAACGAGTGGGTACTTACGAAATAATCGTGGAATACGTTCTAAAAGTTTTAGAGGTAAAATTGTAAAAACTCTCGTAACTCAAAAAAATAAATACACCGATGAAAAGAGTGTAGAATACAGTTTCCTATAAGTTACATACCACATACCATTTTCTATAAACAGGTAAATGATTTTTAAGCCTCGAAACGATGCATAAAGGGCTGGTTTCAATAAAGTTGCTAGCTAGCGTTTAGAAACTAGTTACTAGTGTTTGCTCATTAAACCGGAGATCTTAGGTGTTGAACAACGATTTTCGACAAATCATCAATTAATACGCGAAATCAACGATCGAATCAAACCAACCAAACTCGGGTGGTTAGCTTAGTAAAAACTATGATTAATGACTGTTCTTTCTTCATTCTTTGTTTAAATTCCGGAATTCTGATTTGGTTCGCTGGTGATCTCCTATCTATTGGGCTATTTAGGATAATGTTTCCTAAAAAATGAGCCACAGAGGCTTGATTGGGGTATTGGTACTTGAAGGACAAGTTTGACGAGGATGATGCAGATTTTACTATTTGGATGTAGAGCTCGTCTATGCTGATATCGTGTCAAAAAATATTGAAAAGCCCAATTGTAGTGGTAACGTTTTTTTAGTGGAATTGAAATGGGCCGTATAAATAAGCTACCCCAAATATCAGTTTCCTTATCAGGAAATGGAGAGACGATAGAAACGGTTTTGCTATCACTATCGCATCGTTAAACCCACGTTTTGCGTGCAAATGCACCACCGATGTCGTATTTATACGATAATTTTATAAATCAACGTTTAAACTATTGATTAAACTGGTGATTTGTTAAAAACCCATTTGTTTTAAATCTACGTTCATGTCTTTGAATCCATGTCTTAGATCCAATGATCTAGTTTTGATGGTCACTGTTGGTGAAACCGGCAGTTAGTGTGAATTCGGAGGATTTAACAGAACCTGTCGAACGAAATTGGACCGATAGACACAAATATTGACATTACAAAAGAAAAAAAAAAGTTTACTCATGCTGCAAAGAAATTAATTTAATCAAAATTGGACCGTAACATTCTTGAGTTGAGAGGGTGACAATGATTTTACGAGGGTTAAAATGGAACCAACATCGATCAGATAGCCCTGAAACTCAAAAAGCAAGTGTAAATTTTGATTTTGAATAACAAAAATTTGTTTGACTTCTTTCGTAAACGTAAACCTTCCTGGAGTAAAGAAACCAAATTAGAAATGCAGAAGCACATCATAGAGAATAATTATTATCGCCGAGCTAGCGCTCTGCCACCTGCGTCACAGTTTCCGAACAGCTCTTATTAAATAATGATGATTTATTGATCTATTAATAGTCAATAATTATTATTGATTTTGAAGTCCCTCATTTCTAACCCATGCCGCCCTCTCTTTGCGGCTCCCGTAAAAATTGCTCCAAATAGTACACTTCGCAGCCGATAGGCAGTGACAGCTGACGGTTGGTTGGCAGATGAATGCAAGCCCGCTATTCTTTTCTGCTGTGCGGGATTGCATATTCTAAAAGAAATAAGGCGCTCCCTCTATCATTGTAACAAATGAGTACCCATTCGAACAATTTGATGGCCAGTGGCTAAGGAAAGTAGGTAGGTTGATTACAATGACAACCAGGTTGATCGTTCTGAACACGATTAAACAAAATCGTTATGTATTCATTGTTTGAATCATGAATTTCATCTCTTTCTAAATAAAAGGAAATCCGAAGGTAGGTACATCTCAACGGGAAATTTCATCGATAACAAACAGCGAAAAATAATGACCAGTATAATTTATTATTTTACGTTAATGATTAGACCTACATGAATATTGCTGTTCAAAATGAACTCCTTATGATGTAAATTTCGTTTCATTCTATCGGCTTCTATTCCGAATTTGGAGATTTTTCTATTTGGAGTTCTGAGGTAAAAATTTGCATATGGAGTGTTTAATGTCGCAGAATTCGATCCTTGGATTATAAGTAGATTGTAATATAATTTTTATTAAATACTTTTAGCTTTCTTTAAATTCGATGAATCCGTGAACAGAAAAATTGACTAGTCCCTCTGTTCAAAACTGAAGCTGACACCAGAATACTAACAATGACACGACAATCTGAATCGAAATGACGTAGAAATCGAAGAATAGAACAACTGAAATTTCAAGAGCTAAAGTCAAACGTCTACGTACAAAACTCCGTTTCAAACGGAACTCTTGAAAACAAAGTTCCATTCCAATGTCACATGATGTAATTTGATCATATTCATATTGCTTCCGAGTCTACCAAGGTAGCGGAAGGATTGTTTTCACTTTTGGAATGTGAAAAATTTTTTGTCTCCAAAATCAAAAATTCCTCTCGCATTTTGCGTTTTAGACCTTTCTGAACAATTTTGGTTCCGTGTCTGTCTGTGTGTCTGTGTGCAAATCCTTGTTACGGCCAAAACTACACGAAGTTATAGTCCGATTTTGATGAAATTTTCAGAGATTGTGCGGGTTGGGGTGTAGATGATCCCCTATAGGTTTCATGACCCCCGGATCAATAGTGGCCTCTGCGCATCCGCAATCGTGAAATCCTTGTTTCACGCATAACACCGGGAGTTCATGACTGATTTCGATGAAATTTTCAGGGATTGTTCGGATTTGGTATATTTTATAGTTTGTTCAATAGTTGAACATGCCTACCTTAATTTTCTCAAGTTATGCTCCTGCATAACAGTAAATTTACCCTAATTCAATATTTACTTCACCTAATTGAACGAAGTTCCTTAGTCAATAATAATTTTCAATGATCTATACAGTCATGTTATGGATACGAGGAAGCTATGTGCCACACCCACTTGGCATTTTGTTTTTATCGCTGACACATGACACATGATGTAATTCGATCATATTCATATTTTTTCATTCACATTCATATTTTTTCTATGATAATATTCACAATCTTATTGACTTTCTTTTTTTGAACGTAAAGTTTTCCGAGCAGGCTTTTTCGATTCATTGAAGGAATGTTTGTTGGTCTAGTCGTTTCGGAGATAAGCGGACGGATTTACTACAAATTTTTGGATTCAACGCTTCTTGAATGTGAAACATCGAATTTTGAGGGAGGGTTAACTGATTTTTATCTTGATTCTATCATTATTAATGAAAATAATAGAGGAATTCCATCACTTAAAAGTTCATATCACCAAAACACATTTGCACCGACTTAGGGATGTTTTCCCATACAGTTATACATTTCGTTCAGTATATGTTGGTTGTGTGCTGTTATTGCGGAATGTGAAATGAACTACGTACTTAGGTACTTCATAAATCTTTTATGATAATTTATTTTGTTGGTACCAGGATACTGTCCAACTGATACCGTAATAATGTTTTATATACTGAAATAATAATATTATAATGAAGAGTAATAAACAGTTATTATCCTTAAGAAAATGGAAAACTTCGATTCCCGTCAACATTTTCCTAATTACGCTGCAAGATACGTAGATTTCAAGAATTAAATAAAAAAATAAAAAAAATCCGTCCGTCTAAACCTTTTCTTGATTTGCCATTGTCAACCAACCCCATGAGATAAAAGTATTGAAGAGCAGAAATAATGTAGGTGACACGATTTAGTTTTTGATAATAGGTACATTCAATTGCAAACAATAAAAATTAGTATTCGTAGTTAGTATTCGTTTGAGTTGAAAGAGTCCGTCCTTCATCGGCCATGTTCAACTAGTTCTATTTTGATGAAATACCGTAGACTCCGTTCAAATGTTTTCAGGAGACAAATCCGCATAGAAGGACATCCTGATACAAGAAAAATAAACCTTCGAGTAATAGTTTTTAGCGGTGTTGCTATGCGGTGCACAATGCTTCGATCGTATGGTGGTTTGTACAAAATTCTGGTTACTACGGATTCTTATTGGATATTCCTCGCTGACTACGAACTTACTGTTCACTAAGGGTTCTGTAGTGCTAGCTAGTTTAATTATGAGAAAAAAAACCTTTTCACAGTTTTTTTGCATGTTTTTGACCAAAACCAAACGAATCCCTCAAATGAAAAAACGCTATGACTGTAATCAGTTCCAAACAATTGGGGTTTCCAGTTAGGCAGCAAAAGAGATTTTTGGTAGGTTTTTAGAATAAGAAGTTAGGCGTTATTGAAAAAAGTAATATAATAATAATATGAATCGCAAGATCATAACCTCTTCAATTGGCTTGAATAAAAAATCTCTCTTTAATACAATGACAGGACTGAAGAAGTCCCCATAGCGGGACGAAACGTTTCCAAAAAATAAACATATTATACGCTCCAATTTGATGTCTTGAAAAAATCTCTTTAATTAACCTACACATTTTTTTGGCTCCTCCGCCGAATAATGATTGAATAAGTGTTGGACCCGTTTTTTTCCGATGACTCTTCGAGCAATTTTTCGGGTCTCCCACACTTGACAGTGGTAGACAGTTAGTGGAAAATCCAAAAAGCTCTTACATTTTTTCAAAAATAGGGCTTGATAACCCTAACGAGATCCATTTTTTTTATTAGCTCTAATGCTGTTAATTTTGACCATTTTTTAGGGGGTTCGGAGACCGATTTAACAGCTTTTAATTTGTAAACCTTTTGAACGAAGTAGAAAATGGCTTTCAAACTTTTTCTTTTCTCCAGAAACCCATTTTCCGTAAACATCTCTCGCGAGGACGGGGGAGGTTTTTTCTAAAAAAAAAAAAAAAAAAAAGGCCTTCAGAAAAGCCTTGGAATTTTTTCTGTTTGGTTTGATTCAGTAAAATGTGCTGAAAATATGCAACCAAAATCATAGGAGCACTATTGCCTTTTTTGAGAAAATGCTTTTTGGAGTTGACAAATCGTTGTTACGAACAAAATCGTGATTCGGAATAGAAAAAGATTAATATTTTAAAAATGGATATTGAAGTAAGTACCTACGAGTACATACTTCTAGATGACGCAGCCGTGGGTTTTGGGAGGACGAACAAGTTTTACTTTCGCGAGACAAATCACTAATTCTCCCATCGTAAAACAGATTATACGTTTGTTAAAGGTATTGACATTACTGGTAGACTATCTCGGTCCAACTGGTGTTGTTTTTCCCAACTATAGACGTCTCTGATCAAGAAAAGGTAAGTAAACATCCGTATTTAAGAAGTTGAATTTTCGATTTTCGTCCACTACTCGAAGCGCTGTACGGTGGCCCAACTCATACATTTCTAAGTATCGCAGGTCCGTCATTTCAGCTCACTGTTCGTCCGTTCGGGAATTTCCAGTTAAATTCATATCTGAATCCCAAGTCACGATGTATATTCATAAACGCAGGGCAGGCCGCCTCAACTATGAATGCAAATCCATCGACGGTTTCTGTGGTCGTTTGTATGATGGGTGGACTTTTGTGAGCGGCCACCTACGTCTTTCGTCCTTCCTGTGACGCTCGGCCGCCTTGAATTTTAAAATATTAAAACGTTCGATACGTTTGCGAGGCGGCGAATCTTCACGTCCGAGACGGTGAGAAGCCTGATTTCGGCATTCAGGAGGCGCCGCGGCGTATACCGGCGCCGGAATTCGTAATTTATTTAGGCTCGCCGACGGTAGTAGGGATTTGAAGGAGATTTCGACCACAATGCCTGACAATTGTTTTGTGTAGCCGGAGGTATAGTTTTTCCCGTTCATCACACCTCAGAGGTAGCTGTAAATTCTCCACATTATTCACACAGTAAAACTGGTCAGCGGACTTAGGTACAGGCGTACTTGTCATATAATACCGTACACACCAGGGGGTTGAAGATTCGACCCGGAAGATTTGCTCCTCACTGCTCCTTTTCAAATCGCTCCGGATGGGATCAATATTTTCAAAAAAGGAAAGTATCGATCCCTAATCCTTCGCTCCGGCCCGCTGTTTTGCTTTGAAACGGTAAAAGTCATCAGGGAATTAAATCTGAGGCTCCGTTTAAAACCTAAAGTAATTGGTATTTTTCAAAAAAAAAAAAAAAAATAATAAATAAATAAATAAAATAAAAAAAAATAAATAAATAAAAATAAAAAAATTAATAAAATAATCGATTTTTCAAAAGATTTTTTTTTGATATTTCACATTAAATGGGGAACCCAGAGAAGAAAGAGTTTTGGAAAAATATCAACGGAAAGTAAGTAAAAAAAAAAAAAAAAAAAAAAAAAAAAAAAAAAAAAAAGTTCGAACTTCGTGGTCAGGTAGTTAAGTCCCGCACCTTAAGAAGGTTCCTCGCCTTCCTCGTCCTTATAAACAATGAAAAAGTAAACAAGAGTGATACGTTCTCATCTTCTTTCTAATCTTTCTAAGTCATGGATGCTATGCTATAGATATAGACATTCAAAAAAATAGATGTGAAAAAGATGAAGTGAGGTGAAGCCTGCGATGTTATTCAGCACAAATGCCTCATTATCTGAGTTATCGTACAAATTATAGCCCTAATTTTGTTTAGAATGTTCTTAAAAACCTAATACACAAACTGTGCCATGGATTTTGCGTATGTTTTCTAACAACATCAGATTCGAAGACTCTAAGCCCATACTTGAAGTTTTTCTTTCAAACTCCCTCAAATTTTCCGTATCCGTCTTGTGGAAATTCCCTTGGATCCATCTCTACAGAATAATATACTTAACAAAAGGTTGAGTTAAATAAATTTGAGAAATTTGACAAAAATAACGAGGAAAAGATTTTCTTTTGATATTTCGATTAGTTTTTGTCAAAGTTAGTAGAAAGAGTGGTTTTGGATATTCCCTGGAATCGAACTCGTATCCAACGTTTCTTGGTGGCTGTGTTGGAATTCAATTAAATCATTGAGATTGAGTCCAGGAGGTCGATTTGATCCCAGTACCCACCTGTGGGCACGGTCGGGTAAGGTATCCCAACTGAACTTAAGGATTAATAACCACATTAATAACCAAGTGGATTATACAACTTGCCAGACGTTACTTCAGTTGCAAACACAATTCAATTCCGAGTTACAAGTTGAATACCATCTGTATCGCCCAGCCACTTTTAGCAAAAAGAAAAATATTATTACAAGCATGTACCTAAAAACTCTGTCGATCAAGATATTTTCGTTTTCATAGATTCGTGTACATTTGTCTTCTACGTTCCATTACTTTTTACGAACTCATTCGGCTGAGATGGGGTTTCAAGTTCAATTTGCCAGATTGCGGACGCTCATCCGATATTCCGATCGGCTATTCCGCGATCGGGTCTCCCCAGCTCATTATGACCGGCCGACCCAAGGGATATCATCTCAGAACGCCGGGCAGTTACTTTAGAGGAAAGCCATCGGAAAACCCCCTACCCAGTGGTGGAAATATATTGAGAAGGCTCATGATTTCGAGTTTATTGTCACTATGAACCTTTGACAAATAAAAAAGCATAGCTCTCATCTGCATATATCAACTCCTGGGAAGTACATAGGACCATGCATATGTTTAATGGCGTGGATGTGAATTAATTTCAATACGAAATTATTTATAATGGGAGAACCCAGCAATATGTTACTGATGCAAGGTAATTAGGTATGCAATTTTGGCAACGACGGTACAATGGATCAACCTCAGGAAACCACTTTCGTGAATTGAACCCTTTTATTTCAAAGAGTAGCCGATACAAGAGTAGTTAAACGGTTACGGTCTAACCATGAATTGGGTAATGCTTATTTATTCAAAATAGGTATAGTTAATACCCCCATCTGAGACTACTAACTGGAGATTAGGCACTTAAGCACATTTTCATGGTGTATCCAAAATACGCATCAGCTCGAAAAACGATGTTGAATGTCATACACCAGCACCAGGAGTCTCCAATCAACTATGACCAAATATTAAATTCTACATCCTACCCATTTGCTAAACAACGTGTTCATTATCCAACATGTGAATTTGGATTCTTTTTTTAACTTACGAGTTATATTATGTTATTTATCTTTAAGATGCCTTTTGGTTTATTATTCAATAATAAACCATTGTAATCGCTCTGAAAAAAAAAATTCTAACCCCCCCTGAAAATTTCATGGTTTACGTTTCAAAGGGTGTAGAATCCGAATGTGCAATAAAAAATTTTCCGTCCGTCCGCCGTACGCTGTACGCACGATTTCTCCCA
Source organism: Creontiades dilutus (assembly GCA_031894815.1). NCBI lineage: Eukaryota > Metazoa > Arthropoda > Insecta > Hemiptera > Miridae > Creontiades > Creontiades dilutus. The sequence goes on along the minus strand of JAVIWC010008575.1, from coordinate 227,660 downwards.
AACGGCTGGAGCAAAAGATCTGAAAATTTCTATCTTGGTCCGACGACATAGCCAGCTTGTCACTCAATTTTGCTCTTTAAGGGCTGTTGAAGTTTTGTCAAATCCCTAAAAACCTCAAAACAAGTCGAAGCGGCCTAAATTTATACCTATTTGAAGAACATACCATGGGAATCGAATATAGTTCAAACCATTCCCGATGTATGGCCCGATTTATGGTGCCAACATTTGATTATTGTTTGTTTAAAAATAGCGTCGAATTGTAGTGAATGCCGATACTGGAGTGATAGCAATATTGTAGTTTATACTTTCACTGGAAACGCTGTAATATATAGGTAAATATTATTTAATATTATTACTGGGGTAAATAAGTATTTTTTCACTGTGGTTTATTATTCAATTGGCTTGCGTTCATGATTTGAATTTCTACTAAGCTTTGGAGTGTGTGTGTTTCACAGGATAGAGCGATTATTGAATTTCAGGAGATATGCATGGAGCTCGTAAATCTGTTCTGAACCAAAATACCTATTTGGATTGATCAGTTGATCATATTTGTGTGCCTCCTGAAATTCAATAATCTCCCTATCCTGTGAAACACACATACTCCAAAGCTTAGTAGAAATTCAAATCATGAACGCAAGCCATTGAATAATAAAAGTGAATGAATTTGCAGCAACTCACGAGTTATATTATGTATTTATCTTTAAAATGCCTTTTTTTCTGTAAATTTCTATAAATCGTTTTTCAATAAAATACTGCATAGCTATGGCTTCTGGTTGTTGCCAATTGAAGAAAAACCAATAATGGTAATTCACCAAAAAAGAAAAAGTGTAACCCCTAAACATTCGTTGGTTTAAGTCTCAAGACACGTAAATTCCGAAAATCTGAGAAGTAAAAGAACCAACCGTCCGCTGCCCTAAACTTTTCCCCGAAACTACTAGGCCAAAGTCATTGGAATATGGGTCAAAAATCATCATTCGACAAAGTTTGTGCAAGGAAAAGAGACGTGTGTTTTTCCTACTCCCTATATCCTAATATCCTACCAGCGATCCACCAACTCAATTATCGCACATCTCATGTCAAATCGGTACTTCAATCTCGAAATTTCGACTGTAACGCAATTCTAGGTGAGCAATGATTACTACAACCTATTCATCGCAATTGATCGATACCGTTGGGAGACTCCAAGTAAGTTCTCCTTCAATCGGAATGAAATCGATCCGATGAGGGATCCTAATGAACCAATTTTTCCGGCATTCATATGTTTGCGCTAGTGAAAATAGCTGCTACTCAACCAGTTGCAATAAAACTTATAGGATACCATCCTAAACCTATTCATCCACCCAACCACTCTTCATACACAACCAATCGCAATAAAATTCACCCTGATATCTAGCAACAAGCCCCTGAGTTAGAACTGAATCAGACCTGTCGATCGTTCTGAACTGAAGCAATTCTCGTTTCTGCATGCGAACTTGTTACTGTCCATCGATGGAAAAACAATTTAGGAGGACCATCGAGGAGCTAATCTGTCAAATCCCTGACAATTTCATTTAGATAGAACTAAAACGTAGAATAGTTTTTATTCTACACAGGAAATAAGAACATAGTGACTGACGAATAGACATGAATCAACACTTACCAGTAAGCAAGCCTTGAGAAATAAAAAGGAAGTAGAAATTTTGAAGTTACTTTCAAGTTGTAGATAAATATCTTTATCCACGAGTTTCACTTCTGTTCTTTTTAAAAAAAAAATGTAAACACCCCTCGGAATATGCTGTTTTAAGACGTGTAGAATCCGAAAATCGAAAAAAACCCTTGTTCTAGGTCCCTAGGCTATCAAATTTTACTTTAAATCCCGACATGCATAATTTAGAAAATATCACCCCAGACAGGCGAACCTGGGCAAGCAATCTCTTAGTTTGGATACCAAGGTGGGAGTTCAAATAGAAGGGGAGCATGTCTCCAGAGGGGCAATATAATTTGTACATAGGGCTAAAAGAAGATGAGGCCAAACGTTCCCCATCTGATTGCCTCCAAAATGCCTGAACCCGTTCTAAGAATGCCCTTATGTTAAAATTGTGGGGGTCTTGAGCAGACCATGATGGGTTTTCTCCATATTTCGAAAATATGGTATCCATTTGATAGACCCAGTTGTATTGTCGTTCTGGCTTAAATGCGTGGAGGGCGAAGAGATGGAAGAAACAGAGCCTTGGCAACCCGGAGTTTTCCTTATTGTACAACCGAGGCCACCAACTCAAAGCCAGGAGAATCCTAATCTCCAAGTGCGGCAGTGCCAGCTCAGTGCGAGCAAAATAGTCCGAGGTGTTACTGGGCAGAAACAGGGTAGATTTATAAGCACGGATGTGACACTTCTCACGACTCGACAGCAAAGAGAAATGACGATAGAAGAGTGTACTCCACGAAGACCTCCCCAAGCCTCATGAATCATTGGGAGCAATGCACGGGCGGGTGTCACCCCTTTCCTAACACTACTTTCACGAAGCCACACTAAACGCCGCGAAGTAACAAACTTCAAACCCAAGTAAATGTAGGAATTGGTGATAGGATTTTGTTGCTCCCCACACATGAACGAACTTATTCGTGACTTTTCTACCCCCGTAAGTGGACGATTGTAATAATTATAATTAAGTCTACACGCTAATGCTTCCTACCAAGAGCGTGTGCATTCTGCAAACAATAAGTGAGTTAGTGCGAGAAGTTGATTGACTACGAACTAAAATATAGCTTTTCCAAGTCGAATTGAGAATTTTCCAAGTCGAATTGAGAATTTTCCAAACCATTTTGAGAATTTTCCAATCTAAGAAACTTTCACTACTAAAAAGGAAGAGGGAGTTTTCGAAACCGAATTGACAATTTTTTAAGGCAATCCAAGACTTTTATTGAAAACAAAACTAGTGAAGCAAAATGAAAGCATAGCACTTTAAGAAGTAATCAACATTGAAATCAAAAACACAAAATGAACGAAGAATACTTCATACAAATTACGTCTTGTCAAGAACAGAAAAAATCGAGGCCACTCTGCGTTTGGCTGGTCTATTGAAGTCAACAAAAACAAAAATGCGGAGTGGACTCGATTTTTTCTGTTCTTAACAAGAGCGTAATTTTTATGAAGTATTCCTCGTTCATTTTGTGTTTTTGATTTCAATGTTAATTTGTTCATAAAGTGCTATTTTTTCATTTTGCTTCACTAATTTTGTTTTCAATAAAAGTCTTGGATTGCCTTAAAAAATTGACAATTCGGTTTGAAAAGCTCCCTCTTCCTTTTTAGTAGTGAAAGTTTCTTGGATTGGAAAATTCTCAAATTGATTTGGAAAAATCTCAAATTGATTTGGAAAATTCTCAAATTGGTTTGGAAAAATCTCAATTTGGTTTGGAAAATTCTCAATTCGACTTGGAAAAGCTATATAAACTACAACTACATAATACCTAAAACTATTCTAATTAAACCCATTGTACTTACATGTTTCCTCTAGTCTCTCTTCAACTATTTATTTGAGTATTCTGAATAAACCACCGTAAAGTTAACGTGCAAACTTCTACTTATCCTTTCTATCATTCCAACCAATACTATAGAAATAAATAAATATCTTTAAAACTATATAGGCCTTTACAACACTATTTTATTCACTTTCATTATTAGATGTGCCTTCAATGAATTGAATGAGTCCACCCATCCGTTCGCTCTCCCTAACTCAACGGAAACACGAATGTGACAGCGATAGTACAATTAGTAGGTTCATGTGGGGATGTAATCAGTTGAATTAATTGAAGCGGAATTTTTTTCAAGAGTTCTTTTCGAAATAGAGTTTTTCAAGTTTTATAGAATATAATGGTGGACAATTGATGCGTAGATAGGTGTTTTATTTTACCTCGTTAAATTTCAGTTGTTCTACTAGTGAATTTCTCTGTCGTGTCCATAAACAATATGTGGCTGCTGACATTCCATGTCCTTGCTTCCACTTGGCCCCCCTGGGGTCTTAATCAAGCTAGAAAGCTGACATTTGAATACGGCGGTAATAAGGCCGAAAGAATTTGCAATGTTTTCTAGTCGACTCCCCCCAATAAATCCTAAACTCGTCTCTCCATTCGTTACAACTCCCGAATACTTCTGAAATATGAAAAGTGGGTCAGAGGTGGTCGTGCGGTGTCAGGAGTGTTACTCTGCCAATTAATTCCCTTGGCGAGTCCAAGTGAGCGGACACTTGGCAACAGGGAACACTCCCACCTCGACCTCCCTGGTTTTTCTTTCTTTTATTTCAACCCTTATTTCCAGCTATGTCCTTTTGTTTCTGGTAGTTACGTTTCCTCACTCCCCAAAGGGCCGGAGGAGTAGTGAGAGGAACTGAAGGGAAGTTAGGAAATGGGGAGGGTGGATTAGAAAGGAGAAATCAGGGGAAATGGGGGGGGGGGGGGGTTCGTGCAGGATGTTGAAAAAGTTTGTTCACCAAACGGGAAAGTTTCACTTGTTTTATGCGTTTCACAGCTTTTTGACCAGTTCCTTCATCTTGTTACTGGTTCTGCGACAATGAGAAGTTTTAATTGTTTTAAATTTATTCCGTCAAATACATTGGTGAGAGCTTTTCAAAACGGTGCCATGTGATGTGTATTTGATGTTCGTAAGATGGTAAAATACCAGCTTACCCTTAGTGCTTACCCCTTTTCGCATCGGGATGAGTTTAAGGAAGAGTTGGATAGTTGAAAGAAACATGCACATGCAACCAGAAATCCGTTCGTAGTGGTTAACTGATATCGCACATCAAATTTTCCCAAACAATAATCTTTTTATTTAAAATAAAAAAAAAATCTAATCTTTCAAGTTGGGTGTAGCACATAGATAGATAGATAGATAGTTTATTTACATCATTTTACACGTTACATTCTTCATTTGAATAATAACTGATGACCGAGCTGGATAGTGTAACACTGTGGCCCAGCCCGGAGTTGGTTCTTACATCTAATTTTTATAAAGTACGTTCCTATAAAACTATATTTACACCACATTAATTGTTAAAGTTTAGATTTCACTTCCATAAAATGATGTACTTACTATACACGCCATTTATATAGCTGCTAATTTTATTTATTCATTAATTTTAGTTCATAAAGTACTCATACGGGTTATCTCTTATTAGTTTATAGGTTTCTTTATTGAATAAATGCTGACTGTTTATCTTCATTAGATTTCTAATTTTTTCAAAATCTTTATTAACTATTTGCATGCCTCTGTATTTTGTCGTCATTTGAGCAAATGTATTTTTTACTCTCGGCAACTTGAGTCTGTAAGATTTTGATTGCCGCTGTCTCACATCAGCAAAATATATATATTTGTGTTTACGGATTAGTTTTAGCATATCAAATGTTTACAATTGGTGGACGGTTAACAGATTCAAATCATGAAATAATGTACCACTGGGATGGCGCCTGGGCTTATTGAACAATACCTTTGGGGTCATTTTTTGGATCTTAAAAATTTTGTCAATTAGGTACTTGAAAGTGTTCCCTCATATTACAATTGCGTACTGTAAGATTGACTCAAACAGCGCCTGATAAATATTGATCTTCAGCTCATCTGATAGAAATATTATTCTATAGAGGGTATAGGCACATTTCCTTAGCTTTTGACACAGATTTTGAATGTGGTGGGTCCATTTCATTTGAGAATCGAAAGTCACTCCTAAATAAATTAAGCTATTCACATACCTTGAGTCTTCGTATTGGTAACTTGAATGTATAGCTGTATATTTCATTGATCTATATGGATCAATGAAGTGTTCTAAATAAACAGAATGATTAAGCTGGTTACAAAGATTTAGGGGAGGTAACGTCTCCCACAGACATCCACGCCTATAAATGTGTGAATCGACTTGTATTGCAGTTCTGTCGCTGCGCTAATTATATAACGATTACAATAATACAACGATTGAGTGTAAATTGCTATTTGATTATCGCATCACTTTCCTCCACTTACCTACGAAGTTTGAGCACGTTCGGATGATTAAAAAGCGATACAATTATGTTTGGATGGTGGTTGTCGGATTTACCGTTGGTGCATGCTATTGATAGGTGAGCTATGAATCGCATTTACTTGCTCGTGCCCTGAAAATGTCATCGAAATAGAATGAACACGGAAGAAATAAAGCTTGTTTCAAAGATCTGGAGACAATAGACGGACAGACACATTTCTTATTTTCTCGGAGAAAATTTCGAATTCGGAATAACGGGGATATTTAATTTAAAATTATTGACAGACAACTCCCCAAAGGAAACATTTGAATATTCAGCAGATTTGAATTAAGTTCTTAATTCCAGTTGTACATCGTGCCCTAGCGGTTCCGCTTCCTAGGGGACGGAAGATCACTAGCTCACAAAGCTGATGGTAGTTCCTGCACTATTATATCATCCCTTCGTGATTACAGGTGAGCGGAAGATGATTCTGTTGATAAGAATGAAGCTTGTGGTAATACCTATATCTACTACTGCAGTCAACACGAACAGATGGATCATATTCATGTTTCATCTTGTTTCTTCATCTAGACATTGACAACGACGTTTCGTGTTGAATTAGGTAGTAATATCCAGCCGCCTCACACGTCATTCCATTGAATGCTGGATCTTTTAAAAAGGATTTCGATGCAATCAAAAGTTGACTGCTTGAGATGTTGTGTACGTGCAATAAATGTACAGCTATCCAACGAGTCGAGAACATTTTATGGGGTGGAAAGTGTGCAGGTTACAACTCCCTAGCAATGGTAAGAAGAATGTATTAGAAAGTAACTATCGAACGAAGCGTTTTTGTCACCCGTTGACATATTTTTCTGTTGAGAGGCTGAAGCTTGTTCATTGCTAACTTTGTAAACGTTTGCTAACAAATATGGTAGACATGAACACAATCAGGGAATAAAACATTGAATATCCACATTATTATAAAAGTTAGTATTAAAGTAAATGGTAACTCGGTTATGTTCTTTTTGGCGAAAACCTTTCTTCTTGTGTTTTTTATAACCTTGAAAATGCAGATTTTTAATTGTTAATGATTAGGACCTCGTGTTCTGTAAATTGAAACACAATCGAACGATCTCAGGACAATGTTGGTTAGGTTCCTGGTTGGATAATCGTGGAAGTTGAAACCCTTCGGGAAAGTATGGAGATCTGTTTTACGTAAAACCGATAATTCAATATAAAAACGGTGGGAACTGCGGGAGAACCGAGCTTCGCGAAGAATCCACGGTAATTCTGATGTAATCCGTGTCTTAAAACCGTTCTAATGACCTTCTTGTGCTTTTAAAGATTACACCGTACGAACGAATCAATGTTCTCACTCCTGGAGTATTCACTAAGACAAATTAGGAACAAACATGCGAAATTAACATTTTTCAAAATCAAATTTATTATATTCGAACATTTACGAGTCACACAGTATTATACTATTTGTGTAAATGTATAATTACCACACTCTTACTTCATCAGTACAGTTGTATTTAAGCGGAAAATACGTGACACTAAATTTCAAAAGTAAAAATGACATAGTACTGTATGTCATTTTGAACTCTATGTTGTTGAACGGAAGTAAATTAAACGGTAAGTTGTCCATTGAGACAGTTTCAGAACATTTCTCACAGTACAAGAGTTGACAGCTAATTACGAAAGGTTCAAGTGTTCCTTCGGCAATTTCACAATACCAACAACATACTTAGCGGTGATTCCTCCCGTCGAATTCGATGTAGAAAATGGTCACATACCGAGTGCTCACCACTTTTCGTATACATAGTCCTGAGTTGTACTAAAGTACGGCACATTGATTTTGTGTCATCGTGTGTCATTTTGTGTTTCTCTAAAGTCATTCTTCTATTTTACAGTACGTTCGAATAGTTGGTTAAAAAACTGTTTAGGGTACATCTATTAGAGATCTCTGGTGATTGAGGATGAAGTAACAGAACAGGCAAGTATATGTATATTAAGGCATAAGATGTGCTAGTGTCATAATTACTCCTAAAATAGAAGGTGAAACACTGGTTATTTCTCTACAACAGCATCATGGTTTAAATAACTATGTGGGGTTGCCAAAAAACAGAAATGTTAGGCATAGCAAAAGTTGCTAAGGCTTCTTAGGCCTACTTCAAGTGCCTGCTTAACTTGAGCACCAATTTCAGCTAAGAAAATTGTTTTTTTTTGTGCTTAGTGCTTTTCCAGCACGTGCTATGGTCCACAATAAAGTCAGTGTCGTTTTGTAATTATTCTAGCTACAATAGGATCCTGTCTTAGCTAAGATAAATAAATGTGAAAACAATATTACTGTTTTCGATCAAACTCAAACATCTCATTCTTACTGAAGTGGTGATATTCACTATTGAATCTATTACTTGAATTATGGCCTGTGACATTGCGATTAGTTCTAATGTGAATACATAAGTCATTGGAAGCAATATGAATTGAATTTCAATTCGATGCAATGGAAATTGATGACAACATCCAACATGATGGCCAATTTTTGACCAATCTGTCCGTAACTGGATCCATATGGAAATTCCATTCGTTTGCCCAAACACGGAACGCTCTAAAAGATCTAATCTACGATATTCTCAAAACACGTGCAAAAACAAAGTTGACCTAACCGTTGAATTTACAGTTTTTTGAGGGATCTTATTTTTTCAAGTTTATCAACAAATTGGGCATTATAAAATTGAAGTTCAAACATTGCTGTAAAATGTGCCAGTATATTGATAGTGCTGAAAAAAAAAAAAAAAAAAAAAAAAAATGCTTTGAGGAGCGAAACATTAGAGGAAGCTTTTTGCCATTAAATGTATTGTTGCCAAACTTTATTACAATAATTTATCAACATAATTTACATTTTACATTACTTTAAGCTCAAAATAATGGTGAGAAATGAACTAAAAATTTAACATAATATATTAAAAACGTCTGGGGAGTTGGAAGTGGCACATAGATTCCAAGTCTGGCTAATATGAACGTCTAGATATTTTGAAATGTTTGAGTTAAGCTTAAAGGACGTTCATTGCGATGAAAGTCATAGGGGACCATCAACAGTCTAACACACACAATACCTCACAACAACAATCCAGTAGCTTTCAAGACACTTTTTGCACTATGTTCAATGAACAATTGGTTTATTTCTCTCTTCCATAGCAACATAAACATAGATACTTGCATACCTGTCACTCTTAATAATTTTTAATTTTTCTAGCACATCCAACATATCCCCTTTTGGGAAAAAGTGGGGAAATTGTACGTATTGCCTGTTTGTCAGATCAAAAATAAAGCTATGATTGTATTCACACAGATGACTTGCAAAGGCAGAAACACCTTTGTTGTCCCTGAATTCCATTTCATGCTCTTTTGTTCGTTCCCTAAATTTAGTACAAATTTGATCTCAGTACTCATGCCCACATGAACATTTTGGAGAAAATCCAACATTTCATATTAGTGCTTTGTTAAAAATAGTACCATTTTAGACTTAAGGCATTGAGTTGTCAGAAATGTTGTTTAGTAGGTACTTAATAATACAAAAATAACAAATCAAGAGCACGTTTAAAAATTGGTGAGCAATGGGATTTAAGTGAATGTGAGTTAGTGAAGTGGACCATTCGTGAAATTGGGCTTGAGATTTCCAGTAAGGATGAGGTTACTGATATACAAAAACTTGCAGGGAATTGGAGAAGAGTATTATTCATATTTGTAGGCCCAGGTGAAAGTAGATTGAATCCTATTAGCTCAGGGAAGTGAAAGGGAAGGGGATGACCAACCAATGCCGGTTAAGGCTTAAAAGTGAAAGGGGCACAGTGGCATTATTTTGTTTGAAGGTAATAATACAAAAAGAACGAATCAAGAGCACTTTTAAAACTTGGTGAGCAATCGGTTTTAAGTGAATGTGAGTTAGTGAAGTGGTCCATTCGTGAAATTGGGCTTGAAATTTCCAGTAAGGATGAGGTTACTGATATACAAAAGCTGGGTTGGAGAAGAGTATTATTCACGCATATTTTCCCTTTTGATATGTGTTCCATATGAGAAGGATTAGGGGATAAACCGAGGGGGACCAGAATAGTGTGGAGGGATTCCAAGGAAAACAAAAGGAAAAACATCACAGCTGAAAGGCATTTTTTTTAGATTGGGTAAAACTGGGTAAGTTGGGTAGGTGAGTTGGGAAAAAATCCGGGAGTGAAAGTGGGTGAGGGTTCGGGAGGCGTCGGCTCCTCTCGGGAGTCGGGCCCGAACTCCGCTCCTGGGGGTCGACAAGCGCCAGTTGAAGCTTAGGCTTCGCCTACCGATACCGTGCTCGATCGCATGACAGCTGACTTGGTAAATATTGACTACCCAGAAAACGGCGCTGCCCCCTTCAAACCGCTCAGTCCGTGCGGGACCCCGTGGACCAGTTTCGAACTCGACCCCCCAAAACCCAAACACATCCCTTAAATATCTAAAAAGTGAAAAAAATTACGTTTTTTTCTTCTTAAACAATAAAATTTTCCTCTTTGAACAACTTCGGATGTTAATTCGGTAATAAATATCAATTAAAAAAACCCTCGAAATTTCGGTGTGATGTGCGGGTGTTTTTGAGTGTTAAGTTTCTCTCTCTTCCATCATTTTGTCGGTGAAAGTGCAGTCGAGGTGACGGGCGATGGGGTGCGAACTCGGTAAGCTGACCAAGAGCGGGGGCGGCGGGAATTCGGGGAGCGAGCCGCCCCCGGCCGCCCCCGCGGCCCTCGACCCCCGCCTCCCCCTCACCGCTAAGCAGAAGTACTCCATGCTCGCCTCCTGGAAGGGCATTTCCCGCGCTATGGAGCCCACAGGGATCTACATGTTTATCAAGTACGTTATCAACACATACTTTGTAGAGCAATTGATGTGTGTCACTACACAAAATGGATAATATAGTGGTTTTCGTAGCCTGAATCCAGCTGCTTCGAGAATACCCTTGACACAGTTCATAATAGCATTTAATTGTCAAGTTTCGAGTCTCCACTTGACCCATCATCATTTTTCGATAGAAAAATGAAAATGTGAGAGACAAAGACTTAAGGGATGCAATGCGGTTGGATAGGTACCAACATTTAATACCAATAAAAGTGCCATTCGTGAAGCATGACCATATGTGCGATATTTAAATTGAACGTACCTATTCCGTGTTAGATTTATATTTTTTTATTCAACATGTTAAATTGTACGCATCTGATAAAAATGAACACTTCCCTCCCCACCTGTCCACTAATAAAAAACGGGAACGTTCAGAACTCAGGGTATAGGCTTAGAAGATACAGATTCTATTTGTGCTGCTAGACCTTTTAAGCGAATTCGGTAATGCACATTATCATAATAATCATCAGAGTAAACCAGCAAGAAAGAGCTTGAATGGTTTAGGGTCAATGTTTATTCATCTCATCCGTTTGATCCCATATCTCTCCACCTACTTATTAATCAAAATGCATCCACATTTCAGCATTAAGAATCTCCGTTTACAAATATGAAAGTTCCATTTATGGTGCAAGACCATTTTAGAGAATTTACGTGGAGAATATTATCGAGATAATGTAGCTCACAGGGATGTACCAGTTTGTCAAGCACGTTATGATCACACATTTAGGAGTACAACTAATGTATCATTGTAGAAATCTTGAATGTCATGGTTTTTGTGGTCTGTATATGTAAGATGGAGAATAACCGTGGCAAAAACATTCAAGTTCGTATAACATTTTATTTTCAACGTTTCGGGCCTCAACTGAAAACATCATCATTAAAATTCAGAAAAAAAACAGAAAATGTTAGAGATGAAATACTAAAGGGATGAAACAAGGAACATACTTCAGCATCATTGTTTACTCAGCTGATCAAAATGAAAATATGACTTCCACATCTACTAATTTGTTGAAATGCGATTCTATTCATGCTAGGTATATGACCTTACGAGCAGTAATGTCTATACTGATTTTTTCCGCACAATAAAACCCACTGGGTTTACATGCTTATCAAGTTCGTTCAACCCTTCTTTGTAGAACAGTAATACATTTTCAATGTATTACAGATTAAATGGAGAATTTCGTGATTTTTGTGATTTGTATCCAGTCAGAAGGTAAAAATATAGTTTTTATAATAATATTTGATAGTCAACGTTTCGGGTCGGTACTGGTATTATCATCACTATCAATCTGCGAGTTAAGGTATTGTGGAACTACCAGCTAAGTTGATGACAGTTGCTTTAGCTTCTGTACGAATGGTCTCATTCTTCTCCCCTGCCCACAAGTCAAAAGACGGTCATGTTTCAAAGTGCTGAGTCTCGGCTTAAATAACAACAAAAAAGTATAGCTCCTGAAATATGGCCATCTATGGGATGTATGAATTCAAGATATTTCACGGTATGATACCCAGCTGTATCTGCTTGTTTATATCATCAACGTACAATATCAAAGTGTGATCAGCTGTTGAGACGATCCCATTCCTCCATCTGCTCGTTAAGACCATTTGAACGAATTTTCTTACTGAATATATTCCGCAGAATCAAACTCACGGAGATCTACATGTTCAACAAGTGGCTCTGTTGTCAACAAATACTTTGTAGTACAGTTAATGTATCATTGTACAAATGGAGAGTATCGTGTTTTTGTCCTGCATCCAGACAAAGTTCATCATAACATTTTATAGCCAGCGTTTTAGGCTTCCACTAGAGCCGGAGAGAAAAAGGTACATTACCACCTCCGCTCTATGAAATATATGCCACATATCAGAATTTATGGAATTCAGTAAATAAAAGTTAGATTCATGTGGCACTACCAGATGAGTTACGTTTTGTATTGACTAAGAATATTTGTACTAATGTTACCCGCATTATGGGGTCTACTTGTTTGTCAGGTACATTATCGGCATTTATTTTCTAGAACACTAAGTATATTTCAGTTGAAGCAGAGAATTTATTGGTGTTTTGAAATGACATGGAAAATTCGGCCCAAGGATGAACCCATTCATTCGTTTCGGGATTCTACTGAAGTCATCATTAGTGTAAATCAGCGAAATAGTAACTCTTAGTTACCTAAATGCGTAAATCGACTCACTTCACAAAATATTATCGATATGGTGATCGTGTAATTTATTTGAAAGCACGAAGTTCTAAAATAAATGGGATCCTTGTGAAGTACAATCAATACATTTTCGGAATGAAAACTTGATTGTTACATTATCTTTACCTATTAGAATGTGCACACTATCGCTGTTCCTACATTATCGAAAATGGTGTGAGTCACGCAACTAAATAGGCTACATTTCGATTATATGCCATGTTCGTGACAAAATAAAGGGACTTATCAATAATAACCGTGTCGAATACTTCTAACGTGACACTCTCCGATTTGATAGAGAATGATGTATGTACATTATATACATACATTAAAGTGATAGAGTGAAGTGTCATTTATACAAAGTCATGACAAGTTATTACAGCAATTAATCTATTTTCGTTAAATAATAATTAGGAATAACTGCCGCCCATCTGTTATGTTGTGCATTCAATTGCCATACAAATCAATTGTTTTCGATGTCGAAATAGTTTAAGGACTGCAATATTGATTAATCACAAGTAAATATCTTGAATTCGATCTATAAATGAATATAGTCGTCAACTTGACTCTACAATGGGCAGGATCCTTTGTCATTTCAGACATCGATAAAGATAATTGTAGAGAGTTTGAAGGATCCAGCAACTGATGTATGACCTAAAAAAGCGAACATAATTCTGAATTTTACGCTGATGAGAGGATTTTAATTGAATGCCATTGATAACAGTTTATTTTTCTACAAGGTCTCACGTTGACGTTGACTTGACGTGGTTGGAATGGGTAAAGGCATTTTGCATTGAAACAAATTCCGCATTGATTAAAAACACCTTGCGGCCACCTTGTAACAAATAACACAGTACCTATTTAAAATAAATAAATACATAGAATTTTCGACTTTTGATCCTAAACGAACTGGCGTGAAATGAAATTCCTCTGCTAGAAATACGCGAAGAAAGTTCAAGATGAACGTAAAAGCGACAGAAATAGTTGAGTAAGATGAAATGTCAAGATGAAATGAGATGTAAGTCCGGAGCACCTTAGGATGCGTTCGGGTTGAATCGTAATTAATAATTTTTATAGGGGCTTGTTTAATTGCTTCTTAGTAAATTTTGGACAAGAATGAAGGGCGTTTAAAAATGTGGAAACAAACTGCCCAAAACTGTTATAATGGAGATCAGTTTTGAGGTGGGTATTCTAAAACAATTGCTGAATATGAGCACTTTTCCATGTTCGTTCTTATCTTAAAAAAATAAATAAATAATGAAAATTAACAAATCCTATCTAATTAAAAAAAACATAAATTATAGGAGAACGGATGAGGAGACATCTTGATTCTTCTTTCACAATTCATGTATGGGATATAGCTTCAATTCGTTGGGGGTTAAAAATGGATTGAGCAGGTTTTGAGAACACAAGTCTATTCGTTGGATTGGATTTGACTTCAAACAATTAACTTAACCATATGGTGCAGTTTTTTAACATTGAATCACAGCTACTAGTTATCAGGTATTGCATTCTATATGCTAAGTAGGTAGCGAAATAGAGGGGCGGACACCTGGACGGAGGTGGGATCACTCGAACAGCTGACATCGGCGAGCGGAATCCTCGCGTTTCATGATTAAAGGAGCCTGCCTACCTCACGAAAATACACACTTGTTACGCGGAAAAAGTATATTTTAAATGTCGAATAGGGAAGATGATAGCATCAGAGTTTAATCAGCTCATCTGTTTGGTTGCATACTTTAACCATATCAGCTTCTTGTTTCAGAATAATCCATTTCAAACGTCAGCAGCGTAGGTAAAGAACGGAATACGTTTGGTTTGGTAGTCACTCAGTTGATTTCAATGATGACATATGTTCTGAGGGAGCTCGTTTCAAATGTCTACTGAATAGGTAAAATAGAATGAAGACAATGTCATATCTAGTTCTGGGTTGTTGTACACGTAATTATATTTCACTTGTTCTGGAGAAGCTCTATTTCAACACGGAGGGATTGTAAGAAGGAAGTTAACTTTAGAGAACACTCAACCGATGTAGTTGCTTCTCACGTTGCAGTTATTTTTAAGTTTCCTCCAAAAGACTGTGTTCATGATGTCTGCAATTCTGATTGAGTAGTAGAGATGTTGGATGCAACCTTTCACTCAGTTCATCTAGATGGTCGCCCGGATGATATGGTTCGCTAGTTGTTATAGTTCCTGTGAGGGTCCACTTAAAATGTCTGCAATCAATACCCTGCAATAAGTTCCTGTGTTATGACCCAACACTCACTAGTTGCTTGTGATGTCACATTACAAAAACAAGAACTTCGTTAACAAATATCTCAGGAGTTATCCCGGTGCGGTGCGTACAGTCTCACTTCTTTTAGATATAGTAATCAGTGCTAAGCCACTTTGGAATAATAATGGGCGAGATGTAGCAGCTGCACATTTTGGATTGTTGAGTTATTTGAGAGCTGTTTCTCTCATTTTCCTCACTAATAATGTGGTGTTTGGGTTTATGATTTTCAATAATGATAAATCTAGTTTAGATAATATACCACACACTACGTCTGACATTCATAGATAAATCATTTATATAGAAGAAATAATAAACATCTCTGCAACAAATGCAGCGTTTTTATGACCCCCCAGATACGTTGCCGCATACGCTTCAAGGTGCGTAGATTCAAAATCTGCTTTATCCTTCTGCCGTACATTGAGGACCTTAGAATTGACGTAAAAAATCCTTTTTTTCCACACATGGACTCCACTTGGGGTCTAGTGGGTCCTCAATTTTAGACGCATAGATGCTATGGATCCAAAACTGGTTAAAAAACGTGGTTTTTTGAGGTTTTCATTGACCTAGACCAGCGGTTCCCAAGCGGTGGTACGTGAGGCCATTTCAGGTGGTATGCAGTCATATATTAACAATAACAATAAACAGGTTGAATTTGAATAACATTAATTTACAGTTACGATGCAACATTTCCGCGTTAAGAATGCAATTCCTCCATCTGTGTTTTACATAGAATAGTGGCAGTCTGACGCCTAAATTAAATAATACAGCACACAGTTGTAAAATGCATTTTTATTTTCCTAAACATGACCAAATGTAAATTATATATAATTATATATTGCGTATAAATAAATAAAAAATATATATAAATAAATGGTGGTACATCAAAATCTCTGAAAATTTCAAGTGGTAGGTGCGTGGTTTCTTAAAGGTTGAGAACCCCTGACCTTGACAAGTGGGGTGATTTCCTAGGCTACCAATTCTATCTATCAATTGAAATGGGCCCAATACGAGCCCAGCTGAATTCAAAAATGTCGTTTCAAGGGTGAAAATGTTGAAGAAAACGGGTGTAAAATTAATTTTTTAAAATCTAAACTTCATAATTCTTAATATCTTAAATTTTATTTTTTCGATCTGACGACTTACACCGACTTAGCAGTCATGAAAATTAATAAACATTAATAAATGAAAGTCTCAAAACAATAAACCTTTGTGAAATGATTTGAAGCGTTTTGCCACGGCTTCGTTCTCTTTGATCAAGCTCTCCAAATGATACGACAGAACGAAGCTTTGGAAATCTATATATCGCTGTGTTTGATTTATTATTCTCTTATAATAAGCCTTCGTGGTCGTTTCAGATATTTCACAAACCCTTACAAACTTTGCCATTTTACATTCTAGGTGGGTAAATTGAAAATTTACAACGTGAGTACGCCATACGTCGTATGCCGTTCGACATAAAAGTACCTTAGAATCGATGTAAAACTCTAGTACTTGCAACTGTCTCTAAAAAGTTCAGATGGTATGGGTCAAAAACCTTGTGGTTTTTCGAGGTTTTTACTCACAGTGGTGTGTAAGTTCCTTGTTCTTTTTCACTCAAAACCGACTGAAATAGGTATCAGATCTGTAGAAATTCACTGAAAGCGAATAATCGCGATTTCCGAACTTGAAGACTTAAAAGTGAACCCCCCCTCATAATGGCATGAGCAATTATTCCTAAGTAATTCTGAACACCAATAATAAGAAATGGGTCTTGCAGTATCTGTATTCTTTCACAGGCACGGCCAGTTGAAATTGTTTTTATTTACCCCATTTAACATTAACGGGCAATTGCGGTCCAGAAACTTGACCCTGAATGAATTTTAACGTCGCTGACTGAAAACCTGATTAGGGGCTCGCGGCACTTGGAAGGAGGCTACCGAGGAACGTTGAGAGTGACAGAAATAGTTTACTACTATTTCATAATGAGACGGAGCGTTCCGAGCACCTTCGGACGAGTTCGGTTCGGATCCAGACAGCAAGCGGCAGGTGGGAGCGAAGATGTTGGACGGAGGTCTGGACCCCCTGACGTGGCGATCGAGGGTGAACAGCTGTTAGTCGCAGCCGCTCCGCTGCCGGGATCTCCTTGAGCCACCTTGAAACTAATGAGTGTGGAGTCTGCCCTCTCTGATGACTCCCAACTTCCTGGAATTACCTGCCTACTTTGCAGTTACAATTCGCCAACATCTGTCGGAGAGAATCAGTTAAAACAGCTTTTGAGAGCACTTCAACGTGTTCCACTTGCTATTCATAATTTTGTGTAAAATAAAGTTCCACTCCTGCAGCATGCCCGTATGTGACAATTTTCCAAAATAATCCTGTCACAAGTTTGTTGAATTCAGTTAAAATTTGACCACCCTTGTGCTAAAAAATGTTGATTATAAATTTGGTTGCAAAAAAACTTCTTCTACCCTAAATAATACTTTGTTTCTGAGTCTACCAATGGGCAACGGAAGCTTTGTTTTAATTTTGAGGACGACAAAATTTACACCGACAAAATTTACACTCGCAATTCTTTCAAGTTTGTGTGTGTCAGCCGATCTTATCATGCTAATTCAGGGAATGTAGGTTATGCATTGATGGTCTGCGTTTGATTAATCATAAATCAATACGACAGTCCGCGCATGTGCAAACGTAAAATCATGATTCGTCATGCATGATTTCTCAGGGTTTCCTATCCTATGGATTTTGGATTTATCAAATGATTGATGAGCCAGAAAACTAATACTTCACTCTGCACAACCGCGAAATGGACCAAGTATGATTTTTTTTCAGATTCTGGCGGTTCGATTGCTGTAACGTTTTTGGAGTAGTTGGCGAAAAACGGTCTGATAAACTCACATAGATTTCAACACGGTGTTACAAAAACGCAGGATTTGAAAAGGCTGTAGAATGAACTTATTTGCACAAAACACCAAACAAAATCATGCCATTTGATTCACGAGATCTTGAGAGTAAAACGTGAAAAACAACATCGGGTACATTCCCTCTCCTACTAGCCCTGCACGCAATCACCCTGTCCATGAAATTCACCCTTGCATTGATTTGTCCAAGCACAAGTTGAATTTCATGCTTGACTTCCATCCCATTTGTGGGTTTGTTCTCATAGACTTGTGACTTCGTATAATCCCCCAAAAAAAGTCACATGGACTCAAGTCACACAATCGAGGTGGATAGACTTGGTATCTTCGGAACAAGATGAGTCGGTCTGGAAACCTCTAGCGCAAAAGTGCAATTATTTCTCTGGAAGTGTAGTACGTTTTACCATCTTATTGGAACCAAAGGTTATCGGTGTTCATTTGATTTAACTGAGGCCATAGGAAATCAGTGGTCATTGTTTAGTATCTAACTTCGTTCACAAAGTCTGCATTCTCATTTTCGTTTTCACGAAGAACGGGCCCACCCAACCTCCACTTCAAATCCCACAGCAAACCGCTTTCTTTGAGGATGCATTTCTCGTTTGTCATTTACTCTTGGGTTCTCGAGATTCTTACGGAGTCGACGAACTGAGGCTGCGACATTTTCACCGTTTATGGAATGTATTTCAACAATCGAAACTCGTTGTACCGTAGTGTACCTTTCCATGGTAACACAGTAGAGCATTTTCAAATCCGACATTCTTTTTAAAACACCCTTTATAATTAGTAGCTATTGCTAAATCTTTGTTGAAAGCCTAAGCCTACAGTTTTCATGAAAGCCTTATTTCCTGCAGATTTCATTTGATTTTGATGAAAATTACAAGGAATGCGCGGGTTAGGCTGTCAATGCTCTCCTTTGAGTTTGATTAATCATAAATCTTCAGTCTACATAGGTACTACAGTATGCGCAACTGCAAACCTAAAATTTAACATGCATGATTTCTCAGGGTTTCCTGTCCTACGGATCATATGGATTTTGGATTTCTTGGAATGATTTTAATTTGTATCTTTTTTTTTTAATCACATTTATGTGCAATTTAAGTACATGACTCTGAACTTAGTTTTGAATTACCCAGTCTTAGTTTCATTAACTCTGGATCACTAGTTGCAGAGAATCGCTCCGGGAGGGATTAACAATTTCTTTCTTGGTAGATTAGGTACTAAGTACTTGGTAGATTACTTCATTTTTTCTTGTTAGATTACTTCGTTTTTACTTGGTACCTACCTATATTACTAAGGTTCAGAAGTGAAAATATTAATTCAAAATATAGGCATTTCAACAGATTGTTCGATTTTCTCCAAAAATTTGGTCAAATCACAATCTTCTAAATTTTATGTTCCGGTTAAGATCAAACGTTGCCGGACATCAGGGAATTCGTAAACATTGGACGATAGACTTTCGTAACAATGTTAATTTCAAAGAATAATGTTAATGCCAGGAGGTTGATTCGCATTCAGGGCCCACCTGTGTGCAATTCCTGACTGGTGAAGCTGTCTGTCATTCGATCCTGGCAGGTATCTTTTATAGAAGTTTCAACCCCATACTTTAAATTGAGTTGAGGCTCTTCGACGTCCTCACAAGATGTTCCTATAATGCACTTTTTGTGTGGAAGTTATTAACTAGCAGGAGAGTGTCACGGATCTTCCTCCGTGCAACACAACCTTCTCCCAACAGCACCACCACAACTTAATTCTCTTAATTGCAATCAAGATTGGAAGCGCTAGTGTCGCCTGCCAAAAATCCCCCGTCGATGCAATTATAATTATTTTTCAGTGAGGTGACGACGGGCGTTTCAGCGAGATATAGCTTTCAGCGATCTAACTGCGATTTCTAATTATTTACATTTTTTTCACTTTCTACTTTTTTTCGAAGTGCGTTTATTTTATTTTTTAAAGTCTCAAAGGAGCGAGCACCAATCAGGTTTGATTTATATAATTTACAATTTTGATTATCTTTACTTTTCAATTTTTTTATTCCTGAGGACAAGGCTATTAAGTTTTGGTTTATTATTCAATAAGAAACCATTGTAATCGCTCTTGAAAAAAAATAGAATATCATGGTTCACGTTTCAAAGGGTGTAGAATCCGAATCTGCAATAAAAAATTTTCCGTCCGTCCGCCGTACGCCGTACACAAGATATCTCCGAAACGGCTGGAGCAAAAAATCTGAAATTTTCAGGAAAAATCCTTCTTGGTCCGACGACGCCCCAATTCTTGAGCCAGCTCCCTCACTCAATTTAAAGTGCAGTTTAAGGGCTGTAAAAGTTTTGTAAAATCCCTGAAAACCTCAAAACTAGTCAAATTTGAAGAACATACCATTAGGAATCGAACGAGCCCTTCCCCACGTCCGTAGGTCAAACCATTCCCGATGTATGGCCCGATTTATGGTGCCAACATTAAATGTTAGCGTTTTTTCGTTTATTATTGTTTGTCTGTAACCTAGTGATGTCCGGCCGATAGCGTCGAGTTGTGGTGAATGTGGATACTGGAGTGATAGCCGATGTGAATACTTGTAGTGCAGTTAGTAGCCGATACACGGGTTGAAGCATTCTGATAATATATAAGTAAATATTATTCAATATTATTACTGGGGTTTATTATTCAATATTATTACTGGGGTAAATAGTATTCTTTCACTGGGGTTTATTATTCAATTGGCTTGCGTTCATGATTTGAATCTTACTAAGCTTCGGAGTGTGCGTGTTTTACAGGTGACAGAGCGATTATTGAATTTCAGGAGATATGCATAGACGACGTAAATCGGTTCTCATCCAAAACACCTATTTGGATTGATCAGTTGATGATACTTATGTGCCCCCTCTACATCTGTCTCCCTTTGGCTACATCGTTTAAATTTGGATTTGGGGAAGTTTTTACACAATACGAGTGCCAAAAGGACTTGATAAATTATAGATGTTTTTATTGTGGGGGGGTATTGAGGTTCAATAAAAACGCTGCAAATTCTTTCACTGCGGTTTATTATTCAATTGGCTTGCGTTCATGATTTGAATTTCTACCAAGCTTTGGAGTGTGCGTGTTTCACAGGGTAGAGCGAGTATTGAATTTCAGGAGGCACACAAATATGATCAACTGATCAATCCAAATAGGTATTTTGGTTGATACGTGCTCCATGCATATCTCCTAAAATTCAATAATCGCTTTATCCTGTGAAACACGCACACTCCAAAGCTTAGTAGAAATTCAAATCATGAACGCAAGCCAATTGAATAATAAACCCCAGTGAAAGAATTTGCAGCGTTTTTGATTTTAATTTCCACTGCTTAATACAGCGACATTTCCTTTCATATTGCCTTTTGATAATTTTTCTTTATTTCCACGAATATTTATACATATTTATTTTTAGTTAGGTAAATGCTTTTGGAAAAGGTTTCCCGAGCAAAAACTCGGGTGGTAGCAAAGAACTCTGATAATTTTAATTTAAACCCATAGTAGGGTCTCATAATATTATGGTAGCAATAGCCGTGTAATACGATCTTCTTGTGCGTAATTATTATTTCTTTTCTTTTTCCAGTATTCAACATTTTTCATTTCTATTTTATTTTCCACGTGGCAACGTGGTCATTTGTTTCCATTTTGTGTGTAAGGTACGCCATTTGGTTGGGAGACACTGGAACATGTTCTAGGTTGTCCCCTGCCTTGAATGAAACAAGCTCATATCAATATTCAATTGTGGCATCTTGTTTCATCTTGAATTTATCTTGTTCATTTCTGCTTCTCTTCTTGTCTTTGTAATCATGGCTACGGCGGCGGAAGGTAACGTTGTTGATAAAGAAAACGAGGATATTCCCAAGTGTGATTACTGTCTCAAAGACTTGGATTGAGTGATTTCCTCACGAGTTCAGTGGAGTTTAATATGTAAATAACAATCTATTCTTCTAAGAGGTACGTAGTGAATTCACAAACGCAAATAGATTGATCCAACTTTTAGCTAGTTATTCGATAGCCGATGTCTAAGTAGTGAAGAAACATTACAATCATTTCAGTCCTTATAATTATTTCAATATCTATATAAATCGATATCGATGAAGTAGATTGGCAAAATGTTGTTCGACACTATGAGTAGCAAACTATTGATAGTTAAATTCAGTTGTATACGGAATGATTGTTCAGAGGTACGTCATCGTATTGTCTTTTTATTGAAAGTTACAGTCGTTTCGGGTTGAAACTGAATACAACCCTTGTATTCAACTTTCATAAGTACAACAGTATACAGCGATCGTGAAAGGTAAAGCGAGAGCTTCGGTGAATAATATTGTTAGAGATGTGCTTTAATTTATTCCTATTCATGGGAACAACGCTAACTGTTGTGATGTGTAGATTTGCGATGGACTCGAGAACAGAAGACAGTTGACAGCTATACAAAATAGAGAGAATATACTGCCTAGAGAGAATATACTGTCTCTCTCTGTCTCATCCGTTTTGCCCACACCCTCTCTCATTCACACTCCCTCATACCTCACATCCTCCTTTCATATAAATAGGTTATGGTCAATTTGAGTGATGTAGGTATTCTATAAGATGACTCGTACAACGTCAGGTTTTAGTCTTTATTGATTAATCGTTTATTGACTTAATTTGTCAACGAAGGCAATATATGCAAGGTTTAGTGTGCAATGGGTAGGTTGTCTGCGTAGTGCCAACCGTTCACAGTGGCCCCAAATGAGATTCTAGGAGGGAACAATTATTTTATGAGCTATTCTTCAAGGAAATATCTCGATGATTCCGAATATATCCATGTTCCTATACACAAAATTACTCCTTCACAAAGTGTACTTGAAAGAAAAAAAAAAAATGCTGCAAATTCTTTCACTGGGGTTCATTATTCAATTGGCTTGCGTTTATGATTTGAATTTCTACTAAGCTTTGAAGTGTGCGTGTTTCACAGGTGATAGAGCGTTTATTGAATTTCAGGAGATATGCATGGAGCACGTAAATCTGTTGTCAACCAAAATACTAATTTGGATTGATCAGTTGATCATATTTGTGTGCCACCTGAAATTCAATAATCGCTCTATCCTGTGAAACACGCACACTCCAAAGCTTAATAGAAATTCAAATCATGAACGCAATCCAATTGAATAATGAACCCCAGTGAAAGAATTTGCAGCGTTTTTTTACATGTTCTACTGATAAATTTGAAAATCAGTTGAAAATGTGTTGTTTTAGGAGAACATTGTGAAGGAGTGGTTTAAATTAAAAGGCGGTAAACGTGGAGTGCATTCAGAATCAGAAGCTCATAAAATGATTCTTTTCACCTGGAATCTCATTTTTCCATCCACTATCCCTCCAAACAAACAAAAACGTTTGATATAAAAAAAAAAACAAAAACCAAAAACTGTCAAAAAATCGGTTGAATAGCAAAACTAGAAGTTTGACGAAATGTGCGGTTAGACTGTAGATAGTCTCCTATGAATTTTATCATATGAATTTTATTGCAAGTGTGAAATCCTCCAAGCATCAGTTGGCGTATGCGTAGGTTATGGTGGTCCCATCTTGATGACATTTTGAGAATAGATGTGGGCAGCCAATTTATATATCTCAGACAAATTTCAACACGATTGTGTCTCCATTCAGGCCGCAACACATTTAGCCGAGAGAACTGCAACACATCTCGACTCACCAATTTGAAGGCGTAGTGTCTGTGGGATTTTCGTCCCTGAATCGTTGCAACAAAGTTATATGCATATGCTACCCATACGAGGCAGCTATGTGCCACATCCAAATTGGCATAATTTTATAAAACATGTATGTAACTATTTTACACACTTATGTACTATCTTGTGTGTCTTTCGCACCGCCTGAGAGGCGTTGCGTCTTTATGTAGAACGCCAAGGGAATGTGTGAAATAACTAGCATCACAATAATGACTAGCCATTTTAGAATTACTGGGCATTATATATAATGGTGGACATATACAACTAACATATACTGCTAAAATTATATCTTTTTTTGTTGCAAAATGTGCTATTGACTGTAGCAGGTTTCTTTTTGCCTGTGTGGTTACAGTTAAGCTTTTATTTTCGTATTGAGGGCTCAAATGCATCCTTCTAAACCTAAGCGTGTTGTACCTATTTGTGCACTTGCAATATAATTGGACCTCGTTGACGATTCGTGAGGCTGACATTTAACGGTAGATGATATTGATTAAACTCAGAGTTTTTCCAACGCTAAACAAAGGGGACGTAAACATTGGTTGGGAAAAGCCTTTTGTTCGTTATTTCTAAGGGTCCGTGAATAAACACCTTTCTCGCCCCTTCGACCTTCCTCGGGTGTTTTTTCAGTAAATAAGCCTTGTTAGGGTTGACAGAGTGGAATGGACCGATCCCCCATTCATATTCTTCCTTGAGGTGCTGGTCCATCCGAGTGACCTAGCAGCGGAACTAACTGCTTCCCGGATGTCGGAAGGAACATTTGGATTTCTGATATAAAATATGTTTAAATAAAACTTTAATGACCACCAATTTAGATCGTTACGTTCTGACCGAAACCAACATCAAACATAGACGTTACGCATGATGAATTACGCATTTTTTGGCTTCATGATTTTATGTCATAGACGTCATGGGGAGTCCACTAAAAGGGGGACCGATTTTCTTGGCTTAGTGCTCACTGGAGATCGGTTGTCACAGCTAGAAAATCAAAATTTCCTTTGGAAGGAAGAAGCATCACTTACCTCGTACACTGTTTTCGATGTTACTACGAGCACATTAATTTATTCTTCCTGATGACACGGCACTGTTTCGTGAGATAGAATCTAGGATCGATGTGTTTTCTCCTGCTAACCATGAGCTGATAGCGTTACATTCATACATTTTAGTTATACCCAGCCTACGATACCTTACCTGTTCCGTTACCTTACGTTAACGTGTAAAAACACAGTAAAAATCGTGTTGTAACTTGTGACGATCGAATCAGGTGTTTTTATGGCATAGGAATTTCGTTTACAAGGGTTGAAAGTATTGTAGGCATTTGAATATTAGCTTATGCGACGTTCCTCCTGAGAGTCTAGTAAAGTGTTAGTATTTACGGCGTTATATTTTTAATGGAGTCATCTTCAGTAGTTCTAGAAGTCAATTACATGGTATGGAGACACACTGAACCGCTAAAGGTGATGTTAATTTACTTTACGTCTCGATCTATAGTACTGGGAAGTGATCGGAGCTCTTAATTCGTTAGTCCGACCCTCTAGAACCACCGATTCGAAGATCGTGGAATAACGTTATTTACATCTTTGTGTGAAAGAAGAGACGATATCATCCTCATCATAGTGATAGCCAGGATTGAAGGTGAAACAAACCTAATGATCTACAATCCATGGATCGATTTTAAAGGTCATTTCCAATAACAGATGCCTCCTAGGTATTACTAAGTAATACATTACAAGTCTTGTAATGCGACAAATCAGTCTGAAGATCAAATTTTGAGAATTTAAGAGAAAAAAAAACAACGTTTTCCCCCAATTTCTTTTGCTCTTATAAACGGGTTTTGTTGCTCCCTCTGTCCAGGGAAAACTCCCCCAAAAGCTCAACTTTCCAAAGGTATAAGAAAAACATTTTTGAAGAAAATTCAGTTTGAATGAGGTAAAGCGTGGGTTTTCGAAACCAAATTTTTCAGCCAAAATTGACGTGCTACAAAAATGCGAGTTTGGCATCGAGTTTCACGTATTTCTTTTAGCTGAATTGATGGAAACTCCCTCGGTTCCTCGCCTACCGAGTTCCGAGGGAATAGCATCCTTTAGCAAAAAAGGGAAGTACCTACATACAGTAAGGTTTTTTAAATTAATTGATTTTGGGTGAAAAACTTCAATTTCATGGTATTAACCCGCATTTGTCCACATTAAAACGTAATTTGTTTCGAAAACATTAATGTTGAAAAATCATGTTGCTTATACCGTTGGAAAACTGAAATTCTGGGGAGATTTTTCCTGGATGTGCTTTAACCCTATCCGCCTAACAGGTTAAATGTACCCCCAAGACATTTACGTTTCAGTTTGCCGATCCTTCTTAGGTATTCGCCCTAAAACCTGACTGTGCCTCGAAACGATTAATATGGTTGAAATAAGGTTTAGGATTGATTTTCCCTGCCAATATAAAATTTTCGTGAACAGTTCTCCACTTGTCACAAATTGTACGCCGGCAATAAACTGCCTGTTAGGAAACATGATGACAAAAGTTTGGGAACCAACCAAATCGATCGCGAAGGGTAAAGTTTTTCATGAAGTAGAAGTACTCATGTTTTGGAAGTTGTGAGCTAGGCTTAGTTGTGCGTCGGAATTCGCTGATCATTTTAATACTGCTCCTATCAAAATCGGAGCAGTTTTCCGTCTATTGAGAACATACATAAATAGGTACAAACAAACTTTGAGTTTCGTGTTTAAGGTTATGTACGCGTCTCAGTTTAATTTGTTCGGATTGGATTTTTCGTTTAGAAGTTAAAAGGGGTATACAAATTTTCTAAACAAGGAAGATGTCACGGCTTGATGTCATTTTACGTTTAGTATGTTAACAAATACAAATTTATATATTTATTTTAAATAATAATTTTCAAAGTTGAAAATCAATTTTCCAGCTATCATGAAATTGATAGTACCTAATGACAGAATTTCGTGAAATAATCAAAAGTTACGAAATATCCCGATCAGCTGTGTGAGTCTGGGGTTAAATCATTATTATATTAACATCTTATTCGGAAGCGTCTTTTACATCTTTTATTGTTGCTCTTATGGTTGTTCTTTACATTGAGGAAAGTACCTGATAATTGAAGTATTGGAGGAAAAGCGAGGAAATGAATAACAAGGTTTCAGCTTGGTCTTTCTTGTGATAATGATGTAGTGGTGGGTGTCACCTATTTTATTACCCTGTACCATTATTATTACTTATACCAGGTACATAAGCTAGTATATTTTAAATAAATGAATAAATATATATGTAATAAAGATGAATAAATGTACAAAAAAATCAATTTCTAATGTCTATCTATCACAACGTCAGTTGAAAATGTAAAAATGGAGATCACAAAGCTCTCTGGGGACCTACCTACCTACCTATTTTCGACCGTTGATTTTGAATAATATTCAAGATACAGCAGTGACGTTCTAAGGACAATAGTTGTCCTTGGTTACTATTTTTCACCACAGGAACATGGAAACTCGTTCATCATAAATTTGTCACAATATTGGCAACGTTAGTGCCTACCCAAGTTTATAAACTGATTTATGTGTTTGTGATCGGTTTCGGCCAAATATTATTTCTTCCAGAACACGAACACAATATCTACGAACATGAGGGAGGATCGTTCGAATATAATGTCCTTAGCATACAAGGAAAAATCCCTTTCCCGGTGTTTGGGCTCCCCGATTCTCGAATCGGCACATTTCTCGTTGGAAAACGTCGATTCAGCTTTCATTGTGAGCACATCAGCTTTGTAACGAAGGAGTGGATTCGAACGATATTTGAACAGGACTTAGGTGAGTCCCTTTGTGAGCCTGATAATTGATCTCGATGCCCTCAACCAAAACCTATCCTCTTGATTCCTTCATTAGAACGGATTCAGCTATTGTCAATCTTGAGAGTAAAGAATATATTAGGTATTGACAATTTTGGCAAAGTAATTTGAACCTTTGGCACAAATAAATTTTAATATTTTTGGCATCTCAATTTAAACTTTTGGCGACTCAATCTCAACTTTCGGCATACCAATTCGAGCTTTTGGCATATCAATTTATACTTTTCACAACCCCAACTATACCAACATTCCACCCCATATAATGATCAATAAATGTTTTTTCTCTCTACTACTAAATAGATTAGGTACCATAAATATTCATCAACAATCTTTTTGTCGCTATTCATTCTTACTCTAACCGCCTTATAACTAAATGTGGCAATTCGGGCGCGAGGCATAACTTTCTCGTAACCATTATAATGATCCATCGATGAAATGAGGTGAAATGACATTTGTGACTTCACAATGTTGTTTTTTAAAATTATTTTTATTTGGCATTTGTCAACAAATACAGCCATGTTGTTGATTGACAATCAAAATGTTACAATACTAAATTGAGCTAAAAACTAAAATTACATTCTTCAATAAACTTGAATAAATCATAATCTCACAATAGTATAATGTTCCTAATTAAATACTTCATATTCTCTACATCGTAATGTTACAATATAAAAAATCTACTTTCATCAAACCCTCCGTACCGATTTGTTTACTTTTTGGTCCTTGGTATGTTTGCTGAATTTGTCTTCTCGTTGCTTAACTAGCTTACAATGACCAAACAGATCTGTACTCATGTCTAGACCTTTTCTGAAATCTCGTGTAATAGATGGTACGGTATTTTGATTATGATTCAAAAATGGAGAATTTATGGACAAGGGCATATAACTTAGAACTAACAAGTCGGTAATGACTTCCTCCTGTATGACTTCTGTAGTACTCATGATAGCTATAAGAGACCCGTTTCCTCGAATTTCCGAGTTTAGGGTTGTTTACAGCACGGGATATCAAATATTAAACGAGTATCTTATCAATGTGGTGTATCATGAAGTAAAAATACAACTACTATTTACAAAGGTATTTACAATAAACTTGGATCTAATGAACAAACGAATAGAGTCACTTTTGAAACTACGTTACAAACAAGTGGGGTGTTACAAGGTTGTTGTGTCACTGACTTTACAGTTTCTGACATCACCTCCCAAGTTCATTTGGCGAATGGCGAGAAAGAGGTACATTGCTGGTAGGGGATAATGTTAGGAAAAATCCACCGTGGGAAAGAGGTCAGGGAATTGGGTACTAGAATAAGGGTTTGGAAATACAAGTTCACAAGTCCGTTAACGGATTAGACATAATGATGATATTTGAAAGTATTGTGTGCTTGACTGCAAAGGTCAGCATACATACGGCAGCATGTGTAAAAACAAGAGGAAATACGGAACCGATTGAAATATTCACAAAGGAAGAATAAACTATGCTGTCAAAAAACTTGGACATTGGAGCTTGAAACTGAATATATGTGAGATAAAGCAACTTTAGTAGCCATCTACTGGCGTTTTAAAAAGCGTAACTATCTCCGGTATTGACGAGTACAACTGTTTCTACGTCAATCTGTATCTCACTATAGAGTCATCCCCCCCCTCATAACACGTTGCTTAAAGATATCACGGAACTACATGTTTCGTTTTCAATCTTTCTATCTACACAGATTACACACACCGTGTCATGGTAAAAACAGAAGGAAATAAGAAACCGATTGAACGAAATAAGAAACCGATTGAAATATGACACCAAGGAATGAATTCACATATGCTGTCAAAAACTCAATATATGTGACAACTTTAGTAGCCATCTACTGGCGTTTTAAAAAGCGTAACTATCTCTGGTATTGACGAGTACAACTGTTTCTTCGTCAATCTGTATCTCGCTACAGAGTCATCCCCCCCCCCCCACGTTGTTTAAAGATTTCACGGAACTAGATGTTTCGTTTTCAATCTATCATTCTACATAGCTGACACATACGGCAGCATGGTTAAAACAGAAGGAAATAAGGAACCGATTGAAATATTCACCAAGGAAGAATAAACTACGCTGTCAAAAACTTGGACAGCGAGCTTGAAACTCAATATATGTGAGATAAAGCAACTTTAGTAGCCATCTACTGGCGTTTTAAAAAGCTCAACTATCTCTGGTATTGATGAGTACAACTGTTTCTTCGTCAATCTATATCTCGCTACAGAGTCATCCCCCCCCCCCCCCCCACGTTGTTTAAAGATTTCACGGAACTAGATGTTTCGTTTTCAATCTATCATTCTACATAGTTGACACATACGGCAGCATGGTAAAAACAGAAGGAAATAAGGAACCGATTGAAATATTCACCAAGGAAGAATGCTCTATGCTGACAAAAACTTGGACAGCGAGCTTGAAACTCAATATATGTGAAATAAAGCAACTTTAGTAGCCATCTACTGGCGTTTTAAAAAGCTCAACTATCTCTGGTATTGATGAGTACAACTGTTTCTTCGTCAATCTATATCTCGCTACAGAGTCATCCCCCCCCCCCCCACGTTGTTTAAAGATTTCACGGAACTAGATGTTTCGTTTTCAATCTATCATTCTACATAGCTGACACATACGGCAGCATGGTTAAAACAGAAGGAAATAAGGAACCGATTGAAATATTCACCAAGGAAGAATGCACTATACTGTCAAAAACTTGGACAGCGAGCTTGAAACTCAATATATGTGAGATAAAGCAACTTTAGTAGCCATCTACTGGCGTTTTAAAAAGCTCAACTATCTCTGGTATTGATGAGTACAACTGTTTCTTCGTCAATCTATATCTCGCTACATCCCCCCCAAGTTGTTTAAAGATTTCACGGAACTAGATGTTTCGTTTTCAATCTATCATTCTACATAGCTGACACATACGGCAGCATGGTAAAAACAGAAGGAAATAAGGAACCGATTGAAATATTCACCAAGGAAGAATGCACTATGCTGTCAAAAACTTGGACAGCGAGCTTGAAACTCAATATATGTGAAATAAAGCAACTTTAGTAGCCATCTACTGGCGTTTTAAAAAGCTCAACTATCTCTGGTATTGATGAGTACAACTGTTTCTTCGTCAATCTATATCTCGCTACATCCCCCCACACGTTGTTTAAAGATTTCACGGAACTAGATGTTTCGTTTTCAATCTATCATTCTACATAGTTGACACATACGGCAGCATGGTAAAAACAGAAGGAAATAAGGAACCGATTGAAATATTCACCAAGGAAGAATGCACTATGCTGTCAAAAACTTGGACAGCGAGCTTGAAACTCAATATATGTGAGATAAAGCAACTTTAGTAGCCATCTACTGGCGTTTTAAAAAGCTCAACTATCTCTGGTATTGATGAGTACAACTGTTTCTTCGTCAATCTATATCTCGCTACATCCCCCCCACGTTGTTTAAAGATTTCACGGAACTAGATGTTTCGTTTTCAATCTATCATTCTACATAGCTGACACATACGGCAGCATGGTTAAAACAGAAGGAAATAAGGAACCGATTGAAATATTCACCAAGGAAGAATGCACTATACTGTCAAAAACTTGGACAGCGAGCTTGAAACTCAATATATGTGAGATAAAGCAACTTTAGTAGCCATCTACTGGCGTTTTAAAAAGCTCAACTATCTCTGGTATTGATGAGTACAACTGTTTCTTCGTCAATCTATATCTCGCTACAGGGTCACCCCCCCCCCACGTTGTTTAAAGATTTCACGGAACTAGATGTTTCGTTTTCAATCTATCATTCTACATAGCTGACACATACGGCAGCATGGTAAAAACAGAAGGAAATAAGGAACCGATTGAAATATTCACCAAGGAAGAATAAACTACGCTGTCAAAAACTTGGACAGCGAGCTTGAAACTCAATATATGTGAGATAAAGCAACTTTAGTAGCCATCTACTGGCGTTTTAAAAAGCTCAACTATCTCTGGTATTGATGAGTACAACTGTTTCTTCGTCAATCTATATCTCGCTACATCCCCCCACGTTGTTTAAAGATTCACGGAACTAGATGTTTCGTTTTCAATCTATCATTCTACATAGCTGACACATACGGCAGCATGGTTAAAACAGAAGGAAATAAGGAACCGATTGAAATATTCACCAAGGAAGAATAAACTTCGCTGTCAAAAACTTGGACAGCGAGCTTGAAACTCAATATATGTGAGATAAAGCAACTTTAGTAGCCATCTACTGGCGTTTTAAAAAGCTCAACTATCTCTGGTATTGATGAGTACAACTGTTTCTTCGTCAATCTATATCTCGCTACAGGGTCACATCCCCCCCACACGTTGTTTAAAGATTTCACGGAACTAGATGTCTCGTTTTCGATCTATTTTTCTAAATAGCTTACACATACGGCAGCATGTGTAAAAACAGAAGGAAATAAGGAACCGATTGGAATATTCACCAAGGAAGAATAAACTACGCTGTCAAAAAACTTGGACAGCGAGCTTGAAACTCAATATATGTGAGATAAAGCAACTTTAGTAGCCATCTACTGGCGTTTTAAAAAGCTCAACTATCTCTGGTATTGATGAGTACAACTGTTTCTTCGTCAATCTGTATCTCGCTACAGAGTCATCCCCCCCCCCCCACGTTGTTTAAAGATTTCACGGAACTAGATGTTTCGTTTTCAATCTATCATTCTACATAGCTTAAACATACGGCAGCACGGTTAAAACAGAAGGAAAGAAGGAACCGATTGAAATATTCACCAAGGAAGAATACAGTATGCTGTCAAAAAACTTGGACAGCGAGCTTGAAACTCAATATATGTGAGAAAAAGCAACTTTGGTAGCCATCTACTGGCGTTTTAAAAAGCGTAACTATCTCTGGTATTGATGAGTACAACTGTTTCTTCGTCAATCTATCTCTACAGGTATTTGTTTAAAGATACGGAACTAGATTTCTTTTCAATCTATCTCTCTACATCTTACACATATGGCAGCATGGTAAAAACGGAAGGAAATAATGAACCGATTGAAATATTCACCAAAGAAGATAGAAACTTGGACAGCGAGCTTGAAACTGAATATATGTGAGATAAAGCAACTTTAGTAGCCATTTGAAAGCAGCGATTGAGGAAGAATTGTCTTCTCTAACAGCAATGGAGGTGTGGGAGCTAACTGACGTACCACCAGGCAAAACAGCGGTAGGATGTAAATGGGTGTTTAAAAAGAAATATTTGGCTGATGAAAGAGTAGAAAGGTACAAGGCAAGACTAGTAGCTCAAGGGTACACGCCAGGAGTTGACTATGATGAGACGTGCAGTCCAGTGATCAGCCTTCCCTCAGTTCGGCTTATTTCGAAACTCGCAGTTGAGAATAACTTTCTTGTCCTTCAAATGGATGTTAAGACAGCCTACGGAGAGTTGAAAGAAGATATTTATATGAAAGTGCCAGAAGGGTCCGGGCTCAGATGGGAAAGTATGCAAATGGAATAAAAGCCTGAACAGCTTAAAGCAATCAGGGCGTTCTTGGTATGAGAAGTTTGACGAGAAGTTAAGGCCAGGTGGTATGAAGAAATGCAAAGCAGAGCCATGTATTTATTACCAAAGGAAGAACGATAGCATCAGAATAGTTTCAATGTACGTCGACGATTTAATCTTGATAACATCTAGCGGGAGAGCAATGGAAAAAACAAAAGCAATGATGAGAGATTATTCTGATATGAAAGATACGGGAAACATTCATTATATTTTCGGCATTGAGGTAACAAACACTGAAGATGGATCAATATCGTTGAATCAAACAAAATATATCAAAGAAATATTACAAGAATTTGGAATGGCAGAATGCAAACCCGTTATGACACCACTGGATCCCAATCAATGTTTGACAAAAGCAGACAGCCCCAAAACAAAACAAGAGGTGGATGAAATGAAAATGTCCCATACAGACGGCTGTTGGGAAAACTAATGTATCTGTCCCAAGCAACACGTCCTGATCTAGCTTTTGCTGTTTCAAAATTGGGTCAATTTTCGTCAAATCCTGGTAAAGTTCATTGGACAGCTGCCAAACGAGTTCTGAGGTACTTGCAGTGCACAATGAACTACGAGTTAAAGATAGCCCGAACTTCTAAACCAAAAGAATTTGTTTTAAGAGGGTTTTCTGATGCAGATCGGGGAGGGTGTAAAGACGACAGGAGGTCGACAACCGGTCTTTTCATCGAAATAAATGGAACACCAATCATCTGGAAATCGAACAAACAAAATTGGGTCGCTCTTTCCACTATCGAATCGGAATTCATCGCTCTAGTCTCTCGTGGTATTGAAATTATGTGGATAAGCCAAATTCTTCAGGAGATATTTTGTAAGATGGCAGGTGAACCATTGTTATTATGTGATGACCAGTCGGCCCTTAATTTCGCAAAAGGAAACAGCGTTAGCTCACACTCAAGGCACATTGACAGCAAATACCACTTTTTACGAGATTTGGTTAGGGATCAGAAACTGAAATTGGACTACATATCGACTACAAACAACATATCGGACATTCTAACCAAAGCACTACCCAGAACAAGAAATACAGAAATCCTAAAGAACATTGGTATAGAGGAGAAGAAGAAAGGAGGTGAATATGTTGATGTTGATTGTTAACTTGTTGGTGTCGACTGTTGATAGGACCAACGAGTGCCTTGGTTTCTTGGCGTCTTGTGGTTTAGAAGAAGTTCATTCCTTTGTAATTTGTGTTTGAGAATAAATGTGTAGGTTTTGTATGATAATATACGTAGTTTTCTAACATGGAGTCTTTATGATAGAGAGACTGAAGGAGGGCGAAGTTAGGAAAGAGTTTGATGACAAACACCGGTCGGAAGGTCGGTAAGGACCAGTCAACGTAAGAATATTGCATGCGTCCTAAGTCGGTAAGAGGGGAAGGAAAATTTGTGTTACCGAACTCAATTTTTGGAAACAAGTGCCTCTAACGAAACTTGTGCATCTAACGTCAAACTCAATTTTGACGAGCCCGCGTGTCTTACGTAAGGCCAATCGCCGCTAGTGTGTCTAACGTCCGTCCCGTGTCTATTCTGAGGGGTAGGTTTGCTCCCACCCTGTTTATTGTGTCAACTTATGAGATAAACATTGATAGCTGATGAGTCTCACAATCAGTTGTAATAAATAAAACTTCGAAAAAATAAATTCCTTTACGAATTTGGCAGGGAAATCGGACTTGTGCTTGAGAGGAAGAGGATTTTGCTGAGCCATTCACCAATGAACTGTACATATGATTTTCACTAACATGGTTTCGAGGTAAATGATTAATTAAAATTGGTTTCAGGTGTGCGACTACTATTATTGTAAGAAAAGTTCGGGGTTGGAGAAGGGTGTACATAATCGCTATCAACATCATTAGGAATAAATTGATCTGACTCACATAAATAGTTGTCTTGAAGTGCTGAGTACGAATTCCTTGTGAACGTCTCTGATCTTCTCTGTGGGAGTCCGGTAAAGTGATTCCTCTTCGGTATGCTTGACTGGCTGGTAGGGTTCTTCATGGACAGAGTGAGGGGCTTCATGGACAAATGCTCGAGCTCTCCGTTGACCACTTTGGGATTGGAGGAAATTCAGTAGGTGACTGAATTTTGGGATGTACTCATAGTCAGGGTACTTCTCGTAAAACTCTTCTCTTAAATCGGACGGAAGTTGAGAAATGCTAAATAAAAATCCCTGAAGTCGCTGGGGTCAAGAAGATTCAAGTTCATTACGGCGCTTCGGTGTTGGTTATTTGGATAAAAGCGACTAATTTCATCAGCACCTGCCTCACTTTTCACAGGCGTACGTCAAGGAAGGCAGAGTCACCATTGCTGTTCTTCTTTTGCCAGAATACTCTCTTTATTAATGCCTCGCACGCCCGATCGTAGTCAGCATCCGTATTAACGATTACCAGAGGATACGCAGACAAATGTTCACGTAAACAGGCTAGTTTTTTTGGCAGTAGGGATATCCAGAGAATGAACTGCTCTATCGAACATCGTTCTGAAGAAATTGAATTCGGTAATGTTTCCTGAGAATTTTGGGATGGTTCGAACCAAGAAATTATGCGGTTTCATTGCAATTACCGGTGGATCGTGCGCTGGGTGTGGAGATGAGCCGTTGGAATTGGATGATCGGGGATGTGGACTTCCAAGAGGGGACACGTATTGGCAAACTACTTGTGATGTACAGTCCAACTGAGATGGGAGTGCATCATACTATCTAGTACGAAGGGATAGTTCACTCATTCCTGTTATGTAGTTTTCAATTGTAGGAAACTCTTCTTGAGCTTCGGTGAATCGGAAGAAGCATTCAGCAGTAAAACTCGATGATGAGGAATGGGGGTTGACATTGATACAAGATTTTTGAATGTCATACAGCTTACGTGAGTAAGTGAATAGCCGTCTTGGTTCGTCAATGGCAAATAAATCCTATTGGAGATGATAATTACCAGCCGCTGTTCCAGGATCAGCGGTCTGTTCGGACAGAGTCGGAGATGTTCCATTGTCATCCCCGTTGTTATTCGCCTGGTGACCGTGTGTTTCTACCATCGTGAGAATCTTTTTGTAAAGAGTATGTCGCGCTGGAACTGAAGTGCGTCAAACTCGAAATCTATGATATCCGGCTAGAAGGACAAATGTTTAGAGCACGGTATATCAAATATTAAGAACCGAGTATCTAATCAACGTGGTTTATTATGAAGTAAACATTGAAATACTATTTGCAATAAACACGTCACTAATGAACAAACGTACAGAGTCACTTTCGAAACTACGTTGAAAGCAAGTGGAGAGTTGCAAGGTTGTCGTAACACTGACTGTAGTTTCTAAAATCACCTCCCAAGTTCATTTGGCGGATGGCGAGGAAGGGGTAGATTGTTGGTAGGGGATAATGTTGGGAAAAACCCAAAGTGGTGAAAGTGAGAACGGTCAGGGAATCAGGTACTAGAATAAGGGTTTTGAAATACAAGTTGACAAGTCCGTTAACGGATTAGACATAATGAGGATATTCGAAAGTATCGTGTTCTTGACTGCAAGGGTCGTCGACCCTCGACGGTACTCGGGGCTTTCGGAAAGCAGATACTAGAAATAACCGAAGGCCCCGCGGTTTCTCTATCCAGAATCGAGCAACCACATTCTACATTTCGATAGGAATGATAGAGCCTCAAGACATGACGTGTGCCATTTTTGAGCGACATAGTTAATGTAGGTTACAAAAGTTTGAGGTTTGCTCTTCGGAAGCAACTATTATTACGATAAAATTGATGGGAAATGATTAAATTGTTTCTTCCCTGCGACTTTGAGTACTTGATGCTATAAAACAAAGATTGTACAACTTTGCTCGATTTGTGT
The DNA here is from genome assembly GCA_031894815.1 of Creontiades dilutus. NCBI lineage: Eukaryota > Metazoa > Arthropoda > Insecta > Hemiptera > Miridae > Creontiades > Creontiades dilutus. The sequence continues at coordinate 190,434 of JAVIWC010008575.1, read as the reverse complement.
CGTGCAAAAACGAGCTCTTTTACCGATTTTTCGGGTAGCATCGGGGCTTTAGCACCAAACTGAATCAGCCTGCTAAACGAGGTTTAGTTCGTCAGGATTTCTCTTCCAAAATGCTGACGTACAATTCGGTGGTAGCGAGTCGTAGAAACATTGCTGGATTCACCTACGTCCACACTGTTTAGCCGAAGGGGAGCCCGAGAAACAGCGAGCTTCATTTAGGGAGCTAACACCGCACAGGACGTCATTTCATTCATAAACCAGAAAGTGCTGAGCTCAAAATTTGTAGGAAACAATCTGCTCGCTGTCAGTTTTCAAATGAACTTTTGAGTCTCGACGCTGACGCCGGGTGAATTCTATTGGCAGCTTTTCTTCCTCGACTTGTGCGTCACACTACGTAAAATTCATTTTGAAAAAACAGAAAAAAAAAACATTAGCCAAGTGGTTGGACACTATATTTTCTCATTTATTATACCAACCACGATATAGAGGAAAAATGGAGACTGTACACGACGAAACTGTTCACAGTAATCCGCACTTTTCCCTAATATAAATCCACGATGTACCATCAGGCCAAAGATGAAATTTGTGAGGGAATATGAAGGAGCTCCACCCCTTTCTGAATTTCAGTAATGCCATGAAAATCTTCCGAAAAGCTCTGGTTTCGTGGGATTATATTATATTATGATTATTTGACTTCACTATGTAGACAAAGCAAGAACCTAGGCTCATGAAATCATCTTAGGGATCACATTTTTCCAAATTATGCAAGTTCATCACATTTTTATTTTAAATCATTTCCTATTAGCTCATTATAATGATAAATTCAACCACGTTAGGCATACTAAGCGGTTGTGTGCCCCACTCAGATGGGCTAAAAATGACGTTTTTTGATGACCACTGAAATTATCCATACCACGGGTATCGTCAACACTTTCTACCGTTAAATATAGTAAAACCCGAATATCAGCCATCTAAACCACATAATAAGTGAGTAGCCTCGTTTCAGATGTTGCAAATTTTGTTTCGAGAAGTTTTAGCAACGAAGGAGCTCGCAAAAATGTGCAGAAATGCCGTTCTCAGAGAGTTGAAAATTCATTTCCGAGTTCCCCTTTTTTCTCATTGAACTCTATCCCAATCTTTCCATAAACTCTTTTACTACGTCGCGGGTGGAAAAAAAAGTCCTTCTTATCAAGCATGTTTCAAAGTAGTTCCGAAGCAAAAGCAATATCCCGTTAACACCCTTTCAAAGTGGAAATGGACAAAAGTTGTCCCGCTCCTTTAACAGAAAAATTCTTTGATCCAGCTCAATAAACTTGTTCAGGGGCCGCCCTGAAAATAAAGTCGTCGAATCCCTTCTACACAATAATCTCCGGTTGATATTTATCTTTACGTTTTCCATTTTATTCTTAATATATAGATGTGATAATAGGTATTTAGTAATGTTGAAGTTTATTTATGACATGTACAACGTTCATAACTGAGCATATATGTTCTTGGAATCCACTTGGGTGCTATGCTGAATTTGATTAGCGGGGTTATTCCTAACTTCTGTGCGAGGACTTTACTTGTATAACACGTAGTCCAGTGCTTTGAAAAATAAGCTGGACTCATGGATTTACAGCGTCTGTATTACAGACTCTCAACAAATCAAGAAATCCAACAATAAATGTGTTTGTGCCAATTACAAGGATTATCGGATACTGTGACAGACAAACAGGACCAAACCCGTTTAGGATGGTCCAAAGAAGCGCCCACACGCTCAGATTAACTGTTGTACACTTACTCTGAGCAAAAAAAAACTGATGTAAAACCGTACAATTATCTGAACTGGAGATGTGAAAGCTGCTTGTAGTGATTCTTCGTTATCCTCTCAGTTGTATTAGTTTCTTCTTTCGTGATACATTGGGAAATTCGTGGAGTGTATGAAGTTTCGATAAATGCCACTTTAATAGTAAGGCTATTTGACAACAAGTAAGGGAGCGTTTCGACATGGGAATTTTGAACTTTAGGGGAGTCGTTTCGACAACAAGGAGCAGGGCGTTTCGACAAAAAAGAAATTTTACCCACCTCAATTTCTTGACAGCATATGTACTTGTCGCATCGGAAGTCGGGAATTCGAAGAAAATTACGGAGTCAGGTCGGAGGGTGAACCTGAAAATCTATTCCCCACATCAGTCAAGTAGTAGATAACATCCGATGTCTTGTTTTCCCAATTATTGAAGCTCTCCTATCTTTTTTTCCAAAAATGCAATCATTTCTCCTGCTCCTTTTTCAATGTGTGTTCATGCTTCCTTTAGACTTCCGAATTGCAAAGCCTCTTCTGCTACTGTGCCGAAACGAATTCTTAATTTTGTTCCGTTTCGACAACGCATTTGTCGAAACGATGTGCGCCCTTCCTTCATTCACGCTATGTATTTTTAAGATAGTTTCTCGCTGAATTTCGCTCAGTACACTTATGACATGATACATATTCGGATGCGTGAAATAGAATTGTCGGTTGTAATCTGAATTGAAAGTGTCAGCTCCATTCGTGGTCGTTAGGCGACATGGACCATTCGGTTGAGGAAAAGCCCAAATTTGTAGGGGAAAGTTACAGCCCTCTTCAACGTATGTAGTTAGAATATAATAACTAAAGGAATTGCCTTCTGCTGGCGCTTCGTTCAAAATTGCCAGAAATGCATTGTATACCATATCAGTCGGAAGGAAACTTAGGCCGAAGAAACGTTTCCCAAACTGATGTTTTTTTCCTGAAGCGTCGAAGTTGTGCCTTATAACCCTGGATACGCCTGAATCGGGCCTGCACAAAACGGACGAAAGTGGCATCCCAAGACTCTAGAAGGTTCAAACATCTGTCCACGGTATCGTGAACAAGCGGTTTGTCGAATTGATGCGTTCACTTGTTACATTCCTTTGTCGAAACATTCTCTCTAAAAAAAAATCGTTTCGACAAGCGGTTTGCCGAAACGACTTGCGCCGAATTCGTGGCCCCACGACTTCGCCAAATGAAGCGGTCAACGAAGAACATTTGTTTTTCCAAAGTTTTCTTTTCTGAGTTTTAATATGTGATTTTGGCTTGTAATAGGGAATGTAGAAATCAGGGTATTAGACTGGGAGGTCATTCCACCGTGAAGGGTGAGGCAGCTTCTAGATACCCGTATTGACTGAAGAGATAGTCAGGTCGGAGTGTAGGGTCGAATTTGGATAATAGCAACTGGGCTCCAGATGACTGAGAACTCTGGCTTAGAACGAGTGAATTATTTTTACCATCGTTTCGCTGGCTGCGTCCAAGAATCCTGCTCCGTGTAGCCACGAACATTGAATGGTGAGGTATGCAAGCCCGTTCAAACGGAGGATTGGTTTAGATGATGCTTGAAGAAGATATTTTATGACTAAAAGGTTAGTGTTGTGGTGGATCCATCACAATCCATAAGGATAATGCCATATTAATTCCTCTATTCGAAACTGATGAACCTGAGCTATCTTCAGGGGGATTCTCTGGATGTTGCAGGCTAAATTACTCTTAGAAGGGGCAGTAGTCCTTTCCATCATCTTCTTATTATAGTCTTGTGAGTAAACTGTGTCGATTTCTTATCCAAATTAAGTCCAAGATACTCCAATGAGTCCGTTCAACGGGAAGAAATGACGGTTGGTTTTGATTTGTTGGTTTAGGATTCAGAACTAAATATTTTGTAGGTTAACCGACGAAATTGCCAAGTTTAAATGAGAAAGGTAGAAACAACTTTTGAAGTAATAACCAAAAGGATTGGGCAGTTAATTAATTAGTTTCTGGGTTTATCGCTCAGACGTGACATTACACTCGGTAAACTGCTAGGGAAAATTAAACTAGGTAACCCTTTTCATACTAAATAATAGTACGGATGTTTTTTTCTTAAAAATAACCTTAATGTAAAATTACCTTTCTGTAATTGTATCAACATAGATTGTAGCTGTTCAACCGTCTCTAGACAGACTGCAATAATCGAAGAACTAATTGTGAGTGGGTTCGGTGATTTAGCTATAAAACAGTTACATTATGGCCATAACTTGCTACGCTCCATCCGGAACCCTCCTCTTACAGAGAAATGAGGATAAAAAATGACCGGCGCTCTCTGAATGGTCTTCGGAAAAGCGAAAACTTCGATGCTTTAGGGGAAAGTTCAAGGAAAAGTTGACAGACTAGGAACCGTTGTGGGCCAAACGGGACCTCTGAAGGGGCAAAAGAGAGGAAATCTCTCTCCCTCTCGAGCTTTTTTCCTGGGCATATGTGATGAGCTTGATGGACTCGCAAAGTGAATAAAGTGGCTCACTGCTTTCCAAAGGGTTGAGACGGAAAGTTGTGGCAAGTTATATGGAGTGAATCCTTGGGGTTGACGATTCTGGGGGTATTGATCGATATCAATGAGCTTCCTAATCGATTCAGAAACAATACAACTTTCAAAACAGTTTTTTTTATTGGTTTAGGGAATATTAATTTGAAAAGTTATAATAAATGGCACCGATTCACACAAAACATAATATTCGTTTTGTTTTTTGCTTGCCAGTCGATTAGTGAATATCACTGGACAGGTTTTTCTCATTCAATCACCTAAATATTTTTTTAAAACATTATGTGGTTTATGTGAAATGAGATAATGTCAGATTAACCGGGGGAGTTTCAAAAGAAAAACATATCTATTCACAATATAAGAGCATTTAATAAGAACTCAGTTTCTAATGAAAGGTAAAAAAGATAAAACAAGCCTTATGATATCTTAGCAATTTCGCAAATATCGCTGCTCATGGGTGAACATGGGGTCCTCGTAACATTCCTAAATTTTATAGTTACCATCCAGATGGGATGTAATTTTCAGGAAATGTGCGGGTTAGGATGGAGGTGGTCCTTACTGAACCTCATCACTCACACATCAATGCCTAATGTACGCAAGCGCAAACAAAACTCCGCCAAAAATAATTATCTCAGATTCTATTGGTTCGATCTCACTTGAATTGTAGGAGTATTGGGAATGATTAATTATTAATTTAATCGTTCCATATAAACGCGACCGGTAATAAGTACATGCCGACTCACCGATTTGAAGGTGTTGATGTCAAGGGGAACATGTTCCATGGCTTTATGACCGTGAATCTTCGAGACAATCTTATGTTTTATGTGTTTCACAATTCAAAATCTTTTATGATTATTTGAAAATTTTAATGATCTATAAATTCATATAAAGAAAGCAAGGAAGAGGGCTAGTTGTGCATCAGACAACTTGGCTTGCGTTTCTGGCAGAATCCTCTTAAATCATTGAAACCACTTGCAGTACTGAACGACAAAATTTATGCGCCTCAGGAACGCTTCAACTTGCGAATTAAGTAATGTACGTGTTACACATTCGCGAACGCTCGACAGACGGTCACGAAATGAGAGTTGTTCAGAATGGTCTACATCCTGAACTCTAAAATGTAAAATGAAAATGGAAATTCCAGTTTCGGAGGAAACTAAGTGCTTCGCAAATCGCCCTAGACCTCCGCGTGATTTTACTCAGCGCGTACGGCTAGAATTTAAGTTACATGGACCATGCGCCCACTTCTTGTATATAAATTTTTCTTTCCACAGCAAAGGTTGTTTTCACAAAATTCAACTAAGTTAGTCGTTTCTTAGATTCCATTTCGTAAGAAAAATGGCAACCTACTACACGAAAATGAAACTCTGCTAAGTGGGTGACGGGTCTACCGCGAATGTTGTTAGGAGTTCCTTAAACTCAGGAGTATATCTCAGCTTCTTTCATAATTATAACGATTTCGGAAGTTTACAATTCTTGCATGAATTAAGGGATTTCGAAAGAATGGTGAAAGATCTCTATGCGATGAGCAACAGCTTGGTTGTTGGTAAAAGTCTTCTAAAAATTCGTGTATTGAAACGTGAAATGTAACTTTTTAGAAACCCTGCATACATTGTAACCGTCAGGAGAATAAATTTGTTGCTCGCCCTCAACTCGTTTAATCTACTGAAAAACAGATCATGCTGCACACAGTCGAAAGCAGCCTTAAAGTCAACAAAAAAGGTGTAGAGCTACTTACAAGGTGAGTTGATCTTGAAGTGTGCCTACCTGAATAAAGTAAACACACAATGGTTCCGTAACCCTTTTGGAGAGAGTTCGGGTCAACGAATGCTTCCAGCTTATCAACCAAGAGACCTGACAGCCGTTTGGCAGAACGATTCATAAAAGAAAGACCCTTGTAGTTCTCCATGCTGTTAATGTCTCCTTTCCTGAATAACTGTAATACCTAGAAATGTGACATTCTTGAACAGTCAAGTCATGGCTAAAGCAAGTTCCTTGCTTAACAATTTTTTCATTTCTCGAAAGTGAAAACAATGCTTCTGCTCCTACAGGTAAAGTGGGAACTAAAGCATGAAAACTACTGCTGCATTTGGAAGATTTTGAAATTTTGATTATCTACTTCACATTTTAACCCGTTGACGTTAATTCTTGGAGTAAACGCCAAGATTTCATGAGGAACATAATAATAAGCTGATGTATTATTTTTTATTCAAATGTCGTTAGAAGGATGGATTGCTCCAGACACCTGCATGTTTAGGACTCATTTCAGCACGTGGTAGGAAAGCGTGTGATTTATACACACTTAAATACGGAACACGATGTAGTCTTCAGTATCGGCGAATATCCCAAAACTCTTGTAGATACTGAGTCAACTTGCAGCGCTACTTATAGGCAAGAGGCAATTCGATTTTATTTTGCTGAACACCGGGAGCCCAAAGGTGTAGATGAATATCTAAAAAGGTTCCAATTACAGTTGAGCCTCAGAAGAGAGCCGTCTGAGAAATATCCCGAATTTTTTTTCGTATTTTTGGGTATTTTGCGTAATTTATTATAAATTCAGCAAGACAGTTCAAATTCCGTCAAAATCCCACTAAAACATTTTCCATTGTCCTTAAAGAGTCTGCCCAGGTTTGCTTTAGGATTAGGATAAGCGCTCACACAGATCTGAACACCTGACTTGCTCCCCATAAGCCGATCAGGATTTCTAATTGGTTCCATCTCTCTAGCGGCAAGGGCTTCACTGAAATCTGCTTCATTCGATGGATATGAATCTTCTCCCCCTTCCCGATTCTCAAAACTCCAAAGCCTGAGCGTACACCTAAAGCTTTCATAGTGTCCTAAAAGATTACAATTTTATCAATATGAGCTGCAGCGCATTAACAAATGCGGAATGCGTGTAATAAGCCTACTATCCTCAGTTTCTTCTGGTTTCGATAACATTTATAGGAATGTGCTGGTGTGGATTAGACTTTTTCCACCCTCGCATATCAATACAGGACTGCGCTTACACAAACTTAAAATCCATCAAGCACCATTTTCTCAGCTCCTAACCGTCTAATTAAGAGAGGAGATGGCTTAATAATCTCTTATAAATCCCAAAACAAATGTATAATCAACGCACAAGCCTTAGAATTTACCTAAGAACCCCAACAAATACAGCAAGAAATCAGAAAATCAAAATTGTATTAACAAAATCATGCTAATTGAAAATAATTAGAATTGTATTCATAAAATCTTACTGAATAATGTATTTGTATAAACATTTTGATTTTACTTACATGACTTTGTGAAGCTAAAAGTTATTTGGATTTTTTTTTCTAATAACAGTTATGTTTATACATTTCTTTGCTAACAAACTCACTCATGCGGTCATGTGTACTTGCTTAATTCTATCATCACTGACACATGTGATAAATATAGATAGTTCTCCGTTCCCGATTCTTGAAACCGCCGCCTCTTGGGATATGCCTTCCAGCATCTGGGATATCCTCCGGGTGTTGCGGGTCATTAATCGCTTCACCCCTTGGAAGGGGCAACTGTACCATTCCATCACGTTTCATATTACACAAACTAACCGATAACATTTCAATTACGTTTTGGCTGTTAAGGTAAAACGCACATGAGTTGTTGCATTAAAGGCAAGGGGCACATCTGCTGTTTGCATGAATAATGCATCAAGAAAAACTTCCAAATAATCACGAGAGCTGTAGGGGTTTCGACAGAGTATAGTCATCAAAACCATAAAAATTTAAAGTCCGTAGCAATTTATCTCCCGCAGAATAAGTTAACTCCAGCGGAAGCCTCTCTTGACTCACGGCTCCGGCAAAACGATGCCAAGACGCTCCCCATTTGATAGCCTCTTTTCATATTTCATTCCGCGATGTTTCTGAAGGAGCTTCTACATCCAGTTGTACGGAATGAATGAATAAATTAGGAATGAACCGCCGAAAGGGCGTCGAGGATGGGCTGTGGAAAGACGGTGAGGGAGGAGGGGGTAATCGAAAGCTCTCTCCAAGGCGAGGGAAGAACGAATTCGCCGAGTGTCGTCGCCCGAGGAATTTTCATCATTCCGGGCGCTCCAGTGAAAATGTAAGTGGGGTACCTGAGAATGGATAAATCCGGAGGGAATATGAACAGGAGAAATTCGTGTTTCACGGCCTTCAAGCGAAATAACGTGAAATGTGATGTTTTTTGGGTCGAAAAGTTTCAGATATGTATCTAATGGAAGTGGATAGTTCCCTTTTCCCGTTTTTTGAAACTTCTAACCTGGAGCACGAACTCAAAGCTTTTCAGCTTTAGAGGTATCCTATTGACGGGCAAAATTTCCTCATCTCTATCCTCTCCCGGTTGGTCCAGGGGCACAACGGCTCGGTGGGAGAGGTGCCTGCTGGCTCCGAGTTAGGGGACAGAGGCAGGCAAAACAATTTATTGATTTCTCCAGGAAGAGAGCCGAAAGCCCACAACTGTACCATTGTAACTCCCCCTTATTATATGACAGCAGAACGTTGTTACAAACCACTAATCTCTAATTTTGGCTGTCCTGACATCCCATTTCCTCGCGCTTCTCATATCGAAAAAAAACCCATAATTTAAAAATATTACCATATATAAATTATATACGCTTTTATCCTGCCTGTTGCGAGCTGCCCCTAGTGGTTTTTGAATGCTCTGGGGATGTGATGAATACAGGTACTTCTTCCTTCCCGTTTCCTGTAACAGAAGTCTTACATTTCTGTCTTGAAAGTGGCAACTAGTCTCTCTGATTACCTCACTGTGAACCGCATGAACACTGTGGCATACTTTAGGTGTCAATATTTGCCAATTCGTCTTTATCTTATATAATTTTTTTTGTAACTGGCCATGCACGTGATATTACTTACAGTGTATAGAGATCTTCGTGTAGTTATTTGTAGTGTCTCCTCAACGACATGCTGCAACATATCCCACTTCTATAAATCGAATAATCGCACAAATTGCCTCCACTTCAGAGCCGTGATCTTTACAATTTAAACAACATTCAACACCGAAATATTGCATTTACACCAAGTAAAAGAGTCAATTGAATGAGAGGTTTTTTTCGAATCAAAGGCATTTTAAAGAATAAGTGAATTGACCAAACGCCCCTTTCGTCAGCATGCTCTGATCCTCCGAGAAGAAAAACAACTTTGGTTTCCTCCCCGATCGACTTGTAGAGGAAAATTGTCAAAAAGCCGTTTTCATTTGTAGAAAAAGAGGAGGTTCCTCTCCAGCGAGCTGAAATGAGTTTTTCGGGTGCTTTCATCCAATCCAGAAGAGAGTCGTAGGGCGGGCAGGGAACGTACCGTAGGAGGTCGTTGCGTTGAAAAAGTAATGCGACAGTAGATTAGATTTTATAAGCTCCGCTCCTTCTTTTGGGCAAGTTAACCTGATTTTCATTCGCCAAGGAAAAGCTGGGAAGATGAGAGGACAGGATGATGTATGGAGACGGTGGATATTGGTTTTTCACTTCATCTTCGTGTTATTCAACAACTGTAACACTCATGTGGGTATGTATTGAGGAAAAGATGCCGTATCAACGATGCAGAAAAATCCAATAATCATGAAGTTGCACAAATTTTCTTTGACAAGTTTACTTATTTATATACAAAACAAACAAAACGGTTCCACACGCAGTGGCGGCTCCTGCCCTGAAACCCAGGGGCTGCAATCATTAGAAAAATTGAAAGGATGCGAATTTTACGCCACTAAAGTACCATCAGACAGTATTTACTTTTCCAACAGTGTTATATGGAACTAATTAAAATTATAAATGGATGGGTTAATTATGTATCGATCATAATGGTCTTACAAGGTGATTCAAAAAATAATCAAACCTCCAAAGGCATTTTTTTGGTGTAAGACCATGCTGGTGCAATAAATTTTACAGGATTTATCCCCATCTTTATAACCTAATATGAATGATTACAACGAAGCAGTTATGGATTGGAACAGATTGGAGCACCTTTCGAGGTTGAGGCGATTACACTGCAACACCGATATCAATTCCGACAGGCGAATTTGTCCATATTCTTCAGTCTGTATATTCAGAATATGTGTGGTTGGAACCCTTGGAAAACTTTTTTTTTTATCGGAGAAAGTCCATGAAAAATTACTGTCACCCACTGTGCAAAATGAATACTTGAAATGTCAAAATTCATAGCCATTATTACATCTATTCCACATACTACTGCAAAGTGGATGCGAAATTGGTATCGTAAAGTGCGAATATACCATTTGTGAATTGATTCAAATGAATTTGGTAACAACTGCGATCAACAACAGAATTTAAACGACTCTCCACTGCACAATGACAAACCAATTATTTATGGCCACGAGCGATTCAGTAAGCACTGGGATGAGGGGCTCACCTGCCCAACCTAAAAACGTCATCTAGGGATGTGGTCCTATGTGTGTCAACCGAGCGGACAAGAGATCGCCTGCTCCCGTTTCTCTTGGACATAAATTATTCAATCGATTCCTCCCTTTCCTGAACCCCTTTCCCCAACTCCAGTAACATCGATTACCCGGTAGAGAATTCATGAGATCAGTTGATGTGGGACCCGCTGGCCGCTATCGTCCTGAAGGGCTTAAATGGACTCCTAATGGCCCGAGGATTTCAAACCTCGAACGAAAATGCCGGACTTTCAAACACCCTTTATCAGGAGGGCAGACAATTCACGGCCTTGCTTTTCTTGAGATATAACGCATACAATTTTCAAACCCTCTGCTGAGATTCTGGCGTTCAAAGTTCTTTTTGAGTCTGTGCTGGTAAATTGACACACACCCAAAGGGAAGATGCAAAAAAAAAAAAAAAAAAACTCCCCCTTCCCGAACTCCCCGATGCTTTTTGCTTAGAGCCTATGGCTAAAATCCAAGAAACACGGAACATACTTTAGCGGCGTTTTCTGCCATCCTCAAAAAACCTTGACTAGAGAGAGCCTTAGGTACCCCTCCGCAACTTCGTTTGATTCTCTAAAGGTATTCTCTCAAACACTTACTCGCGTGTCTTGCTATTCTTCCATAAGCACACTACAATGCCGCGATCCGAGAGATTAACAACACCAGATTTGTCTTAGAAGGAAATGTTGTTAATCCTAAGCACCGCCTAACCACGTCAACCAGAAGCCCTCCATACCTTTTATTCATGCTTCACAGGCGCCTTTGCCCTGAACTTAGATTCCCCACTGTACTTAGTAGATGTAAATATAAAATGTTAATTTTCTCATGGATGATTTCTAAGGGAAACGTTTTGTTTGGCGGGTGCTTTAGGAGCATTTATTGTTTGGAGACACTCAGTCGATCTCGGACCTCTGCATCTTCACGTAAGTATGGGTTTTAAGGAGGCTTAAGTTGTTGAGGAATTTCAGCTAATAATATGGGGAGAATTCACTTTTGGAGCCACTAGGCAGATCCCGGAGCTATGCATCTATATATAGCTAATCCCAGACATACACCGTAAGAAGGGTGTATTCCGAATTACAGCTCGTACTGTAATATCACAATAATTAGCTTTAGAAGCCACTTAGCTCACAAAACAAAATTGTACGTCAATTGTAAGTTCTTAGAAGGGCAAATTACAATTCTATTTCCCTACCAACGGGTAGGTTGCTCGTGGAAGAATTAAGAAAATTTATGTGACAGTTTTTCGTGATATAAAATTGTTGGTCAGTCAGTTAGGTTATGGATGAAACATGTTTCTTGCTTTAAAAAAATAAAAAATAAATAAATAAAAATAGCCAACCAAATTAATTCTTTGGCACATATCCTGCACCACACGGTCGCGGTCTCACCTGGAGGTTATTAGCTGTCATTCCATGCATGTCTGACGAGCTGGTGTTGAACTGATAAGGGGAATAAAATCCTCGAGAGCAAAAGTATAGTTAAAGTCCTGTTATTAATTTTCTTCGTTTTCCTCTAATACTTCCATAATTGGGTACTTGCCGTTTAAATTAAAACAATGAAACAACAACAATAAAACACCCACAGGGCCCGTTTCAAAATGTCTTCCGCAGTGAACAAGGAAGAAATTGGCAAAAGGGGTAGCAACACTTACCTGAACCCAAATCCTTTCATCAAGACTGACATCTTTTGTTTCATTCTGATTTCGAATGAATTTACAGGGATTGATCTGTGAGCGGTGTGTATTGTACATTTGGAGCATTCGTAAACTTATTTTTAAAGATTATTATATATTATTTAAATAGGTGTTTGTTAATAGACTAAGGTGGTTGTTCAAACAACCTAATTTGTATTACCAAGTATGATAATTTTTATGTCGGGCATAACTTCTAAGCGAAGAGTAGGATCTGAATAATTTGACGCGACACGATTGCCAAATGAGGATTGGCACTCGATTCAGGTGTTACACGGAGGTCAGTCTTTTGTTTACTTTGGACGTCTTGATATTACGCTTAAATCTCAAAAATAAGGAGGAACAAATATAATAAATGATAGTTTTAGTAGCATAACATCAGTTGTACAAATAGATCGAAACCAGTGATAAAACTATCGCGGTGAAAAACTAATGGGCTCTATGTTAACATCTAACACGTCGCGGCCTCCGTTTAATACGCAATGCAAAATGGAAATTGAGCTATTGCGCTTGCAATTATTGTGTGTACCCACCGTCGAGTGAATAATTTGTGCATCACAATCAACCCTAATTATCATGTAAGTCACTTTATTCTAATTCAAGTTCCTCATTCAAATGGGTAAGAAATACAATCAAGATAAGTAACAATATCGCCGCTTTTAGATTCAAGTCGTATTTAAAATTAATATTTGGAACAAAAAGCGTTTTTTTTTTGGCTCAACTAGTTTTGTAGTAAGTCGATATATTAGAATTGGCAGGGCTTTCATTAGTTCTAATTGAAATACAAGTGTATTTTGTGTTGTTCATGTTTTCTAAATGTTGTGGAATTTGTTTGGCTTCCATACTCCCTTGAGAGTCTTCATGCTTTATTCTCATTTACGGGTTATCGACAGACTACGCCTAAAGATTTTCGAGTACGTTGCTTCCCGATCGGCTTTCCTCCAGTCTCCAAAACATATTTTGTCGTGGTGCGGTCGGTGAATACTAATCTAAAATGACCTCATCAAGGGTCCCCTCCCTCCTCTTTTTCGGGCCCGTCAACACTTATCAGCCCGCCTAAGAATAACTAATGGTCCTCGGAAATCCCGTGTTTACGCCTTAAGATGACAATCATTTGTTAGGCAGCCTTCATGTCTTCATAGTCTACACATTTCAAGTCCGGAAAGACAAAGTCGAGTAGCGAAGATATTATTCCATGAATTTCTCGGTTTCGGTCACGGACAATGTTACAGAAGCAGTGTTAATTGTTGTGACGCCTAAAACTGATTAACGGACATGATAAATATTTATTTTTCCCACGTTTTTTCTTCATCGTAATAAACAGGTTTTGTAACTCCCACTTCCCTGGAAAAACTGTCCCAGAATCTCAACTTTCCCACCGTAAGAATAACAAAAGATGTTTCATAATTAAATTGCTTGAAGAGAGACATTTAAATACGGAAAAAAGTGGATTTTCAAGGTGAAATCCTGGATTTTATGAACCTTTTTTTCGGCGAATCCAATGGTGACCCTGTCGGGTCTTCTCTGTCAACAAATGAAGGATTTTCAGACCCTTTCCCAAGGTCCGACAGGCTGAATCAACAGTTGACAATTCAATAACTATTCAATTAGAACTATTCAATCTTCTCTTCTTCAGAAAATTCAGTTATTTCCTTGGAAAGCAGAGGTTCTAGGAAATTTTCGTCTTGTAAGTGAATTGCAGAACCTGTTTGTTACGAGCAGGAGAAAAACATGGGGAAAAGTCGTTCTTCCATAAATTTTCCGAAGTTGATCTTTAAATTAATTTTCCACCTTTTAAGTCACATAGAATTCGTATTTGCGCACTCTTTAGACGTTGCCCTCAAAATTGATTGTATTGAGTAGTTCAAGAGAGATATAGCGATTTTGGTGTCATTAGATTGGCAGTTTGAAATAAAAACTTGAATCGAGAAAAGGTCGAAAAAAACAGACCGGCTTATGTATGTTGATCATTTTATCACACCACATGGGGTATGTCAGTCTCAGTTGGGTATGTTTCTGAACATCAAATTAGCCAATAATATTTGCGATTTCACTTAACCCGGCTGTCAAAATACAGTCATGATGATAATCTAGTATGATTTAACAAACTTATTCAACAGTCATTTAGACATCATATATTTTATGATTTTCAATAAGCTTGCATCTAATTGCTTGTTTTTCTTCTGTTTCAGGTAAGTGATCTGTCAACACTGGTATGCACGCTAATTTATGGCACATTATGGAGGAAATATTAGTAAATTTAATCCCGATCGAACGAACCCAAGATTGTTTAAGCAATAGTACATTCCGCTGATCCTATGCTTGCATTTCATACACATACACAGACATAAACAGATTCCAGTTGTTGCTCAGTTAAAGGATATTCACGAATCTTCCGTGAAATAAATTGAGAATTGAGAGCTGAAGGAACGGGCAGGTTGGAACAAAATTACGTAAACCGGAAATGATAAAAATAAACAAATATTCAATTAAATAATAAAGTACAAATATGAACTCTAATTTCAGAAATAAAAAACTCGAAAAACATAGGCTGGGGAAGAAAATATACGAGTACTATATAGTAATAGAATGGACCTAAGGAGTTCAGCAGTTTTAACTAGGGATACCGATCGTTTTATTGACGTAATATTCCGCTTGGTGTTTATGAGTTGTTTTTTGTTTTGAGATGAAATTTCTTCTCGTCCCAATCTTTCCAAGATTTAGCTCCATCGATAAATCATGTCAAAATAATTGGACCGGAAAAAAAAGGAATTCGGAGAACTCTGGATGGGTTCTGGAGATTCGGTGTTATGAATCCAGCGCTACTCTCAACGAATGCGGCTCTCTCTTGCTATTTCGGACGTTTGTTTGAGGCCGCCGTCACTCAATGGAAACACTGATCCATCTCTGTTCTCTTTGTTTCGGAATTCTCAACACCTTGAGGTTAAACGGCTCAGCCTCATGCAAAAATTCGGTCTGCTGAGTTTAAACAATACTCTGAATGGGGGAAATAAAACAAGCCTCTCTCTCTCAATAATAGAATAGATAAAATATACAACTCGTACGCGATATCGGAGCAGAAATAAAAGTTTGCCATGTTAGGTTGGCAGTATAATTATAGCTTTACAGCAGTTATAACCTGTGTAGGGTCATATACGTGGACTGGGACGAATTAGTGGAAGTATAAAGTGCTGACGGATATCGTATCACAGATAACTATTTGAAATCTCTCTAAATCTCTCTAAATCTCAAGTGAAGTATCGGAGTTGAATCTCTTTGGTACACTGCTTTGAACTGTTGGTGATGTTCACATTTTCGAGTACAGGGTACATTCTTCAATTATATGATTTTTCTTGAATTATGTTGCAATCTTTCTTCGCTATGACGGATTCGTTTGAGCCTGCATGTTTTCCTTGGAATATGTGTCATGGTTTAGAGTGAGCTTGCATTGGAACTTTTCTGAATCTATAGATCCAGTAGATGTGGCATCTATGAGATGCACACATCAGATCTCCCTATATGAAGCAGAATGTCTCTCATGGGCACCATTCCATTTCCATTTCCGTCGTCGCAGCTGATACTTTTTCCATCCCTCTACTCCTTGACGTCGATTTGATTTACATCACTAGTTTCACATCTCTGGTCTAATATCGGGTTATACTCCAGAATGCCTGGCTGTCCTGGGAATGCAAGCTGAGAATGTTTCCTGTGGTGTAGGAAAATATATTAGTCTCTTGCTCTATGGTCCCAGGCCTATTGTTTCCAGCTAAAGCGAGAGATTTATTACCGCGCTTAATCGATCTTCCACCGCACCCACAACCTGGGGAAAGT
Organism: Creontiades dilutus; assembly: GCA_031894815.1. Classification (NCBI taxonomy): domain Eukaryota; kingdom Metazoa; phylum Arthropoda; class Insecta; order Hemiptera; family Miridae; genus Creontiades; species Creontiades dilutus. The sequence goes on along the minus strand of JAVIWC010008575.1, from coordinate 174,168 downwards.
GAGATATATTGCACAAGATAAAAAAAGTGGTTAAGATACTCATTATTTATTTCAAAACACTCCGGGTTCTTCCACAATGGATCCCATCCGGGTCACTACTTGTTCTTCTGCGATCAATTAAATGTGTGCAGCATCGCTCTAATATTAGTAGTTCAATTCGATTAGAAGGGTTGAGCTACTAGAATTGATCATCTTGGATTCACGAACAATTTAAATTCGAGCAAAGGCCTACATTTCACTGAGAAACATTTCAGTAAGCAACGAACGGTTAGGAATTACCCCTTCCATTCACCCTTTTCTAGATTGAAATCCAAAGTCCTGAGAATAAAAATTGATCAACATTTAAAGTCTGCTTTTTCAAGGATTCGGTCATAGTGAAAATTGCTTAGATGATAAACGTCCTAAGTAGGCAAAGTGTTATACATTCGTTCTAAAAAAATTAAAGTTGGTAAAAAAGTGGTAGGTTATGAATTTTGCTCAATTTATTTAACAAAAGCTGGGTTTTCCTTCAACATAACTTGAGCCATATTCCAACCAAAAGGATCATTAGCGGCTTTGCACTAGGTGTCAAGTGAAGCACTGAAATGGGCACGATTCTAAACTAGTGCTAGGCTTGCATCCCATCTAAATGAAATAAAGCTATAACTAAGGATATGTTTAGCAACGATATCATCCCCAGGTAGAACTTCAGCCGCTTTGAGGGGCCCACGAAGGACTCAGTGGTCCATAAGACCTAGATAATTCTCTAAAAATTAGAAAACGGATCACCCTCACATTCCAGACATTCATCACCACCCGATGCTGCACCGAGCAGGTGTCCTGAGTATGAAGGATACGGCTAGCAGCTACCCGATTGACCACAAATCGACCCCACCTTGAAAATTGGATCTCGTAGGGCCACCCAGGTAGAGGTCTTGAAGGACTCCACGATGACCAGCGACCTCTCCCTGGCACTGCTCTTTCCAGATGGAGTTATCTCTATTTTGCATGTTCGAGATCTGATCCTCAATGTGCACAGGCATCCTATTGGCTCGCCTGGCAGGAGCATTATCACACTCATTGTCACGGAGCCACATACTGCTTGCTCTCCACATAAAAGTGACCGCAGTATCAAAAGTGTTGGCTTGGCGCAGCGATAAATTGAGTCTTTGCGTTGGGTCTTCATCGGAATATGAGTTTCAAAAAGCCTCAATAACACCTAGCGAGTCACTGGAAATCACCCAATTTTTAGCTCCTCATAACTGATAAAGCTTTCCTATGAACGCAGACGCAACAGGTGGTAATCGTCTGATGCGTTGGAACTAGGGCCTCTTTAGAGAAAGGCCAGGTGTCTCACTCCAAGAGTGCCTGACCCCAACATTGTCGTTGTGAGTTGTAAATCACACGGTAAATTATCAATCCATTTTTTTTTTTTTGAAGACTGATCAATTTAATGAGTTTAGTTAACAATGATATATTTTAACACATTTGAAAAAAGGTTCTTGCACTTCTCATTATATTGTTTATGAAGATAATTTTCGTTTTCGGTTAATCTCGACCCTTTGTAATGGAAAGGTTTCCTCAATTATTGAGAAATATTTGGTTTAATCAACAGTTTGGTTGATCGGGAGATGAGGTGATTCGGGGAAAATTTCTTCAAAATCACGTATAATTAAGGTGAAAGCGTCGTTAGTAAGATATAAACGATTAGGAAGAAGTAAGGAAGCTGTTCCATAAGCGGGTATGCGTAAGAGTCGCCTTATTTTCGGGGTAAAAAATTACGGAGGCCGGGATAATTTGCTTCAATAAAAACCTCATTAGCGGTCTTTTAAATTAATAGGGAGGGAGCTCCCGACCAGACCATAATTGGGAGGATCGGTGTGAAAAGCAAACACGTATTGTTACGACGGGTGGTAGGAGGCGTGGGACGGGGGCTTTTGTGTATTTAGCCCGTATGGGACACACCGCCCTTATGCCTGCACCTACAACCCTGTTTTCCGCCTCTCGAGCCAATCAACACCTCCTCCGTTATATTCGCCGCTCCTCTCACGAATTTTTTGTTGGAAGGACCTTCTCAATTTCACAGTGGCTGGAGACCTCATAGGTCTGAAACCGTACGCCGAGGGGGGATAGTTATCAATTTGTTGTCAGCGTGTTCGCATTACAACCCACTCGCTTTGACTCTATGTCCAATTTACACCTCCGGGTCCAACATTAGTCAAACCCTAAAATAGTTAGAGAAATGAAAGCTGGGAATCAGCTCTCTTGAATCAAAATAATAACAATCGACTTATTGCGCCATCCCTCCATTTACAGAGTAATTGATGGTTTTGTTTATGCGAGCTTGGCATGATGTTCCTTTCCATAGATGGTATCCAATAAAAAACCTTATCAACTTTGTAATATTAGGAAGCTCTTACGAAAATCTTGTAGGCATAATACAATTTCACGGCATTGTTTTTTAAATCATATTAATGGTTGATTTACATTGGCTATTTAATAAATTATTTACTTCAAACGAAGCGTTTTATAGGTTGTGCAGTTTGCAGACACATTTTTTCTTGGTGCTGTGTAAGTATTTAATTACAATAATTTTTTATACTTAAATTGCTGTTAGAAGAATGGAGGTCAGCAGAGACATAATATCCAAAAATTTTCTTGGGTGAGTGTCAAATAATGATTAACTTCTTTCAAAATACTGTTATGATTCCTTCACACCGAGAATGTGTTAAATGGTCATATCGAAGAGGGGGATATAAGTAAACATTCGAGTCGTCAAATGCACTTGCTAAGCGCTGGGTTCTGTTCCTCATTTCGATTACAATGTTTTCGAAAATTTGAATTGATTTCATAGTGTCGTTGTATAGAAAATTATTCTAATAGATTTACCTAATTTAAATTGCATTAGGATGGTCTCGCATCATGACTTGGAGAAAAATATAGGCAATGGAGAGTTGAAAGATATTGAACTGTTTTGAGTTTGCTTTCGTGCTGATTTTTGTGTATTCGTTATAGTGTATAAACTATGGATGGGTCAACCTAGATTATAATGTAATTTTCGCCGTGTTTAGAACTGATTTCGATACAACGGTCCTTAAGGAGAGCACTTGGGTTAACACACACCAGTGTGGTTCATTCGATTAATTCAAGTAGTATTTGATGACAAAACTAGGAATTTCAGGGAAAAGCTCCTCTACGATGGATGGAAGGATTTTCTTATTATTCATTTTATTTTATGCACCTTAAAATGTAAATCAACAAACCTTGATAGTGGAGGGGGTAATTTTTTCGTTGTCGATTAGAGAGGTCTATTATTGAAAATCGTAAATCAAAATTATGATTGAGTTAACGAGTACACCGGATTTGGCCTAAACGGTGTGTTTTGAGCTCTAAACGTTGAGAGATGAAGCAAAATAAAATATAAACTGAAGGGGAGTGAGGAATATAAATATGTATAGAAAACGGTGCCAGGTGTGCGATGATCTCATCCGCGGCGGCGATAGCGACCGCGCGGTGTCGGATGCCACCCACCGTGGCCAATAATAGGTGACTCTTCCTCTTCAGTCTCTCTGGGTGTTTCCCCTGGAGAGCTAGTCGCCGGACTACTATTGCTATAAGAACTATAGCCGATGCACATTTGAATTTAACGGATAGAATTCTGTTTATTTTTAGAAAAACATATAAAACATTTGGTCTGTAAAAGTAAGTTTCTTCTATGTTGGGATTTACGGGATTTTTAAATAAAAATCAAAATGAAATCAAGTCAGATCTATTAAGAAAATAAAAATAAAATGAATTCTTTTGTAACCTAGGGGGCTCCGGTACAAATATAGAGAAAAAGGCAAATGTAAAATATATAAAATGTAAATGTCTCAAATATTTATCAGCAAAATCGGTACTTGATTATGGAGACGATGGAAGACGACGGCGATGTGAGGCAACTCAAAAAGGCAGCTCCAAAAATTGGGGATCCCCAGCAGTCCACAATGGCACATGAATTTGACGACCAAATTTTGTACGCCAAATTTTGTCCGCACTCTGCACTATAAAGCGAACGGGTGGGCACCGTGAAGTGGTTGGATGACCATAGCAAATATGGGTTTCTCCTCGTTAAGTTGAGACGGAACTCGAGACGATTCGAGTGAGGCCACGTCTCCTTCTCGTAGCAGGTCGGATGCTTGCATGATCCCAAAGAAGGGCAATCGGTCTGGTAGCGATAAGCCGGGTGAGACGTCCACAACTTGGGCCGATGGTGTTATGAAAGATACTTATTGAAAACAAACAAGTATAAGAAAGAATACATCTGTGAAGCGGCGTGAACATTCTAAGATTTCTAATAGTATGAGACACAGAAATGTAGGTCCTCTGAAACCAAATTTTCAGTTGGTTGTTGGGCATCAAAGCTCTTGAAACAGTTTTCGGACGTAAAATCCGTTTTGTTTTTGGCAATGTAGAGCATAAGAATGTAAATCAAACTTAACAAACGACCTATCAAAATTTGTAATGGAAGAATACAAGTTCATACCTAAGCACCTTCTTTCACGTTAAAGCACACACTCCACTTACCTTTACTAGTGCTGCGCAGACCCCTGTTTTCAATCCGAAAGAAACAAGAATTTAGGGGATTGTGGAGATTTGCCCCAATAGTTCTCTACAGATCTCATCGTCATCCGAAACTCTTGTGAGCATAGGAAGACGTGTGCTAGGCACATAACCAAATGAGTTTTTACTTCACAGAAAATTGTCATTCTTTCAAAATTCCCGATTAACAGGTTAACAAACAAAAGTTTTTTTCTCAAGCGCTCTTTTTCAAGAACCTTAGTGAGAATGAACGCATGTAGAAGTATCTGCACGACCGTTTATGGCCTTTATTTACATCAAACCTGCTATCGAGATTGAGCGTAGATTATTATCATTATGAAAAAGAAAAAGAATCGAGGTTAACCAATATAAAGGTATCAAGAACATGTTAGCTCCTTGAAGGGTGCTAGATATATGGGGAACGTACGTGCAGGGGAACGTATCAAAAATAGATCTGATATCGAAATGCAATTATGACATCTTGACCCCCCTGTCAGTTAGGGAATGGAAAATATGAAGAATTGAAAGTTTGTAGGGATAGGGTTTAGTAGTTGGGATGGAACTCAAATGTGTTGTATAGATGCACCACATTTAAAAGAACTTACGCATTGGGTGATAATTTGGGGAATGGTGTAATACTGGCTTCCGCGACTTCGCCTAGATCGATTGTTGACATCGGATACCACTAAAATCAACTTGCCGGATATAAATTGGGGAATACAGATACGCACTCTGTTAACAGTGATTGACAGCTGTACACACTGGCTGTCATATTTGTTATGACTACCAGTTTTTAGTGATGATTTGCGTTGGCAATTGAATCGATTCGGATTTGATGTTGAGGATTTTTGATCTCTCGAAATAATCCGTTTATCTTAAAAAATTGTTGTAATGTGTATGTATAGCTTGAGTGCGGCCCATATAACACGTAGTCATCCCCAATACCTTAGAATGCTTGGTGATGTGCAAATGGGGTGATGTCACAATAAGGATCATCTATCCGATGTCTTGAAAAACATCCAACTTTCAGGCAAAAGTAGATTTCACTCTGTAAATTATAATAGAATCTAAACATTACTAAGGTGAGTGGTTCGCTTTTTATGATTTTTCTAAGATACTACAAAACGTGACTTCTCACGTGGGTCTCATCCTATGCACAATGACGTTTTTTTGCTGGAACTATGAAAAATCACGTTAAGAAAATATGATCGTACATGAGTTTTAGTGGAGTGATTCAGAATTTCATTAAAAAATTAAATGATCACGCGTTTCTCCTTCATTCTGCTTGGCATAAAAATGAAAAGCTAGAATAAGTCACAGAGTTAGATTGCTCATCGCCTTGGATAAACTGCAATTAGCAACAACAAGGATCATCTCAAATTTTGTATTATGTCTAATTCACATTCCTACCGACATGATTGTTTGCCTCGTTAAAACTCGAGCTACCCCAATGCCACTTAAGATATTTATATAGATATTTGTCCAAGTGACTTCTATTTGTCTCAGCCGAAAAAACTGCAAGCTTGGGATTGCAATCTAAGAACGTTTATGGACCTTTTCGGTCATCTAACGAAAATTCCAAGATTCAGAGCATTTGTCTGAACCATTATAAGTATTTCTCTCAGCCAGGTTGTAATCCGCTTGTAAGGTGGAATTTTCACTTTCTTCAAGGCACCATTTCGCATTTTCTTCGTGCGAAGTTTCTCTGAATTCAATTTGATTGTCAGCTGATAGGGACAAATACCTCTCATGATTTGTGGATATTTGTGTAGTAAACCTAATTACTGTATGTCACTATTTCGTTTTTAATACCTATTTCAGAACTATTGTAACGTCAAACCAGTTTTTAAAAGCACAGAAATGGTTGAAGACTAATTTTTTTAGCAGATGACTAAAGATTTTACAATATATTGAAATGGCCTGTACGATTATCAAAAGAAATGTACTGATTTGGTTTGTTGATTAACTATCCGTCGTCCAACTGAGAGCAATTTGTTAGTCTTGGTCTTTGGTGTTCTTTTTGCATTATGTTACCACAAAGTTTCAACGGCCCAATCTCGGTTCGAAAGTCGTAAATTTAAATAAAGGAAAAACTTCGATATCACAACGAATAACTTAGTTTATTATCGTGGGAAGTTAATTTAGTAAGTAAGGAGCACACCTCTATTGTTCCCTTATCCAAACTCTTATTCAAAAGTCACTTTGAAATGTCTGGAGTTTGTGAGAAAAGACGAGCACCACCGAACTTAATTAGAGCTCTTACTCTCACTTTTTCCGACGGTGAAGTTAAGATCGCAGCCGTGGTTTAACTGACTAAAATATAAATAGTCTGGGAGAGCCTTGTCGGGAAAAACGGGCTTATTGGGGGAAGCCGAAATGGCCAATAAATCCAGCTTTCATGGTGATCTTTATTGAAGAAACCGAAGGGAATGAAGGCGGTAATAAATGGGGTCCGGTTGATTAAACTTTGGCTGGCAAGAGCAAAAGACTTTTCTGTAACGACTAAGACCTCAAAAAGATGTTGACGTTTTGATGGAGGGCTCAGTGAACGCAAGGGACAGAAGGATGTAACCAGTGTTAACATAGGGTTCATGATTTCTCGCGCATATTAGTGACCTCAAGATTTAGCTATTTAAGTGATATTTTTAAAAACCTAATGTTTATCGACAACGGGCGGTTATTAAATGATAATCTGCTTAATCGTAGACACAAAATAAAAGCAGTTGAGAATGGTCACAAACATAAAATGGCAGTTGAAAGCATGATTTTAAGGATTTTTTATTAGTGACATTTGCAAAATTTTTTAAATAACATATAAAAAGAAAATGATTAAGGAATTTCATGTTAGGATATTCTGAAAAGAATCCTGGATTTGAACTTTTTTTTTAATAAGTAGGTATGCCAGTGTCATTGTGTATGAGCCATTTACAACAACTCTCCTTAGAATTAAGGAAAAAAGTCGTTCTTTCGTGGGGAAATGAACCATTCCAGATGAATGGATGAATTTGTCGGAGAACAATTTTTGAGTACTGCAATCCGATCAAGATCAAAGTTGAAGAAAATTTCCAAAAAGTTCATAAAATTATCAAACTTGTGCTAGGAAATTAAAGTATTCTATTATATTTTTACTGAATATTACTGAAAAACAGTTAATTAACATTAAACAATTTTTGATCACGACAGTGATATGTATCCATGACAACGATAGACTTATGTAACGATGTGTAGGTAAGGTTGAATGAGACAGATATTTAAACCAAAACATTTTAATCCCTGGTTGAAGCAAGATTATTTATTCAGTTAGTTACTACCACCCAATATTCAAAGTATCAAAATAATCGCGGTTCACAAAAGTGTAGGCGGGCGGGCATCTGATTTCAGTTTTTCCTGACTTTGTGCTACAACAAGTATCACATTTTATTATTGGTATTTATTTAGTACCAAATACCAAACTTGAAAAAAAAATTGTTTCAAACAGCCATGACGGCTTTTGTGGTAGCCACAACAATGAACTTTAAAATCCCCACGACAATGAGAAATCAACATTAACCTTCTGCAATTAGGAGTCTAATGAACACTTATAGAAATTAAAACGCATTAAATAGAGTTTTTACATCTCAATCCCAAAATGAATGCTAAACAAATCAATAAGATTGATTAAGAGTGATTCTCGAACCCATAACAATGAGAAGAATGAAACGTACATACCTGTTTTAGAAACGGCTAACTTCATTTTGAGCCCCAACTGAATAGAAATGGCGGAAGCTTGGTGTTTCCTCAAAGGGCGGGGTCACCAACGCTGAAAAAACTCTGAATTGCCAAAAAATGCCCTCATTTGAGAGAGCTGCGATGATTTCCTTCAAACCCATGACAATGAGACAGAAGGTTTGGGACAAACTTTGAGCACTCGATTCGTACAGACTATCTAAAAGTTAGTCACACTTGTAAGCGCACTAACATCCAGTAACAAATTGTTTTAGTAACTTAAAAAATACTATTTAGAATATTTCCTGCAAAACGTACTTTGAGCGGATAAAATTTCGGATCAAGTTCAAATTCTGACTCACGGACAGACCATGACAATGAGATTAGAGGTACATTTCGATCAATTACCGGCATGTAAAATGAAGAGTAGCGGAACTGTATAACAGCCATGAAGTAGGCCTAGTTACCACATAAAATAATAATTTTTGGAAAAAGTTGAACAGAAAATTATTTATCAATGAACGACGATTGTCCCGTAAAATAGGAATCACCCTGTTATTAATTTTTTTTTCGTCCAATGTCTACAGCAATCTCCCTTTAAGTCTCTCTCAAATATGTCTCAAATATGAAGCAAAGCCACTTCTCCGGTCTACTCAGCATTCAACTGTTAAAGTTTGAAACTACGCAGCCAGGTAGGTACCAAGTCCAGAGCTTTCCATCAGAGATTTCCATCAAGGGCTCTTCGAGGAACAGAAGAACTTGGCGGGGCGTATCGGGATCTCTAAAGGAAGCTTCGTAGATCATAATGGCTTGTCACTTCGGAGGTGTCGGCAGGACAATGTAGGGGTTTGATGGGTCGTAACGGAGCAGGGTGACTATGAAGAGGGGTGTTGTCATCTGTTATTCGGCAGCTCTGAGGAAATTCCTTTAGACGTCGGTAGTGCGAGGGAGTTGCGGTCACCTGAAGTGAAGATATGCGACGCTTATTGGATTTGAAAAGCACTTGCGGGTGCTGCGAGAAAACACATGAATTGAGCATTGCCGCGTGGAGGCACACCACAATCAGTTCACAACAGTTAGAACGCAATGTGCGACCAATATTGTTAAGTAGGTGGGTTCCTATTAGTCCAAATCAAGTATATTCGCCGAAACACGAGGTGTAGGATAATTGTCAAATTCCATATATCAAAAAATCACATGAAATTAGGATAGGTGGTCAAGAAAAAGCAAATAATCACACCTCATTTCTCAATCACACTGAAACTAGAAGAATATCAGCGATCAACTTCTACCATGTTGGGTGTGGCACATGTTTGGATTATTGTAAAGTAGCTTGAGTAACTTTGTAAGATGTATTCTTTTAAAATAAAAATCTATTATTTTACAATTGTTGAATCACATTCAATACTCGTATAAATTAGACTAGAAAACGGAATGAATTTTTCTTCTCAACACTTGTTGAAAATATTAACACCATCCAGTGAATCATCTTCACTAAATTATAGTGGTTTTAATAATCTTAAAATATGTAGAATGGAATCTTGTTGCAACAATTCATGGGACAGAAATGACGCAAGTGAAATTTGTGAGTTGGCAAAACCAGTTTTTAACAACTACCCCCCAAATTTGAGAAGATTGAAATATTAAGAAGCGATGAAATGGTGGTTGGTAGAGTTTACGTGTGCCCATCTGTGAGTGATTTATTGATTTTCGAGCGATGACGTCAACCATCAGCAGAAAACTAGGTTGAAAACCGTAGAAATTTGGTTTGTTGCTTTAATATTGATACCTCCCCGACATCAGCCGGAACAATGCTGAGTGAATTTTATTTTGCGCATTCGCGGACTGATTTTCAGAATTGTAAGTAATGAAACTCATAGGAGACCATCTGCAGCTTTGCCCGCACTTTCTCTGAAAATATGTAATCAAAATCGGATTAAAACTGTGAGAATAAAGATGTTAGAAAACCTACGGACTCGCGACAGCCACGTAGACAGAAATAAACGATACGAAAGTTGTTCAGAGTAGTCTAGAACGTAAAATGCGAGTAAAATTTCGATTTGGGTTAGAAAAATGTTCACCTCTCGAAAGTGAAAACAAAACTTTCGCTTACGTAAGCAGACTAGGAAGCAATGCAACTTCTATTAAAATAGAAAGCTCCTCTCAAGAAAGAAAGTAAATTTATCTTGTTCATCACACAATGAAACATGAAAGCACTGCATTTGTTTGGAAAATTGGTATTTATATTTGCCATAGATGGAACCCAAGGTTTTATTTTTAAATAGTAACTATCTAGTAGGGAACAAGGGGTCCCTGTAGAAACGTCCAACAAATTTTTCGAAACGCCATTTTCAGCGTAGAAACGTTTGTTGTTACCTACAACATCATGGGGTGCCACCTGTTAGCCGATTCTGAAGTTCCTCACTCGATCAGGGCCTAAAATTCGAGGTCCGCCTACAAATGTTCCATCTGCTACTTACGTGCTCTCAACATGTCAGGTTCGGGGGGACTCTTAAACCTTAAAAGACCAATACAGGCAAACAAATTAAAGTGAATTATGACGAATGGTTCCAGGTGAAAAAGGAGGTTGAAGGATGTTGAAATAGTGTATATTTCTCAAAATAGAACGGAACAGCCGGGAAAACAGCTTCCAAGACCGGTAAGTCCAAAAAACGTTACTTCTCCAAAATCACTTCTAACCAGAATTACTGCGTCACAAGATGTTTCGGATGAAATTTTATTGCCAATGTGTTGAACGTTCGTACGCGAGGCTAAACTGATCGTATTTCATTGTTCATTCTATCACTTTAGACCGAATGGAATTGGAAGGTAATTCCTGGGCCTGTACAACATGGTAAATGAGAGACATTATAACAAGCAGCAGATATTCCTAGCTGACTATATGAACATCCTTTACATCGAGAAAAAAACGATTGAAGAAGCTGTTTCGCAGCGCCATTACCATATCACCTACAGCTTGACAATACTATTTTTCAGTTTTTGACGTTGCTGTTTTAATGTTTGATATTATAGTAATAAGTTTGCTTTTTGCAAATCAGATTTCATTTTACCTTTCCACCCTACGAAAGAGGGAGGGGGTTTATACCTCCCAGGAAGTAATTTTCTAATCAAGAAATATTATTTTCAACTGAGGTACCTACCTACTAACTGACAGAATAAAAATGTTAACAGGCAAACGTTCCCACTCGCCATAAAAACGTTCCAACTGCAAAGAAAGAACATTCGTACGCTGAAACGCAATCACTTCTTCCTGTACCTGAACCTGATTATTGTTTTTGTGGCTGAAATTTTGAAATATCACTTAAGAAAACCTATTTTTCTATTTTAAGAGAGAAATATTCAGAAACTCACTCGGGAGGACATACATTTTTTTCGTTTCCTGGAAAAATCAACTTATGTCGTATGGAACGTTTCTAGAGGGACCCCTTCAGTTGTTTCGCATTCTGGGGCTACAAACCGAAATGTTGAGGGCTTGAGCCAGTAATTTCAAGTTTCTGTCCAACTGTCCGATGGCCGCGTTAGCTTGGTAAACTTGAAAGCAATATATAAATTGATTCGACGACCCAATTGAAGCGGACCGTACTACATCAGGAAGGACGAACCGAACTAAACACTCCGTCGAATGTCAACTTCGGACAAGTGAGAGAAACTTGATTTCAGATGCGCGGGTCAAACGTCCACTCGACACGTCCGAACGACAGCTTCGCTCTCCAGGAGTCTGTGAAAGCTATTAGAGCCCTCGCCGGGGGTTTATTTATTTACTCACTCCGCTGCTCAGCGTCAGGAAACTCTTCGTCAACATTGCATGACGCTCCCGTCCCAGAACCAGAACCTCAATCTCGGAGAGAAACCACTCCTGACTTCTTTCGCCGCGCTTGACGTCTCCGATTCTATTTCAAGGGAAGAAAATAAAACTCTCCTGGGTCGGGAAGATCTAGAGAGGTTGATCGTTTAAAAACGGCTGGCTCGGAAGTGTCTTTGAAAAATTGGGAGGAATGAAATCTTGTTTATGTATTATTAAAAACCGTTTGAAACTTTTGAAGAAATTGTCCCTATTTATACCGTTCGAAATTTTGCTCTCTTAATCCCTGGGGTTCCTCGTTAGCTGTTTCAGAACGTGTCCTTTCCATCAAAAACCTCCGCAGTAAACTCGACCAGTTTTTGGATTACCTAGTTGATTAAAAATATGTCCACATTTCAGGGGACAAATAAGTCACCAAGAAAGCAAAGCAAAAAACCGTACTGGATATGCTTTTTGTCCTGTAAAATAAACAAAAATAAATCTTTCTTGTTGCGATAGATTTATAAATATTCTGTAGTAACTAATGAAATGAATAACTAGTGTTCAATGCTCCATGCGGAATCATATTCTGATATGCAAAAAATCCATCTTGGTTGACTCCCATAAACCCATGACGTTTTTGGATTTAAGTTGATTAAGTACAAATATGTCCACATTTCATGGTACAAATAAGCTACCAAGGAAGCAAAGCAAAAAACCGTATAAGTCGGTGAAATATATAGTAAATATTATTCAATATTATTACTGATTTAATTTTTTTCAATGGTCCATGCGGAATCATATTCCTCTGTCGAAACCTAATAAGTTTTTATTTTAAAGTCAAACCTAATAAGTTAAATTTTTCTAGGTAGTTTTCGAATTGAGTGAAAACTGAGCGTACAATCGTCTAAGCAACAATGTTTTTCAGCATAGGCAGAAAGCCAAGGTTCAGTTTTGAAATGCCACTAAAATCAATGCCGCAGGTTGACACAACAAATGATCAATGAAACTTGTTCGATAGCATAGTTCGTGGAACATTTAAACACCAAAACCACAATGAGAAAAAACACTTTTTTTTTTTTTTTTTTTTTTTTTTTTTTAGAAAAGTCCAAATAAATATTGCTTTGAGAGCTAATCAAAAATAACTTTGAAATGAGGTTTTGGATCAAGTTTCTCACATTTTCTGTTCTTTTCAAATGTCATGTACTCACCCTGAAGGAGAGTGTTCATTGTCGAGGAGCGAAAACATTTTTTGAAAAACTCGACTGCTGTAATGTTGATAATAAAATATTTGTCACTACCAGCCGATTCTCCCAACTTGGACATATTCAGACGTGGTAGGTTTGCTTCAGCCCCGTATATGTGGTTTGAAATCAGGAATAATTTCGTGCCATCTTATTCCCTCCTGAGCGGAAGAAGATAAAATCCTCTCAATCGCACTTACCTTGAAAATTTAAGGTTTCTCCTAGGAGCACCCTCTTTTCCATTTAAAAATAACCACAAAAACGTGAAGATAACCTCATTTTTTTATCGCGTGCTGTGGCCATGTGGACGTACAAAACGGCCCGGTAATTCCCTTCTGTGGCAGGTAATTTGTCATTCCACGTTCCTAAATTAACTAGCAGTTTCAAACGACGAGTCATCTAGTATTTTCCGACGCGGAGTTTATACTTCCTCCCTGTAAATAGGAACGGAGAAGCCGAGTGCGACTATAGCGGTCAAGGTCCCATTAAATTTATCCTCACTTAACTGAATCAGCCATAATTAACCACTATCCATACCAATTTATTTTTGAGTTCCTCAGTGATAATGCGTAAACATGTTGGTATATTAGTTTCAATAATAAACTTTTGTAATCGACACAAAAAAAACCATTTAAAATTCTCAGTATGTTGTTTTACGTTTGAAGATTCGTAGAATCCGAATATTGAATAAAAAGTCTGTCCATTCGCCGTACACCTTAAGGGGCTTTTCTCCAGAACAACGCTACCAAACTTGGTTGGGTCACGAAAATCACATTAAGGGTCTAGTTGGGACCGAATTCTTGCCATAAATTTCTGTCAATTATAAAAACGCTGCAAATTCTTCACTGGGGTTTATTATTCAATTGGCTTGCGTTCATGATTTGAATTTCTACTAAGCTTTGGAGTGTGCGTGTTTCACAGGTGATAGAGCAATTATTGAATTTCAGGAGATATGCATAGAGCAAGTAAATCTGTTCTCAACCAAAATACCTATTTGGATTGTTCAGTTGATCATATTTGTGTGCCTCCTGAAATTCAATAATCACTCTATCACCTGTGAAACACGCACACTCCAAAGCTTAGTAGAAATTCAAATCATGAACGCAAGCCAATTGAATATAAACCCCAGTGAAAGAATTAGCAGCGTTTTTTATGGTTCTCAGAATGCTTCAACCCATGTATCGGCTACAAAGCCTTTTAGGAGTTCACTCCAGTACTAGGTTACTGATAGCAACACAAAAACAGTAATAAACCAAAATAAAGCGAATGTTGGCACCATAAATCGGGCCAAAGATCGGGAATGGTTTGACCTACGGACCTGGGGAGGGGCTCATTCGATTCCTCGTGGAGTGTTCTTCAAAAAGAGTACAAATTTAGGCCGTCTTGGCTTTTTTTGAGGATTTTAGGCAGTTTACAAAACTTTGACAACCCTTAAAGGGCACTTTAAATCAAGTGAGAGAGCTGGCTCAAGGGGCGTCGTCGGACCAACATGGATTTTTCCTGAAAATTTCAGCTTTTTTGCTTCAGCCGTTTGGGAGAAATCGTGATCGTGCGTACGGCGACGGAGGGAAATTTTTTATTGCAGATTCGGATTCTACACCCTTTGAAACGTAAACCATGAAATTTTCAGGGGGGTTAGAATTTTTTTTTTCAAGAGCGATTACAATGGTTTATTATTGAATAATAAACCAAAAGTGGAATCAAAGAGGCAAAATATCTAAAAATCAGAATATAGAAAACGTTCAAACTAATTTTATTGTTTTCAAGTTCGTTATTGATAGGCATCTCTTCAATGGATAGAATGAGCATGAGGAATGAGCACATTCGGACCGGTTCAAGTACATCCGTTCAACCTTCATTTTGACAAAAAAAGAACGTCGAAACGAATGTGAACTTGAACGTCTGTGATCATAGTAATTTGTGACGATCGAATTAGCTGATATATCTGCAAAGACTCAGTCTTTTCATAAGTTCCTTTTGAAATCGAGTTTTTAAAATTATGTTGAGAGAATATTTGCGTGCGTACGTGAAGCAATGGTAGATCTATATCTTATCAAAAGTTGGATTTTAGTTGATATATTCGTGGGATTCTGCGACGTAACGTATACAGCACATTGCACCATTGTAAGTATTCTGATTCCTACTGTTATTGCGCACGGATGGACTTGGAGTTATATTTAAGACGAAGTCATCCTATCATCTTTGGGACATCTTAAAGTCAATTACAACGTTTGTAGACTCACTGATCGTTGGAAGGACAATTGATACATTTCTTTGTTAATCGATCTAGCATAGCTCCATAAATGGATGTTTTTTATGGCATAAAACATTCAATTACAAGGTATTTAGGCATAAGGCATCAAGTTTAGATTATGTACTACAGAGTATTCCTTATAAAAATAAAGAGAAGGAGGAAGGTTATCCAGAAATAGCAAACCTTTGCGTCGATTCGAAGCGGGTTTTCACTAGGAAGCTACATCTTTGAGATACTTGACACCTTTAGCCGAGTTTGCATAAGTTGATCTTGGAGTCTGTCCGTTTTTATGAATTTTGGTCAAGGAAGTCACCTTGTTTTGTGAATTTGGATCCTCTTACAAGTTCTTACACTTTGAGGCATTACTTTGAAGCCAATGAATTACAGTAAATTTAGGAGTTCAGAATTTTGCCTTTGCAAGTCATCTTGCCTGTAGTTTTGATCTGAGAAACAGGCAATATGTAGAATTTCCTCACTTTCGCCCAAAGAGAGGTATGTTGGATGGGCTAGAAAAATTCGAAATTGTTAACAGTGATAGGTCAGGAAAATGTTCAAATGAGGTTATCCCTCAAAATACTTCACCATTAATGGGTTCATTCTTTCAATAAGTTTGGCGCCCTTGCTACTACGTTGCTGTTTGTGCCCCTTTCACTTTGGAAGCCTTAAGCGGCATTGGTTGGTCTCCCCGTCCCTTTCGCTTCCCTGAGCCAAAAGGATTCATTCTCCTTTTACCTAGGCCTTTATAACATGTGCTTTTTGTAATGTACCTTCAGTTCATGATTGTTACTGATACTGACCTAACCGTCGAAATAGATTTAACTGTGAAACTCATTAAATTCTTGTAAATGTAGGCAACGTTCTATCTATCTTCGTTTTTATTAAGATTATTGTTTTAATAAAAAAGCTTGAAACAATTTCAAAAAGCTTATAATTTTTTACTAGATGGCCTTCCTACACATATCTTGGTCAATGTTTTTTAGAAGTAGCCTATGTAATTGTAGTCTGGATGTCTTAAAAAGAACTCCATTTTCATATCGGCAACGAAGATTAAAAGAGATAGAAATTTGAGGCGCAAGGATTACTCAATGAATCCCCATATCTTAACTTTATCCTAGATACGGAATATCTGTTCGAAATTGAGCGACGTAGATTGATAGGGGACGATTTCACGAAAATAAGAAAGCTGCAGATAATTTCTATTCTTGGTCGATTACAATTCATTATTGTGATAATGAAAAATTAGACTCCTGAACCGAAATAGTGTCCGCTCAACTCAAAAGGTTAAAGGTGAATCGGAAGGAGACATCACATTCACCATTATTCATAACTTTTTGTTCATAGATTTCCGTTTACAGATTACTACAATTCATGGAAGATGTGATATGTTTCAGTTGCGTAATAGAATCCCAACCAAGAATGCCAACCTAGAACTGGGTAGGATATGGGAAAACAGTTACTGCCGAGGGCAGACCTCACGACGGGAAGTCAAATAGGTCACGCAAAGCTCGATCCCCCTTCAGAAACCGTGGAAGTTCCCGCGGCTCCTACATCACCGAGCCGCACATTTCATGTGCCCGCCCCTGTCGGTAATGAGGGGACACGGGCCTCAACAGAACCAGAGGGCCGAGCTATCGATCTCCAGGGAAGAGGCGAACCGTATTCCGTACACCTACCATAACGTTCCGCAGAATAGCAAAAGGGAGAGCAGAGGCTGGCTCCATTCATAGCGTTGATTAGTTGTCAAATAGCCAATCAGCACCAAGATAGCTGGAGCGGCTCCGCTGGTGCCCGACTTCGCATTCCATTGTCCGGTGAAAATGTTATCTCGACTCTCTGCCGCCCCGGGCTTCGGGGCCAAATGGAGACGCACTCGCGAAAATACAACCTCTTGCAAAGAAAATGTCTTTCGTCAAGCACAAAAAGCGAATGAAAATGGAAGATAACTAAGTTTCGGCAACATCAGTACGTAACGATAATCAATAACTGGAATAATTCAGAAATTTGAATCTAGCACCCTTAATTCAAAACAATTATCGAAGAAAACTAGTTATATTCCACAAACCCGAACCACATGGAATCGATTACTGTGCAAAGAAAGTATATGTACTTAAACCTCCAAATAATTACATGAATATTTATAACTTAATTTTTAAAAAGTGGAGATTAATGGTTTACACATTTCAGTGGACACCTGGACTTCGTCTAATAAACATAGACCAGTGATCTACATAAAATGAATACCTAATACAAGAATATTAAACATTATTAATAACTTGCAGTACATTATTCAGCGGGCGGATTCTTTCATTTCGATTCTTGTATTTAATACATCTTTTCTATTACAAAGGTTAGTAAATGGAAATAATTAACCAAAAGAATTGAACACCAGGAATCGTTTGAGAATGCTTCAAAACATATTTCCACGGAAAATTTATCGCCACTTTTCATTTTAACAACTTTTGGAGTCTTATTTTTCTACGTGGCCTGATTTTCTAAGAAAATTCATTAAAATAAAATTGAAATAATAATTTAAAAAATAATAGTAAGAAATATACCAATAAATGAACAAAACAGCCTTCCCAAATCAATATACCCACTCGATTGCAAAATCAAAAAGCGTTTTGAACAAATTGATTTATTCATAATTTTTGTTGTTGCCATTTTCGTAGTTTGTCTGTAGCTATACTTACAAAAAAGCACAAATTTATCGAAAGTTTTGGAATTCTTTAGCTTAGTAGTTGGCTTCTTATATGCCCCTTATGAATTTAATTGCACATACCATGTCATATTATGCATTGCTTGTACCAACCATGAATTTAAACACGATGAAAATGTAATGGTGAACTCCGGGTAACGGTAATTACCGTTATTGATTATAATCAATTCCATTGCTCACCACGTTTATGTTTTATTATGCGGTACACATTGTAAACGAAACTTACAATCATATATATATCCACACAATGCTGAAACGTATT
Organism: Creontiades dilutus; assembly: GCA_031894815.1. NCBI lineage: Eukaryota > Metazoa > Arthropoda > Insecta > Hemiptera > Miridae > Creontiades > Creontiades dilutus. The sequence goes on along the minus strand of JAVIWC010008575.1, from coordinate 155,625 downwards.
AAAATGCTCTTCAATGTTATTAATCAATCAATATACCAATCATGCCTCTACAATTTTAATCTGATTTTGATGAAACCTTCATGGGTTAAGGTACGGACGGGTCTTTCTGAATTTCTATGTTGCAGTTAAAATCCTCAACAATTTGATCTCACAAGATAATTTATAGTAATTATTTTTTCATATTTTATATAGTTTACACTTCGATTCACAGTTTTCAACCAAAATCATCCTTATCGACACAATTCATTGGTCTATGCAATCATGCTACTGGAAAGAGGTAAATGTGTCTCAGCCAACTGGGAAGATGCTTGTACTGTTTTGCAGTTATAGTAATATTGTAGAAGGAAAGCGACTAAATCAGATTGAATTCGTCAACGTTCTTCGAAAATCCTTTTGTCGTTGGACGAGTTGTTGCCCCAGGACTTACTTTCATTTCTCCGAGTTCCAATGATGTCGGAAGGGGGTTTGACGTAATTCGGAGCCCACTCAATAAGTATTCAAAGAAGCGCCTCTTCCTTAAGGGCGGGCCCTGCAGAGGATTCTATCTTCGAATTCCAACGTGGTTACACGGGGGGGGGGAGAGAGAGAAAAAATACCAACCGAATAAAAGGTTAAAGCCAACCTAAGGTGAGGGGGAGGTAAAGGGGGCTTAGCCCTCCGAAATGTTAATACGGCGGCAGCCAATATCCGCTACGTGCCGGGCGTAGCTGATTGCCTCTTCGGTTCTGCTGATGGAATCCAATCCTCTGGGCTAATTGCCCGTGACAGAGCGGTGCCCTTCCCGCTTTAAACCTACCTACTTTGCAACAAGCAAACCTTTTTTTGTTAAATTTACTTAGGTGTTATAGTTACTAGCTAAGGTTCCAAAACTATGGACCAGCTACCAAGCTGTTCAAAACATAATGTAACATGTCGCTTTAAAGAATTTTAGTATTGATGACTTTGCCCTGAACAACGTCCAAAAGTATTAAAACTAACATAACATACTACTGAACTCAGGTACATAGTGGTCAACATCTACCTTTTCATATTTTAGGGTGATTCCAATATCCAATGTTGATATCTTACGACAGTGAAACGTCTCTAAATTTCTTCAAAAATTGAATATGGCTTCCAGGGATCACATATAGCAAAACAAAGAACAATATGAATGACTCACTTCATGCTTGCTGGCGACTAACTGGAGAGAAGTTAGTTGAGAAGCCTTCATCATTCTGGCAGAGTTGCCACCCACTTCCGAAACCGTCAGTCTTGCCAAATTCCCTTGTTTGCTTCCCTCAAGGGGCCAAAAACCATTGGTAGGCGGTAAAAATTTTTGTAGTTAGAAACTTCAAAATCAGTTTATAGACAGTACATTCACGTTAGAAGACAAGCTATTTCATTTGTGTAAAGGTTGATCTACGTTTTTCCAGTTTTAAAAGACTTTTCAACTAAAAATACACCCCCCACATTCTAGGAGAAGATGTAATGAATGAAAACTAGATCGTTACAGGTGGTAGTAAAGAGAAATTGGGCTTTTAACCTCAAACGAAAAAAGGTTTATCAATGGAAACATACCCGATTTATCATGATTATTGTGCACATTGGTATTTAAAATATTTCGAAAGAATAAATGCAACACAAAATTTTATATATTTGAAGGAACCCTAAAATAACATACCATTTGCCGTCTTTGAAAATCACCCATTACCCTACGAAGTTTTACAGTTCTTCAACATAAATGACTATGATGGCAAATCAAATTACAGTTTTTCAACCTAACTATGATGACGAATCAATCACGCCGTTGAATACGATAACAATATAAACTTTACGAGACGAACGTTAAAACGAACGATTTCGAGTTGCGAATCAGCTGTCAATTGTTTTTGGAGAACACTTCACATCGAGCTCTGAAACTTAACCGGTCGTGAATAGCCGGCAGTTGGTAGAAACAAGATGATAAATGCATCTGACAACCTGACCAACTCGACTTCATGAATTAAATCCCATTCTGATGAAATTTGATTGTCAGTTACAAACGAGCGAAAATGAAATGAAACAAAGCCGCGGCGCTGGGCAAGTTTATCTGGGGCAACTCGGCTTGAGCCTGGGCAACACAACTACGCCGACCTCTTGTCCCAACAACCGGCAATTAGCGGCCGCAGAACTGACGCGTGACTCCCACTGTTGCGGGTAATCTTGGTGAGGATGATATTTTTGTGATAGCTCTAGCTTCCTCTCTGACTAAACAGTTTGAAGCAAGCTAGGAGTAAATTCAAGATTACATACAGGATGAAAAGCTAACTTTGTACCTTGCTGAATTCATCGTGGTTCCATATTCGTCTCTCTGAGCCTATTCCTAGACGAATCAAAACTATCATTGTATCTCTCCTTCCTTGTCATCGCCTTTGGATCAAAAGCAAACTGAATTTCCCAGCACTGCTATTTCTCAAGATTCGTCAATCTGATTTCGTTCAAACCGGTCTTAGGTCTTAGGACTGTCTCCGGTGAATTTTATCAAGACTGTTTCAGTGATAAAAATTGCTCAAAACCAAAATTAGTTTACAAACCTCTGTAAATTCCATCACTGAATGTGTGCATCTGCGTATCCACATGTGCAAATCCCATGAACTTCTAATTTCTCATGATCTACTATTGTATTGCTTTCATTTAGTACAACTCTTGAAACGATAGCATTTTCATTTCATTTCAATAGTAATATTGCGCATACGGAATTTAGAGAGAATTTGTCACAAGCGAAACTCCAAGATTTCGATGGAATGGTCAGGGTTGGTGCCGACTAGGTCTTAGTTAGGTCGATGAAAGTGCGAATAAGATTCATAGCACTAGTTTTTCATATTATCATGTACCCCCTGATGTTTTATTTCGCTTTCAATCCTACTAATCCACAATACAGTAATTAAGAAAGCTTTACTGCCCAAAAAACGCGAAAAATTTCGTTCTTCCCATGAAAACGAGGATTTCTATATTTTTGACATCCAACGCTTTAAGGGTTTGCATGGCGTCTATTTACAAGAGAGCTCTTGTTTGTTGAACGGAACGAGGGGGGCGGAAGGGCTTGGCAAAGCCTGGCATTTCCAGGTGGTCGGCTGGGAAGCTCTGACCCTCTGAACAGAGATATTTCGTATTAAGACGTGACAGAGGGTCGAACCAGGGTCTCCGGACATATTACCCGCCCCAGCATCCCACCTACGCTCTGCCAGATGGAGTCTTACCATTCCTCTGAAACCCCCTAAGCTCTTTGCATGTCCCGCATACCTCTAAGTTATACATATATGAAGTTATACATATATAAACAAGCCCCTTCTCCTTGATGCTTTTACTATCTCTGTCTGTAGAAAAAAACCATCACAAGCTTTCCGATGTGATAGAGCTCACGGGCTTTACTTAATTTCAGCCTTTGTTTTAATAAAACAATTTTGCTTGAATGTTTACCTATACGTAGCGGAAAAATGGTTTTCCTTTTCCGGAGATGAAACATTAGTTTCCACCAAAATCAAAATTTGCACGCGCATTTTACTTTTTAGGCAATTCTGAACAACTTTCGTGTCATATTTGTCTGTCTGCCCAGTCTCCTAGTAACAAGCATACCTAACTTCTTCAGATTTCATTCGATCCCAATGACATTTTCAGGTAATGTGAGGGATAAGATGGTTTAGTAATTTCCAGTTTTCCTAGGTCAAAAATAATTACTCCGGTTCGCGCATGCACAAACATCCATCAAGAATGATTTTTTTTAAACGTAGGTAGTTATCCGATATTTCTCAAACTTGACAATACCATGACGTTTGCGGCACGACGGAAGCCTAATGATTTTTTTCCATCTTGAAGGTCTCAAGACTCAGTATATTCAGAATTTCAATGGTTAATGAAATAATTGAAGATAATATCTAAAACGAATAAGTCGTTCATCTATTAGAAGGTTAACATATTGGGTCTGGCATATCCTACCTAATGAATAATAAGTAACCCCTTCCGCTTTTTATTATTTTCTTATCTTGTCAAGTTTCATGAAGAATTTTGTTTGTCTTACTTAATCATCGTTGATGTCCATGAATTTTATTCTTGCATACGCTTCATTTCGTTTCAAATGAATACCTCTCAACTTGCGAACATCAAGTGGTGCATTTCCATTCGTGGATCCCCTTCTCATTTTGACTAATTACACGTTGAAGAAGTCTCATAACATTTCTCCAATCTGGACAACACCTGGCGGAATGATAACAATTACTAGAAACTCCAAGTAGAGGAATCAATACAACTTAGCTGCTCACGTCTGATGAGGATCGAGAGCTGCAGAAAATGGCTGTTGATACGTTTTCCGGTTTGTTGGGTCAATTTGGACCCTCGCCCTTCGGTGAGAGCTCAAGTCAATGGTAAGGGCCAAAATCAATCATCGCCTCCTTGAAAGATTCAGCAAGCCCGTCCACCCGTGTAATGGTATTCGCTTTGTGCTTCCATTTACTAAGGTGACAAGGATATTTTATGCTATTCATCCCAGAGGGATTCGAGAGAAAACCGTGTGGCTTATCCGAAGTGAAACATTGCCGTTCATTGCATGAATTAGGAAGTTAATTTAAATAATTTGGAATGAAACGAACTTTTGAAATTATGGGTTGCGGTGAGGCCAGTCGTGCAAAATTTTGTGGAGTAGATAGTCATACCTATAGGATTGTTATGTTGGCATCCGCGCATATGGATAACCGCTAACTATCTTAGCTTTCTAATTTCACTCGACAGTACGGTAGAAAAAGCAAAATAATGAAGTTTTTTTCCAAATGGCGCTTGTGATGGATATGGATAGTTCCCCCTTCTCGTTTCTCGAAACTGCTACGCCTGAGCAGGAACCTGCAGTCCCATAGTTTCACCTCCGTGTTTTGTTAGCAGAGTCCGGTACCGAACCAATTACGCTTTTACATTAACTGTTATAGCGCCTCTTTCTCTCACACTGCCTCATAGGCACAATGTGCAATAATTTTAAAGATTACCCCTTGTTCTAAACTAAACTGAACATTTGCCCTATCCCTCTACTGCTAGCCTCTCCTCACATTTCAGTGGTGTTTGGAACCCACTCCCCTCTCTCTAAGAGTGTGATGGTCATGGACAGTTTGCTTCCCAGTTCCTTGAAGCTGCATCGTTTTAGCTTCAGGGACATAGTCTGGGTGTTGCATGCCTTGAGAGGGCAACCAGTCTATTCATCTTCTTCTTGATAAAAGCCGTGTGTTTCTCCTGCAGTAATTTGGTGCGAATAAAATTAAAATTGATCAATCCAACTTAATTCAATAAAAAACCTCTGGAACGTACATAACTGGACGCAGAGGCTGGATGAAATCGAGAAATTCTACCATGGTTTTTTCTTTGTTACTTACTATTCAGTAAACCCCTTTGACTCAAGCAAGACTTTTTCAGGACTTTTGAAGTTCTATGAATGTCATTGGAGAAGTGCCACTTTTTAGGAAGAGTATTTCCCAGTGCTAAACTTTTGTGACAGTAAGGGCCGCTGGTTATTTTGTATTTATTCCAAAACGATTTACTATGCACACGTTTATAAACGCTTTACACAGCCACATTAAGGTATTGGTATCACCAAAAAAAATCTTAACTAGATGAGTATCTATTAAAATGGAATAAATACATGTTGCTATGATGGATTAAAGTTGCACTTAACCTGAAGAAGGTTTCTGATTCCATCATTCAGCTTCAACATTGAGGCTGTTCACGTGAATTGGAACTCGGAAAAGCTGAGTGGTGTTTTAGGCGCTAAAGCTTCTTGAGAAAACGAAGTTGTTATCCGTTTAGTTACCTCACCCCTCACGACCGCTTTGCCTGAAAACTCTCTAAAACTCCTTTGACAACTTTTGGGTCGATGCGGCTCCGTCAATCGGGCACCCGCGTTCTCAGCGGATGACGCCCCCGGTTGCTTCGATTTTTCGAACTCTTCTCAACTTGTTTGAGGAGGAGAACTGTTGGAAGAGACCGGGAAAATTCGAGATTTCCCCCTTCTGAAATGTTTAGGTCTCACTTTCATCACTTGTCCCAAAGAGCCAAGAGCAAGTACTGATACCGGCCTCAAGTCCAATGGAAATGTGTATATCTAGCGATATACGAGTGTATATAAGTTGTCCTCACTTTGGCCGAGAAAAATGCCCTTTTTCATGAAATATGTGACGGTTCTCATGACAACCCCGCTATTTATTGTAGAGTAGAAAGCATAGATCGTATGAAGTGTTTTTTTTCTTAGCTACTTAAGGAAATCTTCAAGATCCTAATGTAAGGTAGTCACTAACAGAGATTTTACCCAACTAAAACCACGCCATTCTCATCCCACGTATTAACCCGGCCTGGAACTGTTGAACACATTACTTTCACCCGAGTCCTTGATAGATTATTTCAGTACTCTCGGTCCATGTGCAGCGTTCTTTGTCTCTCCCGTTCTTGGATGATATTTTTCAGTAAGATGCCTTCAACATAGACAGCTGCAGAGGTCCATTGTTTCAATCTTTCAAGCATTTTGGGGGCTATCATTTCTGGTGTCAAATGGTCCCGAGATGAAACTTCCAGATCTTCCTGCAGCCGTCTTCTTCCTGTTACCCACTGCTTACATTCATACGTAAAAAGAGTGGAACACAATAAAGTCTGCTTCTAGGTAATTTTAACGTCTCCATTCTCCATTATATATAAGGGAAATTGTATTAGGAAAAATTCTATATCAAATTTATATCAGTGGTACCAATAAATTGATTACATTGATTTGCATAAAATCATAACGCGGCAGGAGTTAGCGGTACATATGAATGCTGTATAAAATGTTAATATGAAATTAAATACAACAAACAAACAGAACGAAAGAAAAAAAAAATTAATAAAAATGTGTACCTACTTGCACAAAATAGAGGCAATTTTGTAGAAGGAAAAAGAGCTTCAGCTTGCTCAAGGACACTTGATTGTTTGAGGGAAATTTAATTACAATCAATCCCTCTTTGCTCTTTGATCCACGTTTCCTGCATCTTCGTAGAGTGTTGTCTCCCTTCTTTCATAATATGAATTCATTCCCCTTCCTCCCGTGTATCAAAGACTTCTTTCCGTTCTGCAGCTGTCAATTGTAATGGGACGCTGCTCGTAACTCTGTTCGGGAGGCACACGCAGCCCTTAAACTTCGTTGAACTGCTTTCACTCTCTTGAGTTAGTAAGCAATGTTTAGGGCGTCTATCCACACCTCTGGGCCTTACAGGAGAATTGACCATAAGACAGCCAATTACGGGGTCGTACAGTCTTGGCCCATTTATGTTTTTCATTGGGTGACTAGGCGTTGTTATCTTTGCTGCCTGATTGTTTAATTCGCTCCCGGAATACAATTTCGGCGTCCAATCTATGTTATCCACTCCCAGGTATGTTATTGTGGGTTACTTGTGGCCCGTGTACCCTTAACTTGCACTAGGATAATGGTAGGAATTCATTTTCTGATAAACTTATTTTGTAGTAGTTGTTATTGTCCACTTTTGGCCTTCCATCCGCCGAAATTGGTTTACTATGGCTCAATTTAGTTTGCTCTGCGTCAACTCCGCGGTTTTGGCCATATCACTGCCGTGACTTATCTCCATATCAAATAAGGTAGTAGTCTTCATGAATTTCCAGACCCAGCAAACCATCATATGATATGTTTCTGAGCTGTGGACGTGGAACTGATCCCTAGGGGGCTCCTGTTTTTTTCAGAGCCATTGCATAACTTTATATTCTATGAAAATTCGCTAAAGAAAGATGGATATCCAAACGATCGATTACCATTGCTTGATGTTCAATAAATCAGAGGTACCGGTCGTAACAGCACGATTAGGCATCCAATAGTTCCACAGGAGCACAATTTGGTGATAGGCGGCTCATAATCAACTGGGTTCATTATTGGGTTTAGTTGGTCTTTTCGACTGATTGGTGACAATGTCGAATCAGCAAATAGTGGACGTTTTAGACGAGTCAAAGGAAGATTTAAGACGAGATTATGCAAGCAAGACGATATTTGACGAGAAAATTTAGCTGCCGAACTGTGATATGCTATTGGCCATGAAGAAAAAATAGTCAGGATGGCCGAGCGGTCTAAGGCGCTGCGTTCAGGTCGCAGTCTGGTTCTCCAGGCGTGGGTTCGAATCCCACTTCTGACAGTAACTTTTTAATTTTTTTAGCTATATTCAAATATGGATAGTACAGTTCGTGTGAACTGCTTTATATTGGAAGCTGTTTGAAGATTTGACCGTGATTGTTAGGTATTTTCAAATTGAATGATCGTCGAATATCACGAACCAATTACACAAAGTAATGTGAATTCGGATACCACTAATTGAGTGATGCCTTCTGCAATACAAACAAATGAAATATATGTTGAATCAAAGAAACGTCAATACGCATAACAAAATGTACAGACGCTTTCACAAATTATGACCATTAGTTTAGCATAACAACTATTTGTGCTTTCCAAAACATCAGTAATGAAATACAAACCATGAAGTAATGGGAGCTGGGAGTTAACTTTTAAAGTTGCGTCACATTTCAAATAATGAGCTCATTAGCTCTTATAATTGTCCGGTGTCTTAGTAGATGCACAACCATTCATTTATTAACTAAGGAAGCAGAACATTATTCATTTTGGCGTGAAAAAAGAAAGAGAGCTGGTACGTAGTGAATCGATATTTATAAAATCTCATACTAATAATAATAAATATTAAAAACATTTTAACCTCTCCAAAGTGCTAGGCAGTACAGCCAACGTTCCAGAATCACGAAGGAATTTGAATTAACTCAATTAAACAATACTGTTGTAAAACTTAAATCATTACATAAATACAAAATTGAGGTGTCGAAGAACATTCTGATTCCCATTAGCAACAGCAAAAGGATAAACATGATTATTTGAATAGAGTTAAGGAAAAGTATGAGAGGTGAAAAAAGCTTTGGGTTGACAGCTGAGAACATCACATAACCAGAACAATAGCACTCCCATGTAGGTTGTGTCATCAATTATAATGGGCAGTCAGCATATCCAACAAAAATAGTGACATTTGACAAATTTCTGCACAATCCTCACAAAACGGATCGAAAACAGAATGGGATTGTTGTCGGAAAAAGTACGGTGAATCTAAGCAAATTACAATTCATTGTATACAATTTAGAGCACTGGGCACAATGATATTTCTACTAGGCGGTTTTTCCTGTATCATTTTTGTTGCCTATTGGATGTTTTAATTCAACATCTTCTTGTTAACATTCTTTTTGTTAAAGTTTTGTGGTTTTCTTTCAATCTACAGAAATTTTCTCCTATTTCTAGATTTATTTCAAATAATAAATGTACAATAAACTTTCTAATCAGGACTGTCGCTGTTTTCGGTCAGACCCTAATCTTCAGAATTCGCAAGACTCCTATGAGCGTGCGTGGGTGAAATAGGAAATAACCTGGCAGACTAAACGGACAGAATGCGAATAAGCAAGCCACTGGTACCTTCACGTCATGAATATGCAGCGACTCGTCTGCTCGGACAATGAGAACATTAGTATCTTTGACGTCAAGACCGATTGTAACGAGCAGTTAGACGCTTTGGTGGTCTTCATCCATTGCCTTGTTTGCGATACCTGGTTTAATGTGTTGGCTTGCCAGGTGTTCCAGTCTTCTACCGCGAGTTATCCATACGAATACTACACCCTGATAAACAATGGAAAAGCTGGCCTTTGAGTAAATGTTATCGGGTTCATTTAGTTAGTTGAGAGCGTACTTAATTCCTCATTCTTGAACTCTTAAGAATACGAAGTTGAGTACTGAACAACTTATGAAGGTGTCTTGCATGTCGATTTGAAAGTCATAAGGTTTTTTTATTCCTTGTATCGAAACTACTCAATACACACACTACACTGTCATTTTGCAACTAGAATTTCTGAAATCCTAGCATTAGAAACATCAACTAGAACTGGCTCTGAGTTCTGTAGTCACCCCACCGGAAACGGAAAGGTTTTATTTTATATTAGCTCGATAATTTACGTAAAAACGTCAATATTGTAACTCATAAATATGAAAAGCTGGAAAAAAGCAGTCTCCAAATATGATGTTTGATGAGAACTGCTATGACGAACTCAGCCAAATCAGTTTCTCAACAATTGTCCATCAATTTTGTGTATTCAGATGGGATTATTATTGCCTAAAAATTTGGCTTGAATTGGGGTGGTACAGAATAGTAATTTCAATGAATGTTCACAGAGTTAATGAGGAGTAGGTACACAAATTTTCAAATAAATAGTTCCTATCGTTTAAGAAAATGCAAATAGAGAGTAAATTGTCCTGCGGGTTCCGTTAAATTATTTCTTACTTACACTCATTTCAGGAACGTGAGAGTCGAATTAAAAGTTTCTGAATTGCATATTTTATTATTAATACATAAACTCAGGAGATGGGTTACTGCCATAAGATATCTATAGAAGTGCAATTTTAATTTGTTTCGTTTAAGGCCACTGACAGTTCTCATTCATGAACTATGAACTATGGTGGTTCGTATAAAACGAACGTAAAGAGTGCGGTAAGAAGTACAGCAACATGTGCTGAAGCACCTTGATCGTAGGAGATAGGGTTGTAGGTCATGAATTTGAAGGGTTCGTTGGCGGTGAAGGCTTAACCGAAGCTACAGGGTTTCTAGGACACGGGCGCGAAGAGAAGGTAATCAATGGGACGCTGTGAATTGACCTTTGATGACCTCCTCTACGCTCCCCTGCTCGTAGTCACTTTTAGGGACGCCCCGCTGGCTCTAGGCCAAACTTGGAGAGGGACGACCTTATTGAATGAACGTCAATATCTGAATCTCAGTACTACCCTGTCTCTCTAACACACACTCTCTCTATCTTTCAATCTCAATAGCCCTCTTTTGATTTATGACCAGTATAAAAAGAAGGGTCTGGGCTTGCGTCATCAAACTTGACATCAACAACGAAGGAGAAGTGTGGCAGCTCGTTAATAGTGCATTATTCGTTGCTATTACGGAATTCGTTGCTCGCATGTCCGAGTTAGGGGTGGTCTTAATCACCCCTTCAAATGAACGGGGCGATACGAATCCACGATAGTTTGCGGGGTTAATATGGCAACAATAATTCCCTCAAAAACATTTGAAGTATATCCACAAAGCTCATTAGCTTCCCTGTGAACTGACCGCTCAGTGCAAGTACAATTACTGCCAAGTTTGAATCATTCACTCGTGTGGTTTCTTCACCACCTGTACCGTCAGATCGTTTCACTGTTGATCCGAACATTGCGTGGAAGGATTGGATGTGGTCCCACACATCGAAAGAACTCACCCAACCTTCTGTGTAACGATTTCGTCAGTTTCCAATCTAGTAACCCGATTCCCCTCGAAAAACTCACATTTTGGTTTATTAGTAAATAATAAACCATTGTAATCGCTCTTGAAAGAAAAGAAATTCTAACCCCCCCCCCCCCCCCCTGAAAATTTTAAGGTTTACGTTTCAAAGGGTGTAAAATCCGAATCTGCAATAAACAATTTTCCGTCCGTATGGCGTACGCCGTACGCACGATTTCTCCCAAACGGCTGAAGCAAAAAATCTGAAATTTTCAGGAAAAATCCATGTTGGTCCGACGACGCCCCAATTCTTGAGCCAGCTCTCTCACTCAATTTAAAGTGCCCTTTAAGGGTTGTCAAAGTTTTGTAAAATCCCTAAAAACCTCAAAAAAAAAGTCAAGGCTGCCTAAATTTGAACTCTTTTTGAAGAACTTTCCACGGGGAATCGAATGAGCCCCTCCCCAGGTCCGTAGGTCAAACCATTCCCGATGTATGGCCCGATTTATGGTGCCAACATTTGCGTTATTGTGGTTTATTATTGTTTCTGTTTCGATAGCAGTAACCTAGTGATGTGGTGATGTAGTGATGCAGTAATGTGGATACTGGAGTGAACTCCCAAGAGGCTTCGTAGCCGATACACGGGTTGAAGCATTCTGATATGCATGAAACGCTGCAAATTCTTTCACTGGGGTTGGTTATTCAATTGGCTTGCGTTCATGATTTGAATTTCTACTATGCTTTGGAGTGTGGGTGTTTCACAGGTGATAGAGCGATTATTGAATTTCAGGAGATATGCGTAGAGCACGTAAATCTGTTCTCAACGAAAATACCTATTTGGATTGATCGTTTGATCAAATTGGTGTGCCTCCTGAAATTCAATAATCGCTCTATCACCTGCGAAACACGCACACTCCAAAGCTTAGTAGAAATTTAAATCATGAATCATTGAATAATAAACCCCAGTGAATGAATTTGCAGGGTTTTTTCTTACTCGATTACGAAGATTTATTATTGAAAATAATAAACCAATACACGACGAAAATTCTGTCATGACTAGAAATGTTAATACTCTAACGTCAAGAAATTAGCTGTGTGGGCGACTCGTGTCACAAAAGCCGGTAACCGGGGACATCGTGAATCAGGGTAACAGAGTTTATGGAAGTTCAGCGCCATGAACCGACCCGCGGTTTGGACTTCAAAGTGCGGAAACCAACCTTGGGTTTCGAACTATTCAAACTTCTACAGTTAAGGGATTGTTCAGGAATCGATAGAGGTTGGGAGGGATCGAGTCCGATTCCGGTCTCTGCCTTCCCGGTATTACAACGTTATTCAGAACGATGTGGAAAATGAGGTTCCTGCTAAGGATTTCCCTTTCCGCTGTTGAGCCTAGTTTCGAAGTTCCATTAATATACTTGCAGTAGTAAATCCTTAGTAGAGAAGTTCGGAGTCGTAAATAGCTTTGGGGAGTAATTTTAATTCGAGCATTTTCAATCATCAACGAATTGCACAAGGCCTAGAGCACTGTGACTGGGAGAACCAAACTTTCTCGGAGAGGTATCAGTGGAACACAGGGTGGGTTGGATTTGGGTTCCCCAAAACCTAAACATTTCACAAAATAGAAAATTATATTGTAAATTACTCCGTTCGTTCTTTGCAAACATCTTTACCGATGTTGAAAGATGTAAGCCTCCCACGATACAATGAAGTAAGGACGGATAATATAGAAATATGTGCACAAGAGATTGCCAGGAAACGACTCAAAGGTGCAATATATATACTATCTGACAGCCAAGCAGCACTAAAGGCTATTTCTGCCTTCTCGGTAACTTGGATTTGCCTAAACTCCCTCTAGGCTGCAGCCCGGGGCAACAAACTGACGCTGCTATGGGTGCCGGGTCATGAGGGAATAGAGGGCAACGAGGAAGCTGATCGCCTTGCTAAAAAGGGATCAGAGTCCAACCCAATTGGACCTGAACCTCAACTAGGGGTTACCAAGAGTTATACAACTCAACAGGTTCAGAAATGGGAGGACAAAACACGCACAGAATATTGGCACAATACTCCTAAGCAGAGGCAAGCCAACCGGTTCCTCACTATTTCAAGGAAACGCGCAAAAGCCCTTCTATCGTTGAGGCACAAAGACCTTCGCAAACTAGTGGGTCTTCTTACTGGCCACTGCCCCCTAAGGTACCACCTAAACAAAATGGGTAAGGCCAGGACAGTAGAATGCCGGCTCTGCTGCGAAGAGGCGGAAACAGCAGAACACATCCTGTGTAATTGTCCTGCTGTTGCATCAACTAGATTGCGGCATTTCGGGAAGGGTGCCCTAACAACCACTGATATTGCCTTGGAAACGCCTGAATACCTCCTACACTTGTAGCGAAATAAAGAATGAAATCAGAAGCAACATAAGCCCTAAAAAAGCCCCCGGATATGACATCATAACTGGGAAAATACTGAAGGAATTACCTGAAAAAGGCTTCCTCAAGTTATTGCATATTGTCAATGCCTCATTCAGACTAAAATATGTACCAAGACAATGGAAGGTAGCTGAGATCATTATGATACCAAAACCAGGCAAGCCTAGTGATGATAGGAAGTCTTACCGACCGATTTCACTCTTGCCGGTATTATCAAAGCTGTTTGAAAAACTGCTTTTGAAAAGATTGAAACCTATTATCGACGAAAGAAACCTCATTCCCTCTCACCAATTTGGATTTAGAGAACAACATTCGACAATAGATCAGGTCCATAGGATTACTAATCTGATTGAAAACTCCTTAGAGGAAAATAAAATTTGTTCCGCCGTATTCCTTGATGTCTCACAAGCATTTGACAAGGTATGGCACCTGGGACTGCTCACAAAGCTCCAAAGGGACCTCCCGATCCAATTCTTTCAAATTCTAAAGTCTTACCTCTCAGACAGATTATTCAGAGTTAAGCATGAGGACGAGTACTCCCAACTGAGGAAAATAGAAGCAGGGGTGCCGCAAGGCAGTGTGTTGGCCCTGTGCTATACTTGTTGTATACGCGAGATCTACCCCACACTGTGGGCACACTTACAGCAACATTTGCGGATGACACCGCTATTCTTGCAGTCGGAAACTCTGTTGAAGAATCTACCAGAAAACTGCAAACCACTGTCAACAATGTCCTCAGGTGGACGAAGAAATGGAGAGTGAAATTAAATGAAAACAAATCTACCCACGTTAACTTCACGAACAAAAAGATAAATTTTATCCCAATAGATATCAATTCGCAAACGGTTCCTCATGCTGATAAAGCAAAATATCTTGGTTTGACACTCGACTGCAAGCTGAGATGGAAAGCTCATGTGAAGAAAAAAAAGGAAGAGCTTAACTTAAGGTTCAGAAAAATGAACTGGTTGATAGGGAGGCACTCGGAGTTATCAACCCACAATAAACTTTTACTGTATCAGCAAATACTAAAACCAGTCTGGACATATGGATGCCAACTATGGGGCTGCACCAAAAAAAGCAATGTGAACATTATACAAACATTTCAAAACAAAGTCCTCAGGAGCATAGTCGATGCACCCGGGTATGGAAGAACAGCTGATCTCCATCGTGACCTCAAGATGGAGACAGTAAGTGAAATCATCAAAAAACATGCTATGGAGCATGAACGTCGGCTCCACAACCACCAAAATGCTGAAGTACTTAACCTTCTGGACAACAGCGGCGAAGTGCGGAGGCTAAAAAGGACCAAACCAATGGACCTTGTCATGACCCACTAAGTGTAGTGTTGTGTTGTGTAGTGGATGTAGGTAGTGATCTATAAACCACAAAACGATTTATTAATTATTAAAGAAAAGTTGCTAGATGTTTACTACAGTTGTAACATAAATAAATAAATTATAAAAAAAAAAAAAAAACTTCTACGTTACGCTACGGAAGAATTTGAATTTCAATGAAACAAAGTTTTGGTAAATGAGCATAAATAATGTACTGTCCACCGTAATTGGAGGAGCCCCGTTTACCTTGCAATATTAATGTTCATGAAGGTACCAGGTAACTTCACCGTTCTCTAAACGCCACAACAGTTCGCGACTTCCCAAGACCTCGTGAAATTAATGGTTCAAGTTGCGAAGTTCCCTAGTAAACAAAGCTTGGAGAGTGGCGACTCGGGAACATCAGGACGGAAGCTAGTTGAACTCTTTCTTCTGTCTTTTTTTTAATGGGTTATAATTCGAAAATTTTTAATTTTATCTGTCATGGTCTTAACTGGTGTTTGTAAACTCTGGCGCTATAAAGGTGTTTTTTCCCTGCAGGGAACGTGCTGTGAGCGGATTTATGAACAACGCGTTCCGAGCTGGAAAAAAATTACGGTTAGAGTGAGTTGTGATTTGATATTTCTCTGCGCGTAATAAAGGGATAGTGGGGGGCTCTGTGATGAATTTCGGGAGATGGAACATTTTTTCCTGATTAACCTCCGGCTCAGGGAAAGAGAGAGTAGCCGGAGCCTCATAGTATCGCTGAAGCTTTTTTATTACAGATAATTTTACGTTCGGGTTGCGGTTGCAATTTCGTGGGATTTATCTTTTCCAAATTAAATACAGGAGATACGCAATTTCTAAATATTGAGTGGAGATCAAACGTTTCATCACATCTGTATAATCATTGATGAAAAACGCGAGTTTTTGAAGGGATTATTTACCTAAAGGAATTTATAAGTATATTGGAAAGCAGTGCATGCATTACATGGACATTCTTTTTTTGTTTTTTCGTAGTAAATATGATTTTTTTTTATTCACTCGGTCTAACACAATCACAGCGAATAAAGTTGACGAGATTAATCAAATTAAAAGAAAAGAAGAAATATAACACCTATTACAATACCACTACAAATAAAAATGGATTAATCAGATTTTAAAAACATGTTGACAAAATTTATTTCCAAAGATTTCAAATCTTAAATTTTGGCAGAAATTGCTTTTAAAATGTATTGCAAAAATCCATACTTAATAAAATATTGATAGAGTTGAGCACATTTAATAAACATCTGATGAAACAGCGTATAATAAAATCAGATGAATAGTAAGATATTCACTGTCACCCCATTTCCCCTCTTCCATAATCAAATTTGGAAGCTATGAAATATGTTTCAAAACTTGACCGAAATTCCTAACAGATCAAAAAAGAAGAAAGAAAATTTGTACGAGCTGTAAGAGCAGTGTTTGAATGGATCGTGCATTACCTCCTCAACCCCCTTTTCAACATAAAATACAAAATTCTCGAAGATATTTGCACAACTGAACTAAAATTTGAGTCGAGAAACGGCGAAGAGATCTGATAAAAACAGTGAAAATACAACGATTTACCAATATTACCGCTCCATTCCCCATGATAATTCTGTGTTCTGAAATGAGCAAAAAAATAATGACATGAACCGGTCGAGAATTCTCGCTTAACGAACTGATTCAGGAGTTAACCAGGAGCATTGTATTGTGATGACGCAGCGTGACTTCATTTTCCGGTCTCGTCCGTTTGGAAAAATATTAATTTGCATGGAATATTCAGCCTCTTAGTTCTCCTACGTCTTTCATGTTTGAGTTTGACCTCTTAACAATTTACTTATATCTCAGTCGTCCCACCAATAAATATATCGTAACAATGGTACCAGAACAGAAACAAACCCAAGAATGAACCTTATTCGTTAATGGTTTTACTAAATTTTATCTTAAAGTGTTATACCCAAACGTGAATACACCCCGCAGTTGTATTTACATTAAATGTAAGTTTTGCAGATGGATTAGTAGCTAATCAACATCGATGGCTCTTGTAGGTGAAGGTTTACGGACGTTTGACCCAGCCTTTAGCCTGTTGCTCACGCCTTGTACTACCTCTAAGCTTTAACGAATTTGGATTGTCAATGCGAGAGTACACTGGATAGCTTTTCCGAGCTATTTTGAAACAGCTACAGCATGGATGGTTCAAGTGCTCATGTACCAGGTCCATGCACGTTTATAAAACTAAGAGTCGAACGTAAAATCTGGAAAAAAAATCACTCTACTGTCAAAAACTCGCTCCAACACCACCATTGTCGATTATCACAGAAACTGTGGACATGCAAGACAATTGCAGCATCAGGTGAGAGAAGCAGCAAATTTCCATGAACAATTCCCCCGCCGAACTTGCAGCACCCTTGCTCGATCTACGGTGTTTCCTTCGGATGTGTGAAAAGCAATAAAGGCATAGCAGACAGTTGTTCAACAGGGCATTAACAATGAGAGGCTTCACACAATGAGAGAAATTGCGCATCACTGAGTGAATGCCTACGGTCTAGAAACCGTTATCCCACACTTCACGGTAGAGATTATCGTGTGATAGCGTCAGGCACAAAAGAAGTGACACAGACTTCGGCGAATGAAGTGGTTGACAAATGTGAAAATTCGTACGATCATAAATCTGGATAGAAAGGCGTGGTATATGAAATACACTGCTAGTGAAAAATAATCCACATTCAGATATTCGACTTCAGGGCAGGAGCGTTCTAGAAGATGGGAAGTGTAATGGCTCTTAGTCTTCATTGACGATGATTGACTGACTTCACAAGACTAAATCAATAAAATATTATCAATGAAATTCGTCCCTGTTAGTTAAGTACATGGGCCGATCAGATCTAGTCATGAACATCGGAACGGCAATTTCGTTATTCAATTGTTAACCATGAAGAAGGCCAAACAAAATCAATGTCTCCTGCATGCCGAATCATTCAAAAGCTTCAAGTTTTTTTGTCTAACGATATTCTAAAGCTTTCCAGAGGAGATGAGGGTATTTGTCAATCAATCATCATAAAAGAAGATTTCCTACATACATTAAGATCTAGGCTTGAAGAAAGCGAATCTGGAAAAAGTTTGCCTCCGCACGTGCTCATTCCAATCCAGGGTCGCCCTCGCCTTTGTGTTATTTGAAACCAACTCAAAATACGATGAGATGATTATTATGGAACACTTTTAGTGTTTACGCAATTTTCATATATTCTTCTGATTTCATATATGAAAGTAATATATATATTACTTCATTTCTTCAATGCAATAGTTGTCCGCTTAACCTGTATAATCCGTTCCTGAAGAATGTCCTTACAGCGAAGTGTCCGTACTGCGGACCTAATAATCCCACAAGAAATAATGGAAATAGCGATTAATCCGTTCTCTCGTCCCCACAGCCACCCATTTCAATGTTTGTTCGTAGAATATTATTGCTAAATAATGACAACGAAAGTGTAAATACGTTATTATTAGAAGAAAAATGAACAAATGAAGGAAAAATAAAACAATAAATGAATGCATAAACCATGACTGTAGAAGTTGCAGGAACAGTAATGGTTGATGTGACAGCTGACAATGATGGAGGAGGTTAAATCGTCATAATAAAGCGATTTATATACGGGAAAGAATAATAATATGGGCGCAGGTAAGAAACTATGGGTTCACTGGAGCTGACACGAAGGCATGTTGGCGGGGATTTGCGGTAATATTGTTGCGCTTGCGCCGAAATCTGCCCAAAAACCATTTTCTTCCACTCGCCAAATTCAAAATTCGGAAAAACATGTTCGCCGTCACTTTTGTACTTTCTCCGAAAGAATGTTCATTATGAGGACAACATTTTCAAGAGTAAGAGTGTACGTTTACCGAAATGTTCGTTAAGCGGTTATTACAAAAGTTTGTTCACTACAGCCGTAATCCGGTGTCTGTGCTGAGGTATCAACGGCGCATTGATCTACCTCTCCTTCACGACCGCTCAGTCGTGCGGGTTTAGCATATCCACGAAAGACCGCCATTCGTACTCAAGTTTCGCTTTACTTAAGATGAAAAATGTTGACGAAAAAATCAATTTCTGGGTTAACATCGATATGCATATATTTTTAAATATAACTTTTCATAACAATTATTTATTTATATCATTTGTAAGAATGAAAAAGAAAAATTGTTCATATTTCTTGAGAATACCTTTTTTCTATTGCTTAAGCCTCGAAATGCTGATGACTGAGTTATATACTTAATAGGAAGGCATTCCAGTGATTTCACTTTGGACTGATATTTTCCAAGAACATCAAAATAGTTTTTGGCTAGTTTAATTCTTACTTAATATTTGAAATGGAGATTTTATATATAGTCGAGGAGCACTTTATGTTTGTTGGGGGCAGGACGTTTTTATTAGGCGCTTCTTTAGTTGTTACTATTGCGTGGAGAATTTAAAACAGCTCAAAGTATACAAGCAACATTTAATTCTAGTGGAAGTGAATTCTTTCCTTCAGAAAAAGATCAGAAAGCTATATCGTATGTTACACGTCACTGGCAATTGCCACTTAGCGCACGAAGAATAAACGAGTGCATTTCTCCCTCGCTTCAGGTCTTGAATAAAATAAACTAGAAAGAGGAAACGAGGGCAAAACACCTTTCAGCCTAGCCAACATTCAACTTAGGCGTGAGAAAGACCAACTCGTTGCTTCAGAGAGTAAAAACTTGCAAGGCCTCCAGGGTAAACACTCAAGTTTATTGCTCCCATTCGGAAATGAACGGAAGAATGGGGCAAAAGACGAGGGAGATTCGGTGTTTTCCAAGGAAGAATTGAGCCTAGTCCAGGAGAGCTCAGCTTGCATTGTTCGTGTGTGTTGGAGACCGTGTACATGTGTATATAAAGAGTGTTGAGGTTTGTCGATGTAAACAACCATTTCCACAGGGCCGTTAGCGCCTTTATTCTTCACTCGTTCCTCTTTGAGCTACACGAATCTCTTTCAACGATTGACCATCCAACGGAGTTCAATGATGAAGATGTAATTACCTGTTCATGATTGAAATCGAATCAGTCCATTACAGTTTCATTAATATTCCTTTCAAGTTGCTGACTTTAAAGGGCTAAGGGAATCAATCGCGTGATCCTAAATAAATCAATGGACTCTCTTGCGATATGAACAGCAATGATAATCACCGATTTTGGGTGGGTCATGTTTGCTGACGATCGTCACTAACAAACAATAACCTACACGCGAATACTTGAATAAATACGTAGGGAAGATAATCGTTTGAATTGACATTAAGAGAATTGGCTGATTAAAGATCAATATTCTCGGTAGATTTAAAACAGAAATTGTATATATTTTTTAAAAGGGTGGAATAAAGTTGAAATGTTATAACTAAACTTTCTAACTACCACATGCTTGGAGTTATCCGCTTGATATCCAATAAAAATATCTCCGAATACAGTAAGTACTTTATTCCTTCCAAAAATAGCTTGATTCCAGTTTTGAAATTAAGTTCCTTTACATGATATGACATTGAACTGGAAAGACATCGACTGGGAAGAATATGATACGCTTTTCCCAGACATATTCAGTTCGGTACACTAGACCTCAATTTAGGGCAGTCGTAAATGGAACATCTCCTCGGTTACTGCCAAATGTCGGCTATTGTTTGAATGACAACCCTAGACAGATTCGTACAACAAATGTTTAAAGATCCTGTCCCTTCCATATTATTTTAATTTTCACCATTTTATTTGCCGATGAGGGAACCGGTAACCCAATTAACATATAATGTATAGGTCTTGGTGAACATTTGCTCTCAATACAATGCTAAGTGTTTTTTTAGAATAAAAATGAATTACTTGATCCTCTTGTGATTCAATTTTCATTAGAATTCTCATGCTAAAACAATTGTCAAACGTTTCATTAAGCACCGTGGTGTGGCGGGTCACACGCTATATCGATATTCCTGCTAACTGCATAACTAATGCCCTATGGTTATAAAACTCAGGTTGAGGAATTGTTCTGCTTTACTAACGTTATCATAAACAGGTAGTCGTCTGAGCTTCGACATCAAACTTTGAGTCTACCCAGTATCTCGAATGCACCGTATGCTCTCTCATCTCATATACATTTCACAGTTGACAGAGCTCAATTAGTCCGTAAATTCATAAATTTGCACCTTCAAAAAATTATTTGTATCCCTACTCAACAACGAACCAACAGGATCACCCAGAGGTGATCACGTTCATCTCTCTCGTCAAAATACTCCTAAGTACTTGGGCTGGAAAAATATATTCACCTCCAATGAGTACCTGGTCAAATTTTTGCTTTTTGGTGGTTCTACTTTCTACGTAATGGAGTTAAATGAAACTCAAACTCCCGAACCTAAAAATCAGAGATTCAGACCAATGCTTTCTCTCTGTAACATTTGTTCGTATTCTGTTCTGTATTGAACATTAAAAAGAGGGAATTTCGGCACAACAGTTCATAAACACAAATTGGTTTATGTCATTCTATTGACCGTTTTCAGTTAAAATATTATAACTCGTTATATGTTTAAGAGAGCCGATGAAAACAGTTTTTCTTCTAAAAGTATCAGGTAGAATTTGCGTTACTTCTTACCCTGAGGATGCAGCCCTGCAGTATCCTGTTGTAGGTGATATCCTATCTGAGCATCCATGAGTTATTATGCCGCTGCTCAATAGTGCTTGTCGATAAGACATTTGTATCGATTTTGGGAAAACCCATCTAGTAATTGGACTAGCAAAAAGGAGTGGATAGAAATATTCTACAATTTTGTTCCTTGTGCCAATGCCTAATACAGTCGTTTGATTTGCATGGGGAGATGTGGTATTCGATTAAAGAACGAATTTGTCACCAATTTTTGGGGTATTCTCCTATCATAAATTCATCCCCTTCTAAGTTCTTCTGTTAAAAAAATATTAATCAAAACTCCATGAAATGAGAAATTCCAAAAAAATTTTGTGAAGAGGATTATTTTCTAGAAAAAATTGATGCGCTATACAATTTAAAATCAACAATATTTTTCTTCCCGAATTGCCCGAATTTCTCAACAATTTAACAGTTAGCCCCATTTGTACTGCAAAAATTACATAAATTCTTTCATACGCTTGCATGGAGGGAACTTATTGATTACTTTATCTGTGTTGAAGAGGGCAACAAACTTAAAATTCAATAACGTATCTAAGGGAACTCATCTGAAGAGTTCTAATATTCAAGTACCCAATTACTGAAAGCTCTTCGATATCAGGTCGGATGTGAAGAGAAATGAGAGGTGAAGAGAAATGTTTTCTGAAATAATCAGTACTCGAGACTAAAACGGTTACCATATTCCATGGAAACAGGTTAGAGAAATGAGGAAGAACAATAATGAGACTTAACATGGAATTCAAGAGGATAGGAGCTGTACTTGCTCCAAAAAATAACGAAATGTAACAAACGTTAGGATTCCACGCTTCCCTGTAACACGTTTTACTTTTATGGGGATTTCTCTCATAAAAAACGTGTTGCGGAGGAACGGGAGTAAGAATATAACCGAAAAGGAACGGAGGCCGAGAAAGCAGGAGGGGTAAGGATACGGCCGTAAAATTCGTGGTCTCATTGGATCGATGAGCATGACCTCTGGGTCACTCCTACATCTCTGACGTGCTGTTTCAATGACATGGAGATTCATCTTGAATCACCTGTTTTTTGTTGTAGAAATTTTTGTCAAAGGGTTCGTATATTCGAGGTTTTGTTAGCGGTTTGTTTTGACCAGGAGTGGCTTGTTGTGATGATGTAGCGCGACCCTATTTTCCGGTCTCAATTTTCCTGGAATAGTCAGCTGAATACAAGTTTCCAACTGAATCCAAGGCTCTCCGGCTGTTCCCAAGTATATTGTCGTTATCTAAACTCTGACGACTGAATAAATGACGATATAAAGGGGGCAATAACATATTTTGTATAATATACACATTATGTATCGGTTTCTGTAAACATTACTTCAATACTTTGACTCCACAATTCAGAAGACACAGTAGCAATAGTGTCAGATCTACAGAAAAATCTACGAAGAACTAACCTCATTCTGACTGCATTTTCTGATCTATTAACATCTGTTCACAAACATCGATAGGCACATTTAGCTGGGAGGATGTAGTCTTTTGACCTGACCACATGTGCCTCTGCCTTGTATTACCACTTTACTTTTAAAAATATGGATGGACAGTTTGAGAGTACGTCGTATAGTCTCACCGACCGGTATGATGTTGAAAAAAATACAACATGGGTGGATCAATGATCAAGTACCAGATCTGGGGACATTTACTCGTTCGCCACACTTGAAAAGAAAAAAAACGAGGAAGAAATCTCTTGCCAGTCTGAAGGGCAAGAGGGGAAACCTGTCAACATGCACGAACATCTAACAAATCAGGTGAGAACTATTTCCGATCTTCCCCAAGTATTTCAACGACAAACTAAAAGCATTCTCGTCAGATCCCGATCTATGGAAATCATGGGTTTGATCCCAGGTGGCAAAATTATCATTATTCTTCTTTGGAGGAGTTATTACACATTTAAACACTCGTAAACAAATACTGATCGTCTGAGTTGGTCAACAAACATGAGCAAATTTTAAAACCAAATGGGAATAAAAACATCGGTTAAGTTGGGAGTGGCACATATTTTCGTATGTATTATTTTAGGTAAACGTAACGAATATGTACCTTATTTAAATGTTTTTAGTGATCATAAAAGATGTAAATTATATAAGTTTCGCCAGAAATCAACGCGTCCACAAGTTGAATAAATGAGTTAGGCTTGTCAGCCGCTCTTATTCTATACAACATGAAAAAATTATACGATCGGGTTCAAATTAATAAAGATGATTAAAGTGGCTCTTCTCACCTACCCTTCAAATTCGAGAAGAAAATCCGATATTGGTTATTCTAACATGAACCTTTCTATAACCCTAATCTGACAAATTTCTGAGAAAATGACAAAATAGAATCTTTTGAATTTTATAGTGTGAACTTTTTGTAAATTAAGGAAAACATCTCAAGATATCATAACCTACAAAATGATTTATTTGTGAGGAAAACGCAGTTTTTTGATGGAAATGAGTAGAGCTCCATTTCCGAATAGAAAGAATGTACGCGCATTGTAGGGATTTTTGGTCTTTCAAAGGTCGGATACATAAATACATACCAAGTAACAAAGGGTTCCCACCGGGTTTCTGCCCTGTTTACTGATTGGTTATCTTCTCAACCTGTAATTAGCCATCCTTGGCATAACGTTCATCAGTGGAATGGGAAATGGGAAGGGAAGGCGGAAAAGCCGAGAATCGGGAATGTATGCAAATAGAGCTTTGTGGAAAGGGTCGGTGGGGTGGGGTGTTGGGAATCCGAAATGTTTACTGCTGGCTCCTGGATATGAAAGGGTTAGGCGAGTGTTGGCATTCGGGGATTCCTCTGCCGTGCCGGGTTTTGCAGGGTGGAAAGAGAGCTCTTTCGGCTTTATTAAAACCTCCTGGGCGAAGGGGTGGAGAAAACTCTCTTTTGCTCTGTCCATTTTAAAGAGACTACGACAGTTCTGAGGAGGAGGATTTGCATTCAGGGAAAATAACTTCTGAATTTGGAGGACTCATTATTTAAGGCTGTTAATTGGTATGGTTAGCAAAACCTACCGAGCTCGGGAATCGATCAAAAAGTGAGCTAAATTTGTTCGATTGATTCAAAGATTCCCATTAACTAGAACTCCGTGCCTACCTGAGTACTTATTTCATCATACTGTTGTAAAAAACACGAATGTTTCCGTCCAAAAACATGGGTAATACCACGAAATGATGTGGCATCAGCCAATGATGTGGTTGAGGTCCGTGAAAAGTATTTGTCAAGTCAAGTACATAATATTTACTATACATTATATACTTGTTCATCAAGTCGAGTAAGAACAAGTACTTATAAGTTGTAACGACTCTTTGTTCAAAACCATTTCTTGAATGGCACATCTTAATGATTTTTGAAATCCCCCAAGAGAAAGTCCAGTACTTATTTGTAGAACTCATGCAGAATCACCAAGGGCAGGTTAAAGTAATCGATTGGGAATCTCACAATCACAGATATTTACTTGAATACTTGAACTTGATTGGAATCATATCAACAAGTCAAGTTATAGTAATGGTGCAAATCAACTACCAAGAATGGAACATTTTCCAGTTCAAGTACTCTGAGCTCAGTTGTCCCTTTGGTTACAAGACTTGTAAACGTATGTTTGTGTACTTGTACTATTTCTTAAGCACATTATACAAGTTAATAAATGTTACTACCACCGGTAGGCTTGTAAGCACAGGTCACTTCCTAGCCCTAAGTTTTTTGAAATCCATTCGTCCTAATTTTATTGAAAGAAAGGTGACTACTTTTTGTTCTTCCAGAAACATACTCGCGAGTTTATAACCTGCAGAGCATAACTTACGGATAGATCTAAGTTCTGTATTTTAAAAGTTTTTATTTAGTTACACCTCTGTTGTATTAATATTTTATTAGAAAAGGAACTACCTACTAAGCATCCAGATACATGCTCGCTGATTTATCACGTGTTGACCGTACTTTCAAGAATCTTAGATAATGGAGAACTACTAAAAATGTGGCTGCCTCTAAGATTTACGTCCAATACATGCTTCTGAGTTCAAAACCTGTAGAGCTTAACCTATTGAAATCTCAGAGTAACTGAAGTGTTGATTATTCGGGGCGATTTGAACCATCATTGAACACACAAAAGGTGTATTTAATTTTTAAGTCAATATACAAAAATGAGATAAATTACAGTGACGAAGTCAAGGTTTGAAGTGGTGTATAAGTTTGAGTAATTTTAGGAAATGAAGTTAATTTTTGTTGTTAGAAGGACGAGAGAAGATGAATTTTAAGACAGGACAATGTTGGTGATTCTCATACTATAGGCAATTTTCAGGTCCTGACATTTTAAGAATTTAATTGTTTCTTTTGCTAGGTTTTTGGATGTTTATCACTTAATTGGCTTCTCTGGATGTCTTCCTGATGCCAAGTCATTCAACACATCCCATTTTTCTCCGGGAAATTCAAATTTGATAAAGTCATAACAATGGCAAGGCGGTTTCGGTCACGACGATGACCATTTCGGTATGTTTCCACCTACATGACAATGACAATTCGGACTTTCAATAGAGATTCTTTCAATACTACGGACTTTTTGAGGGTTTCAAAAATGCAACGTGGTGGGCCTTTCAAGAGAATAAGTGGGTAGAAAGAAAATTTTGGGATCAAACATAATAGGTGACCAACTAGGGCATTGAATAAACATACTAACTTGTTTTAGATGTTCTCGCTCAACCAGGAAACACACCAACTGCCTTTTAGGGCGACTCAAAGACCCTTTCATAAGAGTCACTGCTACCACCAAAACAAGAACTTCTTCGAAAATCCCCATTTTGTTCCCTCAGGAACACATTCTTTTTGGGCCATGACAATGACCCTAGACTAAAGTGACCTGAATAAAGTGCAGAGTACATTGGACATTAAAAACTTGAAGCAGGGGTCGAAAAACCATTGAAAGCTGCTCTTCAGATAACACACAAGACAATTTTCATGTCATTTTAAATCTCAGGTAGGATATTCTGAAAACCAACTCGAAATCGGGAACCTCGATACAGTTGCATGTCATGAAAATGACAAATCGAGGTTTCTCAACCCTAAAAAACTTGGAAATTATATTAGCTTCCGATGGTTTTCTATTGGTCAATGCAGTACTCAATAAATGTATTCGTGGGAAAGAGTTGACAGTCAGACAATTTTGAACGGCACAGCTTGCCATTTACATGAATTTGCCCGTAGTTGGAGAATCATGTATTAGTTGTTGAGTGAGCTGAATTCTCTCTTGTTCACTTCAGAAAATCGAAATGTCCAGCATTCCACTGAAATAAATGTGTTAATCATTGGTGAATGACACTACCTGTAAGCTCCCTAGTTTCCCGCCGGATTTTCGGTTTTCATTTGGTGTTTTAATCAATTTATTTATTTATTATTTATTGTTTTTTTGAAGAGCCCTAAATGGGTCGTTAGGCTAGTAGGTGGGTTTAGCCCATCTCTCTAGTTGAGGGGCATCAAGGCTCCATCTTCAAGCCCAAGGCAGAGGACTTTCCTCCTTGAGCCTCGAATCCGCAGTGAAACCGCCCGTATTAAGTTCATCTGAGTCTTCACTCTCACCCACTAGTTCACTTGCGACAGAGGTTTCCACCATTTGTCGGACAGGACAATTGCTATTCTTTTTAATCGATTGATCATCTGGAAAATGTATAGTAATAATAAGCTAATAACAATAAGCTAATAGCATTAATAAATACTACCTGTGGCTTTCATTTGATGAAACAGACCTTGGGCCGGAGACCTCTACTTAGGTTTTTCTCCACGGGTCGCGGGAATGTGGGATGTTGATGGACGGCGTTAAAATCGTTCCCGTCTCCTTAAGAGTGCAATCAATAAAACTGTTGTGCATTATTTGATGATTGTTCGAATAGACGGGCGCGTAAGTTGTGGAGGGAGTTGTCGCTATTAGGTCTTCTATCTGGAATTGACAAGAAGCAAAGTACCGATTTAATTCGGCAGTGTGTTGTTGAAAGATGGGATATACAGTGGAAGAATTCTTTAATGATCAGACTGTTCAACGAACGATAACTATGAAAAACCGTGGAAAAATTGTTAAATGGAGAAACGCATGTTTTTCCTCAAATAGGTATACGTATCTTTTGTTTGCTGCGACGTAACGACTAGCTATCCAATCATGCCCATGACATTGGCCGTTTACACGCGTTTGCCTTGAAACCTTACCAGCAATATTTGAGTTGTGTGCGACACATAGCTTCCTCGTTTAGGTGACATGAATGCATAAATCTTTCGAAATAACACAGATAATCTCGAAAGGTGTAAAGTAATGACTTGGAACAACGATTCACGGGACGACGATGTCGAGGAATATTACATTAACCCATAAAAACGTAGATTAACATGCACTGCAGGTCTGTCGCGCTAATTCTGAAGCGGATAGAATGATGATACGATTATGTTGTAATTTATATGAGATTATCGAACTGTTAATCCCGACTGCCGTACATTTTTTTTTTTTTTTTTTTGAGCGATCGAACCACTACAACCTGAGAAAATTATGGTTGGATGTTACTTTTGCGCATTCGCAGAACTACTTATAAGAATTACTGGAGCGTAGGTGATTTATAATGTTTCATAAATTTGATCTGAGTATCTAATAATGAAATAGTAAAGATTTTAGAAATAAAACACACAAACATGCTGACTAAAACGAAACTAAAACTGACCAAGATGGTCTGAAATTCAAAATCCAAATGGAAATTTTGATTTGCACGAAAAATAATTTCCTTTTCCACGATTGGAACTAATTCTTCCGGGTAATACAGTTGGACTTGGAAACAGTCGTGATTAGACGGCGCAATGGTTATACCATACCCGCACGACCTTCAGGTCTTGAAGGAGGGGTAGGTCTAGCCCCTTGTTGGCCCAGATCTCCAAACATGGAAAATGGTACCTATATTCAGCGGAGCTAACTATTTCACTTTCTGGATTTCAATATCGAAATCTAACTCTCCATTCTCATTTTGTATTTCTTACATTCTGAACAACATTTGTGACGTGTCTGTGTGTATGTGTGAGCTTCAGTTTGCAATAAATATATGCAGATAAGGGGGAAAAGTTCAAAGTCAAACGATTTTGAACAGCACAGCGTGCCATTTACGCAAATTTGCCCGTAGTTTGAGAATCACCCATGTTTGAAAAATATAGGTTGAGGAGAGTGTGTAAAGTGCTTACAGAGCGTGAACTGTGTAGAAAGGCATTTATACGCCCTGGCGAAACCCCTCTACTTCGCCGTTCCGTAGTTAGGGGTGAAACGGTTAGGAAGGGATATCGTCAGCTAAGGGATGAGCCCTGGAGTCTGGGGCGCAAATTTTCGAACTATTTCCTGCTGCGAGTTATTTTACGTTAGTTACGAATATTGCCGCGAGCATACGAACCAATGAGTATCCCCGCGGTGAAACCATTAGCCAAAATCAACGAACACCAAGTCAGAGTTGAACGTGGTCTTATAGGTTGAAGAGTTTCCACGCCCCTTGTTGGTAACCTCCGCACGTGATATCCTTGATACAACAATAATTTCCAGAGTTTTCAACTGATTGTATTGAAATTTTCGGGTATTAAGCGGGTAGGGCTAAAAACAGTCCATTCTTCTACTGCTCACAAATCAATAATTACACCCATCTCGTGCCTGTGCGATATGGTTAGTTCCTCCTTCGGATCTTGAATCCGCCGCCTTTGGTGTTGCAGGCATATATTTCCTTACCCCTCGAAAGTCGCAACCATCACTTCCCATGTTACAAAATGTCAAGTCCGTTAAGCGTCATTGTCTCACACTCCAGCATCTCATCTCTCACAAAATTAAAACAACCATTAACATCTATCTGAAGCATGGTATGGATTTTGAACGGAATTTGCTGTACAATGAAGCATAACAGTCAAACTGCAAATTTGAGTGCAACGTGAAAACGCAGCAAATTATTACGAGAAGGTTTGTAATTTCTGAATCCTAAGCAGATCAGTAGACTGCAGTTAATCAGGTTAAACTGAGTGTCTAGATAAAGGGCAGATTCCCGCAAAATGTGTGATTGGCGGAATTTCTTTAGTCTTTTAGTTGCGGAGGAAAGTACTATTTTATTTATTTTGTTGCACCCATCTTAGTCCTAGCTTTAAACACAACCCTCCCAATTTTTTTCAAATAGAAAGCAAACGGATGATCGTACAGCAACCCGAGTCGTCTTGTCCAATTCACGTAATAGACATTAATTATATATATATTAATCGGACTAAAAAACCGCTCTTATAGGTACATGAAAACTGTTTGACATTTTGGTTTTTTTAATATTTTAACAATTAAATATTACACCTTAGGGTTTACGGATCAAGGCCCCAAGATTAGATATATAGATACCTAAATGTTTAAGCCATCAATGCAGTGACCCGAGAGGTGTCTGGTGTCTATCTGGGTTCAAGTTAGGAATCATTCGAGCAATCTCAACTCACTCTCTTCTTCTCCTCCGTGATTTCACGAAGTAACTTATGCGCTCTCACTACCTTTTGCTAAATATCCCCCAAATTGACTTATTTAAAGTAATTCCCCCCTACCTTTATTTACTATTTCTAGCACTAAGTGGTTCCCCACGTTGTAATTTTGCAATAGTCTGTTTCCTATTATATATCAGGGACAGTGAATATTGGAGTGTTCCTTGGGTCGTTTTACTCCATTGACGGCTCTTCCAGGAGAAGAAGAACGTCCCCCGGGTTTGGGGAAACATATTGTGGAACATCGTCTGAATATTGATCCATAATTCACTATTATAATCCGTGGTTTCCTCATTTGTACAGTCCACTTTAAATTTTTTTTACCAGCTCCCGTAGTTTGACGCATTTTCCAATTTATGAGCGTGTGTGCTCTTCGCGCACACTAAATATTTTTATTCAATGAAATTTTTTTAAATGTATCACGTATGCAAAATGTGTTGAATGTGATAGAATATGTTAATTTCGTTGTCGATGTAGACAAGATATGGTTTCCAATTTGAATCTTCGAGCAAGGCTTAGCTGCTTAGCTCCTTGAGTTGTCGGATGGTTGAGGGGACTATGGTTCTTTTAAGGACCGTTGCGCAAAAGTGTAAGTCATTATGCAAGGGCCCAAACCAATTCCTTGGGCCAATTTTTTATTTTTTTGTATATGGTTTTGGTGTTTTTCAGTACCCTGGGCCTTAGTACGGACGGATTTCTTTCCGACTTATGAATTCAATGTAAACGTAAACCAACAAATTTTGAATAGTTGTTGAAATGTTTCCTTTCTTGGTCGAATAAAAAGGCTCATTATTGAAGGTAGAAAACCAAAAACATAGTTGGTTAAGAATGTTCTAAGGTTACTTGGAACATTTAGGTGATCTATAAATTCTTCTTGCCAGTAAGGGATTGCTGTATGCCATACCCAAATTGGCAAAATTTCTTTTTTTTTTCAAATTTTTTGGTTCGCATTGTGAACGAATTAGAACGAATCATCCCATTCAATGATGCCATTGTCTAAGGCCTCACGATGAGATCATAGCCCATAAGATGCTCTTTAGTAGCTTATGACCTCACGAACCACAGCCCCCTAATATCCATTACTCCCTCACTCGCTCCCTCGCACATTAAGCAAAGTGCAGACGGCCGCCGAGCTCACTTGCTTTAATAGCTGAATTAATTTATTTACCCTGGCAGCTACTGGTATAGCCGTTAGTAACACAGGATTTCCATTTACCGTTTCCCTCTCTTCCCTCGCGGTCCTTTCCAACTTCTGAGAACCGAAATTAGGCGAAATTATCTTCAACAAAGCGTCTTCCCTCTTGGAGGTACTACTGTGGCTGGCGCCCGACTGATATTTAGTTATACGGAGCACGGAAACCCATTAAAATAGCGGTATCTCCCAAGGAAATCGGGTTTCAGAGCGGGTTCAGATATTTAAAATAAGAATAGAAATGATCTACTAAGTAGATTTTTCTGATTATGCTATCTGTTCGGTTACCTTCAACCCATACCTAATCAACTAGACGGAAATAGCCTGACGTGAAGGAAACACCACTTGAAACTTGGTTTGAGTTCAAACACGTTCATAAGCAATCCATGCATCACAGGGAAATGCCGATGTTTAGTTTGTATATGATTTTAGTGAGACTAGTGATATGATTTTGTTGAATGGAATGTTATAATGTACCATAAATGAATCAGTTACCAATCCCTCTCCCAGAACCATCTTGAAATATAACTTGATTTTAGATTGCAAAATCGAACAATGAAATGTCCACCAATAACTGAGAAGGGCTAAACATACAGAAAACATAAGTAGTTCGAGGTACAGAAAACAATTGAACAAAAACGGGACACGGAAATCGATTGAGGACAGTGTCAATTTAAAAAAAAGAACATTTCATATCCCCCCACTCGTAAAAAATCACCCCACCATTCACACCCCCTTTCATTCATAATAAAATTTAAAACCAAAGTGTATTTAAAAACTACTCCAAGTTCTTGAATTAACAAAAAATAATCTCGAAAATTAGCAAAGAATTCTATGTGAGCTGCCCTTGAATGGATCGGCTGTTATTGCCTTCATCCTTACTCTATATGAAATCATATTCAAATATACATGAAAGTTTTGTCTATTGATCACATCTACTCTCCTAATAAACTAACAGAAATTCTTAATTGAATAATTAAGAAATTCTTAGTGGAATCGCCCTTCCATTTCAACTCACAGCGCATGCCAAATTTTCGAGGAAGGTTGTAGAACATGGGTCAGTCTATTGATCGTGTTTGAGAGCCTGATTAATGTCTGACTAAATCATACATGAGTAAGATAGCCACTGATTTGATAGTCCGATTTCAATCAGGCTACTGAATTCGATAGATGAAATTGGGATTGAAAATAGTAAAATTTACTTATAAAAATCGGCTAAAAATCATGATCTGAGTTGCGTCGACAAAATTTGTCCAAAAAAAAAAAAAAAAAAAACGTTTACCTAATTGTCCCATCCAACTCCTCTCGTCACGGAAATCGATATTCTCTGAGGTTTATTGTACAACTGAAGTATGAGCAGTATCGAACGTTAAATAATCGCAAAAATCGGTTAAGCATTGCATGAGCGCAACTTTTTTTCCACACACACGCACGCAGACTCTCACATGTAGGTTTTTCAGTTATCCAGCCTTATAAAGGCCTGAAACGGATTTTCGTTCAGTGATTTTTTCTCCATTGTGTGGGCAACTCCACATTCCCTGGGACAATTGTGATAGGCCTTGCTTCAGACGTTTTAAATATGTTGAGTTCAACTTGTAAATTTGACACGAGGAATATGAATTTGTCGGGGGGAAATGATGATTTTAACTACTACCTACAATGTGGAGTTTGCCTTGAGAAACTTCGAGGTTGGCTGTTGAATTTCACTTGAGAAATTACAAATTTGAATCTAGATAGGTACCACGACCTACCAGGGCTGTTGAAAATAGCCTTCAGCTATTGCTTCCGAGTCTACCAAGGTTGCGGAAGCATTGTTTTCACTTTCGGGAATGTGAAAATTTTTTTGTCTTCAAAATCAAAAATTCCACTCGCATTTTGCGTTTTAGACCTTTCTGAACAATTTTGGTTCCGTGTCTGTCTGTGTGTCTGTCTGTCTGTCTGTCAGCAAATCCTTGTTACGGGCAAAACTACACGAAGTTATAGTCCGATTATGATGAAATTTTCAGGAATTGTGCGGGTTGGGGTATAAATAGTCCCCTATAAGTTTCATGACCCCCGGATCAATAGTAGCCTCTGCGCATGCGCAAACGTGAAATTCTTGCCACAAGCATAACTCCGGGAGTTCTTGACCAATTTCGATGACATTTTCAGGGATTGTTCGGTTTGATGTGTAGATAGTTCCCTATAAGTTTCATGACCCCCGAATCAATAGTAGCCTCTGCGCATGCGCAAACGTGAAATCCTTGCCACAAGCATAACTCCGGGAGTTCTTGACCGATTTCGATGAAATTTTCAGAGATTGTTCGGACTGATGTTTTAGAAGAGTCATAATAATTATTTATCACTTCAGTCATCTATCCATTCAGCGTCAATGTCAATTTTCATTATTAGGTATATTTTATAGTTTGTTCAACAGTTGAACATGCTTATTCTCCTGCATAACAATAAATTTACCCTAATTCAATATTTACTTCGCCTAATTGAACAAAGTTCTTTAGTCAATAATAATTTTCAATGACCTATACAGTCATGTTATGGATACGAGGAAGCTATGTGCCACACCCACTTGGCAGACGTTTTTTTAATTTCCGATTCGTTCCATACTTAAAACAGCTGATAATTAGTTGCTACGTTATCATAGACAACAATAAACAGTTGAGTTGCGGTTTAGCTTCCGAGTTGAATACGTGTGTTTTTTACTTATAGATTAAGCACTTTAAAATATCAATTATACGGATTCGGTGGGATTTTCTGGGTCGCTTCATAGGTCAGGTAGACCACATAGCTAAGTGAGTAGAGAGTTGTGATCAGTTCTGGATTCCTACTCAACATAGGGCACTAATGTAGTTCTTAGAAATATAGTAGCTTTAAAACAGATGTCTGGTTTGAAGTCTGTCGCTAAGAGATCTACGGGAGTGCAATTAATCCACCATCAAAGTCGACTAATAGGTTTTTGAACACAATGGAGACGGAGAATCATTCGAGCCTCTAGGGAATGAGAGTAAAGAGAAAAAAAAAGGTGAAATGAAAAAGAAGACGAAGAAAAAACGAAAAAGAGAAATAACGAATGAGACAAGAAGGTGAGGAGGGGGAGGGAGGTGATTGGTGTGATGTTGAGATGAGAGAGAAGGGTGAGATTGGCAGGGGGTGGTAAGAGAGGGACCGGTGTTCCCTAGCCTTCCGCCCTTTATCACTTTTATTGATTGGCGGGTGCCACAGGTGGCGAAAAGAGCGGAGGATGTTGAGGAAAAGAGAGTGAACTGCATGATAGAAGGGATACTGGGGGTGGGAGTTGATCGTAAGGGTAGTTGGGCAACAACCCCTTTAAAAAAATTGAAATTATATTATAAAACGTTATGAAAACTTGTTCTTTAATACCATATAAAATCAAATTGAATGATTGTAAAAACTGAAAAAGATGGGGTTCGGAAAACCAGCTGGCAGAGAGTCTCGGGCAGGTCAGAGGGGATCTTGGAATGAAAAGCGCAGGGTAGTGGGTCAGGGTGCCGATGCGAGATGTCGAGGCTGAGGTGAGCAGCAAATCGTGTCTGGAAAAGGGGTTACAGGTTACGTATGTCAGGGTATGGGTTAAGTAACGTGGTACAGATAAGGGTTGGTAAGGAGCGGTGTGGGATCTTCTAGCCCATTAGTTTCCTTTCATCCATGAGAAATACAGGTACCTCCCTCGCTCCAGCCGTTTAAGGTACACTGTAAGACGAAATATAAAACACGGCATATCTTTCCCAGAAATTGCACTCTTTTTCCAATTCAGCTAGACATTTTCGAAGTTTAAGTAAATATTTGAATGTTTACAATATCCGGCTCAAAATCATAATCGGCCGGTATCATTTCACAAAACTAACGAAACAAACGTTTAGACTTTATAGCTACCGACCAAATTTTCTCATTTTTATTATGTATCAACTGAGTTTAAGTACTATTCCGTTGCTTTTCAGACTATCCGCTTAGGAAGATCCTTTTAGGTCGACGCTTGTCATCTCAGCAAAATCGGGAGATATTGTATATTAATCACTATAACTCTCTAATTCGTAATAATAGGTTGCCAATGGCAACAAGTGGCATACAGCCAACTACAAATCATTTGCAATCATCCAAAGAAATTCCCGGCTTGAAAGAAATGCCACATAACGTACTGGTGACTCTTGATTGCATTATTAAGGGTAAGACCTAGCTGCCACCCTCCTAAACTACAGTTGAT
The DNA here is from genome assembly GCA_031894815.1 of Creontiades dilutus. NCBI lineage: Eukaryota > Metazoa > Arthropoda > Insecta > Hemiptera > Miridae > Creontiades > Creontiades dilutus. The sequence continues at coordinate 119,943 of JAVIWC010008575.1, read as the reverse complement.
ATCCAGTTTGGCAGTGATCCCTCCTGTTCGCCACGTCTGATGTCGTGTTTGCCACGTCTGATGTCCTTTAGCCCCCCTCCCATAATGAATACTTTCTTACTGATTTTTGAAAATTCAGCCTTGGAAATTATACTTTTTCAAATTCAACCGTAGTATATTTTCAGCGAAGCGGACTGATCGCTACAATCGTCGAAAAGAGTAACCACTGAATTTCGTGAACTAGCAAAGCCTGCTGACAAAACCGTCTTTCTTCAATATTGACTGGTCTCATGAACCATTCCGACGTACTGCCTCCATGGACAAATGGAGCAATCAATTTTAAATACTACCGCTTTGAAAACTATTTACCTCTGTCTTTCCTATTGCGACCATTTTCCTGTCTCGGGCCTCTGCTCAGTTTTTCAAACCCTTAGGAGTGTGATGGATGTAAAGCATTTTCCATTTGAATTAAACCTTTTCCCAATATAATTTAACTTTTTTTTACAAAATAATAACACCTCTAGCGGGAAAGTTAGGGATTGCTAGTACATGAATGGCGAAACAGTTTATTCATGAATTATGTTGAATTAATTGCAGAAAAGTGAACGAATAACGACGATAAATGAATTATGGAGCCAGGTGCAGTGGTGTCTACTCATTCTCACTGATTTTTCACTAATTGTTATTCGTTTATTTATTTTCTATTCCATCCATTTCTATTGAGAGGTTTAGTTCTTTTAAGAAAAGGTTTAATTCAACTGGAAAATGCTGTACAATGAATATCATTTGGGAGTTTAAAATCGCCTCAATCGTCATTTGATCACGGAGCCGTTTAACACAGTTCTCGTAGTTTGTCCTGATTAAGGAAGGTCAATCGATTTTCGATTTTTCCAAAAATCAGTTTTCTTGTAAAGACATCGATGTTTAGAATCGATGTTTGCTCATACAATGAAATCGAGAATTGATACTTTTTTTACGATTTTTTCTAAAATCGGGGATTTCCATAAAAGCAATTTGATGCTAATTTCGTTAATTATTGTTCTTGTATCTTGCTGAAACATTTGTATCCTTCCAAGAGACAGGCAATCAGTAAAAAAAGTTCAATTTTTGAAACAAATGTGGGCCAAGAGAAGTCGTTCGTTTAAATCACCTTGTTGATAAGGCAATGGCAGATGTGGCAAAGAAAGTTTCCTTCATCTGAGTCAGATTCCAACCACACTAGGAAAAATAGAGGACTTTTCTCTGAACATAACAGAAAAATTCAACCCAAGTTCTTGAAAGAAGGGAGAGCGTCTCAAAAAGATCGTCTGCTCACGGAACTCTCATTGTACATGAATGCTCCTACAGAAAAAATTCAGGAAGACCCTCTACGATATTGGAAAAACATGCATATATAACATCTCCCGGATCGCCTTCACTTATCTACCTACTGTAGTTACGTCTGTTCCCAGTGAACGGTTGTTCTCCAAAGCCGGGAAAACCATTTCGGTGACAAGAAACAGATTAAGTGGAAAGCTCGCGCGAAATGTTTATTTTTGCAGGATGTGGAGGACAATTTGTGGTTTACTTAATTTTTTTTTCATCTCACATTTTTTATTTAATAATAATTTGTCTACACTATAATTTCCATATTTCTCTACATTATTATTAAAAATATATATAGTATTATACACTACACAATTGCCTATTTGTATGGTTTAAACGGTATTGAGTTGAAAGTTAAAACCTATTTTTTTTTAAATCGATTTTTCCAGTAACGCATGGCAGCAACCAAAAAACTGCATACGATTTTTTTACTGTTTCCCATGGATTTTTGCATGCTAAAACCGAAAAAAGTAATTAAAAAATTCCATCACGTCTGGTTTCCTCGCAAAACTGGTTTTTTGAATACCACATACGGTGTTATTCAGCTTTAAAAATCAATTTGGTAATTGCTTCCAAGTTGTCTCATTGTCTCATATTTAGTCATGTCACTCCCAGGATTGATACGAAATGAGAGAGAGGGGATATGCTAGCTGACTATTGTTGGATGCTCAAGAGGGATACGGACAATGCTGGAGCACAAAAACGTGTGCGACGAAGTATCAAAGAAAATAAAAAAAAAGGTTCCACAAGCAAACTGAATGAAGTTTTTGAGCATTTTGTACCGAATAGTAAACAAATACTTTGTTTTATTTTGAGTTTATAGACAATACAAATTATGGTGTTTTTTCTACGTTTTCGTTTTTCATGTCCCCCTCTCCCCTAATTTGCAAGAAAAGTGTACGTGATGGAGGAAAATAGCGGTCATTTTTGGATTCAGCACACCAAACAACATGAAATTTAGGTAAAATATTCCATGCAGCTGATCAAAAAAATTTTTTTGCAGACCTTTGTAAATTGATACTCAAAAGAAACGATTTTTTGTGAATCAATTCTTTATTACCGATTCAGAAACGATTTAAAAAAATCGATATTTTTTACAGATTGCCATTCCCTAGTCCTGATGCCCCTTCCTCTCGCACTCAATCCGTTGTATTAATTTTACTACAATTTTGTTTTTGTATACAATTTTATTACAACCTATTTACCCCTATCTTTCTCTACTAAAACATTCCCCCTTCCAGCTACTTGAAATCCTGGAATTATGATACATATGGATGATAGTTTCTTGGAAATGCTGCACCAGAAGCTAAATCTGGTGTCTTTTATCCCCCATAGTATCCGCTGCCTTTTGCAGGCTCATTGCCGCACTGATGGAAGGGAAACTATTCCATTTCTTCACCTTCTTGTACCCTTTATCTTAAATTTCGTCATGGTTGTTATTTTTAAAACTCGAATCGAGCCAACTATTTTCAGTCTTCCACTAAGACATAATTATTTAGTATCTATAAATATCAGATACCTACGGAACTCCCGGGTTGAGCTGATAGCCGAGAGCCTCGCCAGCACTGGGAAAGATTGATGATGACGTACGAGGCGGGGTATCCGTCTCCAATAAAGATAATGGCTTCATGGCCGACAGATAAGCGGAGTGAACTTCGTAGAGGGTGACGTCGGGTCGCGCACAGATCATACTGGAAGCGGGTTTTAATGACAATATCGGATTACGTTCGGGTAACATTCATCATGAAGCCATATTTCTACTGTACAGCGATTTCATGCGTCAATCAACTCACATGTTATTCGACCAAATCTAATGGTTACACGCCTCTAACGCTTTAGCTTCTGTAGTTGGGATGAAGAGAGTTGGGTCGTGGCGGTGGCATCAGTGGGATATATTGGTTATTGGCAAACTATCTTAAAAACAAATGTTATTACTACAGGGCTTCAAAATTTTTTTTCGTGGAAATTCATTTGGAGGTATTCTAAAATGATTCCTGGATTTGCCGCCAATATTTATCAGAGAAATACGAGATGAAAACTATTTTCAGGGTTAGGATTGTCATTTCCTCAAAAAATCGAGCATTGCGGACAAATAAGATGAGTTTCTACGAAAGATTTTTATAAACACAGGAAGTGCGTCAAATTTCAGAAATTTTCTGAAAAGTTCGAGAAAAATAGCAGAAACTGTTCAAATTAGTTTATGTATAATTTTTAGCAGAGTACAACACGAAAAAAAATGTATCCCGCAAACTGTTTAGCAGCTCCTGTAACTGCTGAACACACGCACGCTCGCGCATATATTTAAACAAAATAAGCAAACAGAAAGGGCATCAACGGCAAAACCATTATTAAGTTTCAGTGAAAATCGCTAAACATTTTTAAATTCCTAAATGCTAAAAGTCGAAATCTTTGTTTGAATGGTAAGCTGTTACTTAGAACAGTTTTTAGCCATAAAATTGATAGTGAACAATTCTGTTGTTAACAAAAAACTCAAATTTCTACACAATTTAGCAGAAATGTAATAAGGGAAAATTCGTACTTAGGGTAATGATACATGACTGGAACTTTTAAAAATCCCATGAAAAGATTCCATTTATGGACAATTAATTTTAATTTTCGTATCTTGGTTGTTCAGGTTAGAAATTGTAAATATATACAATGGACTCGTGTAGATAGATGTATTGTATATATATGATAGATTTATTGATTAACATATTACCGAATGAATGAATAATTATATCTTGGTTAATTATGCTATTCTTTTTCAGGTGAGTCCTGGTTGACAGGTGGTTATAAAACGAAGATCTTGTCAAAGGTAAAATGAATTTTTATGTAAAAAAAAAAAAAAATAAAAAAAAAAAAAAAAAAAAAAATCAACGTGTAGGTCCAGTGACAAAACTCATATCTGAAGCTCGAGAGTAAAGAAATAGGAAGAAACACCTTTTTCATTTTATTTTCAATTTTCAATTCACTCGTACCCAGAGTGAACAAAGATCGCAGCAAAGTTTCTCCCAAATTATTAGGAAGAGTGAAAATTAATCTTGATCCCTTCCCAAGTTTTTATCCCTAAGTCAACAAATCCTTGTTTGGATTACGGTTAAAAGGGGAAAGCTGTTACGTCATTTAAAATGAATAATTTATCAAGTTTTGCTGATTTAGTCCTAGAGAAGTAAGTAGTTACTTTAGGGCAAGATAACTCCAGCTGGTTCCCCAAGCCACATGTCTGATAATGGATCTAGAAAAAAAGGCCGGTGAAGGTGGAAATTTTGCAGCCTGAGGCCACTGCAGTGGTACTTCAAAGGAATTATTAATCGATTTCTTTGGTTGCAAAATGCTTGGGGGAAAAATAAGAAGAAATTCATTCTTGGATGAACTATTCTACACTTGTTTACGTTGAAATGCTGTCTTCACCACAAGAACGCGTTCATTCACATTTACATTGTGTTTCCCGCATCATTGAGGTTAAAAAATGTTGAAGGACCTCTTCTATATCATGGATCACGCCTTCCAAAACCATTACCCTCGGACATATCCGCATGTTTTTTGCCAAGAATTTTAAATATGATGACGCTGCGCATTGCTGTGCTCGATGCGTACCAATTTTTTTTTAAAAATATGACCCCACATTTTTTAATGCATTTGGATTATATACTCGATTTTTACTCTTCAATTGGTTTTTCTGATCGTGCACAACGAGCTCCAAAATGCACAACTGTGAGGCAGTGCACCACTGCCACTGCTAAAGACTTCTTCTTTCTTTTCTTAAAAATAATAAATAAATAGAAATTGTTTTTGCTTGCTTTTTGAAGCATATTAAACATGGTTGTTTCGCACCTTCGACAAAACGTGCTCGACGCAGCTATTTAGTTTTGATACAGGAACCCCTTATTCAATCAAACTTTGGATCTAACGCTCGATTTTTATGAAAATTTGACAACGCAAACCCGTTCAGCGAGAACGCTTAGTTGCTAAGCCATCAAAATTTTGCAAACGTGGTGATATCCGTTTATTTCATGGGACTAAGTTTAAGTGCTTTTACACCGTTGAAAAAGTATGTGTGGCACAATTTTGGTTTGTTCACATACATGTTCGCACAAATCAGATCACTTGGTAACTTTTGATTTGAAAAAATCAAATTAGTGGTCAAGTTTTCATGAAATCGAGTGTAGAATCCCGATACATAATAACAATTGGTTGTTCCTGCACGAAAGACAGAGTTGGTAGCTCTCATTTGCCCACATGAGCTGTGCACTATGTGGTCATTTTTGAGATCTTAAAAAAACATACAAAAAAACGCAAATTTCGGCACCGTAAATCGGGCCGTATATCGGGGATGGTTTGAACTACGGACCTGGGGAAGGGCTCATTCGATTTCTCATGGAAAGTTCTTCAAAAAGAGTCCAAATTTAGGCCGCTTTGACTATTTTTGAGGTTTTTAGGGATTTTACAAAACTTCGACAACCCTTAAAGGGCACCTTAAATTAAGTGAGGGTGCTGGCTAAAGAATTGGGGCGTTGTCGGACCAATATTGATTTTTCTTGAAAATTTCAGATATTTTGCTCCAGCAGTTTGGGAGAAATCGTGCGTACGGCGTACGGCGGACGGACGGAAAAATTGTTATTGCAGATTCGGATTCTACACCCTTTGAAACGTAAACCATAAAATTTTCAGGGGGGGTTAGAATTGTTTTTTCAAGAGCGATTACAATGGTTTACTATTGAATAATAAACCGAATAGGAACCTCAAAAGCTCCGTTGTAAATTTAAGAATGACGATTGCTTTGATTTGTAAGGGATGACTATATCTTTGGTATTATTATTTTGGAAAGACGAGAAATCTGACTGTTTGACCTTCGACGCTCCCTGAAAGCCGTAAAAAATACTTTGAAGTACGTGCGAGAATGAAGACAAAAAGGTGAATCGGTTTTATTAACAGCTCAGCGATTCACTGGAGTGATTATGTCTTAAGAATGACATTGGTGGGAACTCAAGTTCTTGTAGGTCTGAAATCAGGAAAGGAAGGAGGGAACTGGCATTGTAATCCCCGACCCATTTATTCGCAATCACCTACTTACATACTAGAGTGAATCACTGTGCGCATGAGAACAACAACTCATTCCAAGAAAAATTCTATAGGGAAACCATAGAAGAGGACTGCTATTAGATTTCCGATTTCGTTGGAAATTAGTGGCAGAATCGATACCTGGCTGGTAGTTGGTCTTTAGTGACATCCTGGCCTTAGTGTTTCTTCCACTGTCTATGTTATTGGTATTGTCATCCAACTACACAACTCTAAGGCTTTCCCGAATCTGTAAAACTTCATTAATGTCTTCCAGTAAAACATAAACTTCCCTTACTCCCCCAATTTATCAGGATCCCGAAATGAGATTGAGGGAATTATAAAAGCCAGGTGTACGAGAGCTGTGCAACGTCAGCGGGGGCCCTGAGCCTGCCTCCTCTAAATCTCTGTTTTTCACATAAAAACAGGCGTCACCGACAAATCCCTCACGTAGCTACGTGTAGCCGACACGGGAAGAATTTTTTTATGGTTCCCACTAGGTTCTCCCGTCAGAAAGAATTACCGGCGGTCGGTCGGAGTGCCCTCGGAATATCAACTCCCTAACCCGCCTCACATTGGATGAATACGGAACGAGTTCGCACGTTCTTTCCCCAAGCTTCTCCGATCTTTTAAACGTAGAGAGCTACCAATTTTCAAGAAATACAAGCTACGAGGTCTGGATAGAGTGCAAATCATAATCCACTCAATACTTCATTTTTTTGACGTAACAAAATAAAATAGGAAGGAGGGGATTTTTGTGATTCTTCGAACGTCTATAACTCTTGTAAAAAAATCAACAACTTTCATTAGGTAGTTTTATTCTCATTGAATAACGTTATGTAAAATTCAATAAACGTTGGACTAATGTGTTACTTACTTTCACCTATAAACAGTAGTGCGTACAACATGATTTAAATTACATTAAACCAATTTAAGACAAGCTCACATTACTGATCATTTATATTGAAAAGACAGGTTCTTAAAATTGTTTCCACAAAAAGTATGATAATGGTGAAGTGGGTATCACCAGCGGTAGTTTGTTGGTGCTCATGGAAACGTGAAATTATTCTTAAAAATGTTCAACCTCCCTTAGGTTGTATTTATACGTTTCAAGATGAACTTCTCTCTGAAACTATGATCAAATTTAATGAAACGTTGGTCAAAAAGTCAGATTTTGGGTGTAGCGAGTATTGAGTTTTCGGCATAAAATTCTGTCAATCCTAGAGGGTGAAAACAGTTTTCCGAATTTCAAAGACAATGTAGAAATCAAATATCGAAGCATTGAAAATTAATCAGTGGTGCTTCATTCAGGTGTATCGTAAACCGCAGGCGGGAAAACAGTTATTTCATTAACGATCACTAGGGCTAGGATTTGCATGTAATTACATATCTTTTCTGGAGCCTTATATCGCCATTTAGATCAAAGAACTTTACGTTTCACATGATTTCAGATCGATTCAGACCATTTTTATTTTACATTGTTTTTACATATTTCGGTTTAATTACATATTTCAGTCATAAGTTCATATTTGGTTACATATTTACCAATTATCAATCAACCTCCTTAAAAAATGAAGCAACGAGAAAAAAAGGCTTATTTTTCATAAATAATAAACCAAAATTGGTTGGTATCTACATGAAAAAAGAAGGCGATTCGTCATCGTCACCTGCTTTCAGGCAGCTCAGAATTATAGGGAGAACAATCCTAGAGTACCTATCTAGCTCTAGCGCTATCTCGTGTACCATCCTAGGACTGTCCAAGTAGGACAGCGCCTCTAGAGTGCATGTGGAAATTTTTTTAAAAGCCCCAAGCCGGGTGCAGCTGTTCAAGGAGATATTTCCCGAGTTACATTTGCCTCCTCAACCAGTAGTAACAAGATGAGGAACTTGGTTGGATGCAGCTGACTACTACAGCAGTAACTTCGACAAAATAAAGGATATTATTTCACACTAAGATAAAGACTCGGCTGCACGCGGCCTTTCCCCCTGCCATCGAGTTGATGGAGAAATGCACCTTGAAAAATGAATTGGCATTTATCAGCAGCAACTACACCTTTTTGGGGAAAACCATCACTTAGCTCGAATCTCAAAACCAGTCATTGGTAAAAAACGTGGACCACGCCCAAATTGCAGTCCAAAAGTTGGAAAATACACAGGAAGACGTAGCAAACAAAATCAAAACAGAAATCTGAGACGTTTTCAACAAAAATCTGGGATGGAAAGATATTCTGCTGATCGCTGATATCCTCAATGGAAAACAAGTAACAGACCAGTTGAGCTTAGAACTCACCCCAAGCGTTACTGCGGCTTTCTTCATTGCCCCAATTACATCTGTTGATGTCGAGAGATCTTTCAGCAGATACAAGACCATTTTAAGATCCGACCGTCGAAGCTTTTCGTGAAAATTTTAAAAATCATGTGGTGGTAGATGCAAATAATTTTGATTAATAAGATTCCCAGTGCAATTGGTACCAGTGTTTATAATTTTCGATTTTACATATTTTCTATTTTATTTTACATATTTGGCAAAAATAAATACATATTATATGTACATATTTTGCATTTTTAACTGCATATAAATCCTAGCCCTAATGATCACCATATAAATACTTCCTAAATATGTACGTAATAATAGGCAAGTCAAAAAGGAAAGAGCGGCAGTTGGGAAATCCTTTGGCGATGGAAAGTAGAATCCTAGAACTCTAAATTCGGGATGATTGATTCTCTTGTGACGTAATTGTTTTTGCACTCAGCAGAGATAAGGGCGATTTGGTGCATGCTGGCCAACGAGTTTAGGTAGATGCTATTTCTCAAGAGCTTACTCTTGCTGTTATGAACGGTTCCTGGATATTTCCTGCTACTCGTCAGACATCGTCTTCTACTAAAGGACAATCTGCTCGAGCATTCTCAGAGCTTCTTAGCAACAATCCGTAAAATGAGCTAAGAAAGCGGTCCAAAGCTTTGCATTCGGGATCTTGCAGATTTCAAGCCAATTCATCAACAGTATTGAATATAACTGAGCGACAATGCTCGATTCCAACAGCCAGTCTCTCGGTGTCCTAATGGATTGGAACCATTTCCGAATCATTGAAACCTGAACGTTATTGTGGCTGCATGGATCTTTGTTTGAGTCTTGACATCCACCAGACTTGGGAATTCCGAGTACAGCCCATCGTGCCGGGGCATGTGGTGGTATGATCGGAGGCAGTGATACATGGGGAAAGTGGTTAACATAAAACACATACCCGCTTCCTCCTGTTATGCCGACTCTAGAATTCATAAAAAACACGCTTTCCCGGTAGACACGATTTATTAAAATTATCTGTATTTAAATAAAGTACGTCTGGAAGGAGAGGAGTCAATTCTTCATTCTGAGAAGAAGAGGGCTTTTGCGATTGACGAGTTGTAACTATTCCCCTAACTCTCTGGTCGATTCATTATCACATAGAACATTTTTCTGAAGAACCTGATCTTCATCTATTGATTCATCTTTTTTCTCTTGAACGATCTCAAATTTCTCTGGTGTATACTTGAAGAATATATTCATAATATTTATTTAACAATTTGAATTCTGCTACGAGGAAGTTAGCAACTATAATTTTTCTATTCGAATTTAGACCGAAGTTTCCTAACCCATCCTTTGTACAAGGAAATACTACAAATATAGTGATTTGATCTTATTTGATATCGATGATAATTTTGTTTCAATCGAAAAACTACTCAGCTCTTACATTGTGTTCGAAACATTGGACAAATATTTCTCAGCACAAGTTTTCCGACTGTCTTCAAAAAGTTCATAAAAATTAGAAACCAGAAGGAACGTGGAAAAACCTTTGAGAGACCAGAATCGTGTCAAAATGGAAAGAGGATTACACCGGGAAAAAATGAGCTCTCTTTGGGGTGGAGTAATAGCATTAGAGCAGAAAGAACAAGTTAATGAATAATTTTCGAAGCCTGCCCTGAAGAAGCCTTGGACATTAATCGGTTATAAAAAGAGGGAAAAGTAACAATGAAGTTACCTGGCAACTAAGAAAGTTTTTTCTTCATTTTTTTATCTTGAAGTTTTAAAATTAATGATACAGCCTTATTGTTATACAATGAGTCTTTTCTCTGATTCATACTACGAGAAGTCTTAATTCTTATCGTTCTGAAATAAATATCATTCCTTAAATGTTAGCAATTTTTCTTGCAAAAAATGCAGCTCTGAAATGGCTTTGAAAATTTAAAAAATTTGATTTCTAACAATTTTATCTTGGAAAGTTGTTTGTGCATTTCGAGAACATTTATGAATGTCACGTCTTCTTATTCTGGTGATTTATAACTTCGCTCCCAGTATAATTATTATGAAATTAATTAAATAATTGAGTTGGTCAAACGACAGTACGGTCCAACCTTTTCAACCGTTGGAAGGATGCTGATCCCTCTAAATTTTTGTGGATCTTCCAGCTGACTATTCATTGGTAGGGTTTTGGGAGATAATAATTATTCGTACCATGTTCAGGTCTCATTCGGTAATCATCATTGACAAACATCTATTTATAGTGAAAGAGAGCGAAGAAATCATCCAAGACGGAGGGGATAGAATCTACTAAGATGAAAATAAGGGAAATTCCAGAAACGGTAGCGTAATATTAAGGGAGTTTGCTTCTGGACAGCTTCGTGCTTCATGAAGAGACAAGGATTTTTATAGGCTTTTACGCAAGGAAGTGTTCAGTGGCTTTTTAAGCTGGGGGGTTCAACTGGGGTTTTTTAAATCTCATTTTGAACTGTAGCGATTTATGAGTATTTTTCGTTTCCAAGGAAGTTCTAAATGGTATTGACCCTTGTAACTGCCACAGAACGGTAGCTGGCGCCATTTGAATCTTGGAATTTTGGATTTGTACAAGCTTATTCAAAAGTAGTGGAATGTACAATTGGAATGGAATGGGAATGTAAAAACATCTCTGATAAGGTTCCACACATGAAAGAGCTTGGATTCTTGGTAATTTTTCGTTCCCCCCCTCCATTTAATTACTATTATGCTCGCATCTCAAAAATTAAAAAGTATGCTAATTCAATCCTTTTAGTAAAATGTTGATTAGTTAGAAAAAAAAACGCTGCAAATTCTTTTACTGGGGTTTATTATTCAATTGGCTTGCGTTCATGATTTGAATTTCTACTAAGCTTTGGAGTGTGCGTGTTTCACAGGTGATAGAGCGATTATTGAATTTCAGCTCATTGATACAGCTCATACAGCTCATCGATATTGCACATTATTAAATTAACTTCTTTATACCTGTTTTCTACGCAGATTACCGATTTATAGATAATTACATTGGGATAAACAAACACAGCTCCCAAATTGCTCTCTTTATAAAAATTATTTTAGATTAAATAGAGCTGGGATATCTTCATTATAGTCCAAGTATGACAACTAGACCGGAAAAAATGATAAAGCAGTTTACACTCAATTTCTCCACTTCGTGGAAAAACACTGAATTGTGATAATGTATATACAAATATATTTCAATGTATTTCCTTGAATTAGAGAAACTGAGTGTGCATTTTTTAAACATTAAATAATACAACCCTCCCCTTTCCTGTTTTATGAGGAGGAAAACTGATGGGTATGAATTTGATTTACCTTTTCCTTTTGATTTTTTTTTTAATAAAGTAAACTTGACTAAGTAAACTTATTCAGGGCAGTAGAATATGTTTTATACAACAGCCGTGTTTGTGGAAACTTACACTTATCCATTTGTGTTTTCACGACATACCTCTCTTAGGGTAAATGGTATGGGGTATGAAGACAGGTTTGTTGCAATTGGGAATTGACAAGGAACATTTTCAACAACATTATTGTCCGGCGCATCTATTGATTAAAAAAGAAGTTGTAGTACAGTTACGTATCGAAAAATACGTGTAGAGGTTTAGCAGGTTTTCCGTATTTTTCCTAAAAACACGATATAGTTTGATGATTTAGTATTATTAAATATCAAGTAGTAGGGATGTGTTGAAGAAATGTATCAGTTGTTTATTATATGATAAATACAGTAATAACTGAAACGAAATAATAAGATGAATGCAATATTGACGAGAATTGTTCAGCTTTTGAGTATCCGGAACATCATTTCTGCGCACATTACAACATCGTCGCCAGACTTGACGTGGGCTCGTCCTACGTAGTAGGTGACTTTGCCAATCTCTCCTGGAACTGCTTGGAAGTATGCCGAAGCTTTTCCTTCTCCAAATGTGCTGTTCACCAAATGGTAGATGTTCCCCTGAAAACGGTTATTTACGAACTATCATTTTCCTGATCTGTGGAATAATCGACGTTTTAGCGAGAATCAGTAATGCATCACATATATCGACTGGTACGTAGTACAAAATTGCAGTATCCGTCTCCCTGTATTGTCTCCGTCAAATTAATTTACCAGGTACAGACTGAGTATAGGTTGAGTGAGCAACATACAGAGTAACGAAGTTTTATTCTATATTTGGAAGCAGACAACGGGATACGAGAAAACGATATATTTACATTTCATAACAAAATCAAAAAAGGCGGGTAACGTAATAAAAAATGATACGTAGATAGAATTTGAACTCATATCATCTCTTGAGAGAAGACCAGGGAAAGGCAAGTGCCTTTATCAACTTGGGCACCATGGACTACTCAATTTACTTCTTCGACTCAAGGAATTTGCTGATCCTCAAACGATAGTTATTAATTTAAACCTATTTCCTATTAGTACAAACATTTAAACGGCAAGCAGGACTTGAAAGGCCTTCTTTCTTCCAGCATATAATGGGATTTTCTTTGATACTTCAATATCCATTCACACCACTATCCAGGAGTAGGAAGTCACGTATATTTTTCTCGAATTATTCGGCAAAAAAAAAAAAAAAAAAAACATAGAACAGCAAATTGTTGACTAGTGCTAGCAGAATAGATGCTATTTCAACCAACTTTGATTGTTAGGACGATGTGGTCCGATTCTTGAACTCTGTGCTCGATTCATAAGTTCATTCGGTTTTTTTATCGCCTCTGTAAGTCCTTTCTTCCAGGTCACCCCTACTGTTATATCTACCGATATCAAATTCCTCCTACCTTCTCGACGAGCATCTCTACCTTTGGTATTACTATACCTCTGTATGATTGTCAGCATCACCTAATCTCATCTACATTCCTGAAAACCACATCTTTCTACCATTTCAACTTTGGATGTGTCTCAATCAAATTTGGTTACAGTTATGCGCTTTATTTCGACGTAAGTTACTTTTCGTCGTCGTAAACCTTCTTTTCTACCTCGTTCTTTGAACTCCTCGGCTGCCACGATGTGTGAGCACCCGCATCATAAGCTACCACTTACCATGCTATTTGTAGCATCCGAAACATGAGACACGTTACCGTATTTAGCATACGGTTCTGCCATTCGGAATTCTGTATTTGGCATCTTCTTACGTCCTCCTACAGCGTTCATAATCAGGAACGTGGCTATGGGGCTCGTCAGCCTAATTTACCTATTTAGTATGCGATCGAATGTTGAGTAGGATATTTATACGGACAGAACATTCCTTCACATCCTTTATCATTTATAACCAAAAACCTCATTTAGCTATCAGGAATAATCACAAAGTGTGAAATTGCTCCTTTATGCTATTATTTAAAATTTAGGAGGAGCTTTGTTGGAAGAAATGGTACTTATACATTTCTCTTTAGAATTATGTTGTATCAACTGCGAATAAAAGTTTTTGTTTGGATGGTGTGCTATGTTGCCCCACCTCTGCACAAAACCAGTAATAGTTTTTATAAAGTGATAAAGAACTGTAATTTCAAACTGCGAAATACGAGAAATGCCTTATTCAACGTACCCTGTTCTGGAAGCAACCGAAATTGAAAAGGGAATTGTTGAGATCCGTTCCGAACTTCGGCTGAGAAAAGATTACTGCAAGCCCAGAACTATCAGTTCCGAAGAAAAACTAGAACCAGTAGACTAGTTCCGAACGGATCGAAACTAGTTCGCCCCAGCTGCGAACTGCTAATCTTCATAGTTTTCGATCCTTTGAACTAATTCCAAACTGCCGAATGAGGATTTGGCCGCTATACAACGGTGACGAACTCCATTTCCAATAATATCGAGGTAGTTTCTAGGTCTCACCTTTTTGAGTGGGCACAGCATAAGAGGATGAAACCTTTCGACAAATTCACCGGACAGTAAGTTTTTGGGTTTGAAGAACACACAGAGGTCTCTCTCGCGGTATTTCAGAAGGGCGTTGCACTCGTGAGCCGTGCTGCTGCTGCACCTTGAGATCGTCATATCTGTCTGTACAACATGAACAGCAATTTTTTTTATTAGCAAAGTAACAGTCAAAATTATTGAATGCACAAAGGAACAACGTTTGTTCTTGAAACAGTTGTTATACAAAAAAGAGATAGTGCTGTAATTCATATTTACGCATTTGCACTGTAACATCAGTTCAACGTCCTTCGTCATATGTGCTAACTGGCATAATGCACTGTGATGATGAAGGATTCTAAATCACTAAATTGTTTTACTGAACACATTGTGCTGGTTTAGACTGCCTGGTCTCTTAACCTAAAGGCACTGTGAAGATAAAATAAATCGAACAGAACGTATGAATACGTAAACCGATCGTGAGCTGTAAACGGAGCGGCACAATGAACATAAATAGCGGAGGAGCAAGAGAATAGCCTGGTCAGTAGCGCAGAGCTACGAAAAGTAATAGTTTCCAACATAACAAGATTAACAATACAAAATTTAACTTGATCAGTTCCTGAATATTTGATCAACAGTTGAATAAAACGTACTACAACAGTGTAGTTGAGACGTGTTGGTGATTTCATTCCCGACAAACACGTGTAATGCTCCAGGTAGCGTCGATTCCTTGAATAAACTAGAAACCCTTTTGTTTATATGTTTCAAGATGAACATTTTTTAAATACCCTGAATCCTTCAGCCCTATCTACTCCTCGGTTTTGAAGTGATGAAAAATTTCAGGCACATATCCTTAATTACATATATTAATTTTTGCAAATAATAAAATAACATTTTTACCGGCAGAACAAGCGGCATATCTTGAGTAATTAGCACATCTGCAGATAGATGACCATCGTTCTTATTCTTGTACAAGGTGCTGTTCTCAACACGGAAATAGCCTACCACCTGATTTTTTTTCATGCAGGAACGCATCCATTCGGCTCTCACTTGTGTCTAAATAACAAAAAGTGCAATTGGAATACGCCACTTCATCATTTGGTTAGCGCAGATTAATCAATAACCATACGCCATTTCCTGCGATGGGCACACATTTTTTGACGTTATTGCTGATTTTTTGGTATGTTGCATCAATTTGGTAATGGAAGCTTGAAGCCAAATTTTCAGATCCCTTTTTGCCCAGCTTCCTCTCTACAACAGCCCAAAGTTTAGGAGTCCGGAAAAGTCTTTTGTTTTGCATTTGTTGCCTGACCGTTATTTGTTTAAAAAAATTAGTATGATGGCCAATCCTTATGCAAAATCTTTCACTTGCTGATGTCTAAATTTACATAAAATGTAAGCTACCATTTGGAAACTCTAAATAAAAACTTCTTTACCAACGTTAATCAAATCCTCATTAAATAATTTTTTCCCATCTCAAGTCTTATATGTAAAATACTAGGTTAAGAGGGCAAAATGGGATTACGAACGGTTTGTCGACATTTTCGCCGAGTGTACGAGCAGGATATATGAATAGCTACAAAATTCAGGGGTGCTCTCGCGTCTGGGTTCTAAGTGTTGATTTCCTATGGTGTATGATGGGTCCTTGGTTTTGCTTGTATTTCCGTAATAGCTTTCCGTATAGCTTGTTTTCGTGCTCTGCTGCAAGATTTCAGGATCTCATTGCAGATATTTCCAATTTAATTTAAAATGCCCTCAAAAGGAGCCGTACTTGAAGGAAATTAATTGAAAAATGACCGAATATCTACACAATTGTTACATAAAGTGTCAATAAGCGCTCCATTTTCTTAAAAATGTAAGAAAACCCAAATTTTTTTGCAGTTTTTGCTATTGTTTTTTTTCTATCTGGTCAAAAATGAAGGTAAACGAGGATGTTATTTGTCGTCAAAGGATTTGGTGGCAGAGGTAGGTAGGTACCCAAACTTCGAGAGAGCTGCTAACCTGCATAGATGAAATTAAGTTGGAAAGAACAACTCTCAAGTTTCTCATTGGAGAGAGAAAGCAGGGCGAATACGGGATCAGAAAATTTGGCTCTGAGCTTCTATTACCTATTGGTACATCATACGGAAAAGTACAACAAAAAAGCACTTTTAAATAATAACGAAAAAAAAAGTTTGCCTTCGAGTGAAATGACCCATATAATTATTGATATAATCTAGGGTATTTTAGGTCAATAATCGAAATGAAGTTCATTCGATGAATAAATTATTAACTATGTATGAATTGATGGTTAATTCAAAATATACGAGATCCGTCCAAAAATGAATTGAACGAAAACTGTATTATCACGCAAGTTGAAATAAGATAAACTGTATCATTGATTATTGCTATTTATTTTACTGACCTTGTAAGTGATAGATGACGGTAGCGATGCAATGATTAAAAGGCCTATTATTGCCACAACCACCGCAGTCCCGTTGAACTTGTAGGTCTACAGGAAAACAGTGAAATGATTCAGAATAGCATTTAACAATTATAACGTAAAAAAAAACCAAGTTGGCTCTGTCACAGCCTCCTTGTACCCATTAGAAAAATGTACAGAACAATGGAAGATTCTATTTAATATTGAAAAATTCCAATGCTGAGCGAAATCGATCAATGAAGAAATGAAAAAAATTATGTTTGTTCCTGCGTAAAAGCTACCAATGAGTCATGAGTGGTGAAATTCGTTGGGGACCTTATAATATTTAAACCATTCTAACCTCGATAGTTTCATTAAATTTGGATGAAAAACTGTTGAAGTAACGCCTGTTTCAAATTTGTCACAATTCGCGCTTGAGCAGCTGTTAGTAATGGCATATGATCCTGATGTTATTCGTAAGGGGTTACATCTACCCTCTGTTGAAGAACGGTTACACCATGGGAAAATGATGTTCAAATCTTTATCAGCGTTACAATGAGCCACACGTGTTTTTAAAATGTCAACAAACATTCTTTCTTTATGTAACAAAGATTACTTTCCTGAAAAAGATTTTCGGGATAGAGTGCCCTTATCCCACCATATGAGTGTTGATTTTAATGTGTGAGTGCTTGACTCGGGACTTGTGCGCGACTTGACTATAAATAATGGCAGCTCACAAACTTGACCAGATCGGTGAGAACGCTCTGTGCCACACCCAATTAGGTATTTTTGCTTTCGAGTCTACCAACGTAGCGGAAGCATTGTTTTCACTTTCAGAATGTGAAAATTTTTTTGTCTCCAAAATCAAAAAATCCACTCGCATTTTGCGTTTTAGACCTTTCTGAACAATTTTGGTTCCGTGTCTGTCTGCGTGTCTGTCTGTCAGCAAATCCTTGTTACGGGCAAAACTACACGAAGTTATAGTCCGATTTTGATGAAGTTTTCAGGGATTGTGCGAGTTGGGGTGTAGATGGTCCCTTATAGGTTTCATGACCCCCGGATCAATAGTAGCCTCTGCGCATCCGCAAACGTGTACTCCTTGCCACAAGCATAACTCCGGGAGTTCTTGACCAATTTCGATGAAATTTTCAGTGATTGTTCGGTTTGATGTGTAGATGTCCCCTATAAGTTTCATGACCTCCGGATCAATAGTAGTCTCTGCGCACGAGCAAACGAAATCCTTGTTACGCGCATAACTCCGGGAGTTCCTTGTGACCAATTTCGATGAAATTTTCAGGGATTGTTCGGACTGATGTAAAGATGGTCCTCGTGAGTAATAAAGTATCTGGACATTATACAGCCACTGTGCGGAGGGATGACGGCAGTTGGGTACTTTGCAACGACGCTGCAGTCAACCCAACATTATTTGATTCGTCATTGAACGATGCTTATATTTTATTTTTATAAAATGTCATAATAATTATTTATCACTTCAGTCATCTATCCATTCAGCGTCAATGTCAAATTTCATTATTAGTTATATTTTATAGAACATGCCTACCTTTATTTTCTCAAGTTATGCTCCTGCATAACAATAAATTTACCCTAATTCAATATTTACTTCGCCTAATTGAACGAAGTTCTTTAGACAATAATAATTTTCAATGATCTATACAGTCATGTTATGGATACGAGAAAGCTATGTGCCACACCCACTTGGCAGACGTTTTTACTTGGGTAATGATATGGTCATTAAAAAGACGTTTTTGCAATATTGATAACAGCACTACTATGCTGCAGAGTCCGTCTAGAAGCATTTGAACACCGGCCCGTTATCCGATCCCGGAAATTATTGATGGAGACAGGCCTGAGTCCGTTCAGGTGTTGGTGAAGGGAGCCATCAGAAGGCATCTCTCCTTCCCATCGTATTTTTGTGAATTCAGTTCCAAGCCCCACGATAAAAAGTCAGGCAGCCATGACTACATGGTCGGAAGTAGTCGCCCTGAACACCGTACCATCTGAATGCTCCAGGACACTGGACGTCATCCATTCCAGAATCATAAAAGGGAAGTCTGACAGTTTCAGCTCATTTACTGAGCTCTTGTACCTCTCAATTTTCGAAGTAATGGTTTTCTACCAATTACCGGCGTTTGCCAGGTTGTACATCTAATTACTGTGATGCTGGTCGGAGTAGTAGATCATCAACTTGGTACTTCCTAATTTTGGGAGAGTATACATCGTGGAAGCGGATAAGTGAAAAAAAAAATTTTTTTTCAGTTAATCTGCATCAAAAATGTAGTTAAACCCCGTCAACCGCAATTTTCTATCTCAACCCGTTCTCTAGATATAATTTTTTAAAGATTTTTTCTTTCAGAATGACGTTCTGAACGTCGAATGATGCATTTTTAGCATGACGTTTGTTGAATAGTAATGAATGAGGGCATTTTAACTTATTAATAATCAATTGAAGGAGTTTGGATCCAACCTACATCAAATGGAATGGGTAAACAAAAATTAATAAGGGAATTTTGTATACTACATTTTCAAAATCATCAAGAACGATAAGAATATAGTTTTATTAAAGGTGTTGTGGTATTTTTCAATTACTTTGTAAATGTGAACATTCCTTTCTCATTTCGCTCAGAAAAATAGAGATCTCATCAAAGATAAATCTTGGTATTTTATATTTTGTATCTTGACTTAACTCCAAGAAAACGATCTCAAGCATCTTAACTACAGGATTTTCACCAAGTCCAAGTTCCTTGGGTTGACTCGTCTTGCAACTCATGTTACCACTGATGAGTAGAAATACATAGAAATAACTGCCTCATGACTTCCAAAAACATGAAAAAGAACTGAAACTAATAGGAAATATTATGGAGAACAGATTTACGTGCTCAATGCATATCTCCTGAAATTGTCTAAATAAACATTCAATGATGAAAACAATGATAAACATACATTAATGACAGATCATAAAGATCAACAGCATCAATAAAGTACTAAAAAGCGTAAACAAGGAACGGATGCAAATACTAAATTGTCTAAATAGTTTTATGGCTACAATAAGGACTTAATAGATGAGATATTAACTTGGATTATATTGGAGATTATATTGGATAGTAATGAATTTTTTTATGAAAAATACATTTTTTGAATATCGTTCTAGTTCTTTTGTATTTACTGCAATGGAAAGTAGAGAAACCAGCAAGATAACCATTGAAAAATCAAGGGCGGTCAATAGACAGCTGCGCGAGCGTGAGTCATGTTGGCGCGAACGCATGAAAGTTAATGCGCCCATGTTGTAGAAATGCATTGAAAATAACTGAACATCGAAACTGAAGCTGGAACCGAGGTTCTCGGGCGCTGGGGCAGCGGCGCCGCCCGCTTGCCTCACCGCCCTTTTTGAGAGAAAACTCTTCCACAGGACGGCGTGGCTCGCGCCTGTTTAGGTACATGAAGGAATCGTGAGCCATAGGCGCAGGCGTCGTGGCAACCACACGCCGTGTCTTGGCTTACGTGACAACCACACGCCGTGTCTTGGCTTACGTGGAAAACGAACGCCAGCGAGCTGGCCTATCGCGATCTGTTGGCGCCGTCAAACAATGCGATTCTATGGATGTGTCAGACGTAACGGCGCGGCACCGTGCGGCAAACGCTCACGCCGCGTGGTTTGATTTTCCTCGCAATCGCGTAATCGCGTTAACATTTGTTCACACTTTGTAGGTTAACCTGCTTTTGTTGAGATTGTATCGTTCAACAGTGACATTGCCTTTTAGGTGATTCCTTTGCGGTTTATTTTCAATGATGATTTCAATGATTTTCAAGAGAGCTTCAACAAAATGAATAATATATCAATTTTGCTGAAAAATAAATACATTTTTAACCTATATCAGATATAGATTCTGAGAACACATTGTGAGCGCGACTTCTTTTAATTTCACTAGTCTGATTTATTTAAACTTTACTAGTCTGAATATTAGAAATGATTTTCGATCATTTTTCCCGAAAAGTAGTATTTCTTTATTTTTTTAACCTATTTATTTTGCGGATTTAATCATTTTCCCAATTCATACCGCGAACTGTTTCTTTTATCCCTGGGATTACTCGATTGCAGTTCAAAAGTTGCGTAATGTTTTTTCGCCTTCAAACTGGAATTTCTCCATGAGATCGACGAGGAATCGCAAGTTTTTTGGAACTGCAGTAAAAATACAAATAATTCAGAAACTAACAATTTTTTTAAATTTTCAATGTTTGAACTGCAATTACGGTCCTTAGGGGTCGTTTATGATTATGAATGTGCATTGATTGTAACGGAAATTTCACGTAGAACCCGGAAACGTGGTCAAAACGCTGCAAATTCTTTCAATTTTATTCATTTGGCTTGCATTCATGATTTGAATTTCTACTAAGATTTGGAGTGTGTGTGTTTCACAGGTGATAGAGCGATTATTGAATTTCAGGAGGCACACAAATATGATCAACTGATCAAACGAAATAGGTATTTTGGTTGAGAACCAATTTATGTGCTCTATGCATATCTCCTGAAATTCAATAATCGCTCTATCACCTGTGAAACACGCACACTCCAAAGCTAGCACACTCCAAACACGCACACTGAATGCAAGCCAAATGAATGAAATTGAAGAATAAACCCCAGTGAAAGAATTTGCAGCGTTTTTTATATCAATTCTTAAGAATGATCGAAAGAGAATCTCGAGATTCTTAGATCAACTGGATATCATATATGTTTTTTTAAAATCATTTTAATAAATTTTGGACATGATTGTTGGTTTGCATTTCCAGACACGTAGATTTACATAAGAAATCATACATCGGTCTGAAACTTCGGCATAACTTTTACGGTTAAATGTGAGGATTACAATATGGAAAAATCGTTATCTTATGATGGTTATTAGTTATATTTGAATGGAGTTCACTTCATTGAATCGATGGTGATCATACTGATCCCCCTGGTTAATATGTTTATCCTCCTTTGACACGGAAATTCAATACAGAAAGAATTATAACTTTTTTTGTAATAACTTGTATAGTTAATTTTTCCTTTAGGACTTGAACGTTCACGGTTTCACAGGTTCAGTTGAAATGGCGTCGAATAAATAACATCAATTTACCTGCCTTGTCATCTGGAACATTGATGTTCACTCAGCTGAGAGCTCGCGCCAGAGTGGTCCACCGCTTGGCTAGCACCTCTCCACGGGAAATGTGTTGTTAAGCTAATGAATCTCATCAAACCAGCAGGAAATGTTTTCCATGATTACCATCGTCGAGTATCCGATCTGCAATGAATGATATGATTCGATACGTAACTCGATATTCCTGGTGAGGCCACCAATAAAACTGTAGATGTATTTAGTGTACATACCAACAACTTCGTAGAACGATTCAAACAAATTGGATTTGATCACGACAGCAAAACCAATGGCTCCGGATTTAAAAAACGTATCTTCCTCATATTTGTATCATGAATTTATAGAATATTCTGAAGTTATAAATAGTTTCAAAGTTAATTAATCTTAATAGAAGTGGGAACTAAGCTTGTTAAAAAAGATTTACGTAACAACAACACCGAGGTACATGTTCACAGAGACATTATTGCCTTCGAGTGGACACCTTGCTGGTCTTTGGCGTAAATGCTGTACCGGGTACAGTAATGATGCGATCTTGTTAAAATTTGCATTATACCATTAAATCGTTCATCCCCAACCACCCATCAAAACCTGAGCAAGATGGAATGGTTGAGAAGAAGTAAGAGCGTAAATAGCGAATAGTGTAATGGTTTGTAAGCAAAGAAACTTACAGGCGACCATCTGCCTAAATATCTAAATAGTCTCTGTAAATTTCAATAAAATCACATGAAAACTGTAGAACTTTTACTTGTCATCTTGGCTTGTTTGGAATGCACAGCAGCTAGTAATCAAAATCGTTATATTAGTGGACCGTTCTTTCCCGGCTAGAATCCGATTTTGAGTGAGATCGGACAACTAGAACTGGCGAAAATTGTGTTCGGAGGATTCCGAGTTCACCCATGCTCAGAGTGACGTGTTGATTTTAGCGCGATGATTTTCGTAGGGGACCATCTACAGAACGCGTGCAAACTCCCGAAAGTGCAAACTAAACTTCAACAATTTACTGGTAGAGTCGAAGTATTTAGGCGGACTTGAACGAGTACGACGTATACGCACTGCACACACATCAAATTTTACATCAAATTTTACGTAAAATGTTTGTCTATGTGTGTCTGATGCAAGTAAGTTATCGCGATTTTGTTTGAGAGTGTTCCATTATATTTGTGTCTAATTGAATACCTGTTTTCTATTATATGAGTGCAGAATAGTGATGATCTATCGTTTAATTTACCTATTTTGCTTATCAGATAGGTACAGAAATTTGACACAATTGAGACTCCACGCTCCTGTCGTTCTAATGAATTTGTAAATATTATGAATAATAATGAGTTCGCAAACTATTTTCGATTACAATAACAAAAATCCCAAGAATATCCTCCAAATCACTCTCGCCTCGTTAAATGGGAACACTTTGAATTTCACTTTTCGACACTACTGTTGTAACTGGCGTTTCTAATTCTCTCAAATTTTGGAGCGATTTGGACATGATGCTTTAACTGATTCAGTGTAAGTCAATATTGCCTAATATTAGTGATTATTGCACAAGTCAAACCGTGAAATTCTTATGTGATTTCACACACCATTCTCCTTGCAGTGACAATGATATAATTGTCGGCATTTCTGAAGGGTGAGTTGTATCGGCCGATCGCTGAAAGCGTTTGACTCTGTGCATCCGTAAAATTCTAAAATTCTCAAAACTTTCTGCTTTCACGATTAAATTTTAATATTCAATGGTCAATATTGAACCATCATTTTCTATTCTATTTATCCGAATCGCATAGTCATTGCGCTTTAGATATTTAAAAAATCCACAATATACACGTATCAAGTCTGTTATATGATAGAACAATATTAAGGTTTCCCTATCTTCAAGTTTCAATTTTTTTTTTTTTTTTTTTTTTTTTTTTTTTTAGGTTTATTATTCAATAATAAACCATTGTAATCGCTCTGGAAAAAAAAACCATGCAAACCCCCTGAAAATTTCATGGTTTACGTTTCAAAGGGTGTAGAATCCGAATCTGCAATGAACATTTTTCCGTCCGTCCGCCGTACGCCGTGCGCACGATTTCTCCCAAACGGCTGGAGCAAAATATCTGAAATTTTCAGGAAAAATCAATATTGATCCGACAACGCCCCAATTCTTTAGCCAGTACTCTCAGTGCCCTTTAAGGGTTGTCGAAGTTTTTTAAAATCCCTAAACACCTCAAAAAAAGTCAAAGCGGCCTAAATTTGGACTCTTTTTGAAGAAATTTCCACGAGGAATCGAATGAGCCCTTCCCCAGGTTCGTAGCTCAAACCATTCCCGATATACGGCCCGATTTATGGTGCCAACATTTGCGTTTGGTTTATTATTGTTTATGTTTTCATCGCAGTAACCTAGTGATGTAGTCATGTGGATACTGGAGTGAACTCCTAAAAGGCTTTGTAGCCGATACACGGGTTGAAGCATTCTGATACGCATAAAACGCTGCAAATTCTTCCACTGTGGTTTATTATTCAATTGGCTCGCGTTCATGATTTGAATTTCTACTTTAGTAGCTTTCTACTAAGTTCGTGTGCCCGTTTCACAGGTGATAGAGTGATTATTGAGTTTCAGGAGGCACACAAATATGATCAACTGAACAATCCAAATAGGTATTTTCGTTAAGAACAGATTTACGTGCTCTATGCATATCTCCTGAAATTCAATAATCGCTCTATCACCAGTGAAACACGTACCTTAGTAGAAATTCAAATCATGAACGCAAGCCAATTGAATAATAAACTCCAGTGAAAGAATTTGCAGCGTTCTTCAATTTGATTTGCAAAAAGCTCAATTTTTCATGTAACCAAGTTAATTTTATTTGTAAAACGGTTATTTTGATTTGTAAAAATGTTTGTTTGATTTTAAAGTGCTACGTTCTTTATAAACAGTTGGAAGCAATAAGTTGGGAGCGGTATGGACAACTTTTGTCAACTTGAGTACTCGTACTTATTCACAAATTCAGAAGGTAGTAAAACTGTATTGAATGAGTCTGAGTTATAGTCTGAAGATATACTGTATCGATAACAAACATAGGATCAATGACCATTTCGTGAACCTTTATGACGCTGGATCCTCTGTAAATTTTCCTGTTCTGCCCTTGTAACTGTTGGGTAACTCGATATCCAGCGACGGGATAGAACAGAAGCGCGAACTTCTCGCTCAATCGAGCTGTAGTCACTGGACCGTGGGGACCCTACCGCTTCGCGAGGATCCAATATTCGCGGTGCCGTCCTTCTGATAAATTATCCGCGGTTATAACTAACTCCAGGGCGTCCTGATCCATTACCTTCTCTGAGGCCGGAGGGCTGAATGAAGGGTGTGACGTCACGTCTCGACGAGGATATCTATACCTACGACCTACGAAGTGGGAGGAGCAATAACAGAAGGGCTCAGCTATCCCCGCTGGGTAAGCGTCAATGGCTTAGTTCGAACGCCTAACTTGCTTATCGTATAGTTGGCTCTGAACTGAAATTGCTCAGAGTTGTGGTTAGACACAATTTGGCATCCTGCGTGATGTCTCCTCTTCGACATCGGTTGGTGTTTCATAGGTTATTCTTTGATGGAGGGGGAAGGGTCAAAATTCTCACAACTGCACTGTAAGGTTTTTAACAAACTGTAAGTGTCCAAAGATTTAGCATATTGTAGCTGATACTCTTACCAACAGACAATTTGGTGCTTAAAACTACAAAAAATCTTCCAATCCCACAAGTTAAAGGATACTAGAGTGAAATGGATTCAAAAGAGTTTATTGCATACATACAAAAATATTGTACAGTATTTGGCGTCCAGGGCACAAAACACAACAAAATAAATTGATACACTTATAAAAAAGAAAGAAAATATTCATACGAATGTCATATTTCTCCAATCCATTATTTTTACTTCACAAGATACACACCCCATTAAAAAAAAACACAAACCCATTCTCCAAGCTTAATCAGTTTACATTTTAAATCCCACCATATAAATGCACAAATGCCTTCTTGCAATCTAAATACATCCTTTTAGCATATTCAAAAAAGTGATCAATACCAAATTCGAATTACCTAATTCTTTTGCAAACCTGCCTATTTAATGGCTCAAAATCTCTAAACATTACACCAGCATCGTCCACTAGCCTTCCCGAAAATTCTCTACTAGAGTGAAATAAACTTCCTGAGTGAACATGTCAGTTGGATTGTATAACAGGTGTCGTTTGTCTAATACAACAAAAAGGACAGATAAGTATTAAAAAAAAAAGTAAAAGTAAACAAGGAATTTTAGTCTGCCTACCTGGAGGTGTCGCGGACGTCGCCAGCCGTCCCCTCGAGAGTATCGGAACTAGGTCTGACGATTTCGCTCGTGGCTTCCCATTGGCCTCTGGGTTGGGAGTGATTTGGATTCACGTGATATCGAGATCAGAGGTGAACTGTCTAACGACAAGACAATTATACAACGCTTGATAGGATTTTGGCCCTAATCATTGGTTCCTGCCGGATTCGAACCGGGCTAATCTGTACTCCCACTGAAAGGTACAGCCAAAGGACTGACTCCTTAGCTCGCTCGGACAACCTGTCCCCTTAAAGAGGCAATATACATTCGCAGGATACTCGGAACAATCAAAAATAGTCTGATTAAAGAGCAAAAGAAGAGTTGAAATTTAGATGGATGTCAGTCTTTTAGAAGAATACAGAAATTATGGAAAATATAAAGCCACGGGAGATTTAAGAATATGAAGAGAACGGAGGACGAATAAAATCAGACATTAATCCATCAGAAACAATCGTTTTTAAGGGGTAATATTTGAAAGTCACGATCAGAGGGTGTGTGGTTCATAACCGGGTCTAGTAACATACAACTATTCGTTGATGGAATGGACTAGTTACCCCCTCCATGGGTAGGAGCGATAGGGCTGCAACACCTCAGCACCTGAAAGATTCAGGATTATACTCATTAGTAGCAGTTTCAACGAAAGAGAAGAGGAGCTATCCATATCCATCACATTAATACATTTCAAGTCGTATTCCACAGTTCTAGCCTGTCGGGAGAAAGTCCGGTATGAAAGTTGGAGAAATGAATTTCAAATAATCCACTACAATTGAACAATTCTGTAATAAGGAATATCAATATTAATATTTGCGATTCGATATATTCGATCACTCTGAATAGATAAAGCAACTTGGTTTCCTATAAGAAGGAAACAAAACACTACCAAGTTGATATTTGATCAGACATTTTCATATCGTTTCTCCCTTGAAATTCATTAAATTATTATATTTTGCGTGAATAGGGTTTGACCGTAACACAGATTTATTCTGTGAGCTGTAACGTCACATCGTTACCCGAATTTCCAATTTTCTGTTTCTTGATGGCCATGGAATTGGTTATTACCGTAGATAATTTAGTCAGAAGGGACGCCACAGCGCGAATATTGGATTAACGCAAACCGGTAGGGTCCGCTATGGTCCAGCAGGCCCAGTTCGATTAACCGAGAAAATCGAATATTTTAATAGTCATTGAGTAAAGTGTTTGAGCGAGATATTTAAGCTGTCACATCCTGCGGCATATTAACTAAATCCCTCCCGCTGTAGTCGTAACATTGTATTTCAAGACAATGACGGATTCCTGAAAAATGGAGCATATTAAAGAGGTTGAACGAAGTGGATAAGCTGTTTATATCAACAGCTGTTTAACTGGCACCAGCGCGACTTGAGAAAATTTTAAAGAACTCATTGTGGAAATTATTTCATCCTGTTAAACGAGGTTCTTTAATTGGGAAGAAAATAACAGTAAGCCATTCCATCTACTCCATTCTAAGTCCAAGTCCAAGTCCATTCTACTCATTCATTCCCACCTGTTTACATTTGTGCCGACAAAAATACAAAAAACTCTACAATTTTCATCCAGTTTCGGTTGAATGTGCAGAGACTACGTAGGTTACTGAGACAACCGTGAATGCGGTCTTCCACAAAAGTGATTGCCAATAGAATAAAATCATCAGAATCTTAATTTCTCAAAATCATATTGCCCGAATTCGAGGGTGCTGTCGCTGGACCCTCTCGCATCCCCACACACTTGATCAGTAGGGTTCTGTTTAACATGCATTGTATAACCAAATCCATCTGCCACCATACTTCCCTTACGATCTCTACATACCGAAGATCCCCCTAATACCTTCATCCACTCTCCAAACGTATAAGGACAGCAGCCATTGGTTTAGTGGCTTTGTTGAAGGGTACTTTGGGATTAGCTAAAGATACGAATTCAGCTTTCGAACGAATAGAACCTGTGGACATGTGAGCTTGTCATTCCTTTACGGAATGGGGTAAGAGTAATGCTCACGTACACCCTCATCCCTTTTTACCATTTTGTGGGCAAATTAGTTGTTCGTAGTACTTTGTAGTTCTTACTTCAACGAAGGAAAATACTGATGGCCCTCAGCGTTGATCAACAAATGTGATAGAGCCGTATAAAACATGTCCGTCACATTCTACTTTAATCTAGGCGCCTGTTACTAAGTTGCTTGTAACAACTCATAACTGTGTCTCAAAAGTTCCGTCTTATGCTCAGTTGACGGTCATCCACCGTAGCAAAGGTAAACTTCCATGTTTTGCAACTATTTAGGCCATCAACTGTCAATTCTTTACTTAATCCTCGCTCCATCCCAGGAACACTTGATACCCCCTGGGGCCTATTACTTGATACGGAGAGGAGAGAAGCGGAGACGAAATCCGATCCGACTAATAGCCATCAGAGTGGGTGGGGTTCCGAGATTCGGCGTCAATGGCAAAGGACTTTACGGCTATTGGGAAACGGGAAATGATGGGGAGACTCGCTCCACTCGCCGAGTCCGCCCCCTCGCTCTGAATTCCGGAACCTCCCAAGATAATGTCATTGTCGTGTCCTTCCCGAATGGTTTTGCGGATTGAGTTCTGCGGTCTAGATTTATTTGTTTCAACTTGGCACGCTTTCTGCAAAACTGGATTACCATATCGTCGGAATTGTGGCCCGTCCAACAACAAGACATATGGAAGGAGGATTTTACATACATTCTCCAGTTGAAAAACTAGGATAACAATTTTTGATTTTTTGCTTCCACTCTTAGTTTTAGTAATCTACTTGTGTTGATAATTTTGAAAAAATGTACTTATTAAGCAATCCCATAAATGTATTAATCAATACACTAACTAATCAGTTCTTGCGTTCGGAGGTGTTTTATGTCCGTAAATTGACGATCATATTTCAGTTTATAAACCTAAACGAACCTAAACGTGAGCTCAGTGTATAAACAATGGGGGCCAGTTGACGGATGGGGTTTTTAAAACCATTTGAAAAAAACAAACTTGGAACGTTGTACATCACAGAAAAAAATAATTAAAATAATAACTAGGATACTTTTGTTTTTATCCTCCTTCTGAATAAGTAAGTTTTTATGGCTCACCCTGTACGTTCAAAGAAAGTCCACACTGCGTAGCTCTTCAGTATCTACAGCAAAAACACCAAAGCACTGCAACAACTACTGACTTACTTATAAAACGAAGGAATCTCAAACATCTTGTCTTATCTCCAAAAGCTTATCTAAATTTGTAAGACTGTAAAAAGCTTCATGAATTATAACAGTAAAATGGATTATGTAGCCTCTTATTTAGAATTCAAAGGATCGTATACGTAGGTCATATGTAAAATGTACTGGTTAACTACTGCTAAAAATGAAGCTATTAAACGGAAAACAGTTCATCGAGACCTTTTCACCTTCGCCCCTGGATTCGGCCTCCTTGAGAGTTTCTAGCAATCGGTTGAGTCAACAAAGATTCGTCAATAACCTATTCATGTATAACCCTTATAAGCAGAACGGCGAGAATAATATGTGAGTTTCTATGGCAACTGAAGAGTATTGAGTATGAACTGCTTGACATCGTTGTTCTTTAAGGAAATAGTAGTGTTACCATGTAAATAATTTGGCTGGATTTAATAGAGGCTTGCAGAAAGAAGAAGTATTTTTAATTAAGGGTTTTAATTACGTGGAAGGTGTCAGTTTAACATCCGTATTCCATTAATTTATCAGACGAAATCAATATGTATAGAAGTGTCTTAAAGTTGCATTAAATGGAATATTTTCGATCTTCCTCAACAGTTTATTGAACTGGAGCAATGGCGGGCTTCGTCACTGTCGTTATTCGGATAATTGCCATATTAAATAACCAGAGCTTCGTTATGGAGGCAATATTAAATCGCTGATGTCTCAAAGAGATGTAGAATTCCATATTTCAGTTAAACTGCGTTATTCAATTGAAGAACGCTGAGGTGAAAGGGCAAAATAACGTTGAAGTTTAATGGGTCGTAGAAGTGTTCGCTTGTTGCGCCTTCGTACAAAGCAATCCTGCCCATGAAAGGTTGATGGGGTGGGATTCCAATCGTCCTTTTCCCAAATCGTCGCGAAGCAAAGATTTGGGGGATTTCATTCTCAAGTGTTGTTTTCAGGGGTGTGTACCAACTCGCACACTTGAAGTCAAAAGTGAAGAAACCTTTACGAGTCCCATACTACTAACTAACTTACACTCTGGAGGGTTAAACAGCAGTAGAAAATATATATTTCGTCCAATTAAGTAGTAATCGGGTAAATGAGTCTCAAAATGAGATTGAACAACGTACAACTAGGATAACATAAAACATACGTCATGTTTGGTATGTTGGTTGGCTCGCAGAAAAAATGCTTAGTTTCATTAATTGTAGTAGGGAGTGGTGATTAATATTTTATGAAATTTTCTTGTAGCTAATGTTTAGATAAAAGTTATGTTTTAGTCATTGATGATGAGGCCGGAGAGTCAGTTAGCACCCTACACCCATCACGAGTGTAGTATTACGAATAGCTGAAGTTGTCAAAAATGGTTGTTTTGTGTTGTGTTGGAGAACTTATTCCACGATGTACAGATCAAGCGACGCGTTATGTTGTCGGAATTCCCTTTGACTTGAAAAGACGTTTGGTTCACCGAAGCCCTTTGATTGTGCGTATTTAGGTTCGGTGTTGTTGCTTTACCAATGTAAAAAATCCAGCCTATCCGCAAATATTTTGTACATCAGTTTCTCAAAACGTAAGCCAGATCAGCACGCCGCTGTTCCTTGACTTCTGTAGATATGACGGGTGTAGGTAGAGGTAAAAGGACTCCCTTCAATCACTAAATTGCTGGAGCCATATTGCTGAGATGACTCTATGGGATGTGATATTGATGACAACTTTTTCCTTAGTGATTAGACACAGTTTCCTGGGAAATTCCGCTTCTGCTAATTTGATGGCAGTCCTGTGTGTGGCTTCGAAAGAATGCTATTGATCTTTTGAGTACTAAACAAAAAAAAATGAAAATATTCAATTGTTTTTTACTCTGGGTTACATCTTACCCTGAGAAAGACTGGGAAAGATCACCACACTTTTGTGTATTATATTAAATATTTCTATGTCATAGTACGAGATTTATGGACTGACTTGTCATTACTTGATCACGAAGTAAATCAATTATAATTGATTTACTTCGTGATCAAGTAAGTATGTTTTCATCTATGATTATTGATAAAAACATATATTTTGCCTGGCCCTAATTCAACCTCAACTACATTGAAATATTGTTCACTCATACTCAACAAACGATCAATATACGTTTTCCTAAATAGATCTTTCTCCACTGTAACTCCTCAGCGGAAAAAATAAACGTTGCAAGACGGTGAGTTTGCAAATAGGAAATCGTTTCTTTCATAGTTCGCTGTTCGTATCCTCTATTCCTACCTCACTTTTCAAAAACACATTATTCTCCTGCCCCGTCTCTCTCTTACATTGCTTCTGAAGGCTGTCTTTCCTTACAATGGAAACGGAAGCTCTCTTGTTTCAGGAATCCATGAATCATTCCCCCGGGATCTCGTTTAGAGAGGTACTTGAACAACTTTCTGAGAAAACGCAACTGTTCTCACTGACATGCACGACTGACAAAACACGTGATTAAATTATCATTACTGACAAAAACAGTTGTTTTTTGTCGTTAGTCTTGACTATCTTTGTGCATCATTGATAGTGAGTAAAGCTATAATTTCGCGAAGGTTAACTGTTTTTACTGTTTAATTTCAAGAGAAAATACTGATCAACAATGCTTTCAACTGGTTCAACTAACACATAACCCCAGCAGCTCGATCGATTTTGGCCTGAGATTATGGGTAACTCGGTAGCGAAAATTAATAGATGTAGGTATAGTGTGAGACGTTTGACGAATTTACTAGCGCAGGTAGAAGAGTGTCAAAGCACTGTTACCCATTTTTCCTAAGTGTTGATTTGGTGTAATCTGACGCTATAAACCATTCTCTCTAGTCCATCTCCCACGCCCTTCATCGAACATTAAAAGTAGCTATCAGGTATCGAGGGATAAGCAATCGGAGGGATGTTCTTCCAACTATTTTTGTTTTACTTTCTTCTTTTTGGCTAATAACTAGCCCATCATCAGCTAGCCAATCTAGTCATACGTCTTGAGCTAACAGTAGTGCAGCTGGTACAGAGCCCATTCGGTACGCAGTCGCAATACGCAGAGCTTGTTTCTTTGGACGCTTAGAATTTTTGGCAATGTTGCTCAAATACGGTTCATATTCCAGATACGCACATAAAAGGACTTCTGAAACACATAAGAAATATCCATTCATCAGTGGAGGATCGCCCTACATAAGCCATGAGTCAACAGAGATATGCAGTGACTGCTCAAGATTTGCTGGCTATCTTCCTCAAATCTACCCAGTTAGAAAGTCTTCTACCTATCGCAACTTCTAGATATCTTAGGGAAAGGCGATTGTCTCATCTTCGATATTCATGTTGAATGGAAAGTTCAACACGTTTCTCAGTGACATGGCTACTCTCGTTTGCTGGGATAGATATAGTTCATGGTCGCCTATCCACCTGATTATTCTTCACACCAGTTCCGTTCTTTACCCATTAGTGCAGCATAGGCAGCTATCAGGGACAAGAGAGACTGAAGAAACCCGCTGTTGAGCTGTTTCCTGAAGATCGCGCCACTTGAACTGCCGCGTATGTTATATTTGTGAAAATACTTGTCATACTTGTGAGACAATTTCTTGTCCCCAGTCAGTGTCAGTGAATGAGTAAAAGGAATTGTTGATGCACTCTACTTGACCGTCAATAGGTCACAAAAGTTGTCATCAACTCGACTGCGTTGAAGGTACGTTAGATACCAGCTGGGACGATGTCCTAGTTTAAAAACATCATCACAAACAGTTTCGGCTTCAGCATTTTGCCTTTGTTATAAAGCAAAGCATTAACAAAGAGCGGTGAAGGAGAAGGAACAGCAGGATACATATTGTAGGGTACTCCCCCACTGCAGCTTCAAATGAACGAGAAGTAAGCGTTCTACATTATTTAGGTCACGTATCGACTCACTTTTTTAGTTAAAATGGACTCCGTCAAAGATTTAAATTAATAAGACTCTTATCAGGCTTGCAAATGAGATTGATGAGAGAAAAAAAGCTTCGAGTTATTCAATTACGTAACTAGCTTCTGAAATGGAAAAGTCTTTAAAAAAAAGCCGTCTCATGGAAAGTTCCATCTTTGGAACCAAACCACTTCCACCTCTGTGGAGCCAAACTCGTTAATTTCGTTCTACAGTTTAATTATTTTTGTTTACAGCAATTAATTACCATGTTAAACAATAAAACATTCATTCGATCCGAAAAAAATCACGAGTAGAAACTGTTTGAAAATCTAAAAATTAATTCTAGTTCTGTCAAGCCTAAAATATCTAAATTCTTGGAATTAGTCAACATTATAAATTCGATCAAATTTGAATTCTTTGGGATTACCTAAACATCGCTGACCCTTCCGTAAAAAGTTATGTCTAACTCATTATCACACCAAGGTGTAAATGCAACCGTGAAATCAATTTCTATCAAATGCGTTAAGCCAAAAATTAAGGGTGATGTGGGGAAATGTTCGGTGCCATGCTAAAAAATAAAATATCTGCAAGTGGATTTTTTCAAATTGAACATCTAAGGAACGAACATCAACATTTCAATCGATCGACTGAAGCCAGCTTACCTGTTATCAGATGAAGATGATCTTGAACAAGCACAGCTTTTCTGCACACAAAAAAATTACCTTCACCAGCCACAGAATACAAAAGATCAGCCCTTAGGCTTAGATCATGCCTCATCTTTATATCTCCGAATCTGATTTGGAAACTATGATGCATTCATCGCTGGAATGGGAGCTCTTTGGTAAATTACCTATATCAAGTTAATTCTGTTCTTCACTTTAAATATTTTAGTTTTCACCAATTAGTCATCATGTTAAATTAAACAGCCAGTTTAGAATATTCATTCGAACCTGAAACTTTGTACGCGCTAATTGTTTCAAAACCTAAAAATTAATTCTAGTTCTCCCAAGTCTAAAATATCTAAATTCCTAAAATTGATCATCATTCTAAATTAGGCCAAATCTAAATTATTTGGGGACTTGTGTCCCTAAAATCTCAATTGTTAACTCATTGTACTGAGCTTAATCACGATAGTATGAGACAATCATCGTCGAGAGACTGTACGCTGGTTGTTCTTGCCACATTCAAACTTCCTCTTTCCGTGATATACATAACGAAAGCGAGGTAACGAATTCATGGAAGAAAAAAGTCCCACGGAAGGGCAAAAACTAACTTGGCGCTCCTTTTCAAAAGACAAGTGACCCCATCACCTTTTCCGTTTTCTTACTCCTCTACATTTCCAACGAGTCCCTCCACTTGTTTGTTCTAACTTGATGAAAGAAGTTCAGTGAAGTTCATTCCCCATTGTTATGCAACGCTCCATTTATAAGTTAGCGGGAAAACGGATTAAATTGTATTGGAGTGGGCGGCTGGAGGGGCTTCTTGCCTTCCCCAATTTGAATATATTACACGGACGTACCTCACTACATCTTTTCTCTTTTTCTTTGAAACGGATGTTGAAGAAGGGGGAAAAACTCGACGATCTGGACAAATTTACGAATGAAAGAGTCTTTCCGTACTACTGCTTGGAACTCGCAGCCATTCATTGAAAAAAATTAATCGAACGGTTGATTGAGGAATTTGTGGAATTTCTTCTGTAAATGTATCATTTACACATTTATCTGTACATGTTGTAGAGCGAACACAGTGATGTGGCGTTAAGTTGCTATGCAAGTTAGCGATGCTTACTTATCTACACAATTTTCGGAATGCCGGTGTTGTTTTCGTGTGAGATAGTTTTCTGTAATCACGATGAACAAATCGTTACCTTTCCGTTTTGATATTGAAATCAATACATTAGGTGACAGAAGTGCCGAATGCATTGGTATCAGAGGATTACCGAGTGCGCAGATATTTATCTGAAGATGGGGTAAGGTTAGTTGGGCATAATCCTACCGAGAATTATGGATTACCGTTGAAGCTCCACAGCTTGGAGACCAACCTCCGTCCAATTGGCTACTTCTCCCAACTCACTAAATGGCTGATATGGTAAAACGAATCAAACAATTAATCGGAGAATCCCAGCTACTAGGGGAGACAATAAATAGATGATTATGAATGAGTAAACTATAATTCCTCTCATGATTTCATGGCGTGGGATCTCTATCAATCAATCAATGTATTTCCCATCAACCACACCTGGGTATGGTTGTGCTGTTAATGGTAATCATTGACAGTTTCGGGGCAACAGAAGTGGAAGGATCATCTGTGGTGTTGTGGTTGTGCTGGATGACTATGACATCAACGTGTCAGGCGACCAGGTTTCTATAATTTCCAACAAATCACTTGTCGATCCATTATGGCTAGAGTCTGTTGATAATCTCCAGCCTTCATTTGGCTATTTTTTTGTTCATTGTAAAAGCTTATGCCTGCCTGATCTTCGCCAATGGATAGGTTCTCAATAAGTCCGGAATGTGCAAAACTTCATATCTGGTAGAGAGATACGTCCGACATTGTGCCTCCACTCCAGAAAAACACGACGGGACAGATATAACGAGTATATTGCCTAAAGGAAGCTAGCTCTCCATTCCCTTGCTTCCCTTGCTTGATAGGTTGTTGTTCCCAACTATTTCCGCCGTATTGAACTTCCAGTACTTCTACTATGGTTCCGCAAGGTCCAGTATCTGAAACTGCCACTTTGGCTGGCCCAAAAAGTGCTGCACTCAAGGCATCCCATCCTTTTTTTATCTGCCACGGCTACAAAATAAATTTAACAAGATTCCCATTTAAACCAATAAATCCAATATCTCCCAATAAACGGGGATGGCTTAAAAATGAAGTGCTCACCTCTCACATCTGTTGCTGCAAAAATAGCCGAAACTTAGCAACTACTCTTCTTCTTTCTTGCTTCCATAGAAAAAACACGTCTGCCATTGAAGCAGTCAGCAGTCATTAGTTGTGGAGGAGCCAAGTGGGCGAATGTTTGCAGAATCGAGCGGCTCCGAGGGGGCAGTCCATTGTTGCGGTTTACCTTCACATTTATTTTTTCGTTTACCAGACCACGCTCGTGCTTTCCACTGGCAGAAGGATCTTATTTTTCTATGTAGATTGCAGTTGTGCGGATTTTTGTTGTCCCCGCATATACACTGTACGAATTAACTATCACACCTTACGCTTATCAATAAGCAATATGCTCCATACCCACCCGTTTATTGATTAGGGCGATTCATGTTAATTACTTAGCACTTTAGTATGTTGTTACCAAATTTTCGTTATACAAATACCTTGTGGTGTGGAGATAACGTTTCTTGAGGGAAACATGGACTTTTTTGCATAACGTACAGTTCACAGTGATGTGTTTTTTATATGTGAACTGGCAATGACTATTTCCAAAATCTTGCAGATTGTTTGTCAAAGCAATTTTTACAAAATCTACTTGGCGAACCAAGGCATTAGGACTATATTATTTATTAGTGAGGTTAACACAACGTCCAAAGAGGGATTTTATCAAGTTGATTTCAAACTGTATCATTCTGTCCATGTGCTCATCGTGATTACTTCGAAGTAGATGAAAATAATATCACAGTAACAGATGCTATAAATGAAAACGTGTCTGGGCAATTCATGTCACCCAAGGGATTCGCGTACATACGGCGATACTTATTTTAAATTAGGAAACACGAGCTTCTCTCCGGTAATGACCACTCAGCTGTATTACTATTGGAATGAGAACTGTCCGAGTCTCCCCAAGCAAAATTCTTTCTGATGATCTGACGTTAAAACGAGTGCAAAACGGTTTGATACTGTGGTGGCTGTAGGAGAAAATACTTAAATTTCTGATACTAAGCTCAATCGATCTTAAATTAAATCCAGAAATGGACAAACAAATGAATTTGTAATGTATAATGAATATGGATGAGGAAAAGTCGGTGCATGTTGATTTTACGAGCCTTCAAGCCGCTTAACTCAGTTGCAACGTCATCCCTTCCGGCAATGAAGCGGAATCCTTGTGGATGCTAAGTTGCGATGGAAGTCGCACACAACAAAGAAACAAAAAAGCTCTCTCTCAACTTCACAAAAAATATCCTATAACGGCAGACCATAAAAATTGTCAACATTTCCCTATTCAACCAAGACAGATCAAAGTCTGAGGACTGTTGAAGATTAACGTCTGTGACCTTCCCAGCGAATTTAATTTCATCCGCAGATGGTTGAAATTCGACTGCAATGGCCTACTTATTCGGGCTGCGTCCTGAAATAAAAATAGTTCCACGTATTAGTCCCAAATAGAAAGTAGCTTCTAACCACATTCATCCAGTTCTCTCAGGCTGTACATCTGCATAACAATCTATAAAAAGGAGTTTTAATCCTCCAGGACTCGCGCTCATTTCCATGATGCAAGTTCTCTTTCAACAATGACTCGCGGAGAAGTCTAAGTAGGTTTTTCCTTAGGTATTTCCTACCTATAGTTTTTTCTTAATTTTTTAAAACACACCTCTTACCTCTAGGCCAACCGCAGCCTTTTTAACTAAATTTACTACTTGTTCACATTGAAATAATTTCATAATTTTGCAAAAACTGTGAATAGGTGTGTTGGTTGTGTCAAAATAATCCGGCATGGAGTAGCGCAATTCATACAAACAATTTCATAATTTCATTGAATTTCGGTATCTGTTTTAAAATCTGTATATCTGCGGCTACAGCTTTATTTTTCACTGGCCATCATAAGTTATACATTTAAAACTCATCATTTCTGAGTCCCCTTTCCACCCAATGCTGTTCGATAAAGGAAAACGGTACGTTCAAAAGACGAGGGGTGTATTTCCGAAGATAGAATGCCGACGGTCAAACCTTACTCGTATCATAATGGTCTAACGAAACGGTGGGGTTACACCCAACTCCCTCCTTCCACGACGGCCGAAAGTCGTAGAGGGTTAAATGATATTTACAATGTTACGGATACGAGGAGTTTATGGGGCACATTAAATTTTCTTTCAAGTTTAACCAATTTATCACAGGCTGTATTGTAATAAACACCTACCTCGCACGATGTGGATTGCGGAGGTCGTGAGATCGACCGGAGACAACGAGACTGATCGGTAGCTTATGGAACAGGTGGTCCGTGGTTATGCTAAACCCGCAACACCGGACGGTCGTGAAGGTGAGGTCGCCTTTTGCGCCGTCATAAATTTATGTGTGGGTAGGAAATGCCCACTTGAACTGGAAAACAATTATACAGGGTGTCCAGCGTATGATCCAAAAAACTTCGCACAGGTGTTCTACAACTACTTTCCATCAAAAAGTGCTTCCTAGAGTTTTTTTAGAGGCTTCGTTTTCAAGTTATTTCACTTTTAAGATTTTTTTCGTGTTTTCGACCTTACGTCATTAAAACGACAGTAACTCCGACGTTTTCGCAGTATTTGCATATATAAGGA
Source organism: Creontiades dilutus (assembly GCA_031894815.1). Lineage (NCBI taxonomy): Eukaryota > Metazoa > Arthropoda > Insecta > Hemiptera > Miridae > Creontiades > Creontiades dilutus. Next base: position 80,939 of record JAVIWC010008575.1, on the reverse strand, counting down.
AGTCGTTGGAAAGAGCATTGAATTTTCCATCATTTCAGTCTCTAACAGTAATTTTTTAAAGAAAACTAAAGGGTGAAAAATGAGCCTGAAAAGTAAACTTTGTCGAATTTTGAAAAAACAATTTTTTTAATGAATCATTAGCCCCCCTTAATTTTAATGATACGTTTGGACCTGTAAACGTAAAAAATGCGCAAAAGCCTAAGCTTTCCAATGGTAATATTTATTTTTATTTTTTAGAAGGAACTTTTTTGAGAAAATTGAGATTTTATGCAAAAAAGTCTGTTTTCAAAGACATTAGGTTTTTTTTTTTAAATTTACACGAATTGTTCAAAATATCCCCCGTTTTCGCGGATGCAGGGGTCCCTCGTCTGCGAATGAAGTCGACCGCACAATGAAGCTCACCGTGGTTCTGCCGGATCAGATCCCCGCATGGTGAGTAATTAAGTTGCTGATATCAAGATTTCAAAATTCCACCGATTCGGAGGTGTTTTTGATTTCTTGACTTGTTACGTATTTGTTATTGCAGGTCCTGGACAGTGAAATATTTTATCATCTGGAAGATAGGAGGGGTCTCCTGGAACAAAGGAGGGGTCTATGGTTCCATACTATGGTGCCCAGCTCACAAGGCCATACCGTCACAGAGTGGATGATCTCCAACTTTTAGAACCGGTAACAAATATCTTAGTTTCACCATCGCCAAGTTAGTTAGTTTCATCATTCGCACGAATGGTTCTAAATATCCCCCGTTCTCGCGGATGCAGGGGGTCACTCGTCTGTGAATGGAGTCAACCGCACAATGAACGTCATGGTGGTTCTGCCTGGTCAGATCTTCGTTTCATAAGGGCAAGATATGCCCCTGGAATCGAGGAGGGGCTGATGAATATTTCGAAAAATACTTGATTCAACAGTGATGCCCTCAGACAATAACATCCATACTCCTCATACTCTCATTATCTAATTTTGTTGAGATGTGGGGCTTGTGGTTAACTTTTAGGTTGATCAGCCAAAATGGACAATCCGGTACCCACCTCGGAAACTTGAAATCCAAGGTGTACGTGGTCAAAATTGAGTCGAGGGACTCATTAGTGGACCGAATTCTGGAGTAGGGGGATGGAGAGACGAAGATATTTGTTACCGATTCTCAAAGTTGGAGATTTCCATTATAACAGCCCTTTGATTTTAACCTTTAGTTTAGGTCTATATTGACTTAGGACCATCCTTGGCCCATTTTTGGTTTTTTATACTAGTTTCGAAAGCTCCGGAGGGTAGACCAAACTTTTCGTAGAAAAAAGTGATAGTCGTTTTTGTTGGATTCTACGCAATTTTAAACGTAAAACAACGAATTTTGAGTATGGGTCTGGGAATTTTAACTGTTTTCTTGATGAAATACAACGGTTTATTATTGGAAATAATAAATCAAACCCAACGTGACCGAAAGCTTTTTCGAAGAGATCAAGTCCTTTTCCGTATCACGGCTTCAGATAAAACAGAGGTTGTGATACGGTCTTGATGAACGCTCGATGATTTATCCAGCTTTCCACTCGACTGCCTTCCCGCATAAGAGAAACGAACGGACCTAAAATTTGAGGTCTGGAAAAAAGTGGGCCAAACGCGGTGGAATGATAAACTGAGGTTTTTGCCGTCAGTCCGTTGGTCATTGTTTACGAGGCCAACGAAAACATTCGCTCGCTTGAGTGATGCGGTCCTACTCCGATCATGGGACGGGTGCTGACCCGTCAAATCTGTCCTTAGTCTCACCAATCTCAGTTCTTTTATTTTCCCCTTCATAATCGGGTCCTTCTACTACCTAAGGTTTTTACATCAACTGCGCATTTATCTTTGAAACGACACTGGGAAATGTCCGACTCCACCATCAATGTTCAGGTGACCTCAGTCGCCGAGGGATGATCCTTGCCACTTCCACTAAAAATTGCTCTGAGTTAACTACTACTGCCTCCTCAGCTTCTCACCGGAGAGGGTTGGCCGCAAATGTCCAGATCGCACCCAAAAAAAGTCCAATCGACCTCTTAAACTACTGTTTAAAAACTCTTGTGTTACTAACTCTCAGCCGGAACAGGTTTTCAATTACCTTTCATCAGCACTTTTATATATGCGTCACATGCACATCAAACACTTAGCAGATCACCTCAGAAAAGGTTTCAAAACAGTATTCACTGAACAATATAGTATATTCAGGACCGTCTGGAATCGCTCGAGAGAAAATAACCACTCTTAAATGCCATGACCCAATGCCCATTTACACCCATGGTGCTGTTTTTCAATAGTCGGTAAGGACTTTCAGGGCTGATATTGACGTTTTTATTTTGAAGCGGTGTAGAAGACATGTGACTCGGAGCAATGAGAGAATCCATTACTGTTTTTATATAGAAGCCGGTTGATGCCGTACACATACAATATTCAGGGCTGGTTTATAAATTTATTAAGTTATCCCGATGTTTCGTTGAAAAACATTTTTCCTTCCTGCCAACAGAAAACTCATTTATTTCGAATAAACCAACAACATCCAACAAGTAAGCAGGAAAAGGTAATTCAGGGAAGGTGAAAGAAGGAGAAAAGGTAGGTAAATACAAGATGAGTTTCTACGAACGTGAGATTAACCTTCAACCTGAACCATCCATCCGGATATCAGCAGCATCAAGGAGGTGATCTAAAAAGCCGAAAATGATTGTATAGGTAGGTATGCGTTGTGTGCGATGTTTTGTTACACGTCATTATGCTATTAGGATGGTTTTAGAAATATCTGCATTGTTTCCGCAATTCTAAAAAAGTGTTCTTTATTCCAAATTTCCTCTTCTTTTAATATATGAGAATAACTGGTTACACGCATGATGTATTTGTGTAAACAAAATGAGTTAGTTGCAGTTTTGGGTTTGCGTGTTAAGACATCTAACAGGAAATTTGAATTCAAATCGGACAAAAAGTGGCTCAAATCGTTCTCTTGACGAATTCTGCAGCTACAAGACGTTTCAGGTCCTACATTCAAACGAAGTTTTTAATAGGCTGGATATTCAAATATGAATTTTGGTTTGTATGGTATCCAAGGGAATCTTCTATCCCTGTAGCTCTCAACCTGAGTTGTTCTCCTAGGGGCTATATGAAAAAATTATACTGGACAATTCCTCAAAATGCTAATATATATCCACTGATCGAAATGTCCTTAAAAAAAAGATAAAGCTGATTCCTTCACCTTTTTTTAAAATTTTTTTCATTATTACTTATTTGGTGGAACGTTTGAAACACTGACTCTCTCTTTTTGTTTCGAACCCATGGTACACCTCGAAGTTCACTAATTATTTTTCTAAATTGTAGTTTGGTGAGGATGGACTCTCATACCAATTTCCACTCAATATTTTCATTAAAGTACAAGTATAACCGTCAGACAGACCCGCAACGCAGGTTAACTTACCCACTTGAAGGCGTTGATGTATGAAGGCTTGTCAGGCGACATCATAGTTCCTTTAATCCTTGTAATACATTTTCTAGCATTTTACAACTTCCAACTTTATAGTACCTTAACGGTCAAAGAGTCATGTTAGCAATACAAAGGAGGTGTTGGCCATTCCCAACTTGGCAGTTTATAAAAATACTGTTGAGTAAATGTGAGAAATCCGATTCTAGCCCAGGAATTACTTGTACGAGTATATTTGCTTTCACTTGTACTCTGAAACGAGCTCATTTTTGAGATATCTATTGTTGCTGCTCCACCAAATTCTTATTTCTCCCGAACGAACGTTTTCCCTTCGGGTTTTATCGAACATCCTTCACCGACGTTCCGAGCAGTAAAAATAGCGCCGCTGACATGAACCTCGCGTGTCGACGCCATGACGTCCGCCAGGACTAGAGCCGAGCGCTGCGATAAGGGGCTCTTCCCTTCGACCTCAAGAACTAACTCGCGATCATCGGGATCTCGCGTCGTTTCAGAAATAGACGACAGCCTCTTCTCAACGTTAACGACGACAGTTGCTTTTTTCGATTTATCGTCGACAGTTCCCCTTTCGAGAGTCGTTACATTTATTTGTTCGAGGACGAATCGAGAGCTTTTTCTTCTCTGGAAAGAGTTCCATCAGAGAGACATCGAGTAGGTCGTGCTCTCATACGGGGTAGTTCACCTACGTGTTGTCTTGGATGATTTCAATACACGGACTCGATATAGAAATAAAAGTACCATCAACCGTCACAGAAAATGGCTCTTCTTATTTCTGGTTTATCTTCCTCAATAATACACCTCTATAATCGACCAAGAAAATCAATGTTTAAAATGAAAAGTTTTAAGATACGAAGATTTCAAACCCCTTCTACGAGAATCACTAATCTAGCAATATTAGATGTAGTCTGTGCTATTTCAACTCTCAGCTTTCAACTTTCAGCTCTATCTTGTAATTGCATCCTAGATGAAAATACTTGGGCTGTCGGCACCCACGCGTTCTAGCTCAGACCCCCCGTAAAACGGGCTCTGCATCCCGACCGCCTACCTCTCCAATTTTTTAATGTTGAGCAAACGGATGACCTTACATTAGCCCGAGTGGTCTCCTTCGATTCTCAGCACTAAGTTCTATCCTAATGTACCTACCTCAGGTGCTGTCTGTCGAAAGTCGTTCCTGTCATATTTACTCCTCTTAGCTCTCCATGTCTGCCCCATATCCACTGCCACTGACGACCTGGGCAGGTCGTCAGGACAGGATAATAGCAGACCTGTCGAGCTTAATGTCTATAATTCCTTATTAGTAAGGAATGTCAATGTATTAATGTCAATAATTTTTCCTCCAATAATGCCTTCTTGTCCTGGACAATCAATATCGGTATATCAATACCGTCTCTCTCTCTCTCTCTCTCTCTCTCTCTCTCTCTCTCTCTCTCTCTCTCTCTCTCTCTCTCTCTCTCTCTCTCTCTCTCTCTCTCTCTCTCTCTCTCTCTCTCTCTCTCCACAGGCACGGCAAACCTTATCTACTGTCCCACGACTATCCCATGAACACCACATCCCGGTGGTTAGTGTGGCCATACGAGCGACCTAAAAGTGCCAATAGTTGTGAGCCCCAAGGTCCTATGGAGCCCATTCCACCCAGCGAGAGGAAATAAAGGGGTTCCGAGCACTGTCGGAGCTTTTTCCCATCCACTGAATCATGCAGAGTAAGAGCAAACTCAGCAGACAACTTGGATTATGGAGGAGTTGGCGCTGAACAGTTACACCACAACAACTGCCTACCGACAAAATCAAGGTCAGCAGCAGTGGACCTCTCAGCTAGTGACCTTAAACGATAGTAAGTGCTGATGGCGAAGGGATGGGTTACTGGTTGAGACAGGGAGCTTTCCTAGCCCTGTGACTTTGACGGGTGCATGGATATAGGCACTTAAGACAGCAGATGGATAGCCTGACTAATAACGCACAGCAGATCTATCTTTCATGGCCTAACTCAACCCCCCGGCCTGCCGAATGTTGACAACACCCGAGAAGTTGACCCGACCGTAGTAGACCCCCAGCACAGTTGGGCAGGGATTCAAGTTTCTCCAATACTCCCCATTAACAACATTCTCACATACGTATACACAAAAATACCTAGATCCATAAGTGCATTCAAACCAATTTCGAATCTATCTGTAGGATATAGCCTCTCAACATCAACTAATTAATGATGTTTGAGGTTCTATTATAAGAGATCGCAAACGAAAATATGTGTAATGGTCATTCGTAAGTAAACAAACTGTGATGTCATTATCCGCAAATAGGAAGGATTAAGCTTCAGATTGGACTAACAGAGCGACGGCACCGTGATAAAACAATATTTTCTATTGTCATGGGAACACATGGCCGTCACATTTAGATCGTTAGGTTAGTAGGAGATTAACGGAGTGGGGAGTGACTAGATAAAATCATCAGAGACCGGATTACCGCCGAGTCTCTCGTTATGGGCACGACGAGGTGCGGGACAAAGAGGGACACAGAACGGCAGGCGAGGGGGCATGTCAGTGGAAGAAGGAGACGGGGGACGATTTCATGGTATAGAGAGGGTGACGAGCGCCGACTCGTGATGGCGAGGGGAAGAGGGTATTCGTAGAGGATCTGTACCTCCTCCGACCCCCACCGTTCCAGCCGCTCTACCGGAGGTCACGTGACTAACACTAATCGATTCCCACTTTATCTCGAGAAGTGAGCTCCTCTCGCTCACCCCCATCTACACCACTACCCCACCATCTCGCACACTTTTTCCTCCATGAGTGAATGGGAATGTGGTGGAAGTAAGGACTCACTTTCTGTTAGTCCTGTAGTCTCTCAAGGAAACTGCCACCTAAACTCTTATCAATCACATTTAGGACGAAAACCATGGAAGAACTACCTGCAAAGTGCGTGCATAGTTCAACTTGACTAATTTAACCTCTGTGACAATGAGGCAATTGTATACTGTAATTGAGGTAAGTTTTGAAATGCATCGTAGACCAGTGCCCCACGACTGGAAATGCCTGAAAAATGCTACCTCATTGGATATGCAGATGATATTGGGGGATGCTTTTGCCTAGAGCCACAGAACTGGCCCAGAGTAAACTGAACCATGTCATGACAAAAATCACCAGGTGGCTGGTGGCCAGATGGCCGGGTGGGTGGTATCTTAACATTAGCAAATACCAAAACAGAAGTACGAGTAGTTGTTTTTACCAGAAAGCGAATCCCCACTATTATCCCAGAGCAAATCGAGGGCACAGAGGTCAGTAGCAAACAAAGAGTTACGTATCTAGGAGGTACATTATATACCAAAATTACACTGGGAACAAATTGAAAAAGCAACGGAGAAGGCAGCTCAGAAAACAAGAGCTCTCAGTCACGGTTTGAGAAACACAAATGGGCCGAGACCATGCAAGCGTCGTCTTATGACGACCGATGTCCAATCTATTCTCTTGTATGGCGAGGAGGTGTGGGCAGACGCCTTAAGCATAGCCTTCTACCGCAAAAAAGAACGGAAGCAGTCCAACGAAGAGGAGCGTTAAGGATTGCGTGTGCCTACCGAACATTTTCAGAGCCAGCTACTTGTACTCATTGGCTGTAGAGAACGAAAACGAGTATTTGACCTGTGTAAACAGTGGGAAACACAAAGGTGATATCTGCAGGATGATATGAAAATGCCATCTGAGGACATGACATCGGAGAATACAGTTGCCAAAATGCTTGAAACAGAGGGACATTGGACCTGTGTAGTTGTCTATGTCGATGGCATCTGGCAGAGAAAGATCACCCGGGAACGGGAGACACAGAGGAGGCTACCAATAGACCGAGAATACTAAATACATCCCAAGTACTTAGCCCAAAGTGATGTGTTAACAGTTCCAGATCGAGTCACAACGTGGGAAAGGAAGGAGAGGTGTTAGTGGGTTTGAATCCTACTTAACCCCAAGAGCGGTCCCTTCTGGGTATCTTATGAGATCCGATTTCCACCTTAAGATCTTAACGATTTCCTCACCTACCCGCCAAGAAAAAAAGAGATGATGCGATATGCCTGCAAAACCAGAGAATATCCCTGATGCCAATTGTCATCATGCTTATGCCCAAGTGTGGCAGTTTAAAGAACCAATGAGGTTGAACTATCTACATCCATCACACTCCCATGTCTTCCAGGCAGGTTGAAATAGGCGTCAGGACAATGATGAGTGCTGATCGTAACCACACTCTGCTACCATGTAAAAAGAAGATGATGGAATGGTCCGGTTGCCCCTTCCAAGGGCTGATGAGATATGCCTGTAATCCTTAGAGGATATTCCTGACGCCAAGAGGTGTCAAGGCTTATGACGAGAAGTAACAGTTTCACGAATCAAGAAGAAAGCTCATCATTGTATAACTTTAGATTCAACTCTTTCTTGGAGAGACTGAATCGCTGCTAATAACAATCCCTAAAAAAGATTATGGGTTGGAAACAGCAACGGTGAACAATAGGTGGAACGGATGATCTGTTTTTGGGAAAAGTATAGCGGTAATGGATATTGTTTTTCATGTTCAAAAAAATTTGACGAAATGCGAATCTACTGGTTTCTCGGCCCCATCTTATGTAAAATAACACTTCCTTTCTTGAAGGTAAATCGGGTAGTAGAGGAGGTGGACCTGAAAGTGAGATACGCATGCAAAATTTGGCAGCTGGAATAGTGTCAGAAACAAGGCAAATATTAGCCACGATTCCCCTTGTTCAACACTTGTTCCAAACTTGTTACCAACACCGAATTTACATCATTAAACATATTTTTAAAGATGTGTGGATAGACCCTCTCTGGGTGTACACATCTGGGGGTGGTTGTGTCAAGTATAAGCTTACTAAAATTTAGTCTTTCAATTCAGGAGAGGATCTTCAAAATCAAGAAGACGGCTCAACAATTATCGTTCTACGAAATTTTGTCTATCCTATTCTAGATTATTCCAGAACGGTCTCTTAATTCTTTAACTTGTTTCAATTCCTTAGACACAGTAACCAGATCTAGTTCGCTTATCTGGTTGGGGGTACCCAATTTCTTTTCCACATTACCGAGCGGATCTATATTAAATATATCTAAGCGAATCTAAATTAAACAGACCATAAATGTTATTGTCTGCAAATAATCAATCAAAATTTTCCAAGTTTGATGCATTTAGAAGCGACCAGTCGTGCTTATTGTCTTGGGGTTTTCTGCTCAAGTCAGAGATGACAAAAAAATCAGTCTTTGATGCAGTATAATTATTTTTTATTATGTCTTCTCAAGTAGAATTGCCAGTTCAGGCACAACAGATCGACTTAATACGAGGTCGTATTTGTTGAAAAGTCACGCATCATATTATCAACCGTAGAAGGTCATATTCGCCTGAATATTTCTGCCGCTTCACGAATACAAATCCAGTCCTCATAAAATATGTATGTGGCTGAAGGATTCTGAGGTTCAGCAGGAGGCAAATGGAAAAACGGGGCGCCGCGAGCGGGAAGAAAATCTCAAAGATAGAGAACTCTATATCTTGGGGTCCTGAGGAAGGGGTTTAAGAGGAGGTGGGACATATAGTTATACAGGTGTGCGAGAAAGATAGGAATAGCTTGGCGAGAGAACGATAAAGAAGGGTGTAATATGCGGGCATGAATGTGAGAGAGAGGGAAGTGGCTACGATTTATTTCGAGTCAAAGGGCCCTCAGGGGAGGATCTGGCGCAACTCAGTTTGCCTCAGCTTTGTGATGTCCCGCACGTTTGATTACAGCCCCCGTCGGAGGTCTCCACCTTGTTCCGCCGACTCTTCAACTCGAATGTTTGTAATAAAAACGACGGCAAATCGCTCCAATTCGAACGCGTTTAGGTCGTCGTTCTAGCAGTGCTTTCGAGTATTATCAATAAAAATGGAATCATCAAATCATAAGCGCGAATGAGACCCGCTCAAGGTGCAGTAATCTCATTAGAATCCCTCGCGAAAAGCGGGACACTTGATGGTTTTTAAGGTTTTTTAGAAAGAGTTAGCAGTTGAGATTGCATCTGGGTATTTAAATATATTTTTATGGAACACAACGAAAAATAACGATAGCTCCCAATACAATTTAAAACTTTTAAGAGAGGTGAAAAAAGTACGTAAAGGTGTTTTTTTCTTTTCTTAAGCCGTTCTCTTGTAGTTTGTAGTAGGAAAATTTGTATAGTTGCAGGATGGTATCCGCCCTTTCGCCTTGTGGTGGAAGGCAAGCCCATCTCACTCAACAACATTATCAGAGTGCTACATGCATGGCACGCCAAGTCTTGATCCACCTAATAACTTGATCTGCCGGGAGATTATAGGGAGATTGCCAGTCGGTTAAGCCCCTGTCATCAAGACAAGCAAAGAGTTGGAGCTACCTCTTCGTTTAATTGGACAGTTTAGCTGTGCGCAAGTTGAGTTGCAACAACCAAAACCCACTTCTACTGAGATTCAAAGGCGTACTACCACATACAAAGGGCGTTCAACGATACTTTCCGCTCTGCTAAAACCATTATTCAGGGGAGAGGGAATATATGTATCTAATTATCAACTTTTTGCTAAGGATCTTCGTGGTTACTCATCTTTGAGCGTAGCACACGATATAAAAAAATCGAGTTCAGTTTCAAAGTTAAAGGGTTAAAGCTCCATGAAATCTGGGTTAGGACTTGAATCTCCAATGGGAAATGGGAGTCCGCTTTTGCAAACACATTGGTGAGTTATTCATGTATCTATCGTCCATCACCCCCTCCATTCCCTTTCCAGACATAAAATTTAAAACTTCCGCAGATCCATTGTATTGATTACCGAGTTCGTTGTTGGAAATCACCTTTGTGAGTCGTAATAAAATGCTGCAAGTCGTTAAATGAAACAGCCCTATTTGAAACATTTGGCACAGTTTTTGAGAAAATAATATAGTTCAATTGGAAAGAAACCAACGGTAGGCTTAATTGCATGACTAGTTACTTAGCAGTTTCCGTTACATGGTTCCAACATACTAAAGTTCGACCACTTGAAAAAATATCCCGTCGAAACAACTCAAAAACTAATCTAATGTAATATATAAAATTTCCGTGTCACAATGTTAGTCACCGTACTCCTCCGAAACGGCTTTACCGATTTTCACCAAATGTTTTAAAAGTATTCAGTAGGTTTGAGAATCGACTAACATATATTTTTCATGCCCCTAAGTGATAAGGGTTGTTCACCCTAACATTTTTTTAAATTTTTGGTCCAAATTTGTTGTTTTTCTTTTTTTTATAATGTGGCATTAAATTACATATACAACTCTAAATTTTTACTTTTTTATCACAAACCCGATGTTTTTATAGCCATTTTGGTAATTTAATCATTATCATCCCGCTTGATAACTGATCAATTATAGTGTTTTCAACTGTACTTCGATTAAAACTTCCCTTAGCTTATGGCATATCTAAAATTTTTTAAATGAAAATAAACATTTATTTCTAAAACCCATGTTTAATCCCGATATATGCTTAGTGTTACCAATCTTAGATTCTTAAAATTTGCCTCCCCTTTACTGGTGAGTGAAATGCCACACTATAACGCTGTCGGAGTAGGGATGATACTGATGCTGGTCTCCTCTTTCATTCACACAATAAGACTAGAAATAATTCATTAGGCAAAACAAAAGTTGCCAGGTCATCTAATATATAAAATTCTCGTGTCACAATGTTAGTTACCGTATCTCTCCGAAAAGGCTTTACCGATTTTTACCAAATTTTATGCGTATTCAATAGGTCTGAAAATCGGCTACTATATAATTTGCATACCCCTAAGTGGTAAGGGTTGTTCACCCTTAACATTTTTTTTAATTTTGGACGACATTTTTTGTTTTTATTATTTTTTTTATAATGTGTCATTAAAAAAATATATACTTACAACCCAAATTTTTACTTTTTTATCAACAACCCCTATTTTTTATAGCCATTATAGTAATTTAATGAACAAATCTCAAGGCCAAACGATGTCTAATTGCGGCTTAGATTAGACTACACCATGTTTTTCCCACGGGCAATAGTACGTAGCATGCTCTCGAGTGGGTAATCCATCCAGTTTGTTTGTACTCGCTGAAACAGATAGGCTAACGAAAAATATTGTTCACGCTATAGCGTTAAAAGATTGTTGTTGGTAGCTTCTCTCGTAATTAATATGAGATATGTAATTTTAAGATATAAACTATAACAACTTAAACAATATTGTTTGGCGTTTGTTATTTTCCCTTATCGTTCACAGCGCTCCATGCCTTTCACGCGTATACCACAAACTTACACACTTATAATAAGTAAGTTACGTTTCGTCTACACTAGAATTTATCTAGATACTGGAAATAATCATAACTAGAAATAATTTATGTGTAAAACAACGTTTGCCGGGTCGGCTAGTGAGTTTATAATGCTCGTTGATTCGAAGCAGCAATCTTCTATTAACATCTACTGGAAAACTTTCTTACCACTAGTTTCTACGTCAAATATTTCCGAGGAAAGTGAAGAAGTGTGAGCTTTACTGATTGTGGGACTGATTAGAGGATTAAGAGTACCTACTCCATACTGATTTGTGTGTGTGATTTCATGTTGTGGATTATGAAAGAACCATGGATCTGACAATATTCATTTGGTGAAAGCAATGGAGACAAATAGAATATTCAGTACCATACAATAATGTGACATCCACTTGGAAAGCAGTGAGCATGAAGGCTGGTTTCACGCCTAGTATTAGAGTGTGAACCTTCGGAACGGGAAGATCCGATATGTCCATGTGTCACGTGATTATTCCCGTGATTATAGTGTGTTATCATACGATAAACCATCGCATGGGTACATTACCCTAATTGTGATGGTTGTCCGTCGTCACTAACATATGCAAGCTCTAATTTATTCTTGAATGGCCAACTGACAAATTTAACAGGCTCTCCTCAAACATTCTCAGTGTAAGGTAGTTCTTTGTTGAACTCCTCATTTAGTCACTTCCTCCATAATCTGCGTTTTATAGATGACATGGTTGGTTCATCAGTCCTAGTTTCATATTTTTCTTGGTTATTAGGATTTATTATCATACGTTATCTATCCTTCGGTAGTAACTTCGGAAAGCCCTCTGGAATTGAAAACGGCTCAATTCATACTTATCTTGCTGAGTATCCTCCCCTGTCATTGTTGCACAGATAGATTTTCCCTCCAAAGCTGCCAAAAATTCTCCTTTTATTTCCTACTCTCCACGTAAAAGGATATTTTCAACTGTATGAATTCACTTTTGCACACAAAATAGTATTCAGTCTAGTGGTCGGGCTAGATTAAAAAGCGGTATGAAGCGTATAATTTGATATTTGCTGGTATTCACTTTAAATACTGCATATCTCTCCAACTAGGTTGGTACCTACGTATCCGGAAAAGCATATTCAAAAATTCAATTGAGCTGAAGCTGAAGCAAATCTCTCTAAAATCCTCCACACCCCCCTAACTATTTGTATTTCCCTAACAAATTGTCACCGTTACAATACCATTGAATGCGACAGCGTATCAGTTGTTCAATGAACAATGTTCATATATTACTATTTAGAAAAAAGTCAACTTTGGTCGTTTCTTGCTGCACCCCTTTATTTAAAGGGTGGTAATGTGCGCAGCACCAGATCGAAGCCAATCCGCTCTCATTCAGACGAAAGGAGACGCGAAGTTGTGATGAGGGAAAGCTGATCAAACCGAGCGAACCTCTTCACCTGGTGCCTTCTACCTCCTGCTGACTGAGTTAATCACGTTAAGCAACTCGGCGCAAGAGGAGGAGAGTAGAGGGTTCTGTACAAGTTCGATTGGTTCCTCAAGTGGCACCCCCTAGCTCTTGGGTTAACTCTAACTCCGGAGTTTAACCTCCTTTACCTTCTCCTTTTACGAAATCACTAGACAACAAAGGGAACTTATCCGACGGCTTGGAACTTTTTTTTTTCTCTCACAAGTTCCATCCTCGTTGGACGTCGGAGATAACAGTTTTTATTGTTTCCGAGACAGCAGGCACCTAATCTTCAGCTACCTGATAAGCCCCTCACTACGTAACTTTTCAGTTTGGACCGGAATCATCTAATTTGTTAGAGCCTCTGGGACGGCACGCTTTTCTCCTGACACCATGAAGACGGATTAGTGTTATTGCTTAAAGGAAGAACAATCGTTTTCAAACGCTTACATGATTCCCCTGTTTCGAATTCTCCCCAATCAACTCTTGTAGCTCCCTCATTAACAGTTTAAATTTGATTTTTTTCTTTTTTCAAAATTTTTGAATTAAATTTTTCTTTTTTACTGATATTTATTATTTTTTATGATGTTTTCTGGTGTACTTTTACAGAAGACTGACAAAAATTGTATCCGTCAAAATCGAATTTACCTGTCGCGTTTCGATCGATCAGGATCGACCCAAATTTGGTATCGAATGAAACACCCTAAAAGATCTGCAGTTATTGATCTGCCTTCAGAGTTGAGAGAATAGGAATAGAATATTTCAAGGAATAGGTGATTGCTCGGTGGAAAAACGTAACTACGCCGAGATAGACGCTGACTTTTATGTTAACCACCGATTAAACTCATTTAAAGAATGTTTTTTCCTATAAGGGCCTGTATTAACCCCTGGACGCTGAGACAAGTAGAAACTATTGAGACACCATCCCCATTTCAATCCAGAACCTTTTTAAAAACCTCTGCATTCACAAAATGAGAGAGGCATCCCAGAGGCAATATCGTTACCTTGGCTCTGCTTAGGAATATTATGAGTTCGTAAAGAGGAAGAATGGTATGGTGAGTATTTTGCTGGCTGACCGCTAAGATAAAGGTCTACCTTCCTAGTAGTTTTTTGCTTCAACAAAGTGAGCTCCTCTACCCTAAAGGGGGAGAGCAATGAGTGGCTCCAAAGCAAAATAATCATATCAAACTATGATTCTCCTTTAAAAGGACAGGTAGTTATGTCTGCAAATCCGCACAGTGTCCAAGAATTCCGAAAACACACTTTTTGGATAGTTCCGTGAAACCCATTTTGATTTCCTTGTCATGGTGAGGTGAAAACAGGATACTTAGTCATTACCATAAGAAAATGGACTTTGGCAGAGATAATGAGAGGCATTTCTTTTGAAAAATGGGTTTAAAATCAAGTTTTTCCAAAATGTAGTACGACAAAACTTGAAAAAGTCAACTTTTTTTCCCAAGGAATTCAATGGCCAGAACCGTTCTGTATTCCGTTCTGTAGCCTTTTTAGTGTCCTGCGAGGGAAAATAATTTTAAAACCATTAAATAAAATGGACAAGGTGTAATCAAAAGCAAGAGTTTGCACACCCACTTGAAAATACGTTTAAACTATTACTACACCTTTAAAGCATCAATCTGGGTATGTTACAGGTTTTTCTCGAATTTCCCAAGAAAACAAAAATAAAATATTTATGATAGAAATACAATCGTGCTATGTTTGCTTTGCTGTTCACTCTTGGTTCAACTGGATCCACTAACTCCATTCATTACGTTGCAGGCTGTTCGAGGAACACGAAGACCTTCTAGGGCTGTTCGAAAAGCTGAAGGAGCTGCGGACGAAGGAAGAGCAAGCCAACAGCCTCGAGCTCGCAGAACACGCCAACAAAGTCATGCAGACGCTCGACGAGGGCATCAAGGAGCTCGATGACCTTGACACATTCTTTTCATACCTTACACAGATCGGACAGTCTCACAAAAAGATACCGGGCTTCAAACCGGAATACTTTTGGGTAAGTTAGCAGACGCTACTATAAAATACGTAAATATATGAATAACTCTTGCGCTTACAGTATAGCATGACGTAATGAAAACAGCAACTGTACCATGAAAGTGGTCATATATTCGTAACTTAGCATAATTTAGGCAAATCTGAACTCTAGTGACTGAACCTCAAGAAACACAAATTTCACTAGCCCGAATGGGGCAAAACAATCATTGGCTTCACAGACACCAGGTCGCTATTCCGTTTTGATAAACGTCAGTTACTCCCAAAAACTCGACAAAATTTTGTCGTTCAGAGTAGAGAAGATTCGTTAAATTTGTTTTTCAATGTTTTGTTCCTAGATTTCTTCGATTTCTAAGTGGAACAGTAATAGTAGAATGATGAGTTTGAACTATTTTCAGATTACAACTTGTAAAAATGGACGTCAGAGATTAGGATAACGTTCTTATACCATATCTTCCGTTATCAGTTGTTAACATTCTTGATGTAGATATCTCCATTGAAAAATATGACGATGGGGCAATCTCACGCACAATTAACAATGAAAGTAGGCGTGAACATTTCCGAAGATTGCAAGAAATAAACAAAGCATATGAGGATAAGATAACAAATGACGATTATGATTATCATGAATATGGAATGAAATCATTCTTCTTTCCTTTAAAATTCCAGTTCATAGTTCTCAAAACGAGCTGGCGCTTGACGCTCTCTAGCAGAACGTCTCTGAGAATTTTCGTGTTTCTGGGGCCTTTATCTCCCGGCATTTGTTGGGCGTCTACGTTTTTAGTCAGTGATATGAACGTCTCACAGCTATCTGTATCTATCAAAGTAAATTTGTGAGCGTTATTCATCTGGACTGGTACTGTAGCTTTTTCAAGGACAGTAGAGGCAGCAATGAGCGCTGATGAAGAGGGCCTTTTTAGCTGGCTTGCAGACGGCTTGCCAATGACCCGTCTTCAAGCTCCTATCACAGGTTTTGTTTAAAGCGGTTCACTGCTGTTGCGTCTTATGCCGTTGCTGACCAGAAAAAAGCGTTTTTTTTTTTTTTTTTTTTTTTTTACTTTTGGAAGTTGAACTGCTAGCACCTGGTCTAGCAGATCTGGTTGCTAAAAAATTTGCTAAATCTGATGAATCATTAATCTCCCGAAAAGCCGTTGAAGATTCTTCAAGAGTTAGCTCAGAATTGTATGAAGCTGATTGGGACAAAGCAGGAGCTTTTTGAACAGCTTCGTTGAGAGTAAGCTTATTACTTACGGTTAGTCTCAACCGTATTTGGTGAGAATGGAGACAACAAATAAATGAGTCTCGCAAGTACTTTTTGTGATGCGTCTCAGCATCTGCGTTTGCAAACTCACGGTTCTTGCTCAATATTTACAAAGCTTCGTGGTATTGATCGATCGATTTGTCTTGTGGAGATACGCAGAATGAGAAACATAGTTTATGACCAGCCTTAGCTAGCCTTGATCGTCAATACACGCGAAAGCGACGGTGAAGTTCTCGAATGTCTTCAACCAGTAACGTCATTCTTGAGCAGCTGTAGGCGCGTGTGAATTGCCGTCGACCTATTCCAGGCACAGAAATTTCGTTTTTGGAGGACATATCATACAGCTACGGTTTTGGTAGAATAATCTAAGAAAATTATGTAGTATGACAGCCAGCAACAAGACTCCGTGACCATGAGATATGAGTGGGCATTTCCTAGTCCGAACTTCATTTTTCTGAGCCTGTGTTTTTTGAAATACTGATTATATCAGAAGCTTACTAATTTTAGTCCGTGTCATCATAACCTCGAAGCGGAACGAACCTCCCGATTAATTAAACTTGTTCCAATTCTTAGAAATAAACCCCCAACGTTTTTAAAACTAAATCCAAACTACGAATTAGAATGCTGCCATAAACTTATAACGATAGACCTAAACTCAGCAATTCAATTTAATCCTCTAATTAGGAAAATGACGGGTTTTTCAAGCTTCTACTCTGTCCTATTTACATGAAAAAGCGCTCCAATCCAAGAGATGTTTTTGAGTTGCTTAGATCAACAAATTCGGTAAAACATTGAAATATTGTATTAAAAAATGTTGAAAATATTTAAGACGGCGTTGTTAAAAGAGGCGGATTACAGATCCTTCTGTTAAAATTATGCAAGAAAACTAAAACATGTGTGTACGCTTTACACGTCAAAATCAGTAAAATATCTCTAAGATACATGTAAGATATTCTAAATTATATTTTAACATTTAAAACACTAACTTAAAAACTGAATTTTTATTCTACACATGGTAAAATGCGATCCAACTAGTAATATTACTTATTATTCGTACAAACTGAGAATGTTCCAGCCACTGGACTACTAATGTTTCCATTGAACCAATATTATTATTTTAGCTGCTAAACAGCGCGGAGATAGGTCGTATACAACTGCAGAATTAATCCTGAATTTACTGCTCTGATTATAGTTATTAGGATTTCACATTTATCAGTTCGAGGAGCTGGTAGGGGGGGGGGGGGGGTTCAGGCCCGTTATAGCTAAACCCGCGTGAAAAGTTAATTTTGATGAATGGCTAGAAAACTGTTCAAAGGGGAGGGGGTACAAGCGGCCCCCGCTCTCCGTTTTATAATTAATTATTGTTATCGCTCCCTCGAAACCCTCATTTTCCTTTCGGCGGCTTAGCTCCGGGGGTTTTAGCTTGGGAAGCTTTTCTGGTTGAAAGACGCGTTATTAAGTTTAAACGGAGTTCGCGCCCCCGCCAGGGTGAGACCGAGCGTAACTCGCGAGGTTGGCAGATTCGCGGCGATCCTTGAATAAAATGTTGAAGAAAGAAGAAATAAAATCGAATTGTTTAACTTTTAATAAATTGCAAGAGTAAAAGGTGCTTTGTGGTAACGGCTCTTTAGTTGCCAGTTTGGAGTAAAAGGGAGTAGTACCTTGGCCGCGATTGTCGGATTAGAGAGGCTCTAGCTTAACAATTTTTACCGTCAGCTTGTTGAAACTATGTACTATCAAATATCGATATTTATTACAGTATTGACTTTCCTAGTGCTTACATGTCCAAAGTAGAAAACGCAAAGAACGTTTTTGAAACCTGTGAAACAATGAGTAGTAATATCAAATTGGTTTCGTCAGTTAGGTCATCATCAAAGCCGAACAATAACTGAACGTGCAATTAAATTGTGTTGGAAGTAATTCGTTTCATACTTCCTTGTCTGTTTGCTTCTTCAACAGGTCTATGTAAAAAATAGTTGTCGGACATAACGAATGAAATAGAAATGTAAGGATCCTTTAGCAAAATGTTAATCTCACCGATTGTATAAGAATGCCTTGAAACTTGTGATGGATATGGTTGGTCCCCCCCTTCCCGATTCTTGAACCCGCTGCCCAGACAGACATGCCAGACGCCTTCAAGAGTCTGGGACATTCTCTGAACGTTGTGGGCACAAACTGCATTGAGCTCTTATGCGGTATTAAAAAATGTATAAAACCGTTGTTCGTGGTGGATCAGGAAAGTTTTCACATACTGACTGAAAACAATGGTGGGCACTGACCAAGTGAAAATTGTTGATATGAACTTACAAAATCACCAAGTTTGGATGATGAGCAATGGATACAAATAATAAGCATAACTGATCAACATAGAAGGGCTATTGAATACTGGAGTAGTTTCTTTTTTTAATACAGAATGTGTTTTAGCCATGGACTAACTAGCCAAAAAAGCTACACAAAATTTTATAACGAAATCCGGGACGACATCATGGATACCGATGATACGGAACTAAGAATCGTGTAACCTATGATATATCTTGTTTTGACGCGGTGATTATACAGGATGTCCGAGGAGTTATGCACAATCCAACTCCTACGTGTTGCACAACTCATTCCTAAACAAAAATGGCTCGGAGCAATTTTTTGCCAAAGGCCTCATTTCCGAGTTATTTGCGAACTAAGATTTTTTTCGTGTTTTCGATTTATGTCATTAAAACTGTCATCACTCCCTCAATTTTGTTCTTTCGTTGAATTTTCTATCTATTTGATGTCAGAAAACATTTTTTTTTATTGCATTGAAGGTGTGCGATTGCTATGCGAAATGACAGTTTTGTCAAAATCTTGAAACCGCCTGTTTTCATCTCGCCTAGAAACCCCATTAATATTTGACGTAGAACTGTGCAGGCCTGGTAAAACGTGCGCCAAAATGTCAGGTTTCCAACGGTGTAGCCGTTTTGATTTTTAAAAACAATTTTTAGTTAAGGAAACGATTATTTAACAGCAGAAAAACGTGTTTTCTGTTAAAATTGAGGTTTTCCCAAAAGTATCGACGAAAAAAGGTTGGAGGAGGCAAATACGTAACTTTTCTCGCTGAATCGAATGGTGACAACCCCAGGCGTCTCAAGTGACGATTTAAGTTAGTTTTGAACAGCGTACAAAATCAAATATTATACCCCAATATCTCACCATTAGTTGTTAGGTATCCCAAAACTGGATAACATGTTTGAGTCAACAAACATTTTACAAAAACTGAATTTAGTCAGAAACCACAAATTATCAACATTGTAAAACCCAACGCTACGGACAAATCAGATTAGGGTTGACAATACACGGCGCATAAAGCAACCCCTCCTTCAAGACCTAAGGGTCGTGCGGGTCATTGCCTATCCTTGCTCTTCCCAATTTTCAAACATTAGGTCTTGAGTTATGCACAATCCGACTCCTACGTGTTGTACAACTCATTTCCGAACAAAAATGCCTCATAGCAACTTTTTGCCAGACGCCTCGTTTCCGACTTATTCAGGATTTAGTTAATTTTTTTCCTTAGCTTAGAAATGCCGTAGACGCTGTTCACATACGAACGGGTTTGTGCATCCGACAAAACTAACTTAAATCGTCACTTGAGAGGTCTGGGGTTGTCACTATTCGGTTCAGCGAGAAAATTTAGGTATACCCAGAATCCAACCTTTTTTCTTCGATACTTTTGGAAAAACCTCAATTTTAACAGAAAACACACGTTTTTCTGCTGTTAAATACCATTTCCTTAACTAAAAATATTTTTGAAAACCAAAACGGCTACACCGTTGGAAAGCTGACATTTTGGCGCGAGTTTTACCTGGCCTGCACAGTTCTGCTTCAAACATTAATGGGGTTTCTAGGCGAGATGAAAAACAGGCGATTCCAAGATTTGACAAAACGGCCATTTCGCCCATCAATCAAACACCTTCAATGCAATAAAAAAAATGTTTTCTGACATCAAATAGATAGAAAATGTAACGCTCTTCCCAACGGTGTCAATTAATTTGAGCTATCTCCAAAATTGAGGGAGTTGCGACAGCTTTAATGACATAAGATCGAAAAAACGAAAAAAATCTTGAATCGCAAAAGTTGCTAGGAGGCATTTTTGTTTGGAAATGAGTTGTACAACACGTAGGAGTTAGATTGTGCATAACTCATGGGACACACTGTATAATATTCTGATTAAGTCGGAGGAAAGTCACTGGTACATATTAGTGAATCATTACTCGACCTTGAACGCCTGGTTTTTCCTTTAATTTATTGTTCGCGGACCGTCCTCCTGATTTTCCTCCTTCGAGCTCTTCTGGTATATGTCTTCATCATCAACCTACACAACCGAAAAAGTCTACTGAACGAACGAGAGAGTGGCTACCCAAAGACGGACAACCCAAACTCAAACAACCAAAAATTGCTGCTGAACTTAATGAAGAATGGGAATTGCATAAAATACTCGGAAAATTTCCATTGAAAAGAACTCTCGATGACGACGAAAATGACGATGTATCTGACAAAATGTTGAAAATTAATTACGATCTCGCTGATTACGGATTCGAGCAGCGTTTTCAAAAAAGCCCTTTGGGTACATTTTCAATGTTTGTGATCAAATTTGGTTTGAAAGGATTTGAGTAAAGTTGGGACGTAAAGTTACGATATGAAGTTACAAAGATTACAAAACCTCGTGCTGAAAAGTCAGTTTCGAATGTCGAGTCGATAACAGTCAAAACAGCTACTCGTAGTTTACCATATGTTATGGGGTTCTTTCAAATAACGTTGTAATCTCAATAAAACTATAAAATACCTTCCTATCTGAAGACTGAGTTTTTAAAAGGCTATCGATGATACGGAACTAAGGATCATGTATAACCTATGCGACATTTTGTTATGACGTTATATAATCACAGATATAAGATTCTGATTTAGTGGGAGGAAAGTAGCAAAATTATGTGAAACGCGTGGGCAAAACACATTCTGTGTTTCAATAATTTCGTTCGAAGTATGTAAATAGAGGTAACCGGGGGGTCCAGGGGGGTCGAAGGTTTGGGAGGCGCAGAGCGCCGAGTTTTCGTTTCTTTTTGAACTTTTTTTCAGTAGTTTGCAGTCCTTTTTACTTCATCACTACTGTAGTCACTTCTGACGCAATGAAATACTGTTGTTCTAACAAACAACTCATACTTTCTATATTATAAATAATTTGTTCCAGTGATTAGTTTTGG
The DNA here is from genome assembly GCA_031894815.1 of Creontiades dilutus. NCBI lineage: Eukaryota > Metazoa > Arthropoda > Insecta > Hemiptera > Miridae > Creontiades > Creontiades dilutus. The sequence goes on along the minus strand of JAVIWC010008575.1, from coordinate 59,251 downwards.
TTTCAGGGGTCAGCAACCGGTCTCCGCGATCGATCAAATCATTGCAGACGATCTTCAAAAAGATCGAGTAAAATTCCGTCGGGATAATTGTCACCCCTGCGCTGTCCACCGTTAACGACAACGAAAACAAATAAACCTAATCAATCGGGGAGCGGCGTGAGCTCCGCCTGGTTTGCTAATGACAGGTGGAGAGGGCTGCCGGTCTCGACAAAGACTTTTTCCAGTCAGTAACCTGCCACGAACCAGATCAATCCCACCGCGTCCAACCAATCCATCACTTGCTCTCCCATCTCATTCATCCCCTTCTCGGATGACACCTATTAAAATTTGGATTGATAGCTTTTTGAACTGAGAAATCCACTCCGTGTGGAGAGACACATTCCACGGTAACTTTTCACGTTCAAAATGGACACATTTGAACTATTCAAATGGAATCTGGGGAACTCAACCGGAGACAAACCACCGATACACTCTAACTGTGTTTATTTGGGACACATACCTATTGCTCTAATACCAATTCATACTCCTCGTGTCGTTTGGTGATAAACGATTATTATTTCTAAATTATATAGTCCTTCTAAACGGATCAGCGGACAACCAAAACTGGACAGAACGGCTTGAGACAATGCTTAATAGATACACTCGGAAACCGAATAGAACGACTCAAATTTAACGAGACAAATTAAAATACATGGGAAAATAATGATCCCGTCCGTTCTTCTCCTTCTTGTTAGATCGTCCAAAGGACAGTAGAAGACGAATGAGAAGAACTAAATATGCTTTATTTACACGTGAATTTTACAGATTATCATTTTAAATGCATAGCATGTTATCATCGTATTGTTTACTCCAGTTGAAAAAAAATAGATTCTTTACATTATCATCATTGAGAAATAGAAAGTTGGTTTACGTTCTCAAAGCATTAATACGGTAATGGATAATATCCGTCTGACAGAAGCTCGAAGCTTGAAGCTGCCAGTATTTTATATCCATCTTATTCCCAGGCGTTAATTGGTAGAGCTTGTTATAATTCTCTTTAGTAAAATTCCAAATTCACTTGCTAAATTTTGGGCAAACATACTCAATGAATTTCTTGATGGCATATCGTGCTATCAATTAAATTTTGCAACAAGCCCACATTTGTAACCCCAAGCGGCTCTACAGTGTCTTGCCAAATCCTGTCAGTCTTCACCATTCAAAATTGCAATCATGTGCTCTCTTCTTAATTTGAGTTCCGGAAAAGGGAATCCCAAATTCTCGTGGTATCAAGCATGCACAAACGCAAAATTCGTTCAACATCATTTTCCAATGATCTATTTGTCGGATTCCATTCAAATTTGTATGGAATTTGTTTCTTGAAAAACTACGATTGAATCAACCCTAACGATTCTTAGATCTGTCTTAATTTACTATTTCTCCCAACCGTACGCCCCCTCTATGAGATCTTAAAATAGTGTTCCAAACACTGCAATGGTCTTTTACAGGGATGAAAGAGCTATGTGCCGCATCCAACTAGGTTCTCTCAAAAATTTTCAGAAGTTAATTGTTTTTCCACGGACTCAAGGGCAGTACACTAGAACGGGATAAAAATACGAATTAAACAGCTCACAAATGGATTCCTCGAACGTCCCATTACTCAGAACCCGCACATTCTAAAACTCTGAAAACGATATGGGGTGCCCATATCGATCTCCCGGGCTATAGTCCTATCATCTAGCCATTTACGGTGGGAAGAGGGATTCCGCGAAATCTCGCTTCGGCGTTACGTAGGAGTGCAACTCAGTATCACGAAAGAGCCCACGAGACTATTCAGGAAAATGGCAGGTACCTCCGTCCAACCCATACAGCTCACATTCTGCTCAGCCCCTAAAGTGTGGTTGAATGATGAATAGGGGGAAGATCCATCCTTTTATGGCCAACCGACCGGTTGTGTAATACTCTCCCGTGGAGGAAGAAGAGGGAAATTCCATTTTGTTACGTCAGACTCACCGAGTTTTCCCTTTTGTCGATCGTACAAGAAACCCGTACAAAAGGTCCTTGTGTAGGTGGCAGGCTCATTTTACCCAAAGAAAAGTTGGTGAGATATGATGAAAATAAAGGAACATCCTTTTCGTTTACTACTAAATTTTTTATTGTTATGCAATGCGTAACTGTGGCTCTCCATTACAAGTATTCAGTTTCATTAAATATTTACTATGGCTGAAATGGGTAGCATAAAAAAAGTGATGTAACAATATACAACGGGATTCCACCAGAAATTCATAAAATTGTTTCTCAACACAAAAAAACAAAAATACGGCAGACATTGATCTTGTAGCATGGGATCGGCGGATATGTTCCCATAGATATGAACGTTTGAGAGAGTGGAGACGTGACTGTGGAAAAAATAATTAAAACTGATTAAAGTGCACAAAAATAACCCTGTTATAAACAAATTCAATAGTCGATTTAATCATTTTAACAATTATTTTTGGATAACAATGACTCTTCTCTGATTTATCATTGCTATAAAGAATGAATGATGTTTTGTAGCGCCCTTAACCAGATTTAAAAAAGGAGGCAATGCATTCCGGAAGGTAGTAAGGGGCTTCGAATAAGACGATTTGCTCATGAATTTCCATTTGAAAGAAAACTGTAATTTGTGAGAATAATTTATCAGATCGTAGGAAATTACCTCCGGTTATAATCAACAATCTAATAATCAACCTAATCAAAAGAAAATGTATCAAAACGTGTACACTTGTAAGGTTAGAATATTTTATCAATCATTCACGAATTCAGATGAATAACTATATTGAAATAAATTAAAAACAACAACTGCCCTAGTGACGGGAGGAGGTGGGAAAAAGTATCTTTTTTGGAAGTTTGCCGAATTTTGAGGATCGATGGATGTTTCAGAAACGAAATTCCTGTTGTAGTATGAAAATCAGGGGCATAACCTTAGGGACTGCAGGAGTACCGCTGCATACCATCCATAAATATGTTTGGCTCGATTGAAGCCAGGGTTGGAAACCTCATGATACCTCCAGTATTTGCACAGCGTTTCGAGTTTAAGTACAATGAACGGTTTGGATCCCAGTACCGTACGCAAAACTTCGGTTAAATGGGATACCTATTTCTATTTAACATTGATTAAGTTCTCAATTGAGTATACTGGTTGAGCAATGGGCTTTCCCTTCGTGAAATGACGGAAAACCGGGAGAGGGAGGTCTCTTATGTCCAGCGGGAGCATATTGAACAATTTGGTTCGTCTGAAATCGAAATCGGGATGCTGAGATGTAGCCTGCGCCGTGGTATCAAACGGTGTCACCAGATATTGTAGGGTGTAGTTGGAGGTCATTGTTCCTCGGTAGTTAATATCCAGTCTTCATTGTTTAACACAGTATCTTCAGAACGAACAACCCCGGTCAATTTTAAGAAAAAAAAAGGCCAATAGGAAGTTGTGCTGACTAGGTTGAAGATGATTTGAACAGCCCTCGTCGGTTGGATGAACAGAAACCAGGCTCCTGGAACGTTCCCAAAGAAGAACTCTTGCTAGGCTGAACTCCATACAGACGATAATAAAGAATTCATCAAGTCAGAACGTAATGGATACTTTAATCAGAATAAAGGGTGTCAACCTGCTAATTTGTTAGCTTCATGCATAGCAGCTGTTCTAATTTAGATCTGATGAAAGTTTGGAATAATCGAATCATGGGGAGTTACAGTGCGTGGTTGAAAGTGATAGTTAGGGTAATTTTCAGAGGGTTGGACAATATTTGGTAGTCACAGGTTGGTAGCAATGTAACCAACAGTTAAAGGATCCACGACAGGATCCTCTTATGAAAGTGCATGAACGGACTGCTTAAAATTTGAAATCTCAGTATGACGCGTATTTCTAAATGAGTCAGGTAGAGAAAGAGTTGGGTTTCTAGGACAGTACATCCAATATATTGAAGTTCACAAAAAAGAATCTAACTGGGTTATAAACGGACTACATCAGTGAAAACCACTTGGAACAATACAGTTATACCCCAGGGTAATAATATCCATTTTTCGATCAGATATTACGGTAACATACCTCAGAAAGTTATCGTACGTTCTCGCACATCGTTCTTTCAATTATCATTTACAGCCTCGTACCTTAATCATTCTGCCTTCCCTCACGTCAAACCGCATTAAAATGTAAATTGGATCCAATCAAATTACATGATGATGAATCATTACAATTACTAAAAGGCTATCAAAAATTTTGATTTTATATCCTAGTATAACTTCAGGGGAATCAAACGTTCTAATTGGAATTGAATTCTCTTTTTGCTCTCTGCTCTTAGTGGAGGAACGCCAAAAACACCTTTTAAATTAGAATCCTAAAAGCACTCACGTGAAATACTGATGTTGAGTAAAAGTGGGTTTTCCCGTTTTACTGTAGTTTTGCATACTAAATCGGAATGCGTGGTGATAGTGCTGATTACTAATAAAATGGAGAAGCTATTGTTCAGATTTCAACTCTGCTTCCAAGCATCGGCATACATGTTAGTATCGGGCTAGTTACAAGTTGTAAGATAACTTCTTATTGTTGTATAGGGCAACCATATGGCCAAGCCATGTTGACTAGCTACTTGTAGGTGTAGTCAGTACATACCATAAAATTCTGTTTGTGGTTTACTCTTCGAGGTGTTAGTATATTAGTTTCATAACATACGGCATTCGGTAGGGCCTGAATCTACACTTTCATTATAATCCGTTTATGATTCATAAATGTGGATAAATTATCTTCTGATCGTCTACTTTGAAACCAATAGTAGATGGTGAAGTAATTTTTCTTTATATTCATTCATCTGAAGTCGTGAGAGGGAGTTAAACTATTGAATGATGATTTCAGGATATACAGTGAAAGCTTATTTCCCTAAGCTACGATACCGACAAAAAACGTATGTATATATATTGGCGTAACACTATTTCCACTAAAAACATAGTGTATATCAAAAAGTCTGACTGGAAACGACTGGAGCTAATATAAAATAATGGCTGCAATTCTTCTGGAACACATTTCAAGACAGATGGTCATTTCAAAATATTGGCGAGCAGGGACGAGCGGTGGCGACAATTCTAATTCAGAGGAACCACTCCATAAACACGTTCCGCGCCAACGGCTTTATGGCGCGATAACTTATGCAGACTGACTGGGCGAAGGGAAAAAGACGTCCTTGGAGATGAAAACAGGGCGAGAGGAAGTAGGAGGTAACTGAGAAGAGGCAGACAGAGTTGAATGAAGAGGGAGACTAGGCGAAGTCCGTGGAAAGGAGAGGGAGGAGCGCTTATTGTTCTGATAAGTGCTTTTTCAAGTGCGGCTTAAAAGGAAGCCGCACAATTTAGAGGGATATGCGAAATAGGGAGGACGGCTCGCCCCCGTCATCTCAGCCTTGAAGCACTTTGTTTGGGTTGGTCTCCGTTGAAAAGGAACGAGAGAAAAAAAAATCAAGCTTTTTAAAGCTGAACGAAACGTTTGGTTTAGGGTTTGGTATAATTGAATTGGTAGATTGGGTGACTCGACTGGAGTAGACCGTAAATAAGAAAGACAGTGAGTAACGTATTCATCTTTAAGACGTTCATCGTTCTTCATAAGTCTTAAAAGAAGTACCAAAAATATTGCGTGTAAAATAATATCAAAATGAATTCATTCTACTACTCAAACAGTAATCACCATTGTAGTGAAGATTTGAATGAATAGGCTATGAACTCTACATTTACTAATAGAATAAAATACAACTTGGTTCTTCCCTTCGTGGGTATTTTATGGGTGTCGTTGGCATTTCACCTCCGTCTTCGGAAAGTTCATCCAGACCATTACAACACCTCATTGTTATAACCAGTAGTTTCTACATTACAGCTACATTGAACTCAGCTATCATGTTTAAAGTTAATATCTACTTTCAAGTTAAGCAGGTAACTAACGGATTGATTCATCACCTACCTGGAAAGTAGGCAGGTAACAGGCTTTCAATAGTTAGGAAATAATTCTCACGCTTGTGTAAATCGAAAGCTGTGAGTAGAGACATAAATCGTAGAAACAGTATTTCAGTCTGAATCTAATACACTACTCATTCCCAATCGAGCATCTATCAAGGTAAGGGTTGAACTTGCGGATCATGGAACGATTTCTGCTTTCCTTTGAGGTTTGCTGCAGTTCCGTCAACAGTGGCAAATAATCATTCTCTGCTGCTGTTTAACGAGCTCAAGTTTTATAGCAATTACTGTATTAATCGCGAGTTCACAGCCAACACAGTTCAGTCACAGAGTTGGGGACATAGAATGATGATAATAGGATAAAAGTGTGTTTTGGTGGTTCTAGTGCACTCTACCTGATTTAATCAACTGCGTTCCCCTTCCATTCGGAGAACAGACGGGGCTTAGCGCCCGGAGAGCAAACCCTCCCCCCCTTTCCCAAACAAAACTGACAACTTCACGATCCTGTCACCCATCGTGAGGCTCTGTTAAGCGCGTGGATTCGAAACTCTTCTGCTCTTTAATGAGGATTAATGGGGAAAAATTGGGAAACAGTATGATAATCTTATACTTGCAGATGAGCCTGTGCACCCGACAGCAGCCGCCCATGGTACCAATCTTCTCATGTATCCATTTTTGGATGCTCTTGGCGAACCAAAGTGGTTGAGATTTGTAGGGTGGATTTGACAGTGAATGTGGAAACAGTTTCGTATAAAAGTGAATTTGAAGTGGGTCAAGATGCCGCTCATTCCCGGAACTTGACTTTTTAGAGATTATTTGTAAAAACGAGGTTAGTTGCCGTAAAAACCCAGGTTTCTCCTTTTTAAAAATACTTTGGACCTCAATTTTTCATTCAACATTGAATTTCCTACAACCAAGTCCACATTCAAATCCGAAAACGAACTTCTTCTGAGGATCGCTACTGCAGCTCAAACGCTAAAACTCTGCAAATTCCTTCACTGCGGTTTATTATTCAATTGGCTTGCGTTCATGATTTGAATTTCTACTAAGCTTTGGAGTGTGCTTGTTTCACAGGTGATAGAGCGCTTATTGCATTTTGGGAGATATGCATAGAGCACGTAAATCTGTTCGCAACCAAAATTCCTATTTGGATTGATCAGTTGATCATATTTGTGTGCCTCCTGAAATTCAATAATCGCTCACTTGTGAAACACGGACGATTCAAAGCTTAGTAGAAATCCAAATCATGAACGCAAGCCAATTGAATAATAAACCCCAGTGAAAGAATTTGCAGCGTTTAATGCGTATCAGAATGCTTCAACCCGTGTATCGGCTACAAAGCTTTTAGGAGTTCACTCCAGTATCCACATTACTACATCACTACATCACTAGGTTACTGATATCAAAACAAAAACAATAATAAACCAAAATAACGGGAATGCTGGCACCATAAATCGGGCCATTGATCGGGAATGGCTCGACCTACGGACCTGGGGAGGTGCTCATTCGATTCCTCGTGGAGTGTTCTTCAAAAAGAGTACAAATTTAGGCCGCTTCGAATTTTTTTGAGGTTTTCAGGGATTTTACAAAACTTCGACAACCCTTAAAGGGCACTTTAAATTAAGTGAGAGAGGTGGCTCAAGAATTTTGGCGTTGTAGGACCAACATGGATGTTTCCTGAAAATTTCAGATCTTTTGCTCCAGCCGTTTGGGAGAAATTTTGCGTACGGAGGACACGCGGAAATTTTTTTATTGCATATTCGGATTCTAAGTACACCCTTTGAAACGTAAACCATGAAATTTTCAGTGGGGGTTAGAATTTTTATTTCAAGAGCGATTACAATGGTTTATTATTGAATAATAAACCAAAATCGAAGGAAAATTACTTGTAAGTTTTATTTCCGAAAAAAGCGCTGGAAGCTGCATAAATTCAGGAAACCACGCCAATTTACCTAATCAGCTTTCCAATGGTATGATCCACTTTGATCTGATCGAGTAATTGAATCCTTAGCAATTTTACGGATAAATTCAAGTTTGAATGTGGGGAAACGGTGAACACCAACAAAAATACGTTGTTTTGAACAATTATTTTGATTTCTCAAGTGAAGCAGAGATAGTCGAAGGTCTCATGATACCATCCTTGTTGATAAATAGTCTCACGATTGTTGGTATTGATAGGACTTCACTCGCAATAACATGTTCAAGTGTCCTTCAAGTCATGGAACGTTAATTTCTGAGGAGTGCTCGGAACTTCAAGTGTGTACGGCTTTTTTTATGGGAAGGGTTTTTTCCGTCTGGGGATTCCTTTATCAAACGTACTCTACACCTGTTTGGAACGTCGAAGATCAAAGGGGAAGAATCTGGGATGCAACCGCTACACTGCAATAAGACCTCGTTCACAACTGAGGAAGAAGCCAGAGCTTGTGTACAATCCATGGTTTCCATTTTGCGAAATGGGTACGTTCTAAGTACTTGCCTTGTGACAACCTTCACCCTCTCCATCAAATTTTTCTATAATAAAAGTTTTATCTTTACTTATTTATTTATTACTTTAATTTCAGTTTTGTTATCAGCCGAAAAAAGTTCATATCAACTGTTCGTATGTTCGTTTAGTGACATAAATTATTTTTGGTTTATTATTCAATAATAAACCATTGTAATCGCTATTGAAAAAAAAATTCTAACCCCCCTGAAAATTTCATGGTTTACGTTTCAAAGGATGTAGAATCCGAATAACAAATTTTCCGTCCGTCCGCCGTATGCACGATTTCCCGTAAACGGCTGAAGCAAACAAAGCTGAAATTTTCAGGAAAAATCCATGTTGGTCCGGCAAAGCCCCAATTCTTGAGCCAGCTCTCTCACTTGATTTAAAGTACCCTTTCAGAGTTGTCAAAGTTTTGTAAAATCCCTTAAAACCTCAAAAAAATGAAAGGCGGCCTAGATTCGTACTCTTTTTCAAGAACACTCCACGAGGAATCGAATGAGCCCCTCCCCAGTTCCGTAGGTCAAACCATTCCCGATTTATGGTGTCAACATTCGCGTTATTTTGGTTTATTATTGTTTTTATGTTGATATCAGTGATATCAGTGATGTAGTTATGTGGATGCTGGAGTGAACTCCTAAAAGGCTTTGTAGCCGATACACGGGTTGAAGCATTCTGATAATTTTCAGGAAAAATCAGAAAATCTGAAATTTGCAGGAAAACGCTGCAAATTCTCTCACTGGGATTTATTATTCAATTGGCTTGTATTCATGATTTGAATTTCTACTAAGCTTTGGAGTGTCCCTGTTTCACAGGTGATAGAGCGATTATTGAATTTCAGGAGATATGCATAGGGCACGTAAATCTGTTCTCAACCAAAATACCTATTTGGATTGTTCAGTTGATCATATTTGTGTGCCTCCTCAAATTCAATAATTACTCTATCACCTGTGAAACACGCACACTCCAAAGCTTAGTAGAAATTCAAATCATGAACGCAAGCCAATTGAATAATAAACCCCAGTGAAAGAATTTGCAGCGTTTTATATTGAAATTAATAAATTGTATCCTCGATAGCTTTGCACACTCCAAGTTATCGAGTTAATTGATCAGGAGTAAATTATGCGTTTATAAATGTGTTTTGAATATGTTATGCTGAAGGATTTTTTTTTGTTAAAACTTCGATGAGGAAAGTTTCTATAATATTTGCTAGTTCGTGATTTTAGAACAAAATCGAACTCTTGTCAAGTTTGATAAGTTCTACCATCCATTTTCGTTTTTGAACTCTTGACAGCTGGTCAATTACATTTGACTTCAGCTTTGAAAAATTTGGCTAGCTATTATCATGTTTTTCGTTGAGTTGAAACCTCCATTTACAGTATTATGCCGACTTCTGAATACCCTGAAGATCATATCAAGAGACTTGTGATGGTTTTTCAGAGTAAGTCCGAGAACATGTCGTACATTTAACGTTTTTCATACTCCATTTGATTTACTTATATCGGTTACCTTTTTGTAAACCTCATCTACCCGAGCTCGCGCGGTGTCTTTTTACTACTAATTGGATTTCATTCAATTTATCTCAACATCACATTACCATGAGAATCTTCCCTCCATACCGTGCATTGAAGTGTCAATCAGAGAAATAAATATTCAATATCCACTTTTTCATAAGGATCGAGTGGCGTACCTTATCTTACAATATGTAACGTAATAAGTAATGTAATGTATAATTATGATCATCTAATGAAGAAATTGTGAAATTCATGTTTTCGATATCTGTAAGAAGAGTATAAAGCTAAATGCTAAGCAAAGTATTGCTAAGAGTGGAAGCAGTGATGTCTGGCGCAATAACATCGCGCGAATGATTTCCTATTTGGAAGAACAAGAGTTGTTGCTTGTCACCTGGCAGAGGCATTCCTCCAATAATTATAATAGCTTCGCCCCTTGATTGATCTGTCGACTCGTTTCGAACTGAAAGACCACATTGATGACTTCCCCTTGGTAGCTGTCTACTGTCTAGTTATTGATGTCAACTGCGAGTTGCTACAGCCCTCGCCTGCCATCCCAATCAATCGCCGCAATTACTTCGCAATGTCCTGACGGAAAACGGCTACAAACCATTTAGCCTTGGCCCTATATAGCTGACGAACAAACCTATAGTCCACCTCGGCACTACAGGTCCCCAGCTGGGCCACTCGATTGCCTTTAACGAACGCCCTAATAATTGCCTCTCGTGTACGGACAGTGTGTGCCCAGCGAGAACAACACTAATCAAACATGCTTGCTGGCTTCCCCTGTAATTTATGACAACCAATTGCGGCAAAGGCAGTATATCCAATTTCGGGTTACAGGTAACACGCCTCTCGAGTTTTCGTGAGATGTTGAGCAAGTTACGGAGCTTTATATTTTCGAATGATTTTACTCAAGTTGACTGATTGTTTTACATAAAATTTAGTTATTGGTTGAAGTTTATTGTTGACTTCAAACCACTCTTATTATTAAATGATATGTCACAACAAAATCATTAGGAGTACAAAATCACGCCTTAATCATCAATCTTACATGAAATGCATAAAGCATGTGCTGATACTCACATTCGTAGATAATTTTGTCTCCAAGCTCCAACTTGTTTATATTCAACGAAACCCAACAATAATTATGTAGAACATTCCCAACATTCCCTTCCTCATTCAAGATGGTTCGGAGTCTTCTTCTTGTGAGCTTTGCTGCACATACGGAAGAATGTGATCAATATCTGTCATTAACTTCCTGCAGTTAGGCGTTGTAACTCTCACAATTATATAGGCGATACACTTCAGGATATAACATGGGGAAATTGGAGTTTTGGAAAACAGCCAACAAATCGCCGAGGGTAATGTAACCGTGCTTCGCCTAGCTCTCGGTACTATTTCGCGTGGCAAGTCGATTATGACGACGTTTTGCTTCCACTGTAACTCTTCCCATGGTCTAGAGTGCAATGTAATGTACATACTGCAGTCGTTGGGTTAGTTCGATTGGGTAGGTGTGCAACCCTTCCTGTCAGGATCCACACCTGTAGTTTCTTCGAGTTGGTGGGAACAATCATTTGTCGAATAACTTGCCTATCAGTACCAGAATGATTTCCCTCATAATGCTTTGGTGTTGACTATTATATTTTTAGCTTTCAATATTAATTATGGATTTAACACGTTGACTGCCAGTGAGTACCAAATTGGTACTCAGAGAGGGTTACCCATAGGCCATGAGTACCAAATTGGTACTCACCTACGATCCTGACGTCATCGACTCTTGACACTCTATGAAATGTTTTCGGAACTAGAACGCTGTGTAAATCTTCTAAGAGGTGCGTTAACATCCATGTACAGTGCTCATCATCGTATTTTTCCGTCCGTATTGAAGTGAGTTTGGTTTTGAAAAACCGATGATTTAGGTACCTTCTTATTTGAGACAGGGTTCGGCCAATTTTTTTGAATAAATAGTTTTGTGCAAGATGTTAGCGTTGACAGATAATCATTACAACCTATTTTTACCTTTTTTTCTTAGATAATTAGGCGTGAGTACCAAATTGGTACTCAGCAAAAGGTTCAATCCTGGGCCAGTGAGTACCAAAGTGGTACTCAGGTTTTTTGGGTCCCTGAGACCATGGTTTCGTCAAAAGGTCATCAGAGGTGTTTCTACAAGAATTAAAAAAAAAAATTTTGGCCTGAGCGGAACCCTCGGCCTACGTAGCCATGGCAGTCAACGTGTGAAGGGAGTCATTAACAGGCGAATGTACGATTGGAACTGATCTTTATTTCAAATAATAGGTGGGAGCGATGCAGAGAGGCACAGCCGCCATCTCTTGGCACCTTCATGAATCACATTACTAACTAAGTTCTACTTGTCATATACAACAATGACACTTAGTGAAGCTGCCAGCACCGATTTGGTTCAAAGCAGCAAGTACACCAAGAAGTTGCTTCATTGTCACACAGTAGCTCCGCTCCACCCTACGGTTTCTTGTCTTGGTTGGCATTGAGATACTACTGCTCCAATCATCCTCTCACTAGCATCTACATCAAGAATAATGTGTCTATCAGGCAGAAATCACCATCGAACTCGTTCTGAGAATGTCCTTCAAAAAACTATTCCATTTTTATAACTTCGTATGTAATTTGTAATGGTTAACAGAACTTGATATCAACCTAAAATGTTTATGTTGTGTTTTGTTGCAGAGAATCGAAAAACCATTCCTCGATGCCGTAAAGACCACTTTGGGGGACCGATATACAGAAAACGTCGAAACCATTTACAAAATCACCATCAAACTCATGTTGGAAACCCTCGTCAAAGGGTATAACTCGTGAGCAGAATCTTAAATAACCGAACGTCATTTACCAAAATATTTTCTAGAAACATCAAAACCTATTTGAAAACTAAGAAGAGGTTAACCGAATAAAGAATGACACCCAGAAACACATATTGCTCACAAGCGCTGTTTTGGCCTCTGTCGATCCCCTATTCTTGGCTAAATGAACCAAATTCTTCCCAAACCAAATAGGGAGGTCGAAACGGAAGAATTTTTGTACAATGTCAACATTTATCGTGGGAGTTTATGAACGTTGAAGAATCTTTGTTGTATGAAATATAAACCAAAATTAGGAGAAACTGTCAACTATTTTTAACGAGCTCAAGGAATTCCTAGCTCAAAATTGACGTTGCATTTGAAGGAAAAAAATCTGTTATGAATGTGTCAGTGTTTATAGTTTTGGGGATGTGTTTCCTACAAAAATTGTTGTTATTCGAATTTCGTTCGATGATATCATAGCGTACATTAGTTACCATTTAAGTGAAGGGGTTGGTTATTAGCAGAAATTCGGCTGGGTGTTTGCTTCAACACAATCCACTTTGACTATGAAGGGTATCTTATACATATGAGTGGCCAATTTGAGAAGGTCCGATTTCGGGTAGTTTACCTATGGAAGAAGTAGGTTATGATACAAATCCAAATTAAGTATCATTAAACATCGTACAAGTTACAGTAAAATGTTATCAAGTTCAGAAAACAGTTAAAGATGTTGTCAACAAAGGGAAAATTGATGTCATTTGTGTTGTAAGTATCTATCCAGAGAGGAGAATTCAACATCGTCAAATGTCGTAGTTAGTAGATTAAATTTCGATGAAGGCCTTATCGCTCGGATTAATTGCATGTTTTGAAGTTGAGTACAAACAACCGAGGCAGCTTCTGTTGTCATTAATGAGGTAACTCTGATTCGAGGGATAGGTATAATTTTATTCCTTCAGACGAAACACCGTAACGGATCCTTAGTTTAGGTGCTTTGCACTATTATGGTTAAATTTAATTAATAAATGCGTAATTGGGTAGGATTTCACGTTTTCCACTCATTCAAACTATACTTCCGTTTGATTAAAGTGTAAAACAGAAAGCAAATGAATGCTGTAAAAGCCATTTGCAGCGTTGTTTTTTACTATTGATAAACCTAAATCACTACGAACTTGAACCAATTTAAAAGAACTGACTCTTTGTGATTTTTAGTAAGTGAAACCATTTAAATTCCAACCAAACTGGTGTCATCGTTCCCAGTTGAATTTCTCAGAGTACTCGTTGTATCAAACTACCCAGACCTCTCTCGATTTCATTGTTTGGTCACAACGCTGTAATCGAACGTTAACGTTTTGCTGCGTAGGTACTATATTAAGAGAATATTGTATATATTAATGTTCCATTATTTGAGTTCATTGCAGTTATCGAGCGCACAAGCTTTCGACCGGGGCATTTTTTCTCCAAGGAACCTTAAAATAATGAAATCCATTTTAATGATAACATGACCTTCCTGTATAATTTGGTTACATTACAGCACTTGTTATTCATATTGTTTCTTAAACGTTGAAATTTGTTTAGTATTTTAATTACAATGAAATTATATTAAAACGAAAAAAAAAAGAAACGGAAAATGTACCTATTAATGCTTAACATAGTGCCCTCTACCCACAAGATGTATTGTACATAGAAAATAAAATATGTTTAAACCAACAAAAAAAAAAAAAAAGATTGGATTAATGTGTTGAATATTGATGGATTCCACGGACGACTTTATTTGTTGAGCGAATAAATTAGTTGTTACTTGAGTATGGCTTATTGCGATTATTGTGGTTAAGTGGAATCAGTGATTTTTATCAAATCGATTGTAGATCGTCAAATTGGGAGGAAAAAATGGAATATTAAAAAAAAATTGTTTAGAAGAATCCCTAGTCAATTTTGAAAAGGAGCGTAGGTGAACATAATGAATGTTGTGTTGTGTCATATTTGTAAAAGTAAATGTGTTGTAGAATCATTTTAACTAAATTATAATTTTATCATGGTGTATAAAAATATATATACTAACAGATGTTCAATTTCCTTTTATTTCACTTGATTATTTTCTATCCTTTTCAACACCGTAGTACGTAATGATTCACGCTTTCTCGCAATAACAAGGCAGGGAATTTTTGAAATTACCATATCTTTGCTCAGCCGCAGAACTTGAAGAAACGGAGCGAAATGGAGCATCACGGGAACTCACTACGCAACTTTATAATAAGCTGATGATGGAATGAACTAGTTGCCCCTTCGAAGGGCTGAGGCTATATATGTGCAATACCAGAAGTATACCTCTGAAGCTAAAATGCTTCATGATCATGCTCCGAATGAGTACTTTCGAGAAACGGAAAGGAGGAACTATCCATTTCCATTATAACTGTTGGGACTGAGATATGTAATGCTAATGGGTTGAACAGGAGCGCTGAAATTTAAAAAAACCGAGATTCTGAAAATTTTGTAAAAAAAAAAAAAAAAAACATGATCACAGTAAAAATTTGCGTACTAAAACATATACGCATGCATTACAGGATCTGGTTTGTATACAGAAACACTTATGAACGTAGTTATTAATACATAACGAGTATTTTCTAAACTTGACCAAAATCTTAATCGATCAGAAAAGAAGGGAATTGGCTGGGGGTTTTAGTAAGAATGAGAAGCGCTTGAATAAATCAGCCAACATCTCAAAAAATAAATAAATAAAAACCAACAACAGGTACAACTTGGTAGATACAACTTGGTTTTTAAATTTCCCCAGAGGTAAAAACCCAAGGGATTGAGTCGAGAGCCCGCCTGATACAAAGGATTCTCGAGAGTCCTGAAGACCTTCGAAGAAATCATACGCAGCTTTCCGACGAATAGTCCTCTGCAATCCCTACGCCAAAATGGAGGTCTTTTCGAACAACTTAGTTTGTAATAAAGTACAGGTACTAGGTCTAAAGACTGAAAATGTAAATTCTTTTCAATTCCGAATCCCCGTCCTAAATTGAACGAAAAATCACCAATCACTTTCCTATTAGTCAGTGTTAATAAGTAGTCGGGGAGATGTGAGAGTTTCTTCGTTCGATTCCGAAAAACTCAAGAGTTAGTTCGAAAAAACCCGTATATTGGCACTCAAAACTCTTTTTCACTGTGCAGCCCAATTACTAATAAAATTTGATTATTCCATTAGAAAGCTGACATTTTGGTGCAGTTTTTAGAAGGTCCGCACATTCCTGCCACAAAAACTGATAGGATTACAAAATGATTAAAAAATTGGTAATCTTAAAATGTTGAAAAAATTTACTTTTTGGACTTTTTTGTGTGCCTTAATTCCGCTTTGAAACTCTTTCTAACGGTATCCTCTAATTTGAATGTTTAGCACAAATGAAAACGTTTGGCGCATATTACTGAAGTAAGGACGAAAACACGAAACAAATCTTAAAAGTTAAACAACTCGGAAACGAAGCCTTTAAAGAAAAAACGCTGTGAGATACTTCTAGTCGTAAATAGATTGTAAAACCCGTTGAAGAGAGATCTGACACGACTCGCGTTACACCCTTTGTATTAACATTCATTATAGGACATTTTTAAATTCAAGAAAAAAATGTTAATGAAACATTTATACTGTAAAATAAGCTGAAAACTCACATAAATTCTTGAAAAAAATCGAAAATCCGCAGTTATTTTTGCACCGGGACATCACTTGGAAAAATTATTTTGCTTTGAAATATGGTGGTGGCATGGAATAATTAGCACTTTCATGGGTGGAATGCAACTTTCGGAGCTAGTAGGCTTTAGGTATACGACCAATAGCAGAAGTTTACTGTTTAGTGGGAGAAATGCGTACTCATTGTAGCATAGAAATTAGTTCAGAAGTTTCGGGATCCCTAAGGTCTTGCAGACATGCATTCAATTTTGAATGAACTACTTAAGTTTAGTGGTAAGTATATTTTACTTCTTAAGTGTATTTTTAAAGATTACGTGGATGAAATTCACAACTGACTGTTACTAGATAAATTCAAGTTTCACGAGGGTAGGTTTTAACTCCGTTCTGTTTCTTTATGCTAGTCCAACTCGAGATGTTTCATAATACTTGCTTTTCGGAGTAGGAAGTATCCGGTATCGCCGAAGGATCAAGGGGTGAGTGACGGTAGGGTGATACGACTAAAGCGCTGACGAAGTTTCATTAGAAAGGCGTGGAGCCCACTCGAGCAGTTGAGCCTCCGCACCTCGAGAACCGCTTGACCCCAGGGACGCCCGCCTCTGGGTCGACTCTTCAACTTCAACTTCACCTTCGTAATTAATACGGGGAAGGCGTCTTCGCGCCACCCTCACATGTGAGGCGCACTTTCTCACTCCGAAGTCTTGGCTAGCTGGATACGAGGGTTAAGTAAACTTAGACAGGATTTGAGTATGCTACCAGCTCGTCTGAATCATCATGGAAATCATAACTGGGATTCTGAGAATGATACAGTCTTCCACTTTATCAAATCTTAGCTATTGATTGGTGAGGGGGGGGGGGGGGGGTTAGTAGTGTCCGGTTTAAGTTTGCTTTGAGCTCAAGGCTGAACTTCCTGAAACACGGGACAAGCCATGCTTCATTCATTCATCTGTTGATGAGATCAACAAGGGCCATCGCAAAGGGGCGAAGGAATAAAAACGGAGTAAGATAGAGGGTTATCTACATTTCAACGTATATCAAGAGTTACACAGCTAAATCGATTTCGACGGTTAGGTCAGTATCATTTAAAAAAACATGGACTGAAAGAACGTTGCAGAAAGCACATCTTATTTAGGCAAAGTTGAAAGAAGATTGAATCCTATTGGTTCAGGGAAGTGAAAGGACAGGGAGAACCAACCAATGCCATTTGATTAAACAGATAAATGGGTTCATTCTTACAATTAGTTTGTAATACTTTGTATAGAATATATAGTTTCTATACAATATAACTAGTTTGTATAGTTTGTGCCCTTTTCCCTTGTAAGCCTCGAGTAGCATTGATTGGTCCTTCTAATTTCCTTTCGGACCGGGGCCTCGTTTTCGAGCTATTCGCGATTCAAGATTTTTTTCGTGTTTTCGATCTTAAGTCATTAAAACTGTCATAACTCCCTCAATTGTGGAGATAGCTCAAATTTGATGACGCCGTTGGAAAGAGCGTTACATTTTCTATCTATTTGATGTCAGAAAACTTTTTTGAAATTGCATTGAAGATGTGCGATTGCTGCGCGAAATGCCAGTTTTGCCAAAATCTTAAAATCGCCTGTTTATCATCTCGCCTGGAAACCCCATGAATGATTGACGCAGAAGTGTGCAGACCAGCTAAAACGTGCGCCAAAATGTCAGCTTTCCAACGGTGTAGTCGTTTTGGTTTTTAAAAATATTTTTAGTTGAGGAAATGGCGTTTAACTGCAGAAAAACGTGTGCTTTCTGTTAAAATTGAGGTTTTTCCAAAAGTCTCGAAGATGAATGCAACTTATCGCAGTCGGAAATGAGTTATAGAACACGTACGAGTTGGATTGTGCAAAAGTCCTGGGACACCCTGTACCACTAAAAAAGACCTAATGTTTGAAAATTGGGAAAGCTACGGAGGAGGCATTGTCGTGGTCAGGCGCGAGGGTATGCAATGACCCGCACGACTCCCGGGTCTTGAAGGAGGGGTTGCTTTGTGCGCCGTGTATTATCAACCCCAATCTGATTTGGCCGAAGCATTAGGTGTTGCAATGTTCATAATTTGCTGTTTCTGACCAAATTCAGTTTTAGTAAAATGTTTATTGACGAGTACAAATGTTAAGATTAACATTAAAAAATAATTATTTAAAAATGAAAATGAATTCAAGAATGAATGTCGTTTGTGATCAGCGTCTACGGCATTTCCATGCTGTCCAGCCAAAGTCAGGATAATCGAAGATCCTAGAGACAGCTATTGTTTTTGTTAATTTACGATTGATTGCGATGATTTGCTTTTAGTTGAGTAGCTATACCACAAGTGAGTATGCAGACAAGATTTTTGTGTACGGTTTTGCCAATGGTAATGCTTTTCTTGGACTTTCAAACTGCCTTCAACACTCTTGATGGAACATCACGTTCAATACATATGAGCCCTTCAAAACTGTTCAGATGGTTAATAATAAAATGATGAAATAATTAATATAGTTAATCGTGTTTTAGAACTGGAGCTAGGGTATATTGGTAAAAATAAATGCCACCAAATTCACAACTCAAAGTTATATTTTGTTATTTATCTTTTCAAGTAACAATCTATAAATGGTTATTCACATTTAAAACACAAGAACATTTAATCACGTATAAATATAACATCGAGTAGCTATTTCAAAATTGAACTACGATTTTTGATAGTCGATAGATCACACTTAGCCTCTTCTCGCAGTTTTGTAGAGCTAGGAACTAGAAAATATACTATGCCTACTCTAGGAAGTCCACTAGTTCTAAATTGAAAATAATAAAATGCAATCGTATAAAAATTAATAATATTAAACTCATCACTAATTACCGCCGTGAATGAAACAATTTAGCACGGATTCATCATATTCTGAGCCCAATGATTGAACACATGGGGTGAAGGATAATTATAAATACTACATTTTGTAATGTGAGGGGTACATATTTTATGAAGACCATAAAAAAACGATCGTCAACTGAAAGTAAATATGCGAGCCATAAATTAAAGATTTCAAGTTGAAAATTCATTCAAGATAAATGGGGATTTTGATTGCTTCAAATTCAAAATACATTTCAAGCCAAAGTCTCGGTATCTTGTTCTTCCTTATAAGGGTTTGGATATTATTTTAACGGTTAAAACTGAAAATCACACTTGATAAAATTCAACATTATTGTGAATCTTTGTTTATTTCTACATTGAACAAATACAAAGTTTGTGGGATAGGGAGAATAAATATATAAAATATGGCTACTACCAACTGCAATAACTATAACATAACATCTCTAAACTTTGATTGGTATGTACTAATAAATCGGAAAGTTAGACTGCAAAATGTTTCGTCATATTCAGACCGATTCTCCAAGAACCAAAAAACGACCAACCTGATATCGAGATGCTGCGATCACACCCCGTATTTATCCAATCTGTCGTCGTCCTAGACTAATGGGATAACTACAATCATGATTTTACTACACGGTTCTAAAATATGTCTTTTGAATCTTGTATTCGAATGCTGGTCAAGTAATTCCATAAAGTTTCGATTAACATAACTTGGTAGGTAATAAGTAAACGGAAGTAAATGAGTAATAACAATTGCATAATGGGGAAGAACATTAAATAATGTAGATTAAATTGCTTGAATGCAATTATAGTTTGTAAGAGTGACTCAGAAATAGTTATTAACTTCTTCAGGGTAGTCATTAGTGTTGGACATAGACTCGGTAATAAAAAAGCAAGTAAGAGCTCTGATACTTCCGTTGACGAACACTCTTTTATCTGATCAAACGATGGTTAAATCCTCGGAAATCAGAATTGGATGAGCAGGGAAAAAGTTCGATTTTTACTGATAAGGGAAGCAATATTGTGCCGTTTTATATTCTCAATCACGATATCCTGGAACAAGGGTTGATTTGAAGAGGCAACCGTTTGAATTATTATTTTGAATAATGAACCTTCAATTCACCGATAAAAACCAAAATAGTTAACCCCTCCTCAAAATTTTTTGTTTCACATTTCGAGGTTTACGTCCCACAAACTGAATACAAACGAAAAACAAATCTGTTCCTATGCAGCCTTAGCCTTAGCCATAGCCTTTGCGAAACGACTGAACCTAAGTTTAAACAATCTGAGTCAATCCGGAGATGTGTCGGTAATCTCAGCATCATCAATATCTAACTGCAGCGGTGAAATTTAAGCTTAAATTGTAAAATAATTAATTTTTCAAACACTTTTGGAATGAAACGATGAATATTTTTGTTGATTCGAATAGGCACCATTTTAACTAATTGAACGATCATCCGAATCCTGTCCCCTCCAATGAGGATTTCTGGGTCAGGAGTTGGGTCTCTAAGGTAAGCTCCCCGGGTTGGAATCTTCCAGGACTAACCGACATTATTTTCGGTTGTATTAATTTTATTTTATTTCTTTTCGGTAGGTGCCTATGTTCATGTGATTACATTCAAACAACGTTTAGACAGTGAAGATCTTTGAACCAGTAAGTTCAGCGTAATAGCTCTCTAATACAGAATTGTCATTTTTGAAATCATTCGCTGCATTTTTTCATCTGCTTTCTTGATTAAACTTGTAGTGTACTATAGCGGATTTCAGTAATAATTGTTCAAGATAAAATTAGGCCAGTGTACGAATTCCTCCATCAACAGCAGACTGCATAGGGAAAGACTTTGTCGGATGAAATTTAACTCCACCCTCTCTTTCTGGTTTTTTACATTTGAATTAATTTATTTATACATCAATATAAATAATAAAAAACTTTGGAAACAGTTTTCTGTGCAAACAAAACATACTATTGATAGAGACTCTCCTTTAACCAGCAATCGAAAAATGCAACACCCCACCGTTCAAACAAAAATGAGCAACAAAATTTACTGGTTTTTTGACTGATTGCTTGACCACAAGATGTATGGATACATACAGAATAGAAAATGCGTGTATAACGTGATGGAAGACGAAGCAAATATTATACCATTTTTCTTCTTATGGTTTATGTTGGAGGTGAACTTTTCCCCTTTGGTAAACATGATTGAGTTTTTATCTTCTTATAAACTCGCGGTCGATTCCAGTAATACTACATATCCGGGGCTTGAACAGAAACTTCTATGAAATATTCCAGTTTGGAAACAAAGAAATTCAAATACAAACTGCTTGGGTAAAACAAAGTTTAAACAACTCTTTGAATAACAGAGCCGACGGTAGAAGAATATTGTGAACACAAAATTCATCAGCAACTAGTAGAAACGTCTACAATAGTTACACCACAGATTCTTAACACTAAAGCAGCTAGACAAATGTTTTCAATACCATCATAGACTTAAAGTTAAATTCTAAGCCAGAATCAGTATTACTAATGAATTAGATGATTCTAAGCTTGAAACTCTATAACAGTAATATTTTTGTGCTCATTTTATAAGAAAGACTTCATCTACCGAGTAGAAATCGGACGTTTACACAATACAATCTTTAAAAATAAGAATGTGAGTCCTGGATAAGTGGGGATATTTGTGGGCTTGTTTGATGGTGAAAGTGTATGTATGAGTCGTGAGGGTCCATCCTCAACTATCGGTTTTTTTTAAGTGAGTTAAAAGTACTATTGGATTCACAATGGCGTCACCTTCGACTCTAATTAGTTTCCCTCGAAAATCCAAAATGCTGCTTTTCCAAAATCCGCGATATCGTAAGATTCCCCAAGATCATCCAGAGCCAAATTGGCAAAACAAATTTCAGTTGCAAAAGCCGGTATTTCTGTTGATTTTTTGTCACTCTAGCATGGAGGTGCCTACACCAGTCGTTTTTCTGGGGGGGGGGGGGGGGGGGGATCTCCATACTTTGTGTGTCTTATTTTTTAATGTCGTTTTTATTCTTCCCCCCGCCCCTTTTACCATTAGGATAAGGTGGTCCTGGAACATTTTCCCTTCGAATCGGGAGGTTGTGCATATTCTAAAACGTACGAGTCTTTATCGTAACAAACGTAGTTTACAATTTGTGTTTGTTAAAATTTTGTGTGCATGTCACCATGATGAATGAAGGCAGGAATCCTTTACTGAAAGCCGTCCCTTTGGAAAAGGAAGGAGAAAGTGCCAGACAGAAAAGTGTCAGAAAACCTTGACGAAGAAATCAAGATCAATCATTTTAACATTTTCTGATCCAAATTATATCAAATTTCTAATCAAATCCTACTCAAATACGTTACTGAGAAGCAAAATGACAATTTTTGTTGAGAAGGTTTACAATAGTGTAGCTGCCAATGGCTTACAGTCATCCTAGTTGCTAATGGCCTAGTACCGTGGCATTACTGCCCAAATTCATTAAACCTTTTCAATTATGTTCTTATCGCACCAACGATGTGTGTAATCGTCATAAACTTCTCATTCTACTAATTTGGCGTTTAATCGAGAGAAGCTGTCTCATGTGTTTAGTGTGCCCTCCCTTCCGGAAATATAGGAGTTTAGAAATGGCCTATTCATTACGTATATTTATTTTAGTAATTCCAATGTTTTAAAAACTATGGAAAATAGTTTTCGTTTGTTCCACGAAATGAAAAAAGGGAGTGAGATTCTTCGGTGGGCTTGCCGTGAACGCGAATTGCCCCAAGTAGCCTGAACAGTAACTTGAGGATTTCATTCATTAAAAAATAGGTTGAAAAGTTTCTCCTGGATGTTGTTATGTCATTAAAAAATTAGTAACAGTAATTACGATAATTTCTCTCTCGCATAAAACTAAAATTGGAAGCAGTGTAACTGCTGAGAAATCACGACAAGGGCATGGATTGTTTCGGTTGGTTTGTTACTATGCTGGCCCACGCTGGTCATCTGAATGTAGTTTGATACTAATTGATGCTAATTTCATTCGTATTCAGTATAGAGCAGAGCTGTTCTTCAGAATAGGCCATAACGTGTCTCCTCACAGTTTACTAAAACATTGAACTTCGTGAGGTTGAATAATGTAATTGAATAATTTAATTGAAAAAAAAAGTAATTCAATAATTTAATTGAATAATTACAGCTAGAGAGATTGTTTT
Organism: Creontiades dilutus; assembly: GCA_031894815.1. Lineage (NCBI taxonomy): Eukaryota > Metazoa > Arthropoda > Insecta > Hemiptera > Miridae > Creontiades > Creontiades dilutus. The sequence goes on along the minus strand of JAVIWC010008575.1, from coordinate 35,759 downwards.
TGTGTTTTCACATTCATTCAGTGTGGTACAAAATTCATTAAGTTTCATGATAGAAATTCATTTCTCAACGAAAAAACAAGAACCAGGATGATCTTCAAGGCTTAGATAAGTAAATTCCTGCTCATGAAGTAGTTAACTAATTGCGGCCTAAATCACTAGAAACACTTGTGGGAGAATATTGTATTAGTCATTCCAATAGGGATTTCGTCGATCTGATTCCTAGGTATTGGAAAACCGCACTTATACAGGACCAACAGTACAATGAATATAAATTGTGGTTCAACATTTTTTACAAATTAGTAAACGAAACCTAAATAAATTTGAACAATCTATCATTATAATTTGAGGATAAATATATTTTTTGAACAATAGATATATTGTATTTATCGGTAACTATTCAATCGATTGGGTAACTTTTCAATTTATATTTTGTTGAAAAATGACGAGCTACTTGTAATGCCTCCGCCGAATTTTCCTATTTAGTTATAGGTGCTATAAAAGAACTTGCTTCTCGTACTTATCGTCTTCAAAATAAAACGTTTATCAGAAAAATATTTCAAGATGATTCGTTGCATGTTTTCAATTAGCATCAAGAAGCCGAAAAGGGGTTTTTTGGAGAACAAGTACTCTTAACACAAAAATACAGAAAGTAATACTATGAAACGTTTAACATACCGGGTTCTAATAAAACACCATTATCGAATGAAATTATACGGTCTCTATCATACTCAATCATCAACGTTTTATTTTTCGGTGAGCATGAAATCATTATTAAACTGATTACATAGTTTTATCGTAAACGAAACTTGTACAGACCATCTTAGTTTAACTAAAAGACATTGACTAAACTTCAAATACACCTATTTTTAAAATTAAAACTGTGTCATTTACTTGTTGTAACAGATTTACGATGACTATTTAAACATATTTCTTTCTTACTAAGAAGATTGGTTAATGATTATTTCTCTGTATTTTTGAATGTTTGTGTTTTCAACAACATATGTAGAAGGACCAATGTGCCCCTGTTCAGAAATTTAATATATTTTTGCTTTAATATATTTGTTGGTCCAATTTAAACCGGAAAATTAATTAGTTTTCGAAGAAAACTAATCTACTGCACTACTTTTGACGCGATAAGATACTTGCAGATGTGTAAATATTACGTACTTTATTGTAGCTAAAGAATACTGTGAAAGTAAAAACATCTATATATGAGTATGCACACAAGAATCTCATTTTAGCGACCTCTTTTTGTTAATACTCGAAGGTGAATCCATGTTTGGATCTAGAAAAAACTATATTAATTCATTTTTATATTATTTCTTTTTACAGTTCGTAATCTTGGTCCAACAATATGAGTTTGTTTTTGGTTTTTTTAAATTAATACAATCGTTTTTTTTTTTTGTTTAGCTTTCACGGCCGAGCACATAATTTTTACTCTGTTTTTCATTTGTAACATATTAAATATCACAATAGAGTCGCAGTGTTTTTAAAACAGCGCTAAAATAACATCATGTATAACTAAAAATTTAACAAAATTAAATAGCAAGTGGATGAGTTTACAAATATTCCTTGTAAATATACAGTTGAATCTCTGGGAAAAGAAAATAGAAGAATATACTATATGGAATTTCACATAACGTAATGGCTCGATTTCCAATCATTTTGAATACTTTGCAGAGATATTCCTTAACTGTAATCTTAATCACTACGTGACTAGAAACTAAGGTTTTTTTAAATCAATATTTCGCTTTGTTTGTTTCTTGTAGAGTTAAAAATATTATTGCGTTATAAAGTTGTGATACGATTTATACTTTTCATTAAATAGGTACTTAAAGTGAAAATGATGATTGATAGAGATCACATTACGTTTCAAGCAGTCATCCGAGTAAAATGTCTTAGTCTCCGTTGAAATCTGCGAAAAGAAAAGGGTTAGTAGCAACGGATTGTAGGTGAGTGTAATGAAATAGTCAAACAATGCTAACGTTGAATAAAATTTGATACAATACATCCAAATAACGATTTTTTCTCCCGAATTTTACTACGAAATCTCACCAGTATATATCAGTTTTTAAACAAGCTGCAAAAGATTAAATATATCCTCTGAATAGAACGTATTGCTAGTTCACGAAACAAGGCCTCAAGAATATTAATGTGGTTTGTCCATTAGAGTTGTTAAGGGTATTGAGGATCCGTGCTAGTACGCATATTAAAATCGATCGATTTGACAATGGAAAAAAACAAGATTAGATAGATTTTGTCAGTGGGTTGTGTCGAAATTTGGGGTTATTTTGTGTCTCACAGATTTTGTGAGCCATTCACTTGTGTTAAAAAATTTGATTTTTTCCCGAGAGATATGACAAGTTGGTGTTTTGATAAATCATCTAGTACACATTTCAACAATCTTTAAGATCAAAAATCAAAAATCGTTTGAGAAGCCCAATTCTCTCTCTCTACCTGTCAGAAACCAGTTACAACCAGAAACTATGTACATCAACATTTTTGGGTGCTCTCTCTATTCATATTTTAATTAAAATAAAAAATTGTATCGGCCCAGGTCGCTTTCCCCTTCACGGAAAAAATTAAGAACGATCGTTAATTCCATAATTTGGACAGGCACTTCGTGATTTGCCTCAGGGAATTATCTTAGAAAACGAAGCCATTGCAATGGTTCTGAATTTTTAAATAAACATTTTCTTCATCGAAATCTGTTTTGAGGTCGTTTTTACATCGAAGTGCTTTCGTTTGACGGAATAAATATGTTACTTAATTCAGTTTTTCCGTGGTTTTCTCTCTCACTACAAAATCATTTTTTTCCCTACAAAGTCGAACAAAATTTGTTACAAAACCCTACAAGTTTGAACAAAATTTAATGGCAAAGTTCTATATTTTTTAACTACTTGATCAAGTTTGCCGTCACTTCATGCCTTAGGGGTTCATATAAATAAGGTTTACGAGAAAACAGATGCAGAAATCGAATCATTAACTTATAGGAACAACTAAGTGCCAAATAACCCCAAAATTTTGAAATAACCCAGATAATAGAAGCATCCCCAAGGACGGCACATTAAAAACCTGAGCAACAGGACGGCACTCGCCCATAGGGGCTTTCCCTTTGTTGGGATGGCACTCACGGGTAGAACGGCTTGCACAAAAGGGCCGCCCACCCGAGTTCTCGTGGAAGCCCTTGTGGACACTTAAAGCTACCTTATTATCAAAAACTCTGCCTTTACTAAGCGATCAAGTCCAGGAAAGCAATAAACACGGCAAGTGAAAACATGTCGACTTCGCCTGCATTGCGTTACCTCTGGGTCGAAGAAATGGCAGCCTAATATTTTTTAATGATGGATCTGATAGAGAACATTCTTCAGCTTAACCCTCTAAATTCGACAGCAAGAGAAAAAGGGTTTATAATGAATTTTACGTTTTACGTGTTTTGTTCGCCACCTTTAGGTCGACTCGGAAGCAAAAAAGCCTTTCTGGAAGAGTCAGATTTAACAAACATTTATAAATCGCATTAGCCTCATGTTTTGAGGAGTTAAATTTACTGTGTTAGTATCATAATATGATACTTATTTAGTTTCATATTATGGTCGATAACAAGTGATCTACACCTAAATTTTCATCCAGGTATTTGATATGCGTTGACTTACCTACTACTTCTTCCAAGGGAGATGGCTGATCGTCATTGTCCGAAGAGTCCCTTCGGCTCGACCTTGAATTTTGTTTCGATAGAGACTGTAACACGAATGACAATTTTAAATAAAACACTCGCTTGGGCGTGGGAACATTTAAATTGTACAAACTATAAATATGAATCATGCACTATTTGAATTTGTATGCAAACAATGGTCATGGTAGTGATATTTTAATCCATTCTGAATCATTGACATTCCGTTTATGATGGGAATTGGAATGGCATTCAGTTAAACCGTCTAGGCTTGGCTATTGATGTACAGTTAAAGTCTTTAAAGTTCATGAAGACGACCAAAAGCCTTCCAAAAGTAATATTCACTAACTTCGAATTATCTATTTGTACATATAAGTCAAATTTAGTTACCTGAAACATTCGGCGGGATCTGGGAGGAGATCTTTTGTTCCACAAAGCTTCTAGTTGGTCAAAATGCTGCGACTGAGCAAGCGCTGCTTGTTCTGGGCCAAGCCCTTGCTGCAACGATGAATTCATCAATGTACGTTGCGACAAAATAAACTAAGTAGTTTAATTATGCACCATTTTATTATACTGGGAAGCACTATTATTTTATTCAGGTTAAGAAGAAGAGATTGTTCCCCCACTGATTCCCAATATAAAGGTCCTGGAACGAATCTCCAGCTTTCACCAGGTAGAGCATTCTCCCCAGCTCTCCTACCGATACTACCTATCTTTGGAAGGTTACCAACATTTTGAACCGTTTGGCAGCGAGTGTAGGATATTCAAACAGCAAATGAAACACTTTCCTCCTATCCGTATAAACTGAAAGCTGGATGCCCAGTGTAGGTCAATTTCCTGTCAGATGTCTTGAAGCATCTGTGCCCAGTGCCATTAAATGTATCTTATTTCTGATTGAGAGTTTGACGAAGGCTGTACTTCTATAAGGTGCATTAATCTCAATTTTTTCTTGTTTCAGTTGTACTGCATTCTTCCAGTGATGTTTGTAAGGGAAAACACTGTAGTTATTGTTAGATTGAAATTGAATCCATTGGATTCGAAGCCAAGTTGGATCAGATAATCGGACTGAGAGAAAATGAAATGATCCTACCTGAGAGCCCATTGACGGATCTTTGTGGGGTATTTTGGAAATCTCCTCCATGCTCGCCGAGACGGAGAACCTCCGTCGGAAACGCTCATCCACAGTGGATTTGACGATGGAGCTCGTGAGGTGACCGTATTTTCTTTGCCAGGTGTACGTGTCCAATGAAACTTCCTTCTTCAATAATCTCCTCATTGGTCGCTTCGGAGCGTTCGGTCTCAAATCTAATTAAGCATGTGAGAGTATCATTAGATCAAGGAACACTATTTATACAAAACAGTGTAGCAAACATTGTGTTGAGGAAAAACTTCGAAACGATACTTTTGTTTTTCTTATCCTCTTGAATGACTTCTATTATAAGTTTTTAATTACTGTGCAATGATTACTGATTTAATATTTTGATTGTAATTGGATTTCATCAAATAAGTATTATTATATTATCATACAATTATAATATTAATTAATAATGTGTATCTTACCATCTACTTCTTTGGCAGGAGCGACATAAACAGGCATTTTAACGTAAGTGGCTGGCGTGTTATGAAGGCAGATAATCGGGAGGTGTTTGCTCTCCAACAGGTAAACTGCCATACGTGTGGCGTCCGTTGACATTACGAAACTCAAAATCGGCTGATGAAGCTGAATTGAGGTCAGAGGAACACCTTTCTTTGTATCCCATACAATTATCCGTTTATCTTCAGAGCCTAAGGGCAAATTAAATTCGAAAACAGTAAACATGGAATTCAAAACAAACCAAAGGATTTCATGTTTAACTAAAACAAACTAATTTAAACCTCAACCTCCATAGTTTACTTTTCTATAAAGCTGCTGATCAGATCTACAACATTAGTTACTATCAATGTGGATACTAAAGTGAGCTATCACTGTGGCAATTGGTGTTTGGCTATTGTTTCATAAAAACTTGGGTAGATTGTATACTAAAGACATACGATTGCTCTGCAAGGTTGGAATTCATTGAATTAATTAGGAAGAAATTTTCTCATTCCTGATAACGAGGCCTTAGAATAGTTGATGCCGAACGTATTTAAGCAAACTAGTCACTTTATTGATCCATCCAAAGATCCTTGAAATTATTAATGCACATCAGCTTTATATTTATGATTCTTTTTTATAAATTTTAATATTCATTGTGGATGGTAAGGTTATATTATTATTGATGAAGCTCACCCGACACTGCTATAGAGCCATCCCCTGCAACTTTGACACATGTGACGTAGCCGATGTGCCCTTGAAGAAGATGTTGATCTTCCCCGGTCTCCATGTCCCAGACGATGAGGTTTGCGTCTCGTGATCCGGAAACAACGATTTTCTTATTGGTGATGGCAACAGCCACACAAGTAACTTGATCTGTATGACCAACTAAGACCTAGACGAAACATATTTATTTTGTTATGGACCAGTATAGGAGCAGTAAATAATTCATCAAAGGCGGTTAGTATGAAGAAAGATATTGTTAATTTTATATTTTAGATCTCGTTAAGATCAATGAATTCTATATAAAATCGGATAGATTGAGTTGTTTAGAACAGGATGTGACCTTGTTTCAACCCCCTCTTCATCATCAGTGTTTAGGGAATACATTGTTATGATGTTATAATACATGAGTTAGTGGTGGCAGTTAGTTACAGTTGAAAATTCGAGAGGAAGGTGTTGAAATCAAAGTTTAATTGCTTTTAGAGCTTCTATTTTGGAGTCATTATGGCGAAACATATATTCATATTCTTAACCATTATATTGAGTCCCAAATTGTGTTAGGTTCAAAACAAATGCCAAATTTTACGCTTAATGTTAATGTATTTCAAATTTTATAAAAATGTTGAACCTGAGTAAGCTTGCCACCTGCAACCTGCCAAACTTTCAACGACATATCTCTCGAGCCGGTGATGACGTGGAGAGAATCCGTCGTTATCACGAAACACGTGATTTCCTCGCTGTGGTTGACTTGGTATCGTTCTTCGTCTCTATGTGAAGTCAATGGCCATATCTTAACACTTCGAACAGAACACAAACCACCAGTATTATAAGCAGAACAAACAGAATCGTTCTTGAATTAAATCTAGAGCTACGCCCACCACGTGAAAAGGTTTCAAACTGGGTTTTATTTATGACAAATTGGATATTTTAGACTCATCAAAGACTATCGTTGGTGGATGGAATATATTGAATACAGCCATTGTAATAGTTCGAATATCTTTGTTTGTTGCTCTAGTTTAGGCTAATAAATGTTGCTTGTTAATCAAAGAAGGAGCGTCCTCCTTCCCACAGTCAAACAATCATATTACGTAGTGGTACTGTTTTTGACCTCTTTTAAATGCCCCATTCACAAAAGTCCTAAAGGCTACCGCCCTAAGCTTAAACCTATCAAACAAAACGTCTTGCACGCAGGTTTCCTCCCATATAGCCTCACCTATTCGGCTCTCCCGGCCTGACCAAGTGTTAACGGACAGGTGAGTAAATGATTGGCGGGCTGTCCTGAAGAAGAGACAGTTATTGAGTAGCGTATGAAAATAGCAGAGGTTGAGGATTTGAAACAACGCGTCACAATTCAACGAACGTTACAGAACACCAAAGGTCAGTTTCCTATTGGATGAATGTTTGTTACGCGCCAGAAACCTGTCATATTTGGAGCATTAACAAACCAAACGGTCAAATATAGGTTTCAAGTATGAAATATAATGTGTAGAGAAACTGCATCATCATAATTAACCCTATCTCGGTCTTGCGGAAAATTAGGCCCTCAAAGTCTTTTACATGCATTAGAACACCTAGGGAAGCATTTTGAAGCTGTCGCCATACCAACGTCCGTCCAATCAGCCAACTCAACAAACAGTAGGTAAATTCAACATGTGGACCTCCCCCTTAGTATTGCCTTGAGCTGAAAGATTAGCAACTCGAAAGAAATAGCTTAAGATGGGACAGGTTGTCTGAGCGAGCTGGGGGTCAGTCCTCTAGCTGATTACTTCCAGTGAGAGTACTGAATGCCCCGGTTCGAATCCGGCTGGCACCAATGATTAGGGCCAAAATCCTATCAAGTGTTGTATACCTGTCCTGTCGTTAGACAGTTCACCTCTGACCTCGATATCACGTGAATCCAAAACGCTCCCAACCCAGGGCCGTGAGGCAATGGGAAGCCACGAGCAAAATCGTCAGACCTAGTTCCGATCCTATCTGGAGGACGGCTGGCGACGTCCGCGACACCTCCAGGTAGTCGGACGAAAATCCAAGGTGAAATTCCTTGTTTACCTTACTTTACTTTACTTTTACTTCTAGCTTAAGATGATATGTGTGTTTTTAAAACTCTCAATAATTTTGACATGAATACGAAGCCTTCCTCAAGAACGTTTCCTTACGCCTCGCCAACAAGTGGTCGAAATCCCACTCCCAGGTGATGATGTGGGCACGAGTGAAAACTCAATTCTCAGTTCACCGAGCAGTTTCCATGAGGCTAACGGGCCATATGAAACACGTACGAGGACTAGGACTGGAGGACGGAGCAGCAATTTGGCTACCGGAAGAATAAAATCACACACACATACACATCACAAACACACACACACATTAGTTTGGCAAAATCAATTTGAATTTTTGGCATACTATCAAATTGAAGATTTTGGCAAATTAATTTGAACCTTTGGCACGAATCAATTCTAACATTTTTGGCATCTCAATTCAAACTTTCGGCGACTCAATTTCTACTTCTGGCATACAACTTCGAGCTTTTGGCATATCAATTTATACTTTTCACAAATCCCAACTAACCCAACATTTTGACATGTACGCATTTATACTCACATGTTATCACCATCTCCACTGACGACACATTTCATGTCGTGTGAAATGAATACGTGAGCAGTTGGTCCGAGTGCAGAATGTAGGAGCGTAGCGTTGTCTGCAAGCCACACGACAAAAACGTTTTGTCGATCAGCCGATACAACTCTCCGGCTGTCGGCCAATACGCCGACGGCAGTGACTGTAGCTTGATGTCCCTAAGCGAATAACGAGTGAATTTTAAGTTTCTCGTGACTTTGTAACACAGTTACATAACTTGTCGTTCAACGGAACAAAGTTATTTTTTAAAAACCATTTAAAAGTATATAATAAAGAGTTACAAAGCTGGATTGATTCAGAGAGTTAGTTATCGTCAATGGCAAACAACAAGTTATGATTACCAACAACTGACTATCAAAATGACAATAACATATAGTTGAGAAACGTCTTCAGATGAAATGCGTTTCCACTGTTTCCTCGTGATTGATCTATGCAATTGACTGTTTGATCTTAATTGCTTGATCGAATGCAGTTGTAAATTTGAAGGAATATTGAAGATATACATTCGAAGATATTAACTTAAAGTGAACTGGCAATGTGACCAATAATCTGCAAATAAATTGGAAATATAAGAAAAGTAGGAAATTTATTTGCCTTAAATCTACTTCAGTCCAAGATTACCTTAAATACGGATACAACCATGCCAAGCGTGAGTCCCCATACTCTAGCTGTATGATCTTCAGATCCGGAAATCGCGAATATGCCGTTGGGAGAGATGGCGACGCAAGTGACAGATCCGTTGTGGCCTTCCATAGTCGAGTGAAGCTCGTGGGTGTTCAACTGCCAAACGTTCACAAGGCTGTCCATAGAACCTGAAGTGCAATATGTTGGCAACTAGAGTTTATCCATTGAACAGATAAATGTATCGGAGATTCAATAGATGATAATATTAAATTTGTGAAAATGTACTAAACTTCCGACTGTTTTCTAGTAGAAAACACTATTGTTTTGACGTTGCTCTATGACTTTGCTAACTGACAATGTTGTGCCTAGTCGTTCGATACGCATGCTTTACCGCTACTCCTACCTTGTCAGCGGAATTCCAGCGGCCGAACCAAGGCAGGAAACAGCAATTTCACATTTTCCATAACTTTTTAGATGTATCCTAATGTATCTTGTTTAGACGTCAGAAAAAAGGTGATTAAAGACATCTAGAAATGATCAAGGATGGGAAATGGGAACTTTACCTACTCCTATTACAATCTATTGAAATACATGTTTAACTGCAATGTACTTCTATAAGCCTAACGTGGGACAGTGCGATCCTTCAAGCTCCTGCGTAAACTGTGCACCAGACGTATGTGACTAATTTCTGTAGTGATTTAGCCGTTGAAGCAAATACTCTCCATTCCACGCAATAAACGATGCGAAGAATTTTGTTACTTTTTTCACGTGCAAACTAGCAAAGTAATTGGTATGTCCACAAGATTTTCAACATTAATATTCTTAATGGATAAGTTCAGATGTTGTTCTTCGACTCATGCAATATTTCATAAAAGTTGTTAAAAAATAACGTAAATTCGCGATTTTTACCGAAGTGTGAACTATGAGGGTAATAGCAGATTGTTGTTTATATCTCATTATTTTCGCTTTGGTATATTCGTTGGTACCCAGCCGATATGCCATCTGATACTATTTTCACAAAACTACATTTCATTAGTTTCATGAGAACCGTTATTTCAAACATGGGAAAATTCAGTTTTTGATGAGAACGCCCTACCGCTGGCAAGGCATCACCCCAGCATAGAGGTGCTGAAAGCACTTTAATAGGTCGTATTGACCCAGCAAACTTTCCTGAATACCAAAAGAGAGTTTGAATTTTGAAATTTGGAGCACAATTAGACTATATAGACGGTTCTAGATTTCGTGCAGTTCTACAGCCGATTAAACTGAAGGGCGCAGCAAGTAATTACCGGGATCTTTCCGTTACGTTGTCGACCAAAAAATGTTTAATGTTTAGAATAGTCGATGTAGTTGAGAACCAATTCACCCTCGAGCGAGAGTTTCAATAAGTAAAACAACGTAGTAAATGCTGATACAGCGTGTGGATGTGTGCACTAAGCACACTCTCTTCAATAATTTTATACGCCAATAACAATATCTCACCAGTAACAGCAGTGATGCCATCTCTGGAAATATCGCAGCACGTAATAGGAGCCGTGTGCGGTCGTTGTGCTTGATTCAGTTGTTTCCCAGTGAGTTGCGGTACAGATGTCTCTTCCACCCCAACACCGTCTTCTTTTCTAAAGCTCCAGAACGTAATGCGGTTCCCTCCTAAGCAAGAACATTCAGACCGTAACATCCTAACATTTTACAGCGGACATCGCTTCTAATATCATCGAACATTCAATTACACCAAAGTTGATGAAACTGGCCGAAAAACGAAAACAGTTGAAACAATGTGAAAAGAATGCAAAACTACATCACTAATCTTCGTAGATTTGAATGTTGAATAAAGTCATCTATTCATTTGACGTCACGAAAGCTTTAAAAACTAAAACACATTTTGCAAAAAAATCCACCATAAACAGATCACGATCTAATAATTATACAGTCACAACTCAACAATTTCTTCGGGTGAGAAAAAAAAACAATAGTACCCATTTCCAAATGGTATTTTGTGAAATGCGTGATGGTATTGTAAGGTGAAGGGGTATTCGATGGCCACACATCGTTTTTCATAACGAATTTCTGGTATGAATGAAGTTCTAACCTTTACCCACAATTCTGTTGGTCACAGTCGCATGACAAGCTAAAACAACGTCAAATCACCGTAAAAACTTAATGTGACTCCGAAGAATGTGAAATAATGAGGAATAGGTAGGATCAAAGTACTTTAAAACAACATAGAACTATGTGTTACGAGTATTTACCCAACATGATTTGCATACCAATTAGGAATTCGGATAGAAAGATAGTTATCATTGTAATGTGAACGTTCATATTACAAAATTAAAATCGGTGTGTTGTAGGTATAGTATATCGATTTATGTATGTGTGGAACAAATATAGATGTATACGTGAAACAACTATGTGATGTTGAGTTACCACAAGCAGCGTTCGTTTGAGTGGGGACTCAACAAGTATGGGCTCCACTGTCGAATTAGTATTTGTGATTTTGTGCAATTTTATTTAGTGATCGATTTTTTCGCCGAAATACAAATGAAATAATGAATACTAATGATTACGAATGAAATAAAACTCCAACCAACCAAAATTTGGCTCACGTTGTGACTGGTTTCTTGGACAATAATTTGAGAAACTGTTTTATTCACTTGGTTCTGGAACAATGTTACAGTGCAATAGGAAGTCATTTGCTCTTATCAGCCGCATGCTGGTATTCATCCACTTTCTGCTTTAACAACATTTTCACCCTCTATCATTAGTTATTGATTTTTATTTACAAAAATAAAAATGAAATAAAGAAACATAATTAGATGCAAAACGGGATAAGAATGAACTTGTTCCGCAGACATGATATAAATTCACTAAACATATCGTTTCAAAAATCACAGTCATTCAAAAATTGCAGTTGAAAAAACATCATAAATCTACGAGTTGATCCCTATAATGACGCAGTAAGTATCTTTTTTACCTGATGAAATGTTGAAATTGTACTTTTCTTATTACCGTAAAATCATAGAAATGGGATGTTGATGACGAGGGTGTGATGTTAATTTTGTGGAATGTAGTATTCTACAGTCAAAATATTTGAATATTTATCGTTTACCTCCAATAAGTTGTGTTTTTCTTCGAGTTTATAGGCTATTAAAATTGTACAGTATTGCTGTGTAAGTCTCACCAGCTGTAATGAGAAAATCGTCGTTTGACGTGACTTTGACGCCCGTGACCTCGGCATTGTGGCTGGTTGAAATCGTGCGGACAAGGCAGCCGCTGTGCATGTCGAACACGTAAACGCGACCGTCGGCACCGCCCGCGACAGCTCGCTGATTGTCGCCTGCCAGAGTGATTGATTTCACCTGCAGCGGAACATAGATATTGTGGACGAAATACATTATAAACCCGATGTAATCAAGGAAAGTTGGTGTTTGTAAGGATGGATTGTTAGAATTTAGAAAAGGTGCATTGGGAGCACCACTAATGGTCATTTAGTCGATAATCTAATCCCGGATGGATTTGCGGGACTACATTTTCCAAGACGTTGTGATTGATGACGATTAAATGAAAAATAGAGTGAGTTAAGTTTTTAAATACATGCAATTTTAAGATTTACTCAAGTGTGAGCGTGACGAACAAGATTGTACGCGGATGAAAGCACATTCTATTCATTTTGAACTTTATCTTCAAGCTTCTACATTGTAGAGAAGGAAGTGATCACATTGAGTTTCCAGTAAAATGTCTGGGCTTAGATTGAGGGTAGACATTTTTTGACTTCATTGATACCAAAAAAGGATCACTTACTTTGGCTTTATGGCCTCTGAGCGTGTGGATTTCTGTGCCTGTAGCTAGCGTGTGAAGATAAAGCTGGTTGTCCTCACAGCCCACCAATAGGAAAACCGAGTCGTCCGTTATTGAGAGCATCGACACGGGGGAAACGACAGTAATCGTGTTGAGCAATGTGAAAGTTTCCAATTCCCAAAGGCACACAGATTTATCCGATGAACCTGCAGAATACAAAAGTTACCAAACAATGAATAACTCTCAAGGAATAATATTTGGCTAAGGAATAAATCGATCTGTTGTTGTGATGAGACTAAGGACGAATGAAAAAATAAGAAGAGTACTTATTGGGGAAATTAGCATAATAAGTATTAGCCAACCAATGATGTATACTAAACGGCATTAGGAGCGATATTCTAAAGGAAAAGATTGTTTTTCTAAAATTGGGGAAGTTGGTGGCGAACGGGATAATGAAGCAGATTTCTTAATAGTGGTACAAGCATGCTAATATGAACATTTCTCTATCAACAATCTATTGTATCAAACAAACTGGGAGAGGAGGCAGACCACGAGGGAGAATCGCTTAAGAAATCCCAAACATGGTTTTGATCTTTTCCGGAAAAATATAAATTTACTCTGCATCCGCAGTACTAAGAAGGGACATGTTATTCCAACTAGAAACATATCTTTACAAATCAGAAAAGTGTAGGTAGGTAAGTACGTATTTTTTCGAATCCTAGGGATGAAACATTTGAATACAACCAGGAAGACGTGAAAAATAAACCAAGTTGGGTGGGGCGATTTTTCCAATTCTCAAAATGATCATATGAACTGTAAGTGGTGAGGATTTTGAATAAATTGTAAGGCAAGAGAATGTGTAGAAGAAAAAGTGAAAATAATGTTTCGGTCTTAGTAGTAATATTGACGAATAAAATTTTACTAACAAAAGTGTTCTCATGCGGAGGGAATACAAGTAAATAACACAAGTTGTGGTATTGTTACTCAACTGAAAGCAACTCATCGCAATCAATCGTAAATAGACACAAACAATAGCCGCTGTCGGCTCTTCGATTGTCCTGACTTTGGCTGGACAGCTTAGGAATGTTAGGAAGACGCTGTTCACAAACGAACGTTTTCATTCATAAAATTAATTTTCATTTTTCATTCTTAAATATTTAGTTTTTGGTTTATATCACAAAAATCTTGTTTAAACTCTAACTCTATACGAACTCGATTTAAACCTCAATATCTTACCATTGTCCTTCAACTGGATAACATGTTTGAATCAAAAAACATTTTACTAAAACTGAATTTGGTCAGAAATAACAAATTATCAACATTGCAACACCCAACACTACGGCCTAATCAGATTGGGGTTGATAATACACGGCGCACAAAGCAACCCCTCCTTCAAGACCGTGGGGTCGTGCGGGTCATTGCATATCCTTACCCCTGACCAAGACCATGCCTCCTCCGTAGCTTTCCCAATTTCCAAACATTTGGTCTTTTTTAGTTGTTCAGGGTGTCCTAGGAGTTATGCGCAATCCGACTTGTCGAAAACTTGCTTGAAAAATGTTTTCTGACATCAAGTACAAATCGTAGATAGCAAATTCAACAATCTTTCCAACGGAGTCATTAAATTTGAGATATCTCCAAAATTGAGGGAGTTCCGACAGTTTTAATGGCATACGATACAAAATACGAAAAAAATCTTAAATCGCGAATAACTCGAAAACGAGGCCTCTGGCAAAAAATTGCTACGAGGCATTTGTTGTCGGAAATGAGTTGTAGAACACGGAGGAGTCGGGTTGTGCATAACTCCTTGGACACCCTGTATAAATGGTGGCACCTTTGTGTACGGAGATGGAAAACATTTTATAAGTTCGCCAATGGAAAATTGTCTCACCTGATATTAGGATATCGCCTTGAGTGGTGACATTGACAGCTGTCACTGGGCCCCTGTGATGGTCGATCTTCACCACGACTTCTCCGGTCTTGAGCGAGCTGACTATGATCCTCGAATCTTCACCTCCGCTCACGATTAGTGTGTTATTGAGGGCTTGTGTCACCGACAAAACTGGTGCAATGTGTTCACTATAAGAAAACAAAATCTTCAATGTTCAGTTTCGAAACAAATATGGTAGGAGAATGAAGAGATAACCCCGAATTTGTTATAATTTTAACTTAAATGTTGATGGTACATAATGATTCACTGGAGCAAGCCGGTTTTTCCAAATCATGGCGCGTACCCAGTTTTGGGAAAACTGATGTATTTTCATTTTACAATGGACATGTAACTATTAGAAATTATTTTTTAACTTGATTACAAATACATTCAAACTCACATGTAGGTCAAAACAACTGTTAACTAAAGGGCGTGATTTTAACACAATTATTCAACACCTGCACAAAATGTTACCAGTTCTTACATCAGCACCGATAGTTAATCTATCATCTGTAGATTTCAAAATCCATTTTTTGACAACTCATAAGGCAAAAAATCGTAAACAGTAAATGTGTGGTATGAGCAATTTGTAATTTGTGTACAGCATGGAAACTTCGAAGGTATAAATTGTAAAAATGATTATCCAAAAATTATTTCTCCTCTTCAACCATTCAGGAACTTGTCTTTACTGTTTTTTAGTGTTTTAGCACACAATAGGTATGCATTTAAGAGAGGATTGTTCTCGAGAGATTAAATAGTGTAAAGATCTTGATATTTCCTCTGATCATTGGTTTTTAATTCGACACATTTTAATGAAAATTTATAAATTCGTAGAAATGGTGGAATACTTCATATTAGCGAATCTCGCCCTTAACTCACCAAATCCTTAGTTTTTGTTCGAATGTCTTGAGGTCCCACACAATGATGGAAGTATCTTCCGACCCAGTAATCAGGTACTGAGACTGCTTGGTGATCGCTATGCATAGTACTTGTCCGCTATGACCTGATTAAGAAAATTAATGATAAATTTATAACACCGACCATTTTTGAGATTATTTTTATTTACGATTTATATTTAGGTTCATATTGTTTCTCATTCTTGGATTCAATTCTTAAAAATTGGAAAACATCAACTTTTAAATTTTAAGAACGAAGGCCGATTGAAACTGAACCATTATTGTTTTCATTTCCTGATGAATTGTATCTCCAACATAATGACTAATCACATAAATATCACAGAGAAGAATGAAAATACAGGAAAGCTGTAATAGCTGATGGAAGTTGTGAATATTGATGACTACGGTATTTCTCGACCCATAATTTCAAGACGGAATTTAAGACGTTAACTAAAGCTGTGTTTTGTGAACCATAGATGATCATTCCTTTGTAATGCCATTGTCGTTAAGTTAGCTATGTGAAATACGAAGACAATTTTGGGTTGGAACATTATTTTATCTCTTCTAAGATCAACAGAGAAAGAGGGATGGACGTTGGTAGACCGAGTAACCGAAGTATTTTAATGCAGTTGAAATGCCATGTAAACAATGTACTAGCACAGACTTTGTACCTCATTGGCTCTAAGTATATTAGTTATCATAATCAGTTTGTGTAACTTTAATATTTTATTTGAAAATAGATTTAAACATTTTGCCACGAAATTCACCCTCCTATGATCTACTTCAACTGTTATGACTCATAAAAGCACACACAATAAAAAAGGAACTTATTCGAGTGATAAACTATCATTCAAGTAAATAATATGGTAAACAACATTGCAGATTCTGTACTGGGTACCTTTGAATGTGTGGACAAGAGAATTGGACATGACGTGCCATATTTGAGGGTCACCGTTGGGAGGCACCACCACGATATGTTGAGCTGAAGGAGTAGGTTCAATTAAACGGACTCCGTTGGGGCAAACGACACCTGAAACAATCGAGTAATGATGATACAAAGAAGGGTTAGACACTCAATGTAAGGCGGTTTAAAGCTCACGAAGGAAATAAAAACGCAAGTTGACAGCTACTGTCACCTCAATACCCACATCATTGGTGGGTCCCTTTAACTGGTTAATTGGTGATAAAAAGTAGGATTATGTTTGAATACTAAGCAACGGGTATTTCCTCACGCTTTTCTTTTCCACTTATGTTAAAATGAAACGGAATTCCGCAATGGCTGAGGGTTTTAACAAAACTCCTTCTTCCTTGAGCAGCGATTGAAAAGGTAGGCAATTTACCCTCTATTCTATGTTTATAAATCAGTATGGCAGTTTAAATTAAATGTTTACGATTCTGTTGATACGTTTCAAAGTATAAAACGTACATCTGATTAACACCGTAAACAGAAATCGTATCGGGATCCGTTGCTTCGTTTAAGCAGTTAGGTATATTTTGACTGTTTGCTATAGATTACGAATAATATTTCTGGATTAGCAATCACCGTAGGAGGTCTATCTAATACAGAAGTCAACACCTACGACTTTTGTAGCATTTTTATATCTGATAAAGTCTACTGGTGATATTCGTATAGAGTGTTTTTGAAGCTTACTTTTGATTTGTAGAGGCAATGGGGGAAGAAGCCAACTGTTGAGGGGAACAAGAAGGGGATCAGTGAATCCATCGCACCAGGCCATTGCGGACATGATCATTCGACTCATCAGTTGCCCGCTGGTATCTGTATAGTGATTAACAATAATTATTAAACACTTAAAATTATAAACATTTAAATTCAATAACTCCCTTCAATTACATGTAACACAGAAATATATTCAGGACTTCATGATGGATCGTTATGATCAATCACATCAATACGGCGGACTTAAACAACCCCTGTAAAAACGGCATAATCAAGGTTAAGAAATTTAAAACATTTTTCATGGACTTGGAGTTTATTTGATGGTGAGAGTTGACAGTAGTGCTCATGAGCGAACATATTTTGTCGCTTTTTACGCCTTAGAGTAGAATAATTCTGCTACGTCAACTCTTGTTTTACTTGAACTGAAAAAAATGTCGAACTTGAGCGGATCATTTCCAAAAAAGTTGGCAGTAGTTTTCCGGCCGGTTTTATCAATAATGGCATTCCCAGGCATAATGGCTTCATGAAACATTCATTTACCGAAATTCAATAACTTAAATTCGAACAAAAAATATAAGAAACAAATAAACTGACAGTAGCTAACAAACAAAACTATATCTTGTTATTGCCTCGATTTTAATTAGACAGCTCTCATTTACAAAAGTTGATCATTTTAGACCTGTTCAGCGACATTAAGAATACTTTGTTTACCTGCAACGGGACGTAACCAGCAGATGACTTGAGCGCCGAGTTGAAGCGTGTCTCTCGTCAGGACATCACTGGACTTGCGAACGGTATAGTATACCAGCTCGATATCACGATCGAGAAGGTAGCATCTCACGTGTTCCAGGATCGATCTCAAATAACTTACTGAGATCGTACGAACTGCTGCCAGAAGAAAGTCGAAGTTGCAGAACGTGAATTGTTTCAGTCTCGAGCTGTCCCCTAAACGTCAAATCAGTTTAGTATCATCATCGAACTATTGAGTTCAATCTAAATGCCCTTATCATTAACTAAAAGTAGCATTAGACGTGCCATTCTAATAGTTTTATTGCTCCTATTTCCCGGTAAAACTTCTTTCTGGCTGACATAATTGTATCCGGTGGTTGGAGGTGACTCTAGATGGTAGATGGTAGACTGGTGATAACCCTAGATGATTCGACAGTTAAGTTCGGATTCCGAGTTATAAGTTTTTAAAATTTCATGACTTTGATTGCGGAAGACAAACTTTGAATGTATCCAACCAATAAATAATTAAACATGAATGGTCTCGAGTTCAATAAAAATGTACTTCCTTAGAAACTTGTATAATCTAATGTGTAGGTACACTCCAAGGATACCTATACATTTTTGTATACTTGATAAATACCTAAACTCGTAATTTATTGTGATAAAGCCCTAGAAAATTTTAATTTTCTATACTGTTTGAATGTAGTTTTGCTCAGGTCTCTGAACACCTAATTCTCAAGTTACAACCTATCAACCGAGAAAACGTCAATGTTACTCCAGTGTTTCATCTATACCGTTCATGGGTTTGACGTAATCGTTCTGTGATCCATCTCTATTCCGCGTCAAAAAGCTAATGTTACACGTGGCTTAATATGTCTATATCACAAACGCGATTTTCCATTCGAAGGTACCTACCACCCCCGGAGATATCGATGACGGAATTTTATTCGGTCCAGCATCCTACGTCTTCTGGACAATGTAGAGCAAATAGACAAAGAGAAAAATGTAATGTACTTTAGAGAATTTCACGAATTCGATCGAATGAGGAGAATACCCACCAAACTCAAAGCATCGGATAAATACCGAAAACCGATGGAAACTCACATTGTTTCTGGAAAGATTACGCACCCCCACCCAGTTCAGGGAGATCAGATTTACGGACAGTGAAGGTAGCGGTGAGAGTCGACAACTGATTTTGCACCCCTTCACATTGTACAGCCCTCCTAAGTACAGGCTGCCTGCATTTGAAGGTGGCATGTCATCGATTGTTACTTCACAGTAATAAACTGATCCTCCCCCAAAACCCACTAAGCACCGTTTCGTAAACTAGTTGTGAATAGTGAGAAGATTACCTATCATCAGTCTGTAAGAAAGTGGAACTCTTCAACAACAGTTAATCTTGTCGTTTTCCCCCTTTGGCTCAGTGAAAAGTAGCTCCTTTGTAGTTCGGCTAGTTATTCCCTCAGAGAGGAGACGTACAAGGAAGGTAAATACATTTCAAGTGAACTTGTGATTCCATATGGCAAACCGTCACAATAATCGGAGTTTGATGTAGGTAAAAGGCCCCAACTCATGGCATCTGGTATCTTCTTGTAGAACAGACAGCACTCTAAATGAAATATCTGTTTAGGAGACTCCTGTCATCAATACTCCTCAAGCTCAAATCTCAAAACTCATGGCTCAAAAGTTAATAGTTCAAATTACATCTGCGGTCGAGAATAATGATCGTTACGAATTCTACCGGAGAAGCCGGCAAACCAAAAAAATCAATACGTTCCTCAACGGTTCAACACAAATGCGCTAGACAGCAGCATTTCTCCGTAGAGTGATGAGATAGTACTGTGAGAGTGTGATTGACGTCAGAATCTTTGAAGTTCATGTAACATTTTGAATTAATGAAATATATAACGAGGATATGTGATTGACAAGTTGCTCCTTCGATCGGGCAGAGGTGATGAAGAGCTAAAAAGCTTCAGGTTAATGCTAAGGCTTAGTAGGTTCAAGGAACCCGAAGGAGGAATGATCTCTCAAAAATAAGGCTGATTTGATATTGTCTTGCTATTAATAACTTACCTGCTTTCAGTAAATGTATCCAGCTTTCTTCAACATGACGCAGGCTGTAAGTGACGTCACTGATGTGCAAATGAGACTGGAAGGGCGTCTGCTTATCTTCATCTGCAGATTCATCTATGGGAATGCAAAGAATTAAGTGGAAAATAATAATATACATCTAAAACTAACTATATATCATTTTTTGGTTTATTATTCCTGTACTGGCTATTCATGTCCCACTCTTGAGAACCATAATTAAATATACTTTCTGAAGTGGGTTCAAATTAAACTTTAACAAGGAATTAGTTTCTGTAGAAATGCAGTTATAAAAAAACACGAAAAAACTTTAAAAAAATCAAAATGAAAACTATTGAAACAATGATAAATAAAACATGCAACTCCTACTATACAAGGATTGGGGTGACAAGTGGATAATGTAAATATATAATCAAAATATATAAATAGTATAATTTTTGGAACACGTCGAGATTCAAATATGTCGTGTTATCTTGCAAAGTTGTAGGCAAGTTCACAAAACCATCATGATCAGTCCCAAAATGATGATATATTCTAAGAACAAACAATTGAAATAATTTATTTAATTACGGTGCGGGTACGTGTAAAATTCATATGTGGTGGAGTAGTATAAAATATTTTCTACAAACTTTCAAAGAAATGTTTTGCTGTTGGGCTTGTATCGACATTCTCGAGTTTATTGAAATTAACTTTTCTAAATGAAGAACAGAAATATCGTAATGAAAAAGGCAGTGCTAATTGACTCACTTAGGTACTAATTATTCACTGCTTCATTACATTTTTTCAGTTCTTTGAAAATTTGCTCAAATGCGTAAAAGCTAACAAATTGACAAAACAAACACCAAAAAGTATGGAAATTTCACGACAGGGACAGAACACGACATATCGTGACAGGAAACAGTACAATGGAAACGCAGTGATAAAAACATTTTGGATCCGGACACGAACATTGATGGTATAATGTTTTCATTTTGGTCCCATCGGAACGATCGATGGGGACATTCTTCATGCTGGACGGGTTTCACACAAGGAGATGACGTTTCTGATTCTTTCAAAATTCAGTCTTTACCTATCGTTGGTTTTCTCGAGATTACGCATCGTCCACGCGTTCCAGGCATTCTCGGTCGAACATAATAATAACCTGATAACACACAATTATTCGGGAAAAAAAGAAGGGAAATAATAAGACAGCAGTTGTGTGGAAACATTCAAGCAACCAAAATATCTTCTGGACAGATAAAGAAACAAGATTTATTTAATGGTCCAAGTGTTTGGTCATTTCTGAGTTGTGTGCATATTATATGGCTGTGGATGTATATAACCCGGCTGAGCTCTTATCTGTGATTCTGAATACCTATCAATTTAGAAATATATGGAAATATACAATGCGGTATAGCGTAATTTCAAGTTTTTTTGGATGTGTATGTTTACAGTTCGGTGAACTGGGAGGTCGATAGATCACTACTCCTTAATAAATCATTCCTTAAATCAGTTTTTCTAGCATATATAGATTAGGAAGACATAAAGATCAAATTTTTTACTGTGACATAGTCCTGATGCTCCCAAGATTCTAACAAAGCCGTACCCATTAAAACACATGGGTTCAATGCTTTCTGATTAGAGTGAGGTTTTTTGGTCAATTTTTTGTTCAGAAATTGCGTTTACTAGCACTAAGTGGATTCGTACGGATCTGAAACATATCATAGTACATTCTGTGTTCAAAATTACCAGGTAAATGGCACCTCAATCGCCTATGCCACCAAAACAAAGATTTATACCAGTTTTTGTCTCATAGCAAATATGTGTTAGGCAATCGGCTAGACGTTAGAACCAAATAGACCCCTATTGAGATCCTTGAGCCAAATTACGATTTGTATATATATTTTAAGACTTTTTATGGCCCGTATGGTGTACTGCCGACAGATATTGGAGATTTGGAATCAACGTTCCTTGAAACGTAGGATGTCCAAATTTGAGGGGAGGTTATACTATTGTCTGCTATACGATTACAAAGGCTGATTATTTGAAACATTAAACCAAAACAAGCGGTTGGGTGGTAAGCTGGACATACGGTTCAGTGACGACCGGCAGTTAATTTTCATAGTTCATAGTGTTGTAACTACACTTTCTGATAAATTCACTAGTCAAAAAAATAGCTTAATGCTTGGGGGATGGAACCAAGATCCCACCGCATTATCACCTTCAAATAGCGAAAGCCGTATTGATGGTTTTGCTGCTTTAGGCACGGCTTTAATTCTGTGACGTGTTCTATAAAGATAAGATTGGTTTGAAATTGATATGAGACGATTTAAATGACATTGGAAAACGATCCCTTCCCTCTCAACTTTCTTAGTAAATGATTTGGGGAAAAATTCCATTGACAACCTCTTCAAGTGGTCATGCTAAACTTAAATATGACGTTTTTGTTCAGGAACGCATATTCTATACTTGCCCGCGGTTCAGTGCTCCCGCCAGTTTATACTAATTCTCGATCAACAGGATTTTCACAAAAATTGTCGTATTTTGTGTCAAATATTGGGATTTTGGAAATGCAATGCTACAACTGATATCTTCGTGCATTATTGACAGTACTTTTCACACCCTATCATTGGTCGTTCATTGATATCCGCAATTAATATAGAAAAATGCCGAAAGCATAATTATATTTACATTTCTTCAACAGCAACAAACATAGACAGTTTGTTATTTTATTGTTTTTTTGGAGTTGGTGTTACGAATATTCATGAACGAGCACCACTACGACTTACAATTCAGAGCGAAAAAATATCCATACATCTAAAAACATAGTTGTTTCACATTTGGCACACATTTTTTTGTGGTGACCTCTGACATCTGAAATGCTCTGTTTATAAGTACCTATACTTTATGGTAGATGTTGAAATGCTGCATTATAGGAATGTAGCAAAAGGTAATAGAAGTATAGTTGATTTTTTAGAATGTTGGAACAGGGGATGATGCATTGTAAAACGAGTGATTATTCATAGCTCTTCTTATAGCTTAGAGTAGGACAGGGGGCAAACATATTTTAAGATGCCACTCGTAGGAAAAGATATTTGTAAGCTCTCAACGCTGCCAATCTTTTTAGCGCTTTACGCATTATTAGGCGGCTGCTTAGGCTACGAGAAATTTCAGGGAACTCTCAAACGCTGAGGGTTGCAGAGAAGAGTTGATTGATGCCATCGCCGCGGCGTGCTCTACATACTAAGCGCCTCAGCTTTCTTTGATTGATCGTCCGTCCGACCGGCATCCATCAACGGCAGCGTTACTAGTGGGGATCCTTGAAGTTTCCACGGGAATGAGGGGGTATTACGGCAAAAACGTCAACCAGTTTCTAAAGGGACATTTTGTCATTCAACTCGGCTCTAGGCATTATTACACCCACCTTAGCCCAGGAGAGTGTACAGATATCCGAGACGTGTGGTATAATAATGTTCCGAGAACTAATTTTTGTAGAAAACGGCGATTTAGACTCGCCTTTCCTCTCAACTTCCTAATATTTCAGAGAAAGAATATTCTCCATAGGTACAAGTTTTCTTGATAGTATGAGCCCGGCAGAAAAAGGGCAGCTGATCGATGGAAAATTACCAATTATTGAATTCAATAATACTCATTATGGTTATTTATGAAACTCACGTCTGCCGTTCTAAAGCCGTTGGATTACTAGACGGCGGTCAGTGAAACAGAACTCAAAACTATGAACTTCCGACTTTCGTGTAGATGAATACCATTTCGGCCCATGATACTTTTATCCATGAGCAACTCAACCATGATCGTCTGCCACTTCACAGTGGCTGGGTGTTACGTGCAGACAAAGTCTAAACATACGAATCTGGCGGTCTAGAAACTACTGATTTGTAGATGGGTTAAATGTTGCCCAATCCTACTTGGGTTGTTAGGTAACGTATAAATTCAAGTCAGCCACTTCAGTGTTGCGGGGTCTTCGCTGCTTCAATTAAATAATTGGTGAATAAATGACATTTTAGCCAATGATAGTTGTATGTACGTGTAATACAAAAAGGCACGTCTGCCCTTGAAAAGTCGTTGGATTGCTGGGGCAGATGAAGTCCAACAAACACGTATGGTGGAGTCAAAAATGAAATCATAGGTAGATGACTCAAATTGTTAACCAAGATACTAGGAGAAAGTTGTAACAAAAAAAATGCTCGTCTGCCGTTGAAGACTCGCAAGTTAATAATATACTTAGCCTTTGGATCGTATCTCGTTCAGATAATATATCATATAATATCGTTTAAGATAATAAAGAAAGATGTATTTAACTTGCAAAAAAATCTTGTAAGTAGTGGACGTAGATAATTTTCTCGTACTTCTTACTGACGTAAATGCATACAATTAATTATAAATTACAACTTCCAACTGCACATGCTTTACCTAATGAAAATTCTTTGTATGTTTTTTTCTAAGTAAATTCTTTGTTCATTCATTCAGTTATTGATCCGAAAATTCTCTGAATCGTGATTTCCTAAAATTCGTTTTGCGACAATAAGAGACCATTTTTGAATTTGAACATATTCCCGAACAGACATTAATTATATTATTATGTAAACCTGTGCCATTCGTAAGACATGGCTTTGAAAATTCCTATTAAAAAAAAAAAAAGGATGAAATAGTCGAATAGTAGTACTTTTTGGACAAAATTTATCCACGAACAAATTTTTAATCGTATTATATTACTCACTTACGTTCAGTGGTAATTGAGCCCTACTTTTGTATTGAGAATTAGCAATTCGGACTCATCTAAACTTTAGTTACTATACCTTAGTACAAAACTGAAGGGAATAGAGGTTTAGTATAAATGTTATAACATAATTGCATTGGTTTATCTGAAATAATTTACCTGATTCCTCCTCTTGCTCTTCTTGGTTGAACTCACTGAAGAACAGATTGGCGATTTCTGCATGGATGGATCGAGTGTTATCCTGCCCCTGGAGATACCGCTTTCTCGCCACCTGGTTGATCAGCTCGTATTTCCAACAGATTAGCATCCGCCCACTCATGAACTTGTCGATAGTTAAGGAAGACCCTAAAACATGATGAATTCGTTGGCTGTTTTAATTGATGTCATATTGGAGCGTGTAATTTATGTCATAAATCAAATACTTAGGGATGGTTGGATAACCTTCGGAAAAGGACATAACAAACAACACAGGATATATTTATTTTCTCCCTTTTTTTAGGTTAAAAAGTATTGCTTATTTACTACTTTCAAGTGAATCAGGCAGTGCATATGAAAATCGGACCAACCGAATTAGTTTCATAGAAGATCATATGAGAAGATCATATCAGATGCGAATATAATTAATATGAAAAGGGGATGCCACCACCGGAATGTCAGTAATGTTTAAATACCATATGAGCGAGAACCGATTGTAGAGTAGTTTACTACTATAGTCATGCAACTAGGTTGGCCTTCATTGTCAACACGTCCGTACAGCCTTTTTTCACCGACTGGAATTACCAACAAAGCTGGCTTACCAACAC
Source organism: Creontiades dilutus (assembly GCA_031894815.1). NCBI lineage: Eukaryota > Metazoa > Arthropoda > Insecta > Hemiptera > Miridae > Creontiades > Creontiades dilutus. The sequence continues at coordinate 9,902 of JAVIWC010008575.1, read as the reverse complement.
CAGGACACCGGCGCCATCTGCCGCCACAGAGCCACCAGCCTACCAACCTGTTGAGGTAGGATTCGTTGTGGCGGTGGTCGGGCACATTCTAGCCGACGGGATTTCCTAGGGTCCTAAAGGGTAGAGAATGCATATTTTTTTCTGGGGACTTCTACCCCAATAATGTGACTTGACATGTGAGTTTTGTAAAAAACTCGGTCACCAACCAAGTGGCCCGGCAAGCAGGTATCTTGCAAGAAAATCTCCGTACAAGGTCCCCTGAATGGTGAGCCATACCATTCCTATCGCCCACAATGGGGGTGGGGAAAACAAAGCCCAAGAAGGATAGGCTTTCCTAGAAAAATCAATCTCTCGAGAAGGGGAATCGTTGATAATTACCAACATCAAAAATTTATTTAAAAATAGTAAATTGCAGTTTTGATTGATTTATTGCTCACCAATCTTCAATTACCGGATATCTCAATGTATCAAAAGCTCTTACTTCCACATTTAGTAAAAACACATCGTACAAAAATCGAATCAACTTGGGACATATAGTTTGGAGAGAGAAACATCAAAGACCAAAGAAGGAAATCTACTCAAAAGTGCTTTCCATCTCTGACGAGAGTCCCACAGTGAAAAAACAGCCAAAAGACCTGTATACAGTACATCCAAATCAAGGGAGCTAAGGCGAAAAAGAATCAGACAAGAAATCTTTCAAGTCTCCCCAATTCCTTCCCGAGACATTCCATTTAGACAGTCAGTTCAAGATGACCACTCGCATCTGTCAGAATGGTGCACTTGTCTGTAGTGAGGTAGAATATCTGACTTGAAAAATCATCTCGATCTACCGACCAGCCCCTTTTCTGTTTTATGTACGAGTATATATCATGCTAATCAATCCTTCGTAGGTGTCAGTCCTTTATTAATAAACCATATTGCATTGTCTGTAAATTGGCTCTTATCTCCAGCCAAACAAACTCATTGTTTTCAGATGAGAATGCAGAAGGCCAGCTCGACAATATCTCTACTATTGCGCGCTGAAAATTGAGGAGCTGAACTAAATCGTAGATTGAAGGTGTTACCGTTGCACCTGCATTTAATCTCTACACCCTGTTCATTTATACCTGAGGTGGATAGGTAGGTACCTTACCATGTTTATGGGTTATACTGATGGTAAGTGACACATTCTTATTGTACTGTAAGAGTTCGAAAGTATTGATTGCTAAACAAAGCGCGTTGCGTTTAAGTTCAGTTCTGACAGAGGATTGATTACCTATTCTCCGCCGAACAGTGCAGAAAGTGGCGAAATTGTATTCGCCATTTTTGAGAAGGTTGACGCCACTTTCGTTATTGGTAGGCATGAGAAGTTCCAGTAGTTCGACTTCACTAAGACCGAATTCCGTAGCGGTAAGGAAAGCTCCCAATCTTGTGATAGCGTCCGTGCCAAACTCACTTTCCAAAATCTCAAATTCTTCTTCGACACGTTTTTCGAGGTCAGCTGAAACATCAAAACCAAACATGGTAAAACATGATTGCAACAGTATCTGTACTAAAGCAGGAGTGTGTATTACTAGAGAAACCAGCGGTCCATCTAATGAGTTAGTCTATTAGTGCTGTGCCGTGTCTTCAACGGTTTGACCATTCTTCTACCCCTGCAGTCAGAAATCAGTGTATTTCATTCAGAAAACAAACTAATGACCTTCCTTCCAGCGTCATCCACTAAAGACCAATGTTTTGATTTACAGATATTATACATTAATATGATTCAACGGACAAAAATAAAAAGCTTTTTCATTTGTTGAGCTACCAGTACAAATTTCTATCAGATAGCATTGCAACTGAAGATGGTAGCTGAACTGCGTGAAGAATAAGGAACTCCGTGATTCCTTGGTACTTGGTAATTGGTTTCTTTAAAAAAAAAAAAACATTTCTGATTTGCATTATGGTTATTACTGCTGATGCACCATCCACACGAATATTCACCTGTGTGACACATAGCATAATAGTTCATTTGTATTGATGTTTGCTGTACTTATGTTTAGAGAGTGACTAAAACACAGTAGTATCCAATTTGTATTTACTCTTTTGGAAAGTCTAAGTTCTCAAAGCATCGCGTACTAGTTTAGTGGGGCGAACGAATGATGGATCTAATCATTGATTTAATTTTTAACTTGCATTACAAATGGATAGCCAGACTCTTGTTAATTCTTGTACAAAACTCGATCATCTGATTCTACTGTAAACTGTTGTCTATCCAGCTGATCCAAAAGTCTAAAACAGCTTAATAAGAAATGAACTATCTTGACCAATTTAGTAAATTACCTAACAATAAACTATTTATTTATTAAAAACTACTTGAATAGAAGAGAATATCGATTTATAAGGTGATCAATTAACATAAATTTAAATATTTACATTTTTTCAATGCGGATTTACTTTGGGTTCCAGTTTACCTGTCACCGAAGCAAGTTCATAGAGGCATTCGTTAGTTCGGAACCTCTCCCTTTGAACGGGTGTCAGCTTGAGGACGTCCGGAGATAGGACGGTAGTGACGACGATGTGCACGTTTTTCGGTAAATTGATCGGCAACCAGCTGAGGGCAGCGACTATGTCCGAGTCGAGGGGGTTCAACCGATGAAGATCGTCAATGAGAATCACCAGCGTCTTGGTCGGTGCCTCTTCATCGAACTTCCTCACCTGTGCAGCGTATCAAACTGAGATGTAATTCACGCTGGTGTATGTGAGGTGTGATTCTTCGATCACCCTCAACGTGACAATGAAAGTATAATGAGAACATTAGTACTTTTCATATCCTAATGATTTTCGAGCCTTAAATAGGTAACATGACTTTTTAGGCAGATGGACCCTTTTTCTTCAATTTTCACTACCCTTTCACTGCAATCAAAAGGATCTTTGTTGATTTTCCCCAAGCTGATTAAATGTACCTGAACGAGAAGATTTTTACAGAAGACAGACAGGGTAGTTTCTAGTAATATTATATTATATCTCATTCGACCAAGTGTTTCTTAGTAGCAAATGCGTTCAGCATCTTCCATTTCTGTTACACAGAGACAGCAGTTGGCTCTTGTTAGTTTCAAGCTTGTAAAGTAATATCTAGGTATGGCATTGAAAGGCTAAAATATTCTAACAACTTTTGCACGATGGCAAAGATGAATACCAGAGCTCTGATGGCTTTTTCTGAAGAAAATATACCAAGTTTTGCTTGTACCAGACTATGGAGGTGCGGCCGTTATTGTACTTCTGTTTTAGGAAGAAGATTAACATCTTTGTTGTCATCACGATCCTCGGAGTGAGGGTTTTTAATGAATGTGACCAAATCATTCTAATTTTAACAATCTCGTTATTACGAACCTGTTTTAATGATAATCTCATTTTCCAGCAGTTTATACAAGCGAAAATGCAACAGACAAAAATATTACTCAGAGCAAGAATGCGTGTATGTGTGTGTGGTTTGTAATGTATAGTGATGGTCATGTTTATCAGCCGAATTCTATCAAGAATGCTTTTTTAACGTCGAATCGATTATTTCCTGACTGATTTTACTTACAACCGCAGTGTTATTGCTGTTCGCACCTGAACAGAACTCAAAACTTCTAACTGCGTCATTAATTAATGCAAACAATGCAGACACAGTATAATTTTTTTTTTTTTTTTTTAATTTAATTTTTTTAGACATTTTCCGTCCGACTTCAAATTATTCATCACTGATCGTTCAACAAACCATAGTAAAATTATAAAAAGTTTCAGTAGCGCGACATCACCAAATTGTACTGAATTTTGAGCCTTTTTCTTGTTAAAAACTATCCCAGTCATGCAGAAAACTTTTTTCTAAATGAAATCCTGTTAATTTTATAATTTTTAATTCAATGAATACACGTTTAAAGTTTTATATATTTAATAGAGTTCGAAGTCTGCTGTCTTATAGCGTCTCTACATCGAGCTTCTACAGGCTAAGTTACTTATTAGAAAATGTAAGTACAATGGATTGTACAGGAAAAGAGAATGTCATTGCCAAGGAATCGGCAGCTGTAGTCCAATTTATATGGTCTACGTTGAAATAACAAATAAACGATAAGTACAGTATTGTAATCAAAGTGCAAGAGCCAAATAATCCAAATTTTGACTGTGATAATACTAATTGTAATCAATAGTTACATAACACAATAAGATGCGATCGACTGAAGGGAACGATATCAACACATCATGTAATAAAATATGTCCATTCGTCCTACTCTGACCATATTCACCTATGTTTCAAGTTTTCACCAAGTTTAATTATACCCACCAGCCTTTGGAACCAGTTGTTGACGTAGAGTGGATCGAAAGACGCGTCCTTAGGAACGCAAGGTCCCGTGGGTTGAAACAGCAACAAAAGCTGCTCACAAATGATCCGAACCAGCTCGAGATTATACGAAGACCTTGGTGTCAAACCTGGAAATCATTGAATATTCTGGTGTATTTCAAACTGAAGATTTAATTCCTCACAGTTTCACACATTATCACGAAGACAATCTAAAAGGTAGTTTAGAAATATGATGGTGTCCACACAATGATATTGTAGACCACATTTTTACCACACTACATTTAAAAAAAATTAAAACAAGATTTATTTGGATGGAAAGAGTGGTAAAAAATTGGTCCTCCCGAGACAATATAACTAAATATGAAATTTTGATGAAGCCAACAAGGGGCTGGTGGCAAGGTTACTTTGATGGTTAAATGTTATTTTGCTAACAGTAACTTGATATTGGAAACCTTCTACTATCTAATATTTATCTTCTTTAGGACATGCCAATTTATACCTTCTTTCTTCACTTTTTTTCTTTACCTTGCTTGTTCAAATTTGGATAAATCAGAAATGGTGACATTAGTCCTCTAAACACTGTAATCCACATTCTCTCATTATTACGGATAGTCCACCCAAGAGGATCTGTCATGATTGCAACCATCGTCACAATGTTTCGCTTTAAAACAGTGATATTTTGTCGAATCTTTTAACTAACCAAGAAAACCGAAAGAGAACCCCCTCCCGTGATGATAAAAGACGTGGTTTACGTTTCAAGATTCAGAAATTCGACTAACTGAATTTTAAAAAGTCTACGGACCACGATGATAGAGTTTAGTTTTAAAACTCGCTGTATTCTCAGAGTCACTTTCAATCAACCCCAACAAGTAACATTTAAGATACGGAATTCTATATTCATTCTATTCTGTAGAAAATCTATCTCAAAAACTGTTGAAATGGATTTGGGGTCTTGATTTGCGACTTTTATCTTGTCTACAGGTATATCAATCAAAATTGTTTTTCACAATAATTTCGTGCTTCTTTCAACGAAGTTAATTTGGATGGATCTAATCGAAAACCACGAAGAGCTACAACCTACAGTGGGTTGAATATGACAAAAACATGGTGAAATGAGCAAGTATGCTATCACAAGAAGTTCAAATTACCCATTTGTTAGTAAAAAAACCGAATAAAGGCGTTGGGAGAATGCTGTAAAAATAACTCTCTTAGTACCTAGTAACAGTGGTTGTTGCAGCTGCATCTTGATAACACAGACCTCATCCCATCAAGATTTTTTAGAGGTTTGTCTGTCAGATATGGGACACTGTCGAGAGAACTACGAAGCCGTAGTGATGGGCGAGGGGAACACACGACCCTTTGTCATGTTTCACAATGCGAAATGGGGGGTCTGTTAAAAAGAGACTGGGGCGAGATCCTTCGGTTTGAAACCAGCCGAGAAAGAAAATGTTGATTCATGGTGTACGGAACAGCGTATTTCGATACCGTCGCCATGAACGCGGCTACCCCTTCGTTTTCCAGCATTGGTCTCTCATCTGATAGAATGCTGTCCGTCATCTCACAGAAACAATAAACACCGTATATTTTCTGTGATACTGCTACGAAATGCCTGAAAGGCCCCTTCACAACGCTGTTACGGTGCCCTGCGTTCAAAGTATCACACATTCCTCAAAAGAAAAGCGGAAGTACCCTTCAAACAATAGTAGGGACCTTTTTCGGGAGGAATCCCTACGGTTCCCCAAGTGTTCCCTAAGTGTTTGAGATTCTCCGAGCTTGGCAATGAGGAAGCACTGATTCCCTTACAAAAGCATCCACCACTTGTCAAAGCCATCACATTTCCATACCAAATCAGCGGTTCCTTAAACATTTTCAGTCGTCCGCCATCCAGCATTGGAGTTTCAGCACCCCCAAACAAAGAAAATAATTATGTTTCGGCTAACCATTTCCAATAAATAATCGTTTTATCAACTAATTTAATTGTGTAATCACTTCTTCATTTATTCATTTTTTTATTATAAACTATAAACTAACACGAATATAAAATGAAGTAGTTGAATGAAATTTATAATACCGGAGCATCCAACCTCTCCAATTTCGATATTTAAGATAGATAGATACAATTTCAAATCCGAGGCTGGGTTCAACATATTTCTGTTCTTGTCCGTGGTGTAATTGTACGAAGAAACGTACTAATTTTGAAACTCTTAACTTCCCAAAAATTGGTTCTAAATAAGGTAGGTACACCACGCATCGTCAACCACTATAAGCTTTTCTCCGACTGTACCAAAGTTTAAAAAATCGTCAATCGCGGATGCAGTAATTTTTACATCGTTTTCTATGAACCTAAGAAGTAATATTGAAGGAGTTAAGTATTCAAAAATCAAGATCTCGAAACCTTTCGGAATAAACGACGAAATTTGGTTTATTATTTTCAATAAACACTTCAAAATTGGTTGCTTTAGGTTTCGAGATCTATAGAATTAGAAAATCACATTCAAAAAGTCAAAGCGCTCGGTCAAGAATCGAAAAACAGCGCTCAAAACTCAATAACTTTTGATGAAGTTGAGCTAGAAACCTTCCAACCCCACACTTACCTCCCCCGGGACTACTATAACATTTAATCAAAGTTGAACGTTTTCAATACCGCAAAAACATCAAATGAAATTAATTCACCAATTTTAAACTTCCAGAACAACAAGGTTTTTTCTGTATTTGCATTTTTGTCAAAAAAACTATACCTTTATAATGAAGAGAAAGTACAAAAAAAAGTCAACGATTGATTCCAAAACAGTAATAGTTCGTGAAAACTCTAGATATGAAATACCTGCAAAACGAAAACACAATTACGTCATCCAAATCTGTTGCTCTGGCAAACGAATTTATAAGTTCTCAAATCATTCGACAACACAACTTTCAACAGTGTTTTGAGTACAGATTGAAGTTGAACAGCGCACTACTTCGAATTTAAACAAGTTGCTACACTAGGTTGCTATTCACAGTTTATTAGTTCTTCACAGGGTAACTCAGTGAGAAATATTGTAAGCTTTTCTTACCTGAGAACCTTAAAACTCGGAGGACTTCAGGCTCAAACCAGTCAGCACACTCTTTATAAATGGTAGTGAGTATGGAAGTCTTCCCCGAGCCATGAGCACCTAGGAGTATCACTGGTCCATGCCTGTTTTGAGCACTCAGCTACAATGCACAAAATCTATTAATACTGACATATTAATAATGTATTAAACTAAATCCGTTGAAGAAAATAAATGCAAGGTTTTGGCATTTGATGATTGTTTGATGAAAATAATGATGTAAGGACTGCTCTTTCGGTCCCAAACGATCAAGTATTCAAAATTCATAGAGTTCATACACTTATCAAGTCAATTATTAATTATGTACATACCATTAAACTTTTTACGTGATCCACAGTTGATCTCGATGCATCCGACTCTGTCTCATTCTGGTCCAGTAGTTGTTTGCACATGGCCAGATGTACGAGGGCCTCTTTGAAAACCTCCTGGAAACGGAAAAAATTGCGATCATGAAATCAATGGTAATCACAGGGGGAGAGAGGGGCACCCAACCGAATTTTGGACACTGACAAAGCTATTCTTCAGTTTTCTGATACATTTATCCACCTTGAGAAAACAATAAGAACTATTGGGAGCGTAGAAAAACAGTTTTTTCATTTCTTTGCTTTCACGGCCCAAATGGTTGGCAGACAAAAGTCGTTGGCTCACAATCAACAGTATTGTGAAGCTCAAAGCATTCTCCGCAACTATCGAACTGAGCTCTGAGTCACCTAAAAGAAGTAGAGAAGAAGAGTTTCAAGTTTACTAAAAGCTGAAGGTACGTTCTTTCCCTATTTTTCTGTAGAACTTGAAACAGTCCGGGGCTTCATAGATTGCAAAACTTTCATCAACAAAAGTTTTGTTTCTGTTATATTAAGGTTTATAGGAACTGTTTCATTTCCCTAATTTTGATTTTCACTCTTTTTTTCTCAAAAAGATGAATTTCCTATTTCAAATAGCATCGTAATAAGTAATGACACTTTTAACCCATGATAAGACAAGATCTAACCGCATTGAGTAATTCTTTCACTTATTTACCTATTTTAATGGGAAAACAGTTCGAAAATTTCAACTTTTATAGAGGAATGGTTTCCAATCATATTGACAGTGAAATATGATCACTTCTAAGACATTCGATAATTATTGCCCGTGTTTAAATTGGCAGAGGGTACAGTTTTGAAGAAAGTTGAATCCGAAAATGATAATAGTTCTTTCGGTGGATTCATATTAAGCCTTTTCTAGGCAATTTCTTGAATCTTTCTTTACAATGAATTCCGCTGTAATCACCGACTTCACTCAAAGTTCTTCATACATTCCTTTTAAAGGAAATTCTTTCTTTTTCTTATGTTATTTTCTTTACTCGCTCCAAAAAGTCTTGGTAAACAAAATTTGGAGTGAGACTTTGAAAGGTTCTCTGTTCTCTGAAGAGAACAAATAATACCACAACTGTCAAAAACTGAAACTGAGGGAGCAACAATTCTTTCAAGTTTGGCAACTAAAAAACCGGAATTTGATACTCTCTACCCAAAATTTTCACCAGAGACCATACCTAGGGAGAAATCAGCTTGAAATTTTGATCAGACCTCTTCTCCGCCAACACAAATGCCTGACTAAAATTTCAAGTAGATCGGATAGGCTAAACAAGTCAAAGTAGATATGATAATTGAACACAACTGCGTACATGAGTTAAATTCGAGTATATTCTTTAGGGAACATCAAGTTGGCTCCAACACAAATTTTATTTTTGATTTAGGAAGATATGAATGGACTTCAAATAATTGAGGGTGAAAACAGGCTCTGGTTGATTTACCACCATGTTTCATTACAGTTTTCTATATGTATGTTCCATCGTCCTCAAAATCGTTCTTCTATTTTATGATCTGTTTCAACAAGATTTGAAAATAAGTATGGAGGAGACAATATTGGAAAATCGAGGAAAATCAAACAGAGCCTGTTTTCATCCTCAACATTTTGAATTCAATCCATTTTGAATTCTTCAACAAAGAATATACTAGAATTTAAGTAGTATGCTAAACTGGAGCATAAGTTAACTTACTAGCTTTTGTAAGTATGTGTATTCAAAAACCACATCAACTCCCACTCGTAGTTGCCAAACTTGGAACAAATTGTAGCTCCCTATGTTTAAACTGTTGAGAGTCATGGTAGTTTGCTTTCGAAACATAACCCCAACTTATTCTCCAGGACTTTTTGGAGCGAGTAAGGAAAGAACAGAAAAAGAGCAGGAAGTGTAGGAAATTGAGAAGTGTATTTTCAAAACGTTGTGAGGTGATGGAATGGTATAGTTGCCTTCCATTGAGGTGAATGCGGTAATGCCCGATACGCTCAGAGAATGACCCAGACGCTTGAAGGCGCCCGGTGAGGGATTCAAGAATCGGGAAGGGCCAACTAACCAAATCCATCACACTCACAGGGTTCTGAGAAAAGCCGGGGGGGGGGGGGCATTAATTAGGGCAGGGGAGTAATAATTATTGAAGGGATCATTATAGACAGCTTTTAGCTTACGGAGA